>LR738711.1:965004697-965018856 GCA_902687465.1 Secale cereale
TCCAGCTGCCGCCCCTCCTCCCTCCTCCTCCTCCCTCTCTCCTCTCCAGCCGCCGCAACCGCACTGCTCCCTCCTCCCTCCTCCTCTCCTCCCTCCTAGCTCCCTCATTTAACTAAATTAGTTAATAATTTCTACTTTATAGTTTCTAGTTTGTAGTTTACTGAATTTAGTAGGTAGAATTTAGTTCGTAGAATTTTTAATTTAGTTGGTAGAATTTAGGGTTCATTGTATATTTTCAAATATATTTTAGCAATGAAACTCTAAGTTATATTTAGTTGGTAGAAATTAGTTCGTAGAATTTTCAATTTAGTTGGTAGAATTTAGGGTTCATGCTATATTTTCAAATATATTTCAGCAATCAAACTCTAAATTAGGGCATTTTTCTAGGGTTCAACAAGTAGACAGTAGGTAAAAAAATTAGGGCATTTTTCTAGGGTTTAGGAATGAAATTGTAGATAGTAGAAATTTTTATTAGGAATCAAACTGGATATTCTCATAGGTTGTTGTTAACTAGCCATTTGGAGATTTGATAGCATAACAAGCATAGCTCACATAGTTATTTTATTTGTGTGCAGGGAAGATCACCGACGTGCCGCTCGACGACACCCAGAAGATCACAGGCATCCTCGACAGTCGTCTAGTGAGCAAAGATGGTCTATTTGGAAATGTCATATGTGGAGTAGTGATGTGTAGTACTAGTTTGTGTATGTGCTTGCCCAAGTGCTATCTTGGCCGGAATATTGATTCATTTCTGTTCCGGCAAATTTCAGGCGCTTGATATGTCCTGTTTTTAGCAAAGGTCATGCCAAAAAAATTCGTGAATTTTGGCATGACTTGTGCTAGAAAGTAGGAAATATCGAGTGCCCGTGATTTGCCGGAACGGGAATTAATTGACATTCTGGCAGAACATAGGCCATTTTTTATGTCATTGCTCCATATATGTAACAGGTTGACTTTCAGTCTGTCGATGCTCCTAGAGTGACTTTGAGTCTGTTCTTGAAGGAAGGAAGGATGCCAACTATTGTCGTGGGGGTCATTTCCTCTCCTTCTTCTCGTGATATACCTTGGTAATGCACGAGAGAAGGAGGGGAAGCGACCATCACCAACGGTCGAAATATCTGTGAAGGAGTGTCCACCATATACTGCCGAAATATAAGAGAGAAAGAATCCCGGCTGTTGTCGTGGGAGTCACTTCTCCTTCGTTCCCGTGTGCTAGACATTTTGGTGTAATGCACTCAGGAACGAAGGGAGGAGCGACCATCACTGACGGTCGCAATATCAGAGAGGGAGTGCCCACCATATACACCATGTGAGATGAGAGTGTAGCAAGGAAGACTCGATGGACCAAAAGTCAACCCGTGCTGAATAGTGATCTGTGTGTTGAGTTTCCTGGTAATTGCCGTCGATCAATTTTTAATCTTTGAATTATGAACATTGGAAATGTCTGACGATGATAGGATCTCAGAGTGCGACTACTGCGGCGACGACCGGGGTCTGTGCGACAGGTATCCTCACCTGGAAGACGGTCGGCGCTTCACTATTAAGCTCGACGAGACCTTCGATGTTTGTACGGTACGCAACGACGACAAGTCTTTTTTTGTAATTAAGCATGATTTCTGCTTCTTTGCTTCAACGTGTAATTTTTGTTTTTTACTATTCTACTAGTGCATCCCCTGCCATGCAAGACGTTATGTCTTGGAGAAGCTGGATTTCGAAGATCATGAGAACAAGGAGACAAAGAGAGTTCACCTTAGGACCCAACATGGTTACGCTTTTGCCGTAAAGCTATACAATGCGGTCACCTACTCCCATTTTGGTTGCTCGAATTGGATAGCACTATGCAAGGCGTATGGTTTTCAGGAGGGTATGCATGTCACCTTCGATATTTGTCCTGAAGATGACAATGAAGATAATATCGACATTTGAGTCGATGTGGATACGCCTCCAGTTCTACCTCTATGTGAGTTTGTTAAACATATTTATTAAGTAATATTGTTTATTTAAAAATAGTTGACAGCTTATTTCCATTGACAGCTTATTTCCATTCTTCAAGAAATGTACGGAATGTAGTAGATAAAACCTACTACAGTTATGGTGCTGAACTAACTTGCGAGGATAAATCATTTTGTTTCATGGATTAATGATGTTGAGAATTTCAAGACGAGTCATTTTATTCCTCCAAATTATGAACAATGCGTGCCACTAGTCCACGTATTGAACTACGGTAACATCCATCAAGATATCATGGTAAGATTTTTTCTATTATGTCACGAGCGCATCTTTTGCATACATTCTTCTTAAGCTAAATACATTGCTAAGTATGTTATTATGATGTTCTTCAACAGAAACTTCCGAAGGATTGTGTGCCTCATCTGATGCATATGAAAAGTGACATGAACATTGTTAGCTTACGGCCAAGTTGGCCTACGGTTCACCGCAGTGCATACACGATTTCTCAAAGAGATGAAGTCCTCACAATCAAAGACTGAAGAAAAGTTCTGAAGGATCGCAGGGAACTACTTGGGGGCAACATGAAGTGCAGCCCACAAGTGGGAGACAGGTTGATCTCTATTCTCCATAATGGAGATTCAGGGGTTTACCTGTTTTATGCTATTTTACCTTCGAGAGAGTAGCAGGTCTTAGGTAGTACTCATCATGTGCTAACAACAATTAGCTATGTGCTACATTGTGGTAGAATGATTAGCTATGTGCTACAGTGTTTGTTATGACTCTGATGATGATTAGGAGTTGTTATTATGATGACGATGACGATGAGTAATGTGCTACATTGTGGTAGAATGATGAGCTAGTTCTTATATGACTATGAAGATGAGTTGTTATTATGATGATGATGCACGAGTTCTTATATGAATATGATGATGATGATGATGATGAGTTGTTATTATGATCATGATGAGTAATCCAAATTTTGGTCACTTTGGATCCATCCACTTGAATCTAATCCGCGTTCCTTCCACCCAATGATATAATAACTCATCATGATCATAATGATATAACAATCTCTTAATTGCTACTGTATCAAAATTTGTATAACCATGTATAAATAAAAAATATATAAAAAATAAAGAAAATAGCAGTAGCGCGGGTCAGGACCAACGCTGCTACTACTTATCAGTAGCGCTGGGCAAAACCCACGCTACTGATAATAGAATTAGTAGTAGCGTGGGTAGAACTTGCGCTACCGGTAAAATTTAACCGTAGCGCCCTTGTAGTAGCGCGGGACCCCGCGCTACTGCTAGGGTTTTCCCTAGTAGTGTACATGAAGAAGCGAGAAATGAAGAGCCGCCGAAAGAAGAAGGGATGGAGCACCAAGAGGCGCTGATACGTCTCCAACGTATCTATAATTTTTTATTGTTAAATGCTATTATATTATCACTTTTGTATGCTTTCTATGTCATTTTATATTATTTTTCTGTACTAACCTATTAATTTAGTGCCCAGTGCCAGTTCCTATTTTTTGCATATTTTTTGTTTCGCAAAAAATTGGTACCTATGAAGGTCCAAACACGACGAAACTTTTTGACGATTTTTCTGGAACATAAGAGACCCTAGAAGCTTCGGGAGGTGACCAGAAGATGGAGCATGGGGCCATAAGCCTGGGTGGCGTGCCCTGCTGCTCCGTTTGCCCTAATTCCTGGCCTATAAATTCACATATATTCCAAAACCCTCGGAGCGAGACCCGAAATAATTTTATCACCGATGCAAGCCTCTGTTCCGATGCTATCCCATCTGGAGCTCTGTTCTGGCACTCTGCTGGAGGGGGGAATCATTGGGGAGGCCATCTTCATCAACCTTACTCTCCATGATGATGCGTGAGTAGTTCCATTAGGACCTACGAGTCCATAGTAGTAGCTATATGGCTTTCTCTCTCTCTCTTTTGATCTTCAATACAATGATCTCTTCGAAAATCTATCTAATGTAATTCTTGTGGCGTGTTTGTTGGGATCCGATGAATTGTGGATTTATGATCAGATTGTTCATTGAATTCATTTGAATCTCTTGAACTTTCTTTGCTGCGTAATTTTATAGCTATGTATGCTTTCCGATCTATGAGTCTTCTCTGGCCAATATAGATGGGTAGTTCTTTAGAGGGAGTGGTGCATAGTAGTTGGTTCAATCTTGCGGTGATCTTGTCTAGTGACAAAAGGGATGAAGGCACGTATTGTATTGTTGCTACTAAGGATAAAATGACGGGGACTAATCTTATTGCTAGGTTTCTTTCTATCTACATTATGTCATCTTGCTTATTGCGTTACTCTATTTCTTGCAAACTTAATACTTTGAGATGCATGCTGGATAGCGGTTTTGGGGTGGACTAATAGTAGTAGATGCAGTTGGATTACGGTCTACTTATCACAGACGTAATGCCTATGTGAGATTATGCCATGAATGATCATAGTTATAAATTGCCTGCGGCCCCACTTACTTGCGGTGTGTGGCTTACACGGCACGCCACCAATATATATTGTAGTAGTGGCATGTGGTTTGTCTCTACACGCCAGTAGTATGTGAAGTGTGGGCCCCACAATCTTGTGGCGTCTAATTTTGCCCACGCGCTGCTAGTGTTTGGCTTATTAGTGGCGTGTCACTCAATGGCACGCCACTAATATCTACGAGAGGAAAAACGGTATATGTGAGCCTCCACTCACTTCTTCTTCCTCCCTCTCACTCATTCTTCATCTTCCTCCCTCTCCCTCTCCCCCATGTTCCTTTCTCCAAAAAAATATTCTCCCACTCATTGTTGCACATTTCTAGATCTAGCTATCTAATTAAATAATTAAACTCTCTGGCTAGCTAGTTAGCTACGCTATCTCCTCTACCCTCTCCCATGCATTAAATTAACTCTCTGTCTCTCTCTCCCCCTCTCCTCCACCCTCTTCAATGTTTTAACTCTCTCTCTCTCTCCCTCCTCCATTAATGCTTAGCTAGCTAGCCCCCCCGGCAAGTCCTTTAGAGACCCCTCCCTCTCCATTGCTATCTCTCTTTCCACACTATATATGTATGAATAGGGCCGTCCTCACTCTCGATCGAGATCAGTCAATCGTCTAGCTTGTCCTACGGTCCTCTCTTTTTGGTGAGTACCCTTCTTGAATGAAATGAAATGTATGGTAATTATTGTGGAAATGCATATATGTGTGAGATGATGAACTTTATACCGGTTAATGCATGTATTTTTTTAGGGATATATGCATGAGTGTCCAATGTTTTGACAAAATGTTGACTCGTCAACATTTTGCCAAATTTCTGGCATACTCAATTTGTGTCAACTTTTTAGGAAAGGTCATGCCAAAATTTACTATGACCTTGTTGGTTTTAATTTTCTTCCTTATATCATGTTATAGGGATCGATCGAACGAGCAATATAATGGATCAAAGTATGAAGGGTTCTTAGCATTTACCTTGGAAGACATGAAGCGAAGGGGTGGCAAGGAGATATATTGTTCGTGTCATAGATGCAGAAACATGCAAATGTTCATGGCCCATTCTGACAAAGTGGAGGCTCATTTGCTCATAATTACACATGGTGGACACGTCACGGTGAGGAGGATGAGGATGTTGGTGACGTACATGAAGAAGCAGGAAATGAAGAGCTGCCAGAAGAAGAAGGGATGGAGCACCAAGAGGTGCCCGTACATGATGAAGAGGCCGGAGCGGCGGACACCCAGGATAGGTTGGCCGGAATGGTGCAGGACCCTCATGTTCAAGAGCTATTTCTTGTAGGTGCATCTAGTGCCCCTGTAGTGTTTTGGAGATTGTTGGACAAAGCAGTTAAGGAACTAATGTGTTTGTGAGTGCACACAGGAAGTAAAGTCCCTGAGGAGTATCGAGAAGATTGCTCTAGTTACAGAGAAGATTGTCTGAGCTGTCGAGAAGTTTGCTATGCGTGTGGAGGACGACCTCTAAAGATTGTTGTGAAGAGCAATTGTTTCGGTAAGCTGTTCGAGGAACAATTGACTGCAGCGGGAAGAATGAAGATAGCGAGAAGACATAGTTGTTTCTCTAGTTTCATTTTTCTCTATTGACTCATAGGCAAACCGTACTATTAAGGGGGGTCCAAGTGTAGTTGAGATTTAGGTCTCCGTTGCGTGCTCAATCATAAACCTATTTCTTCAAGTGAAGACGAGAGAAATCTCTTCGTGCAGAGTGATTTTCCTTTGAGTCCGAGACAAAGTTCTTCGGTACTTAGAGAAAGAATCACTAGCAGTTGAGTCAGCTTGACCTGTTCCTCAAGTAAGTTGCCGTGTGAGTTTGAAATCCGACCGTTGCGCTATGTGTCGATTGACCGTTTGGTGGCACGTGCCCCTATTGGTCATTTCACACCTTGAGATTGCTCCGGCTATAAATAGCCACCCCACCCCAACCTCCAATGGTTGGCTGCTCCATTTGATTTGACATGAGATCGTCTGAGCAACCCTAATGAGAAAATTGAGAGAATTTCTAAGAGAAAACCTAAAGCTAACATCTGCTAAGTGATTGAGCTTCATGAAGGACTAGATTGATATGAAACTTGTGCCTATTACTCTTGTGGGCTGCACACCCACTAGAGAGTTAGGTGTCAGTCTGAGCAACCAAGAGTCATTGTGGCTTGCCATGGATGAGTATGTGAAGGTTTGGAGATTGCTTTGACGAATCTACCGAGAGTAAATCGAGTGGAATTCGAGGAACTTCACTTCGAGAAGAATAGGACAGAGAGAGGTTTGCTCCTGTGTTCAATCACAAGTCCCTCCAACTAGACATAACACTTTGGCAGATGTCTGAACTGGCCGAACAAATCACTTGCCGCCATTGAGCACCACTGGTTTCTTCGCTACCTACATTACTTTCAGTATTTGTCTCTATCTGAGTTGTTTCTCTGCCGTGTGTTCCTTCTCTGTGTTCAGTTCTTTGAAACTGACTTGCATTTATCTCTGTACTGCATACCATGCTAGATTTCGTATTCCTTCTCATGGTACTTAAGTTTGTATGCCTGTTTGCCCACATGATGTTTATCTATTTCTACTTAGTTATTCTTCTCCCTTCTGTCCTATTAGTTATTTCTCAGTAGATCTGTTTAATTTTTCCTCTAAGTCATTTACTTCCTTAGTTTTATCTCTGCATTGTTTCTGACTTAGAGAAGTTTTCTGCTGTACTTCTTCGAAAGAATTCACTTCTTGCGAAGAATTTTTAAATCTCCTATTCACCCCCCTCTAATCAATTTTCGATCCTACAATTGGTATAAGAGCAAGGTACTCCCTTGTCTTTGCACATTTTGGTCTGACTGCCTGGAGTTTTGAGAATGTCAACTACAGTGAATGTCAAGTTTACAGAGAAGATTCCTGTCTTCGATGTCAAAGACTATCCATTCTGGGAGAACAAGATGCGCTTCCGCTTAAATGCCATAGATGAAGAACTCTGGAGAATAATGGAAGATGGATATGTTATCAAGGACCCTCCTTACATCACTCCTGAAGAGAGGAAGTGCAAGCAGCTTGACGCTCAAGCTAAGGACATCATCTGCAGTCATCTCTGTAAGGGGAAATTTGGTTGGGTTAGTTCGCTGAAGACATCAAAGGAAATCTAGGATAGACTTGAGAAGGTGAATGAGGGTGTTTCCACTCAGAAGGAATCTCATGTTGATACTCTACGGAGCCATTTCAATCACTTCAAGAGACTTGGAAATGACTGTGTTCAAGATACTTATGATTGTCTGTGTGATATCTCTGGTGAACTGCAAGGACTTGGCGCTACTGATATTACTGATCATGAAGTGGTGAAGAAGTTGCTTCAGTCTCTGGATAGCTCATTTGATACTTTGGTTCCGATGATCAAAGAATGGCAGATTACAAAACACTCGACCCCGCTGATGTTATTGAGAGACTTAACACCCATGAGCTGCAAGAAGAAGAGAAGAGAGAATTGTATGGTTCCAGCTATCGCAAAAGTCATGCTCTCAAAGCTGCTACTGATTCTTCCTCGGAAGAAGGGGAAAATGCTGATGCTGATTCTGATGATCCTGAACGTATTGGCAAAGATCTTGCACTGATCATGAAACGCTTCAACTGATTCAAGAAGAAGAAGAATCACTTCTAGAAGATGAATTCGAAGAGTTACTCAAAGTCTGCCTCTGGCTCAAATTCCTGGGGTGACAACGCCTGTTACAAATGGAAGAAGAACGGCCATTTCATCGCCGATTGTCCTATGTGGGAAATTGAGGCTAGGAATAGTGGCAAATTCAACATGGGCAGTAAGAGTAGCAAGAGCAACAAGAGTAGCAAAAGCAAGAACTATGATTCTGACAATGACAAGAAAAAAAAAAAGCATTTCAAGAAGAAAGAGAGTTCATCCTCGAAGTCAAACTCCTCTAAGAAGAAGAATTCTCTTAAGGCCAGGGCTTATATTGGCAAAGAGATGGATTCCGAAGAAGTGTCTGAGTCTGATGCCGCCGAAGAAGAATCCTCAGCTGAGGACTCTGACTCCGGCATGGCTGGCATTGCTTGTACTTCTACACCTGCATCGAGCTTCTTCGACAATGATGATAGTGATGATGAAGTGCCTGCATACTGCTTCATGGCAAAATCCTATAAGGTATCTTCTCAGAAATCTCAAGTTGACTTGTGTGATGGTTCTTCCTCTGAAGAAATTGCTGATAAGAAGCTCAGTTATGCTAAACTTTCTAAAATTGCCTCTATGCAACAAGATTCTCTAGATAAACAACAAAAGACTCTTGTTAAGCAAGAACGTTTGTTGGTCAAGGAGATGGAGAAAAATCAAACCTTGACTAATGAGCATTCACTCCTTCTGTCAAAGTTTGAGGAACTATCCTCTCGTCATGATTCTCTCTCAGCAGATCACGAGAAAATTACTTTTGAATTTCTCAAAAGAAAGAAACAACTCGAGAAACTGAGAGCGGCTCATGATGATCTTCAGACTGAGAATGATTCTCTTCTCACCCAACAAATCAGTGCTTCTCAAGAGGAATTTGTTCCACCTTGCTTAAAATGCATAGAACGTGATAATGCTAATTCCACTGCTGGAGCATCAAATGTCTCTGAGAATATTATCTCTGAAACTTCTACTGCAAATGTGGTTACTAAGCCCTCATCTAAGGAAACCACTACTATTATTGATGAGAATGTTAGGATGAAGAGTTTTCTTGAGACAGGAATGTATAAAAGTCTCAAAAGGCATTAAACCCCGTGTGATGTTCTCAAGAAGTCAATTATTCACAAGAACCCTAGAAAGGAAGGGGTAGGTTTCACGAGAAACATCAATGCTGATGGTACCTACTAGACACCTGAGCAATATCCCAAAACCCAGTGGGTGCTTGCTAAGGGAGAACCCCTTGATCCTTTACTTCTTTCTGGTTATGATTGCGATACTTCCTCTGCAACTAATGAGTCATTTGACTCTAACTATAATCTATTTAAAAATCAACGTGGAGAATTATTTGCTTGTTATATTGATGCTAATTAACTACAGGAACGGACCACCAGAGAAGAAAATCTGGGTACTTAAGAACTTCATTGATCAACTTCCTGTGAATGTTTCTCTAACCTCGCAGGAAAATGCTTCACGTCCAAGGAAAAACTCCTCGTAGTATCAAACTGCAAATTCCTCTAAGGGTTTCAAAAATTCTACCTCATTTGAATATAAGCATTATTCTTCGAATCATTATGCTCATACTTACAGAGTCTATAATTCCCACTTTGGGAAAGTTATGAAAACAGTAAATGTGTGAGTTGATGAATCTAACGGCTCTCAAAAGGAGCACCTACCACATGTGTTAGATGAACCACCTCTTGATGAAGTTATGCAATCCATGGCGAGAGATCAAACCCATTGAAGCAAATGCTTCTGATTCCTCTGGTGATGATTCTCCTCTACCACCGCCAAGAACTCATCATGCTGCTGCCGAGGAGAATGCCGATGATGAGAACAATGCTGGTCCCAAGAATAATGGTGACCCCGAGACAAATGCTGATCAAGAATAGCCCGAAGAAAATGCTGAACCTCCTCTGCATCGAGTTGTAAATTGAGTGGACATGGATATATGATTCTTGATGACATCAACCAACCAGGTCCAACTACTCAATCCTGAGATCGATTAGCTAACTTTTGTGGCCATTTCTCTTTTGTCTCTATCACAGAGCCATCCAAGTTTGATGAAGACATGAAAGATCTGGATTGGATGTTGGCTATGCAAGAAGAACTTGTTCAGTTCGAGCGCAACAAGGTGTGGAGTTTGGTCAAGCGACCAGATCCCAAGAAGCACAATATTATCGGCACCAAATGGATCTTCCGCAACAAACAAGATGAAAATGGTGTTGTGGTAAGAAACAAAGCTTGACTTGTAGCTCAAGGCTACACTCAAGTTGAAATTATTGACTTTCGTGAAACATATGCTCCTGTTGCTCGTCTCGAGGCAATTCACATTCTTCTTGCATATGCTAATTCCAATAATATATTGCTATATCAAATGGATATTAAGAGTGCATTCCTTAATGGTGAGATTGAGGAAGAAGTATATTTTAGGCAACCAAAAGGTTTTGAGTGTCCCGATCATCCTGACAAAGTTTACAGGCTTCACAAAGCTCTCTATGGGCTGAAGCAAGCTCCTCGAGCTTGGTATGATACTCAGAAGGAGTTCCTGAAGAAAAGGGGATTCAAACCTGGATCCACTAATTCCACTCTATTCACTTGTTCTTATAATGGTGATTTATTCGTGTGTCAAATATATGTGGACGACATTATTTTTGGTTGCACTAACAATGAATGCAGCAAAGAGTTTGCGAGAATGATGTCCGAGAGATATCATATGTCAATGATGGGTGAACTCAAGTTCTTTCTCGGACTGCAGGTGTGTCAATAGAAGAATGGCACATTTATCTCGCTAGAGAAATATCTTAGGGATTGCTTGAACAAATTCAAGATGCAAGATTGCAATGGCGTCAAAACTCCAATGCCTACGTACAAATGGTCATCTGGACGCCGATGAAAATGGTAAACCAATCTACCAAAAGGTATATCGCTCCATGATTGATTCTCTACTATATCTCTGTGCATCTAGGCCCAATATAATGCTGAGTGTTTGCATGTGTGCATGATTTCAAGCGGCACCGAAAGAATCACATCACTTAGCCATGAAACTTATCCTTCGATATTTGGCTCCACTCCCATTTTGGGTTTATGGTACCCCAAAGGAGCATAGTTTGATCTCGTCGGATACTCAGATTCAGATTATGCTGGTGACTGTGTGGACAGGAAATCTTCCTTGGGGACATGTCATTTCCTCGGGAGATCTCTCATGTGTTGGTGTTCAAAGAAGCAAAATTACGTTTCTCTCTCGACTACCGAAGCCGAGTATATTGCCGTGGGCGCTTGCTGTTCGCAGTTGCTGTGGATGAAGCAGACGCTCAAGGACTATGGCATCAAGGTTAAGAAGATGCCACTTCTCTGCGACAACGAGAGTGCGATCAAGATTGCTCACAACCCAGTGCAACATTCTCGGACAAAGCACATTGACATCAGGCATCATTTTCTTCGAGATCATGTGTTCCGAGAAGATACTGTGATTAGCCACATCAAGATGGAGAAGCAACTTGCTGATATTTTCGCCAAGCCTCTTGATGAGAAAAGATTCTGTGCACTTCGGTGTGAGCTAAATATTTAAGAATTGTCAAGCATGCTGTGAGACATGCACACGTGCTAACACTTGTACACTGTAGAGGAAATTGATGTACAACACTCGAAGTAAAAGTAATATTCTTGCAATGAAGCATTACTCTCTGGGAGTGAATATATTAACAAATAATTTGACTCACAGAACTCTACGACAAATTGTACGAAGTTCTGGGTCGCATAATTCTTACACGGTGGGTAACACCACCACAACTCTGTGTGTTTTACTCGTTTATTTTCTCTGCCGTAGTATAGATTTGGATTTTTTCCTCCATAGCAATTCACTCATGGCTATACTTCTCTATTTGGTTTTCTCTGTGAGTGAATTTGCTTCGGACCCTTCCCTCTATTCTTTCTCATCCAAACTATTCTATCTCTCATGAATGCGCAGTTGAAACCTCCGGCAATTCTCTCTGGCATCCTTGGCTATGAAGAATTTGTGAAACCGAGAAAATTCTAATGTGGTGAAAGCCCTTGAACTTTGAGATTTTCCTGCTCGAACGGAGAGACGCCTTATTCTTTCTCTGATGACATGTGCCTATGTTCATCCGCCAGATAATCTCGTTCGTTGAATTCGAGGGGGTTGTGATTTTGGACCGTTGAATGTTTCTCGGGACGGTTACGCGTTCCACCTCCTATAAATAGGACCCTTCATCCTCCCTTAGCCATTTCTGGATTCATTCGTCTCTCGCCGCTTCTCTCTCTCTCTCCTGAATGCACCTCAAGCGTCGCCGCTCGGATCTCCTTCACCGATGACGTTCGCGCCGCTTCGCTGTCGGACAGACGCCGCTGACAAACTTCCTCACCGCCCTGGATCTTCCTCCTCCCGCATCGCCGTTGTTGGACATCGTCACCGAGCTAGGGTACAAGATCTCGAACGCCGTTCATCTTCTTTCTCGAATATGCGTTCTTCCACAGTAATTTTTCTCGAATTTTTACTGCTCTATTCGATCCATATAAACTTGGGATTTCTACCATATGCGGTTTGGAGATCTTCCTCGCATACACTGCTTAGATTTACTCTCTAGGGTTTATCTCGAATGAAAGAATTGAATAGATTCTCTATTTGTGCACAACCCTCAGTATGTACAAATTCAGAACCCATGTCAACTTTCTCGCCTGAGAAATATTTCTAGGAAGTCGATCTAATTTCTCTCGTAAAATGTTTTCCTATCAAAATTCTCTATGTGTATACATGAACTTCCCTATTTTCCCTCGCATCTTTATTCTCTTCAGCGAATTACTCAGAGGTGGGCCAGACATTGGTATAAGTATGAGTATGTTCATCCCAAGTATGCTCTTCAATTTGCACTTTGTACTCCATGGAGTGATCTAGTCACATTGAACGTTGTTGAAGAAGGGCAAACATCTCACCCTGCTCCATCGCCCAATGCAGATCCCTCTTCACTGAAGAAAATGTTAGACTATCCTGAAGAAATTGAGAAGAGGAAGAAGGCTACCGAGAGATGTGCCAAGAGGGCAGCCAAGAAGGCTGCAAAAGAGAAAGAAAACATCGATTTGCTCAGTGAGGATATTGCAAAGCAGAAAGAGGGATGTTCCAAGTTTGTGAACAATCCAGTTGTGGATGTTGGTCAATCCTCTAAGCCGAAGAGGAGAAAGCGAGTTGCCATAAGAGGAAAATCTTCAAAATCTTCTAAGAAGGATGCTACTCAGGCATCAGGTGAGGAAAATACTCCAGTTCGCATACAAAAGAAGTTTGCCAAGAAAATGCCTAAGGGCACTGTTCAGATGAAAGAGTCTGCGCATCCCAATGCTTTTGAAGGATTCACAGAGATGGCTGTTGAGATGCCATTGGCTGAAAATCCCTCGCTGCCACCGTGTAACACCCCTGCAATTAGGCCACAGTAAACCCCCTCTAACTATTGCCAAGTCATTGAAATTAGCTTACTAATAGTCATTAAGATCCATATCTCATTTGAAATTCCACTTCAAATCAAAATTCAAATAGCAAGTGAAATTTGAAAAGCTACAAACTTGCAAGCAAAATAGTTCATGATTTAGTAAATAATCCATATGTAATATTTTTTAAGGAAAACAACATCACTTATTTACTCATTTTGAATCCAGCCCCCAAAACAGGACCAAACAGCACTATTTTAAGCCCATTTAAATTCAAAACAATTTACAAAATATTCAAAATGACTTGGAACTTGATGAGCTAGTTCAAAATATTGCATGTTATTTTTCAGGAAAGTCTTATACTTAGCAAAATTCATTTGGGTCACAAACAAAATACAAAACGGGAAGCAAAAGCTGAAACAGAAAAGAAAAAGAGTAAAAAAAAGAAAAAAGCTAGTTGCGCTGCCCATATGCTATAGTGTTGGCCCAGCCCGTTAACACAGCCATCGTCATCCTCTCACCTGCTCCCCCTCGCGTGTCATTGCGCGCGCGCCCGCTTGGCCGATGGCCGCCACGACGTCGGAGTAGGTAGGAGGAGGGGATAAGGCCACCCCCCGGAC
>LR738711.1:965021482-965051410 GCA_902687465.1 Secale cereale
AAAAACACATTAGCATAGCTACTTAACTGCCTTTACTCCAATCCTCTCGCGCATCTCCTGGATCTTCGCCCTTCCAAGTGACTTTGTCAAAATATCTACTAGCTGATCGTTCGTGTTGACATAATCAATTTCCACCTTCCCTTCTTTCACACACTCTCAGATGTAATGGAACTTTGTATCTTTGTGCTTGATGCGATCATGATGAACTGGATTCTTGCACAAAGATATGGTGGATTTATTGTCAACCTTGAGCTTCACTTGCCTCGGCTGTTCACTCTTCAAGTCTGCATATAATCTTCCGAGCCAAACCCCTTGACACGCTGCCACCGCTGCTGCAATGTACTCAGCTTCACAAGACAAAAGTGCAACTACCTTCTGCTTCTGCGACAACCAGGAGATCAAATTTTCTCCAAGGAAATATGCAACGCTAGTTGTGCTTTTTTTGTTGTCCACGTCTCCTGACATATCACTGTCGCTATACCCAGCCAATGGTGGTCTTCCCTCTTTCTTTCTTGTGTATTTGCAGCCATACGTTAGAGTTCCCTTTACATACCTCAAAATTTTCTTTACCACAGCCAAATGCTCAGTAGTAGGGTTCTCCATGTATCTACTAACGAACCCAACATAATAGGCTAAATAAGCCCGTGTGTTCACCAAGTACCTTAGGCTCCCCACAATGCTTCTATAATCTGTTGAGTCCACGGCCAGCGCTTCACTTCTTTTGCTCAACTTGAGCTTAGCCTCCATAGGCGTCTGAGAAGGACTGCAATCGTTCATGCCACAATTCACAAAAAAATTCGTGGCATATGCCTCCTGGCACAATGTGATCCCCTCATTACTTTGATGTACCTCGATCCCAAGGTAATAGCTCAAAAAGCCTAGATCACTCATTTTAAACAAATCTTTCATTTGCTTCTTGAATATCCCAATGTCCTTCTCACTTACGCCTGTGATTAGGAGGTCATCAACATACACACCAATGAGTAGATGACTTGCTCCAGTGGACACTTCTCAAAACCAAGTGAAGCTAAAGTGCTATCAAGTTTGGCATTCCATGCTCTAGGGGCCTGCTTCAAACCATACAAAGCTTTATGCAATTTGTAGACCCTATGTTCCTCTCCTTGCTTGAAAAAACCAGTGGCCTACTTCACATACACCTCCTCCTCCAAATCTCCATTGAGGAACGTAGATTTCACATCCATGTGATGCAAAGACCATGATTCCTGAGCTGCTAGTGCAATCAACAACCGAACTGACTCCATCCTTGCAACAGGAGCAAAAACCTCTTCAAAATAAATACCATGCTGCTGTACATATCCCATGGCCACCAAACATGCTTTGTGTTTCACCACTGCTCCTTGCGAGTCCTTTTTAACTTTAAAGACCCACTTGAGCCCAATTGCTTTGTGTCACTTGGGAGATCAACAAGACTCCAGGTGTCATTCTCTCGAATTGCACCGGGCTCTTCCTCCATTGCAACACACCAGGATTCCTCTTCGTTTGCTTCCTCAATATGGCCGGTTCTACAGCGCAGAGCAAACAAACTTTCCCTTTCTTTCTTTTCATCCTAACTGGATTCACCTTGCGAAAAGCAGCCTTTGGATATAGGTCCAATACTCGTCGGAGATTCACCAGCGTCGGCGCCCTCCCCGGAGTCCGCTCAGTGGACCCCTCCATTGCGCTGCCACCCGCCGGACTCAACGGGCCTTCATCGCCGCTTGATTTTGCTGCTTCAGTATTTTCTGCTGCCATTGTAGCATTTTTTGCTCCAATGGCAGTGGTTTTGCGGGCGATTGATTTCTCTACCATGGCAGCAGATTTCTCTACCATGGCAGCGATTCGCGCTGACTTCCTTATCTCGGCAGCAGAGGCATAATTGGCTGCCATGGCAGGGGATTGCTGCCTCCCCTGCTGCTCCTCGTTCGATGCGCCAGAGGCATCGTCCGCCGCCGATCCTGCGTCCTCATCGCCCCACCACGGTCCGCCGGCGTGGGAGGAGTGCGAGCTTGGGGACCCATAACTGGGGGTCCTCGCCGTGGGTGTTCCCAGAGCGCTTCCATGCCCTGGGCCGCTGCCGCCATGACCTCGACCACCGTGTCCGGGATCAACATCGCCGTCATGTCCTCCAGTGTTGTCTCCACCGTGATCATCATGGTCTGTAGGGTTAGTTTGTGTATACGTCACAATAAACATCTCATCCACTCCAGTTGGGCGGTCCTCGATACCGCACCATCCCAATTCCATGCTTTCTCTTCATCAAAGATTACATCACAGGAGACTTGCACATTCCTTGTCACTGGATTGAACACCCGATATGCCTTCGAGCCTTCTTCATATCCCAACAAGATGGTTGGGGTGCTCCTATCCGCGAGTTTTCCAGTATGCATGCCTAAGGGTTTAACGTGAGCGATGGAACCAAAAGTATGTACATGACCGATAGAGGGCTTTCTTCCACACCATGCTTCGTATTGAGTTCTACCAACGACACTTTTCGTCGATGATCGATTGAGTAAATAGACTGCGGTTTTCACCGCCTCTCCCCAAAACATCCCTAGTAGCTTCTTGCTCTCGAGCATGCTCCGTGCCATTGTAACAATGGTTTGATTCTGGCGTTCCACCACGCTGTTCTGCTGCGGGGTATAAGGGGCTATCAAATAAGGCTTGATCACAACCTTCTCACCGTATGTTTTGAACTCAGTTGATGTAAATTCTCCTCCTCTATCCATCCTCAATGCTTTGAACTTTTCTTCTAACTCCACTTCGACGGTAGTTCTGATTTTCTTAAACACTTCTAGTGCCTCATCCTTGCTTTTCAACAATGCCAACCACATGTACGAACTATAGTCGTCCACGGGTGAGGTGGGGAGTAATAGGGCCTCAAAGATCACCATGCACCAGCTCAAGCATATTGGAGGCTCCAAATTTTGCCTCCCGAGGAAACGATGCTTGTCATTGCTTCCCAATGAGACATCCATTGCAAAGTTGATCGACATGATCAATACCTAGCAGTCCCTTCACCATTTGCTTCTAGCCCAATTGCCTCAATGCATGGAAATTTAAGTGACCGTAGCGTGAATACCACAACAATGCTGCCTCGACAAACTTTGCCAATAGACACATCGGCTCTGCACAGTTCAGATGCAACAAATACAATATGTTCCTGGATCTCTTAACCCTCATCATTAGCTTTCTCTGACGACCATATCCCCAAAGATAGCCATCCTTGAGCACAATTTTGCAACCACTTTCTTCGAGCTGTCCCAAGCTGATAATATTTGTCTTCAACCTGGGTATGTAATACACATCGATGAGAATTCTATGCTCACCTCCTCTAGCCACAAAGACCATATATAGTGCCTCTGCCTAGGATTGGTACCGTCTTGCCATGACCAAACTTGACCGTGCCTCCCACTGTCATACTCAATTCGATGAACTGAGATCTATCCCCATTCATATGGTTGCTTGCACCCATGTCTAAGTACCAGACATTGCCGACCCACTTTTCCTCTTCGACGTGAAAGAGCACCTTCTTCTCCACGATCATGATGATCTCCTCTTTTTCAGCCAAATCGGCTGTCGTGGTAGCCGTTTTCAGTGCTGCCGATTTGGCTGCCATGGCAGCTTTTTCTGCCGCCAGTGCAGCGATTTTCTCTGCCATGGCTACCGTGGCAGCGGTTTCTGCTGCCATGGCAGCGGTTTCTACGACATCGCTGACTTCACATAAGAACATGTTGGCTTGATCTTCACGTTAATCACCTTTCTTAGCGATGTATGCCCGCTCCTTCATCGACTTCTTGCATTCGGATTTGAAGTGTCCCATGATTCCGCCATTATGGCCCTTGATTTTCCGTTCATCAAACTTTTCTTCTTAGGAGCCCCTTCTCATCCCGAGACCTTTTTCCCTTGCTCTTTCGGTGCCTTATCCTAACGGCCGTCGTTGCTCCATCCCTCACCGCCCTTCTTCTCCCTGGAACCTAGGGCCTGCCATTGAGCCCTTGTGAGCATCACATGCTCTTCACCCTGAGCGTCACCAAAGATATTCTGCACCCGTTCCTCGAGTGCCTTGTAGCGTCCCACAAGATCGTTGATGGTGAGCGTGATCAGATTGAGGCGCTGCTTGATGGTAGTCACAATTTGCATGTAACCGGGGGGGAGCGGCGTGCAGAAACCTTCGTACCACTGAAGCCTCCGTCTGATTTTCTCATAGCACCAGAATCCCATTAACAAGGGTCATCACCCTAGATGGAAACGCATCAACGGACTCGTCGTCTCTCATCGACAAAGTCTCATAATTTCTCTGCATCGTTTGCAGGTTTGCTTCCTTCACCCGGGTATGGCCTTCGAACAAAGCCTTGAGCATGTCCCATGCCTCTTTCGCCGTTCTCTTCACGATCAGATGCTGAAGCACATCCATGGGCATCATGGAGAAGAGCGACATCGCTGCTTACCTATCCTTGCGATGCTCAGCTCCCTTCTTCTTGTACGTGTCGCCTCCGGGGCCAACTGCATCCCAAAGTTCTGCGACGCGAAGTGCACAGTCCATAAGGGCTTGACAAACCCCAAAGTTCTCTTGGTCGAACCATGGATACTGCGATCCAGGCATGACAGATACTTTAGCTGCCCCAGACCCTTCTGCTTCGCTCTTCCCCTTGCTTTCGTCCACCATTATCGTCAGTTGCTGGGCGACTCTGACATGGCTCTGATACCACTTGTTAGCTCTAGGATCAAAATTGGCAGGTGGTTAAACCCTAGATCAAACAAAGAGAAAGAACAAGAATTTGGTGCTGCCTCAATGTGCAGCTTTTTATGGTTTTCATTTCACTTTATGTTGGGGTGAAGGACCTGACACCACGCCCAAAACTTCCTAGGATAATTGCCCAAGATAATGCGGCCCTGGTCACCATATGACCAGGTTTAAACTCCTTTTTATCTCTAAAAGATTGACGCTGAAATGACTTAGAACGATCCTCCTACTTTCGCTATCTTATACAGACTCTGGACTCTGCTTTTTTATGTGTTTAGAAGGACTCACAGACCCCGATACACGGTTACACATATGTTGGAAAAAGATTCACAAAATTCACGTTTTCTAGACGTTTTCATGGGGTATAGCACACTATTTTGGGTCCCTGGGTGACGTTGACATTTCGTGAACCTCCAGTCCAGTTTTGCCTCCCTAGCTCCTCGATCCCAACTCTAAAATTTAGGAGTGTGAATGGTGATTAAGTAGGTCAGTTTTTTATGAGCTCGCAGATTTGTCATGTCATCATTCAATGGTGTATCTGTCATCGACGGCGACAAGTAGTGCTAATGCAAAACGTCAGGCGTCTATGCCGGCGCCGGCATGAACAGCGGGAACCACCTACTCATGGTCAAGGGCTACTCACGTAGCAAAAAAGAATTGTTGCTTGCTTCCACCAATGTATTGAAATCCAAGTTGTTAGCCCCCAAGTGCAACATTTCTAGCTAGCAAGCAAGTTTCCCTCCGTTGAGAGCCAAGATATCAATCCCTAGAGATAACACACCTAGCCCCAGTCAGACAGCAATGGGAAATAGATTAAGAACCCACTTGTGCCCCCAACTATTCTAGTGTGGTTGTCAATCCCACTAGATTTGCTTGTTGCAACAACTTATGAGCAGATAATGGTATATGGAGTATTTTTTGTATTTTTGGATTAATTAATAACTGAAAATAAAAGTGCATGTAAAAGTAGTGCTTTCTTATGTGGGAAGTTGGACCGGGGCTCATAGGTTCACTAGTAGCATCTCTCAAAGCAGCGGTGGCGCATAAATATAAGCATAGGTATGTGTAATGAGCAATCAAACATTCATGGCAAATCATAACATATGTTGAGATCACATTATATAGGCAGTACGTCCATAATTCTACTAGACTGACACACATCCCATCTAGCAGCTAATGCTCCACCTAAGGTGCCTGAAACCCTCATGAATTCTCCTCAAGTATTAAGTAATAAAACAGAGCATTGCAATAGGCATGATGGCAGACGGTCGAAAGAATCCCTCTTACCACCCGCGTTAAACGAAGTGATAACAAGTCATACAATCTTGTTATCCTTTAGTGTGGTGGATCCGTCTAAGCTTTTTTTCTCTCTTACAGTCACCGAAACTTCTTCACAATTAGGGATCTACTCCATCTAATCCACACCACTCCCTCTATTGATCTTTCATCTAAACTGGCCAATGAATAGACTAATGAATCAGAGAGCAATATACATCTATAACTCATCAAAGCAACATGTATACTCATACCATAAAGTAATAATTCATCACATGGCAATACGATTCAAGGTAAGAATTACATAGATGGACCGCAGTCATGTTGCGCAGCTTATGTGATCTTTTTATTGAGGCATGGGAGAGAAGATGCTACAAAGCTACTGCTACGAACCCGTACTCCAAGAGTTGGAGTACTCGCACCTCATCATGGGAGCAGTGCAGATCGATGTTGATGAAGAAGGTGAAGGATCCCCCCTCTAGCACGGTGCTGGCGAAGGTTCTGTAGATCAGTTTCGCCTCGGATAGCGAAGTGGTGGTGGCAAAAAATTACATGATAATTCTAAAGGATTTTTTGGAGCAATATATAGCCGGGGGCACGAGATCCAAAGGGACGCGATGCCAGTGGACCCCACGCGTTCGAGGCACGCGCCCTAGGCCCAGGGTGCATGCGCCCTGTGGGCCACCCACTGGGGCTATGGTTTTCTTCCGATGGAAAATTTCGTCTTGAATTTTTCTCATATTTTTCTGAATTATGGAGTTTCCTAAAACCACAGATAAATAGACATGCAACTGCCTGACAGACACCTTATTAATTGTTTAGTCCAAATAAATATAAAACATTGCATGTTTTGATAACAAAATGACATGCAAACTTCAAATATATAGATACGTTTAGGATGTATTAGCATCCCTGGGCTTAGTCCATGCTAGTCCTCGAGCATGTATGATGATAGCCCAAAAGAAATTTTTTGAATTTGAATGCAACCCTAACATAGAGCATCATCATTGAGTGTAATTCTCTTGTGATGACTTGATGAGTGGATTTTATATAGTGTTTTATAACTCATTTATTGCATAAAAATCCCTCATAGCATGCTCCATCTAGCCACGTTTATGCCAATTATGCATGATTACTAGTTTCAGTGCATTTCAATGAGATCATTGCATAGTCTTTAGTTTTTATTAGATTTTATTACTTTTTCTTGTTTCGTCGTGTGTAGGTGAGTTGAATCTCTCGTGGACTTAGCACGATGAAAGGATCCAACTTGGAATCAATCCGGAGAAGTTATGGGCTCCAGATACAATGCATATGGAGAGTTTGACAAAAGGAGATTTCCCAGCTGTGATCCCAAATTGAAGATCCAATACAAGGAGATTGTTGGACTTGTCCATACGAATGCAACGAGCCCAAGAACGCCTAAATTGGAGTTCGTACGAGGAAATGACAAGCAAAATATGAAACTATGTGCAGCTAAATAGAAGAGAAGAAGAGGCGAGGTACGACCGCGCCTACCGTACCAACGGCTGTACCGCAAGATTCTGGCTGAGGATTTCACAGTAACTTCAATGATTCTTCACCAATTGCATCCCTGTTTGTTCCTATCCCTTCCTTGGAGGATAAGGAAGGTATTGGGAGAGGTTGGGACTCACCTAGAGCGTTTGGATCAAATGAGAGGAGGTGAATCCACGGAGTAGGCATGAGGAAACCAGCTATACATTCGACACCAACCCTAGCTGCCGTCTCTCATTGAATAGAACCGTCCACAACCCACATAGCCAGTGGGGGCTCTCCCCTCTCATCTAGAGGGAGGCCTCTCCATCAAGATTCATCTCCAACGCCTGCACCACCATGCAAGAGGAGGAGAAGGAGCCACCACCGTTGTCACCGGACGCCGACCCTAGGCCGTGCGTGTCATCCACCATCGCCATCACCATCAACGTCTCCATCTCCCTCCATTGCTACTATATTTGTAAGATTGAACATGGTGATGACCTTAATGAAGAATTCATATTTGTGGCATTATTCTTATTCATCTATGTTTGAGTGATTGATCCGGCTCTAGGTTGAGGTGTTAGATAATAACGAGAATAAACGAGACACGAGAGACACGGATTTTTACGTGGAAACCCTTGCGGGAGAAAACCACGGACGCACGAAGGCGCAATCACTATAAGGAGGAGTATTACAAGCACGAGACGACAGGCCGTCTTAGGTGCGACTACATGGGGTATATATTGAGGGCAATACATAAGAGTCCTTGGAGGACAAGTAAACGAGTTGTACTCGTACACGTCGACGTCAACGGAAAAGCCCACACCGTATGTACTACGTCTAGTCCAATACGGTATAATTTGGATCACAATTTAACAATCTCCACCTTGATCCAAATTCCCTCCAGTAGTCGAAGAAAGTTAATAACTCCATCCAAATCAGCATTAACACCTTGTGCGTCAAAGTCCATAGGACTAGTGAGAAATACCAACTAAGCCTGAGCAAAGCTCAAACTTATTGGTAGGAACTGGCTTTGTCATCATATCAGCTGGATTATCATGAGTGCTTATCTTGCATACCTTCAAATCACCTTCAGCAACAACATCTCGAATATAGTGAAATCTGACATCAATGTGCTTCGTTCTCTCATGATACATTGGATTCTTTGTAAGATATATAGCACTTTGACTGTCACTAAATATGGTAGGGCAAGATAAATCTCCACAAAGCTCAGCGTACAAACCTTTCAACCAGATAGCTTCTTTGCATGCCTTGGAAATAGCCATATACTCGGCATCAGTAGTGGAACAAGCCACAATAGACTGCAAAGTTGCTCTCCAACTCACAGCACAACCACCAATGGTGAAAACATAACCTGTGAGTGATCTTCTCTTATCCAAATCACCAGCAAAATCCGAATCAACAAAACCAACAAGTCCATCTCCAGTTTTCCCAAACTGTAAATAAGCATTAGAAGTACCTCGCAGGTATCTGAAAATCCACTGAACTGCTCTCCAATGCTCTTTTCCAGGATTAGCCATGTATCTACTGACAACACTCAATGCATATGATAAATCCGGACGGGAACAAACCATGGCATACATAAGTGAACCAACTGCACTCGAATAGGGAACTCTAGACATGTACTCAATATCTGCATCTGACTTAGGACATAAAGCTGATGATAATTTGAAGTGTGCAGCTAACGGAGTACTTACTGGCTTGGCATTATGCATATTAAAACGACGAAGAACTTTATCAATATATCCCTTCTGACTTAGATATACCTTTCCAGATGGCCTATCTCTGGATATTTCCATGCCAAGAATTTTCTTTGCTGCACCCAAATCCTTCATCTCAAATTCATTACTCAATTGCTTCTTTAGTTCATTAATATCTGACATACTCTTTGCAGCAATTAGCATATCATCAACATAGAGGAGCAAATAAATAGTTGAACCTTTGACAGTTTTCAAATAAACACAACTATCATAATTAGACCTTTTGAAACCTTGAGAGAGCATAAAAGTGTCAAATCTCTTGTACCACTGTCTAGGGGATTGCTTCAATCCATAAAGAGATTTCTTTAACTTGCAGACAAGCTTTTCTTTTCCAGGAATAACAAAACCTTCAGGTTGTTCCATATAAATATCCTCTTCTAATTCTCCATGTAAGAATGCGGTTTTAACATCCAATTGTTCAAGCTCAAAATCATTCATGGCAACAATACTAAGTAAAGTGCGAATAGAGCTATGCTTCACAACAGGAGAAAAGACTTCGTTATAGTCAATACCTGGAATCTGACTGTAACCCTTAGCAACTAACCTTGCTTTATATCTTGTCTCATCATTAGGAGAAACACCTTCTTTCCTCTTGAAAACCCACTTGCAACGAATAGGTTTCTTCTTTCTCGATAATTTTACTAAATCCCAAGTGCCATTCTTTTCAAGTGATTCCATCTCATCATGCATAGCGGTCATCCACTTATTACTATCACTGGAAATAATAGCCTCGGAATATGAAGAAGGCTCAGCATTACCTTCAATTTCCTCTGCAACAGATAAAGCAAAAGAAACAATATTGCACTCTTCAATTAACCTTTTAGGTTTATCAGTACCCCGCCTAACTCTGTCACGTGCAAGATTCCAACCGGGTGGAACAATAGTCTGATTTGGAGTGGGAGTGACATGTTCATAATCAACGACGGGATCATCATGTGCATCAACATTTTCATTACCGGATGTATCATCTGAATCAATAACATGCTCCACCTGAACAGTAGGATGCTGAAGAGTAGCCTGCTGTTCACTCTCAACGGGAACATTAGTAGATGGAATATCATGTAACATAGCAGATTCATTAAAGATAACGTTTCTGCTAATAACAACCTTCTGGGTTTCAGGATTCCACAATTTAAAACCTTTAACACCAGACTTATAACCAAGAAAGATGCACTTAACAGCCCTAGGCTCCAATTTACCATTATCAACATGAGCATAAGCAGTGCAACCAAAAACTCTCAACTGTGAATAATCAGCAGGTGAACCAGACCATACCTCAATTGGAGTTTTCTTATTAAGAGCAATAGATGGTGAACGGTTAGCAACACCGTTTTGTTGAGGAGTATAAGGAACGGTGTAGTGTCTGACAATGCCTTCAGACTTGCAATAATTATTAAATTGCTTAGAACAGAATTCCATACCATTATCAGTGCGAAGTATTTTTACCTTCTTTTCAGTTTGTCTTTCAATCATAATCTTCCACTCCTTAAATGCTGAGAATGCTTGCCATTTATGCTTCAAGAAATAAGGCCAAACTTTTCTTGAATAATCATCAATTATAGTCAGCATGTAACTAGCACCACCTAGTGACTTCTTGCGAGATGGTCCCCATAAATCAGAATGCACATAATCAAGAATACCTTCAGTTGTATGATTCGAAGTATTGAACTTCACCCTCTTGTGCTTGCCGAAGATGCAATGCTCACAAAATTTCAATTTACCAGTTTCGTATCCTTTCAGAAGACCTCTCTTATTTAACTCTGCTAAACCAAGTTCACTCATATGTCCAAGACGCATATGCCAAAGGTTAGCAGCATCACAATCAGAATTCTTTGAAATAACTGGAGTAGCGTTACCTGAAACGGTAGAACCTCGAAGGTAATAAAGACCATTGGTCGAACTTAAGTCACCTTTCATCACAATAAGGGAACCTCTGGTGACCTTCAAAACACTATCTCCACCTGAATACTTGTAGCCCTTTGCATCAAGGGCACTCACAGAGATAAGATTTCTCTTCATCTTCGGAATATACCGAACATCTGTCAAAGTTCTGATTGTGCCATCAAACATCTTGATTCGAACGGAACCTATGCCTTCAATCTTGCATGGTGAATTATCAAAACCCAAAACGGAACCAGCAGCAGTAGTGGAATCAAAAGTAGTAAACCAATCTCTATGCGGGCACATATGAAAAATACATGCAGTGTCAAGTACCCACTCATCATTGGTCTCAGCACATCCAGCAGTAACGACAAGAGCATCATCGGAACTATCATCACGAGCAACGTTAGCAGAATTTTCACCTTGTTTGTTACCTTTCCTCTTTTCCTTGTTCTGCAACTTGAAACACTCGGAGATGTCATGCCCGTCTCTCTTGCAGTATCTGCAATACTTCTTGTCTCTGGATTGTGACCGGCCCCTGTGGCCGTTCTTACTTTTGCCTCTGTTTCCATTATTGGAGTTCTTCTCCTTTGTCCTGCCACGAACAGATAATCCCTCGGCTTGGGATGAACTCGAACCATCATGAGGCACCATTAATTTCATCTTCTCCTTAGAGTTCAAAGCTTCATAAACTTCATTAAGTGTGAGAGTATCACGACTATATAATATGGTGTCTCTAAAATTGGTATAAGAACTTGGCAGTGAACAAAGTAACATTAAAGCAGTATCTTCCTCTTCATACTTAACCTCCATTGCAGCTAGATCGGATATGATCTCTTTAAATTCAGAAATATGATTCAAAACATTACCTCCCTCGGGTAACCTGTGCAGGAATAATTTTTGCTTCAGATGCATCTTGCTGGTAAGATCTTTTGTCATGCAAATGCTTTCCAGCTTTAACCATAGAGCGGCGGCAGTTTTCTCGCTCAAAACTTCCTGCAAAATATTATTATGCAAATGGAGTTGAATTTGTGACAAAGCCTTACGATCCCTTCTTTTCTCATCAGCAGTCCAGTCCTGAATTCGGTCCTTCCCAAAACTATCCAGTGCATCATCATAGTCGGCCTGTGCCAACAACGCCCGCATCTTGACTTGCCATAGTGTAAACCTTGTGTCACGGTCCAGCAGCGGAAGATCGTACTTCATGGAAGCCATGAGTAGATAAAACTGTGTACACAAAGTAGTACAAGCCGATAAAAATATTCTTGACAGAATTAATACGCGGAGCAAAGAACTAAAATAATAGCACCTGATAGTATGTCTCGGATGAGTGGACGTAGCAGTTGAAGTGAAAAACTATCTGATCTAGTACTAAACTAGTAGTACTAGCTTTGAGCACTCCACGTGACGAGTAGTAGTCAAGAAATCCAAGTACTCCTGTACTTGTCTTCACGTGAGCACGTAGTGTTGCTTTGGTTGAATCGATGTGAAATAGGGGCAGCAGCGACGGATCGGATCGGTGTTGCCTCGGGACTCCACGCGCCTTGGTACACGAGCAAACCGAAGTGATCACGCAGATCGTCGGGATATAATAATACACAGCTTCGAGAGTACTTGTCAATCTCGGACACGGCGGCGCGCAGACGAAATCGACCTCTTGTCGTTCTCGGCGTACTGCTGCGATGCTTTCGCTGCAGCGGAAAAATTCAGTCGATCTCCGCGACTGGCGGCGGCGCACAGAAGTGCAACCCTAATCTCTGGATCTCAAATCTCGTATACCAAACTTGGCTCTGTATACCACTTGTTAGATAATAACGAGAATAAACGAGACACGAGAGACACGGATTTTTACGTGGAAACCCTTGCGGGAGAAAACCACGGACGCACGAAGGCGCAATCACTATAAGGAGGAGTATTACAAGCACGAGACGACAGGCCGTCTTAGGTGCGACTACATGGGGTATATATTGAGGGCAATACATAAGAGTCCTTGGAGGACAAGTAAACGAGTTGTACTCGTACACGTCGACGTCAACGGAAAAGCCCACACCGTATGTACTACGTCTAGTCCAATACGGTATAATTTGGATCACAATTTAACATGAGGTATGATCTAATACATAATATTAGATTGTGGCATTAAGTAATCCTCTAGTATTTACTCTCTTCGTTAGGTACGTAATGCTATGTTGGGAGACATCCTTTCATATGATCTTGTGAGCACTTGTACGTACACGGAGTATATAGATGAGTTTATGTGATCCTTATGTCCGTTGTGTATTATTGACATCTTGTGTGTGACAACAACATGAGGTTATATGTAGTACATGTAGGAGTGACAGTCCACGGGTAGCCATAGGGTATTGTTTATTTATCTAAGGAGTAACAGTTAACCATAGAGCGTAATGCCTTTTTTGGTTCTTGTGGCCTTAATCGCTTCCGGCTGCGTGGTAGCGTAGTGACAAGAAGAGGATGTTGAGTTACTTTCCGAACGGCAGTTGGGAGGTAACGATGTTTGGGAGACCACATGTAATATTAGTAGATCGCTGTCACTTAGTCACCCTCCTAGTACTAGTGAATCCAAAAGCCTAGACACCCTTTTACTTTACTTACCATTCTAGTCAAGTTTACCTTGTGTTCTAGTTCGTAATTACTTAAATCCCTTCTATTACTGTATTCCTAGCAATCGATAGAATAGATTATTTCTAAACTATGGTTTGGGTGCGAGCGTAGCTACGTATGTGAAAACGTAGTTGCGGGGGCGGTAGTTACCATCCTTTGGCTCCCCTGGTTCGACATATAAACTGGGTTACAATACTTCCCACAAACTGTGCTTCAACTATTCCTATGCACTTGTAGGACATCAAGCTATTTTCTGACGTCGTTGCCGGGGAGCATAGCGCTTGGTCATTGCCTTCCTTGCCGCACGTAGGTTATTTTTGTTTGTTGCTATTTATCTTACCGTTTTTATTTATAAAAAGAAAAAAAAATCTGCTAATCATGTCTTCTGAGATGACTATTCTTGAACAGATGCAACTTGCAATGGAGGAGAAGAGAGACATGAATCTACCATGTTTGCTACCAATGATGCAAATACAAAAGAATGGTTAGACTGGGTGAATGATTATTCATCCATGATATGTGCTTCGTACCAACTATCATGTGAACACTGTGGATCCAAAGGGCATTTGAATTATCAATGTAAGTATAATTTTGATCTAGTATTAGCTAATTATAATAGTGGTGATAAATGCAATGCTTGAGCCTGTGCGCACTGAAAGACCAGGGGAAAATGTTGCGTATTACAAGATAGCTAGTAGGTGGTTCACAATTGATGTTTGTTTTCTTAAGACCGATGATATGATCAGTTCTTGTCCTAATGATGTTTCTTAATTCAGACCACTATAAATGGGCCTTGGATGAGCTATTCATTAAGCATGATTTTCGTCGAGTAATCATTCTGGAAGGTCTGACCTCTTTGATGGTTCTTTCACAGTCTTGTTTTTAGATACTTTTGCTGCCATCTCATTTTAACATGGTTAACTGGTCAATAGATGACATGGAGATCGCCCCGGATTTCTTCGACTACACTACTGGAATCGTCGCAGACACCGAGTGCCAGGAACACTCGGCAAAGGGCCTAAAACCCTCGGCAAAGCCTTTGCCGAGAGTTGTTCTTGGCAAAGCCCACCCGGTGTACACCTCTTAGGCAAACAGAAATTTGCCGAGAGCCGAAACAAGGGCACTCGGCAAAATCTTTGCCGAGTGTCGAACAGTGCACCACGGCAAAATAAAGTGACTCATGGAAGCAGACGGAAACGGAGGTATGTCTTTGCCGAGAGTGACACTCGGCAAAGACAGCCAGTAGGAAACAGCCACGTGTCGGCGGCCTGACAGCCTGGGCCCGCAACATACGCCGAGAACCATCATTACCGAGAGCCGCTCTCGACAAAGACGGCCAGTAGGAAACAGGCACGTGTCAGCCACCTGACAGCCTGGGCCCGCAACATACGCCGAGAGCCACTCTCGGCAAAGACGGCCAATAGGAAACAGGCATGTGTCAGCCACCTGACAGCCCGGGCCCGCAACATACGCCGAGAGCTATATTGGCCGAGAGCCACTCTCGGCAAAGACGACCAATAGGAAACAGGCACATGTCAGCCACCTGACAGCTTGGGCCCGCAACATACGTCGAGATCCATATTTGCCGAGAGCAGCTCTCGGCAACGACGACCAATAGGAAACAGGCACGTGGCCGCCACCTGACAGCCTAGGCCCGCAACATACGCCAAGATCCATATTTGCCGAGAGCATCTCTCAGCAACGACGACCAATAGGAAACAGGCACGTGGCTGCCACCTGACAGGCCGAGTCTATGTTGTGCCGAGAGCCACTCTCGGTAAAACCTATCAGTCTCTTCAGGTTGGCACACTTTTCCGAGAGGGCTCTCGGTAAAGACATCAGGCTCTATAGGTTGCCACCCTTTTCCGAGAGTCCCCTCGGTACAGATGATACAACTTGATGTAAATACGAAAAACAACAAACCAATTAGTACAGATGATACAACTTGATGTAAATACATTAAATATATCATATATGAATAGTACATGGAGTTGTTGCACACACGAATGTACAGAGTTGTTACACACACGAGTACATAGAGTTCTTACACACACGAATACATAGAGTTGTTGCACACACGAGTACATAGAGTTCTTACACACGAATACATAGAGTTGTTGCACACACGAATACATAGAGTTCTTACACACACGAATACATAGAGTTGTTGCACATACAAATACGAAGAGTTGTTACACGAATACATGGAGTTGTTAGAAATAGGGGTCAATATTAGGTGCAACATACTATCATCATCACTATCACGCCCGTTCATACATTCATCCTCGAAGTCTTCAGGGGGACCCTCATCATCATCATCTAGCCCCATTTGCCATCGTAGAAGTAATGCCAAATCTTGAGGGTCAGAAACATCCTCGTATCCGTTCTCCGCATTATCTACTTCCATGTCATCCATAGCCTCATGTTACGTAGCATCATCTTCGTGATGCACGCCCTCATCTTCCTCCGCATCATCTTCGTCTTCTTCATTCTGTACTTCTTGATAGAACTATCCCTCATATGTGTCAGGGTTTATGTGGTAATCGTCCTTGTTTGGGGTAGGTACCTTGGTATGGGGGGTGCCTTGTACACAACATCCCATTTCAAGAGATCGATATGTTCCATAGATGTGCACGCGTACGGGAGATAAAACACTTGTGTAGCCTGTTGAGCCATAATATAGACATCATTTCCTGCATATTTCGATGCTCGTTCAACTTCGACCCAACCAATACTAGGGATCCGTCTCACTTTCTCTGGATTGAGCCAACTGCATCTGAATACGACGGGCTTCACACCCTGTAGACCACAGTAATGCAGCTCATAAATTTCTTTGATTGTTCCATAGTAGTGACGTCCATCTGTCCCGAGAAAATAGACCCCACTATTTATTGCCCTTCGATTGGGCCTCTCACGCGTGTTTTTATCAGTGTGGAAGCGATACCCATTCATGTCGTAAGCCTTAAATGACCTGGCCTCGTATTCAAAACCTGAGGCTACTTGTCTCAATTTGGCGTCCATATCAACCTTTGTGTATGCCTACAAGATTAATAGGAGATTGTTTGGTTCATTACCAGCAAGTAAGAACAACTTGAAGTGTACATAAAGTTAGGAAAGTTACTTTTCTTGAGAACCAAGAAATGAAACCACCATCAGCATTGGTATCTTCAAGAAGGTTTGCTGCTTCTTCGTCGCTAGGCGGCCATGGTAGCTTCCAGAATTCATTCTTGAATTCCCTATAGCAATGAGAAGAATTCCAGTTAGGAATCAAGACTAGTGAGTAGTTGTCAATTGTTTGAGATCGAAATGATCGAACTGTCTATTCCATTGAATGATTCTCGGTATATATACAAGGGGAACAGGCACGATCAAGAGATGCGACTGTTCGTAGAGGTGCAAGGGGAGAGACGCGACGGTTGCCAATGCAACCGACGTACGGATTACAAAGGGAGGATTATCTCCTTAATTAACCTATTAATTTAATCCTAACACTCCCCCTAATCCTTCCTTGTCCTTGCAACCGATCATCTCTGGAATCATCCTTGAATTAATTCTTCTCCAAAAACCCTATGGGAAAAATGTGAGAAGTGTTGTAGTATGATATGTTGCTAAAACTCCTTCAAACCCAGTGGGAAAATAAGGAGAAAATGGTGCAACATATAATGGTTATTGTCTCTTTTAACTCAATATGAGAAAACCCATAGAGTTCGGAGGACAATAAATATGCCGTATATACTTTCCCAAAAACCCCGGTGGGGAAAACAGAAAGTATGACATATGATCTCATGTTGATATTACCTCATTAAAAACCTTTATGAGAACCTGTATAGTAAACTCATGAAGGGAAAAAGAGTATAATATGATGCATTGAACAGGAACAATCTAGGAAGATACTCCCCCTGATTCTTGCAAAAACTCGAAGCCGTCACATACCAAAACATAGAAGTTGGTAGAGACTTCCTGAACAAATCAGTCGCATGATTTGACTTGCAAGATATGCAATATAGTGATATTGCTTATTATGTAACCTGTTTGCATCCGGGCAACACAAGAAACATTATCGTTGAGATAATGGTTGGTGGATGTAGCCATGAGGTCTGTTTCGAAGACTCTTCATGAGAGGACTACCACACCTAGTAGGAATACTAAACTTGTGCACGATCTGATATAGTGGGGATCTGATCGATGTATCCAATGATATTGGTGTTCAGATTTCTCCGAAACTGAAAAACCAGGACAAGATGTTTCATGCCTTGGAAATATCGAAAGATATTCTTGAGTACCAACCAATTGTGTTTGGTGGATCTAATGGCATTATGGAACGTTGAGTCCCAATATCTCATTTCCATCATATCTTGGTCTAATAGATCTTTCTCTACGTCTAGAGAATGAACTACCACGAGAGTTATGGATAGACAAGATTTGTCCACAATGAATTTCTCCAATATTTTTGGATACAGACAACATAGTATACCATACTGTATGAATGAAGGTGCTCAAGTCGTAGTAACGAGCGGTATTTTGGTTTACCAAATCCTTCATTTTAAAGTCCGTCACTTAGATGATTACATGTGTCGTCATTGCAGACACACAAACATGGATAATCATCATTGTAGGAGTAATCCTTGTGAATAAGGAACTCACTACGTCGGTAGTACCAAATGTACCGACAACAATAAGCCATATGGTGACTTATTGATTTTACACCATGTATGTTGCATTTTGTATTTCGATTCAGAATTGAGACTCCATCGGGAATCAATCATATATGTCTGAATCTAGTGATCGACATGGATAGGTAATCACTACATCTATCAACTGCAGAGATAGATGATTTTGTACTGCCAATGATATAAGTTATCGAAAAGAGATTCCACCTTCGGAGAATAGTTGGGTATCTGCGTGAACCCTTGTGCTACAGTACTTGCTTTTTGTTTCACCACCTCGTTGTTCTCAATTCTGTTTCCAGAAGAAAACCGGTGTAGGTATTGGTTATGAATACCTTCCCATTATTGAGCAAGATCATTTCTACCTAGATTATACCCTTTGCTTGAGTTCAGTCCGAGTGTTGTTCACACTTTGCCATGGCCATGGTCTTTGGATCTGAATCATTCGTAAGGTTTTGTAATCTAGTTGAGAAATGTATGTCGACAATTGTAGACTTCCGGTTATATGATTCTCCAGAATCTATATATCAATATACAGTTGATGGAAATATCATAACCCATGGTGACTGCTCGCGATTTCCCAATGCGATTGAGTCGGGTATTCCGATGTCCCGGTCATTGTGTGCACTATGACCTGGGTTGGTGGAGGTTTCCCGTCCACTGGGTGTATACTACCCATTAGGTGTCTGTCAATGTGAAGTTGACTTGCATTTACTGATTCACAGGCCTTGATATCCTTGCTTGCGAGAAGCTGAATCCTGATGTAATTCTGCCATACATCTCCCCATGTTGCTTTGAACGGGGAGTGGAGTGGATTTTGCTGGTACCTCTACTCTTTCAGGCATACTTTTGCAGGATTGTAGGATTGTGTGACACCTTTATAGTCAGTAAATGAATCTGGCAGGTTATTTGCAATGCATTGCAAATCTTCTGAACGCATGGTTCAGATTTTTGACTATGTGGAATTGAGGCAGAAATGTGTTGAACATTCCAGTAATTTCCTGGCATTCTTTATGGTACTTGAATTCTTCCCCTAATGCCTGGAAATGTTCCTCACTGAATCAGCATACTGGCCTTGAATAACTCCCCATGCGAGGGGCTTGAGGTATTGACGGAAATACAGTTATTCCTCACATAGATCCCAACTATATGTTGAGGGGCCAATGATATATGCTGGGTGGTGACATCGGTATGCAACCGAATTACCGCAGATAGGAAATACTTGGTAGATATCCACATATCAAAGATAGAGGGGAATAATATTATGCAGTTCTGTCATGAGCGTGTAAAACTGCATGACTCCAACGTAAAGTTGGCAAGTTGCAATTCCAAAGTAAAGATAATGCAGTGAGCTTAACTCTTTGGATAGGATTCTACCAAGCCATTTTGAGTCTAGACCGTCAGACAAATTGCTAAACTCAATCCAGGGGCCATTGAAAAGGCACTCAAGAAGAATTCTGCAATGTTATCCATTCAATTTGCTTGAAATCGATGTCAGGATAATGATCCAATGGTTTCGTGTGAATAAAGCACACAGTTAAGACCATCATATAGATGTCTTTTAGAACCATGGGGTACCTGAATAGTCCACTCAATGGTTGGAAGAGCCACTTACCTCGACTTGATGCATTCAAGGAGTTTGAGTGGTCCAGCGTAAACTTTAAGGTGCGCGAGCCTTAAAATTTGCCTCCCTGTGTCACATGTAGTGCACACAAAATCCAAATATTGTTAGAATTTAGCATCATAATAATCATAAACCATTGGAATTGCGGATAGTTTCGGTTTCAACCCAATGTCAATGATGACCAAAGCTGAAATGCCAGGTTTGTCATGCAAAAGACACTCTGGAAAACTATCTCGTACGCAACATGTGCTACGGGTTTTGTAGTATGTGTAGTACAACCATGATGATACAAAGAGAATGTGCTTGCCATATCCGTTGCATATAGTAAAGAGAAGATATTCCTCTTTGTTGTCATCATAAGTTTCACTATGGAAACTATTTTGACGGATACCTCTATTGTTTAGTAGGGTACGAGTTAAACCCGGAAGCAATAAAGCATCCTGACGTTACTCGAGTACCCACAGGGACAGTAAATATGACTCGAGTTGAGCCAACAAATACCTCATCGCGTCTAGCAATTTTAAAATATATCCTTTCTCTCAAAGAGAGTGGAAACATTTCACTTCCCCGAGTATAGAGTTCGTGGTGCATATGTCCACAAGGCACATATCATCTTTCATCAGATTGACCCCCGTAGAGATCTATATATAGACATGAAGATTATCAAGAAAATCACTGTCAGATACATAGAATACATACAAATGCATTTGTACCAAAGTGCTGATACAATATATTGTGATATACAATATATGATGACAACAAGATTTATGTTATTGTGACAACATCATGAATGGACATAAATTATATTGATCACTCAGGAGATTGGGAGATTATTCATAGTCTCCAAACATGTTGGTTGAGGCATATCCAACCAAACATTCTCCGTGCCCATAGGATCCCGTCATCGCTGGTGATGTCGGGTTGTAGATTGAAGTGAGCTTCAAACCTTTGCCCTTGAGTTCATTGTATCCCAGGAATTGCTATTACAGAAAAACAGATGATGAGATCCGAATCTAATGCCTTATATAAGACACCATTTTCTGTTAGCAGTGTGATCTTAACCAGAGGTGAATCCTGGATTGCACACTTTATCCCATGAGAGACAAGAGCGATCATGATGTCCATGGTCCAGAGAGGACAGTGGTGGCCATTGAGGGCGAGTGCCTCAAGTTCTATAGCCATATGTTACCGCTATGGGTAAACCAGCGATAATCAATTTACGGTCAGTAAATTAAAGAACATCATGGTCGATGTTGTAATGAACTTTAGCAAAATCAATGGGTATTTCAAGAAGTTATCTTGAAACCATTAGTGTGAATCTCAAATTGCTAAATATGATCTACATGCAGTAGATCTACACACTACCTTGTGATTCCAAGCATCAATTTGAAGAAAATCACTTTGAATTTTGCATCAATATTTGCAAGAAATTGATAAATCTCAATTGCAAATAGACGTATTAATCTCGACATGTAGCAACATGGAGATACATACATTCTTGAATACATCATACTCTACAGAAATACACTACTATTTTAATGAATAGTAATGATGTTGTAAACTTGATGTTCAAGTGAAAACTTGAATTGTATAGACCTCAAATCAAATGAGATGATGTTGTATCAAGTTGCAAGATAATTCAGCAAAGTGAATTAATATTTTGCGAGAGAAAATTAATCTCAATCGCAATGAGATTGTATTGCGAGAGAAGATTCTCAATCGCAAATCAGTACTCTAAAGATACTAAATTTATCTTTGCAAGAGATAAAAACAAATCTCAATTGCAAATAATAGATGTAATGAATCTCAACATATAAGAAACATGGAAATATATTACATCATAATAAATACTCCGGAATACTTCATACTCAACGGAGAAACAGTACTGCAGAAGTACTGAATTTATCTTTGCAAGAGATTTTTTTTTTTTTAAAAAAAATCTCTATTGCAAATGGATGTAATTAATCTCAACACGTAATAAACGTGGAAATGTATTACATCAACTTAAGATCTGGAATACATCTTGGTACTCAACAGAAAACAGTACTGAAATATATGTACTGGATTTAACAGATCTAAAACAGGAATGAAATCACTGCTAGAACTGTTGTTAATTGAAAACAGAAAAGAAAAAAGAAAAAAAAAACGAACAGCCCATGGCCATCCGGCCCACAACCGAGCGGGGGGTGGGGGCAGCCGGAGGTTGCCCCAGGCGCCTGGGCCGGGCCTCCACGGCCTATGGCCGGCCCATGTACTGCCGCAGCGCTTCCAGGGAGGCGGAGCGGTTATGGGTACGGGTGCGTGACACCGAAGCCCGAACCGCCCCGATCCTCGTCTCCTACCCAGCGCTGCCGACGGGCGAGTGACGCAGCCGACGGCACGGAGGCCATGCGGCGACGGCGCGCGGGGCGCGGCTGGGTGCGGCTACGGCGCGCGGGACGCGGCCGGGGAGCGGCGACGGCGCGGAAGCCGGGCGGGTGCGGCTACGGCGCGCGGGACGCGGCCGGGGAGCGGCGACGGCGCGGAGGCCGGGCGGGTGCGGCTACGGCGCGCGGCCGGGGAGCGGCGACGGCGCGGAGGCCGGGCGTCCCTGCGGCAGGTCGGGAGCGAGGCCGAGGCTTGTCGGATCTTACAAGCCAGCGCGGCGGCTAATGGCGGCGACGACACGCCCGAAGAGGCGACCGAAGCGCCTCCCCGCGCGGTTGCTGGATCCCGCGTCCATCTCCGGCTGCGGCGGAGTGGTTGCGTCGATTTCAGTGCGTCCGGCGGCGCAATGGCCGCGTCCAGCGGCACGGAGGCGCCGGGGGCACCACGTCCAGCGACCCTACGGCCAAACCAGCGGATGTCTTGCATCCGACGACGGTGGCGGAGGAAGCCAGCAACTCCATGGCGGCGCGGTTGCTGCGCTCTTGCGCACGGAGGCCGTGTCTGGAGTGCGGCGCGGAGGCGTGAGTCCGGCGGCGCGGACGGGCGCGGCCAGACGGCGATGGCGTGGCCGGGCGGAGCCGGCCACGGCCTGGCTCGGGCGGACGCGGCCACGGCCTTGCGCGGGCACGCGTGCGGGGCGCGGAGGCCGGGGAGCGGCGCCAGGAACGACCACGGCGCGGGCAGGCGTGGCCACAACCGGCGACGAGGGCGCGAGGCGCGGCCGTTTTGAGGCCCGATGCTCTCGGTTACGAGCGTGCTGATAACGTGTTTGAGATCGAAATGATCGAACTGTCTATTCCATTGAATGATTCTCGGTATATATACAAGGGGAACAGGCACGATCAAGAGATGCGACTGTTCGTAGAGGTGCAAGGGGAGAGACGCGACGGTTGCCAATGCAACCGACGTACGGATTACAAAGGGAGGATTATCTCCTTAATTAACCTATTAATTTAATCCTAACATCAATGAAGGTGTTGTGCACTTACTGTATGTACGACTACACTTCTTCCATGTTGGTCAAGACATAGATCATAAGAGTCGGACCACTCGATAGGTGAAAAGTACTTGCGCTTCGGACCACTTGCTTTGCCACCATGGCCTTCAAAGAGGCTAAGGTCAGAAACATTACTGGTGGGTTCTTCATTGTAACGAGGAGTAGGATTTAACCTAGTGTGAATACTGTCATGATAGTACTTTGTCGGGGTCGTTGCCACCTCCTCGTTCAGGTATGCCTCGGCTATGGAGGCTTTGATGCGGGCTTTATTCTTACATTTGCCACGAAGATGCTTGAACTCCCTTTCAGGTGCATACTGCCATCGAAACTGCACAGCTCCTCCCATTCGTGCCTCGTACGCGAGATGCAAGATCATATGTTGCATCGGATTAAAGAATCATGGCGGAAATACCTTCTCTAACTTGCATAGCAACTCGGGTGCTTGTTCCTCAAACTTTGCAACCACTTCATAATCTAATTCTTTGGCACAAAGCTGGCGGAAGAAGAAGCTCAACTCCGCCAGCACTCACCATATATCCTCTTTGACATACCCTCGAATCATCACAGGCATTATCCGCTCAAGCCATACGTGGTAGTCATGACTCTTGAGGCCCCCTATTCGCTGTGTAGACATATTCACTCCCCTCATGATATTAGCTGCATATCCATCAGGGAAGTACAACTTGTTCACAATCCACTGGAGAATTTCCTTCCTTTGGGGCTTTGAAGGGGTGAAAGGGGCCGGTGGCTTCTTCCAAGAATTACCTTTTGCACGAGGCACCAATTTTAATTTTGGCATGTTGCATAGCTGGGCTTGATCGATCCTAGCCTGAATGTTATCCTTTGACTTCTCAGTGTCAAGGAGTGTGCCAAAAAGGGCCTCCGCAATATTCTTTTCAGTGTGCATTACATCAATGTTGTGCGGAAGGAGGTGATCTTTAAAGTAAGAGAGCCTCCATAAGCTTGGAATGTGAGTCCACTGGTGTGTCTCTCCATATCCCACAAAACCTTTCCCATTGGGATTTTTCTCGAGAGCATCTAACTCATCCTTAAGCTGGGCACCGGTCATAATAGGTGGTGGCGGGTCATCAACAATAACACCTTTTCGAAAGTTCACAGTGTCTTGTCTGTATGGGTGATCAAGACGAAGGAACTGCCAATGTTGGTCAAAGCATACATACTTGCGACCCTTAGCCACCCAAATGAAAGTCACATGTTGTCGGCAAACTGGGCAAGGCCACTTCCCTTTTACACACCAGCCACAAAATATCACATGTGCTGGTAGGTCATGTAGCGATGTGTGGTACCAGATATGCATATTGAAGTGCTTCTTTGAAACGGCATCGTATGTCCTTACCCCATGTGTGGTACCAGCGGCTCCATGTACACACTCATATGCTTCCTCGGATAGTTAGACCCTGGAATTATCAGCATCAGGAACATGTGATGACGTTACATGCAAACGCCAGGGGGCAGATTCAGGGGGATAACATATACGGGCCAACAGCTGTATATGGCAGCCATCAAACCATATGGATTGAACCCATCGGTTGTTATCCCAATAGCTACACTCCTCCAGTCATCCTTTTTTTATGAATCTGAACAAATTTCTTCCATGCTTCACCATCCCGTGGATGTTGCATCTTTTTGAATTGTATATCTTCCCTTCGGCGGCCCATCTCATATATTGGACAGTTTCCTCGGTCATATAAAGCCGTTGGATCCTTTCTGTGAATGAAAGATACCGAAGGATATTGACGGCAATTGTGAGCTGCCTCTTGGTACCATCATCATTTTGTACCTCAATATACCTAGAGGATTTGCACTCCACACAGTAGTTTGTATCTTTATGTTCATTTCTAAATAACATGCATCCATTTGGACAAGCATGTATTTGCTCATACGGCATCCTAATTGAACCAAGGATTTTGTTTGACTCATACATGTTCTTTGGCAAAATGTTTTCTTTAGGCAGAAGGCTGGCAATAACGGACAAAAATCCATTGAAGCAAACTATGCTCATGCAATGGTTCGCCTTGAGGGCCATTAGGCGCGCGATGCCATCTAGTTGAGTAACCTCTGTATGGGCGTGAAGGGGTTTCTGTGCTGCAAACAAAGCTGCATGATACTCTTCTCGGCTTTCCGGCGGCTCCTCGTAGTCCGGGTCCTCCCGCGGATCTGCACGGCAGATGTCATCTAGCAGGTTTTCAATCCGAGTATCATAATCACCGGTGAGCTGTCGCACCACCTCCGCTCTGGACTGTTCTGTCTCACCATGAAAGACTCACCGGTAATAGCCTGGCGTAAACCCATTTTTGCCTAAGTGTTTACTCATAGTAATCTTATCTCTTTCAAAATGGCTATCGCACTCTACGCAGGGGCACCAAATTCCACGAGGTGGCATTTCTCTAGCAAATACTAATTCCAAGAAATCATTGGTCTTCGATCTCCACTCAGGGGTCATACCTTCTGCTACTTCTTGAGCTTGCGTTGGTTTTTCCCTTGAAGAGGAAAGGGTGATGCAGCAAAGTAGAGATAAGTATTTCCCTCAGTTGAGAACCAAGGTATCAATCCTGTAGGAGGTACAAGCAAGTCCCCAATCTATGCACCTGCACAAACAATCAAACACTTGCACCCAACGCGAAAAAGGGGTTGTCAATCCCTTCACGGTCACTTGCAAGGATGAGATCTGATAGAGATAGATATAAAAGATTACTAAAACGATAATTAAAGTTAAAGTAAATAAATTGCAGCAAGGTATTTTTGGTATTTTTAGTTTATAGATCTGAAAATATAATATGAAAAATAGACCCGGGGGCCATAGGTTTCACTAGAGGCTTCTCTCTTGAAGGAAAATAATACGGTGGGTGAACAAATTACTGTCGAGCAATTGATAGAAAAGCGAATAATTATGACGATATCCAAGGCAATGATTATGCATATAGGCATCACGTCCGTGTCAAGTAGATCAACTCCTGCCTGCATCTACTACTATTACTCCACACATCGACCGACTCCTGCCTGCATCTAGAGTATTAAGTTCATGAAGAACAGAGTAACGCTTTAAGTAAGATGACATGATGTAGAGGGATAAACTCAAGCAATATGATGAAAACCCCATCTTTTTATCCTCGATGGCAACAATACAAATACGTGCCTCGCTACCCCTACTTTGTCACTGGGTGAGGACACCGCAAGATTGAACCCAAAACTAAGCACTTCTCCCATTGCAAGAATTACCAATCTAGTTGGCCAAACCAAACCAATAACTCGAAGAGAATTACAAAGATATGAAATCATGCATACAAGAATTCAGAGAAGATTCAAATAATATTCATAGATAATCTGATCATAAACCCACAATTCATCGGATCTCGACAAACACACCACAAAAGAGTATTACATCGGATAGATCTCCATGAAGATCATGGAAAACATGGTATTGAAGATCATAGAGAGAGAAGAAGCCATCTAGCTACTAGCTATGGACCTGAAGGTCTGTGGTAAACTACTCACGCATCATCGGAGAGGCAACGGTGTTGATGTAGAAGCCCTCCGTGGTCGATTCCCCCTCTGGCAGATCACCGGAAAAGGCCCCCAGATGGGATCTCACGGGAACAGAGGCTTGCGGCGGTGGAAAAGTATTTTTGTGGATGCTTCTGGTGGTTTGGGAATATATGTGAATATATAGGTGAAGAATTAGGGTTGGAAGGTCTACGGGTGGCCCACAAGCCAGGGGGATGCCCCTCCTGGGGCGCGCCCTAGCGGCTTGTGGCCTGCCCGTAGGTCTTCTGGCCTCCTCTCCAAGCCTCCTAGGTTTCTTCTAGTCCAAGAAAAATCATCGTAGAATTTTATTCCGTTTGGACTCCGTTTGATATTCCTTTTCTGCAATACTCAAAAACAAGGAAAAAAAACAGAAACTGGCACTTGGCTCTGGATTAATAGGTTAGTCCCAAAAATAATATAAAATAGCATATTAATGCATATAAAACATCCAAAACAGATAATATAATAGCATGGAACAATCAAAAATTATAGATACGTTGGAGACGTATCAAGCATCCCCAAGCTTAATTCCTACTCGTCCTCGAGTAGGTAAATGATAAAAACAGAATTTTTGATGTGGAATGCTACCTAACATATTTATCCATATAATATTCTTTATTGTGGCATGAATGTTCAGATCCATAAGATTCAAAACAAAAGTTTAATATTGACATAAAAACAATAATACTTCAAGCATACTAACAAAGCAATCATGTCTTCTCAAAATAACATGGCCAAAGAAAGCTATCCCTACGAAATCATATAGTCTGGCTATGCTCCATCTTCATCACACAAAGTATTAAATCATGCACAACCCTGGTTTCAGCCAAGCAATTGTTTTCACACTTTAGTATTCTCAAACTTTTTCAACTGTCGCGCAATACATGAGCGTGAGCCATGGATATAGCACTATGGGTGGAATAGACTATGGTGGTTGTGGAGAAGACAAAAAGAAGGAGATAGTCTCACACCGACTCGGCGTATCAACGGGCTATGGAGATGCCCATCAATAGATATCAATGTGAGTGAGTAGGGATTGCCATGCAACGAATGCACTAGAGCTATAAGTGTATGAAAGCTCAAAAAGAAACTAAGTGGGTGTGCATCCAACTCGCTTGCTCATGAAGACCTAGGGCAATTTGAGGAAGCCCATCATTGGAATATACAAGCCAAGTTCTATAATGAAAAATTCCCACTAGTATATAAAAGTGACAACATAGGAGACTCTCTATCATGAAGATCATGGTGCTACTTTGAAGCACAAGTGTGGTAAAGGATAGTAGCATTGTCCCTTCTCTCTTTTCTCTCATTTTTTTATTTTATTTTGGTGGGCTTCTTTGGCCTCTTTTTTTTATTTGGGCTTCTCTAGCCTCTTTTATTTTTTATAAAGTCCGGAGACTCATCCCAACTTGTGAGGGAATCATAGCTTCCATCATCCTTTCCTCACATGGGACAATGCTCTAATAATGATGACCATCACACTTTTATTTACTTATAACTCAAGAATTGCAACTCGATACTTAGAACAAAATATGACTCTATATGAATGCCTCCAATGGTGTACCGGGATGTGCAATGATCTAGCGTAGTCATGAAAACATGCTAGCTATCTTACGATCATGCAAAGCAATATGACAATGATGGTGCGTGTCATAATAAACGGAATGGTGGAAGTTGCATGGCAATATATCTTGGAATGGCTATGGAAATGCCATAATAGGTAGGTATGGTGGCTGTTTTGAGGAAGGGTATATGGTGGGCTTAATGCACCGGCGAAAGTTGCGTGGTACTAGAGAGGCTAGCAATGGTGGAAGGGTGAGAGTGCGTATAATCCATGGACTCAACATTAGTCATAAAAAACTCACATACTTATTGCAAAAGTCTATTAGCTATAGAAACAAAGTATTAGACGCATGCCCCTAGGGGAAGGGTTGGTAGGAGTTAACCATCACGCGATCCCGACCTCCACACAAAGGAAGGCAATCAATAAATAAATCATGCTCCGACTTCGTCACATAACGGTTCACCATACGTGCATGCTACGGGAATCACAAACTTTAACACAAGTATTTATACCAATCCACAATTACTCACTAGCATGACTCTAATATCACCATCTTTATATCTCAAAACAATATGCAAGGAATCAAACTTCTCATAGTACTCAATGCACTTTATACAAAAGTTTTTATTATATCCCTTTTGGATGCCCATTATATTAGGACTAAATTCATAACCTAAGCCAATTACCATGCTGTTTAGAGACTCTCAAAATAATATAAGTGAAGCAAGAGAGTTCAAAAATTTCTATAAAATAAAACCACCACCGTGCTCTAAAAAGATATAAGTGAAGCACTAGAGCAAATTGCCTAGCTCAAAAGATATAAGTGAAGCACATAGAGTATTCTGATAAATTCACGATTCATGCATGTCCCTCTCAAAAGATGTGTACAGCAAGGATGATTGTGGCAAACTAAAAAGCAAAGACTCATATCATACAAGACGCTCCAAGCAAAACACATATCATGTGGTGAATAAAAATATAGCCTCAAGTAAATTTACCGATGGATTGAAGACGAAAGAGGGGATGCCTTTTGGGGCATCCCCAAGCTTAGGCTCTTGGTATCCTTGAATATTATCTTGGGGTGCCTTGGGCATCCCCAAGCTTAGGCTCTTGCCACTCCTTATTCCATAGTCCATCAAATCTTTACCCAAAACTTGAAAACTTCACAACACAAAACTCAACAGAAAACTCGTGAGATCCGCTAGTATAAGAAAATAAATCACCACTTTTGGTACTGTTGTGAACTCATTCTTTATTTATATTGGTGTAATATATACTGTATTCCAACTTCTCCATGGTTCATACC
>LR738711.1:965051468-965075846 GCA_902687465.1 Secale cereale
GATCCTACCCATAGATACATCAAAATAAGCAAACTACACAAAGAAAACAGAATCTGTCAAAAACAGAACAGTCTGTAGCAATCTGGAAACTTCGCATACTTCTATAACTCTAAAAATTCTGAAAAATAGGAAAATCTGGGAAATTTGTATATCAATCTTGTGTAAAAAATTCAGATCCAATTGACACTTCTGTGAATTTATAAAATTCCTGGACTGGGCGTCAAAGTTTCTGTTTTTCAGCAAGATCAAATCAACTATCACCATAGACCATCCCAAAGGTCTTACTTGGCACAAACACTAATTAAAACACTAAAACACAATTACTACAGAGGTAATAATGTGTAAATTATTCAAGAACAGAAACAAAAACTAAAAACATAAAAATAAAATTGGGTTGCCTCCCAACAAGCGCTATTGTTTAACGCCCCTAGCTAGGCATAACACAATAGATCTAGGTATTGTCATCTTTGGTATGCGATCCATAAGTAGCTCTCATAATAGATTCATTAGGTAATTTAATTTTCTTTCCTGGAAAGTGTTCCATGCCCTTCCTTAACAGAAATTGAAATCTAATGTTTCCTTCTTTCATATCAATAATTGCACCAATCGTTCTAAGGAAAGGTCTACCAAGAATAATAGGACATATAGGATTGCAATCTATATCAAGAACAATGAAATCTACGGGCACATAATTCCTATTTGCAACAATAAGAACATCATTAATCCTTCCCATAGGTTTTTTAATAGTGGAATCCGCTAGATGCAAGTTTAAAGAGCAATCATCAAATTCACGGAAACCTAGCACATCACATAAAGTTTTCGGAATCGTGGAAACGCTAGCACCCAAATCACACAAAGCATGACACTCATAATCTTTAATTTTAATTTTAATAGTAGGTTCCCACTCATCATAAAGTTTTCTAGGTATAGAAACTTCCAATTCAAGTTTTTCTTCAAAAGATTTCATCATAGCATCAACGATATGTTTAGTAAAAGATTTATTTTGATTATAAGCATGCGGAGAATTCAACATGGATTGCAACAAGGAAATACAATCTATCAAAGAACAGCTATCATAATTAAAGTCCTTAAAATCCAAAAGAGTGGGTTCATTGCTACTTAAAGTTTTGACCTCTTCAATCCTACTTTTATCAATTTTAGCATTAAGATCTATAAACTCCGAATCATTGGGACGCCTCTTAACTAAAGTTGACTTATCTCCAGTTCCATCTTTATCAAGATTAATATTAGAAAACAAAGATTCAATAGGAGTCACATCAATCACTTTAAGATCTTCATCATTATTATCACGAGAACATACTTTTTCAAGCCATTCACGCTTAGCACGCATTCTAGTGGTTCTTTGTTTACACTCATCAATAGAAATTCTCATAGATTTTAAAGACTCATTAATATCATACTTAGGAGGAATAGATCTAACTTTCAAAGAATCAATCTCAAGCGAAATTCTATCAACTTTCCTACCCAAATCATCAATCTTGAGCAATTTTTCTTCAACCATAGCATTGAAAGCCTTTTGCGAACTAATAAATTCTTTAATATTATTCTCAAGATGAGAGGGCATCTTATTATACTTTCCATAAGAATTGTTGTAGGAATTACCATAATTATTAGAGGAATTACTAGGAAACGGCCTGGGGTTGAAATTACCTCTATACGCGTTATTACCAAAATTGTTCCTACCAACAAAATTCACATCCATAGATTCATTATTATTTCCAATCAAAGAAGACAAAGGCATATCATTAGGATTAATAGGAGCACTCTTACTAGCAAACAATTTCATTAATTCATCCATCTTTTCACTCAAAGTATTTATTTCTTCAATAGCATGCACTTTTTTACTAGTAGAAGATCTTTCGGTATACCATTGAGAGTAATTTGTCATAATATTATCTAGGAGTTTAGTAGCTTCTCCTAATGTGATTTCCATAAAAGTACCACCCGCGGCGGAACCTAAAAGATTTCTAGATGCAAAATTCAATCCCGCATAAAAAAATTGTATAATCATCCATAAACTCAAACTATGCACAGGATAATTTCTAATCATTAATTTCATCCTCTCCCAAGATTGCGCAACATGCTCATGATCAAGTTGCTTAAAATTCATTATATCGTTCCTAAGGGAGATGATCTTAGCGGGCGCAAAGTACTTGGAAATAAAAGCATCTTTACACTTATTCCATGAATCAATACTATTTTTAGGCAAAGATGAAAACCAAATTTTTGCACGATCTCGTAGCGAGAACGGAAATAGCTTCAATTTAACAATATCATTATCCACATCTTTCTTCTTTTGCATGTCACACAACTCAATGAAAGTATTTAGATGGGATGCGGCATCTTCACTAGGAAGGCCGGAAAATTGTTCTTTCATAACAAGATTTAGCAAAGCGACATTAATTTCATAAGATTCCGCACTAGTAGCGGGAGCAATCGGAGTACTAATAAAATCATTATTATTAGTATTGGAGAAGTCACACAACTTGGTATTCTCTTGAGACATCGTGACAAGTCAAGCAATCTAGCACACAAGCAAACAAAAAGCAAGCGAAAAGACGAACGGAAGAAGGGCGAATAAAAAGGCAAATCTTTTTGGTTTTTTCTAAAAATCATTTTAGAAGTGGGGGAGAGGAAAACGAGAGGCAAATGGCAAATAATGTAAATGCAAGAGATGAGTTTATGATGGGTACTTGGTAGGCTTGATGTAGACCTCCCCGGCAACGGCGCGAGAAATTCTTCCTGTTACTTCTTGAGCTTGCGTTGGTTTTTCCCTTGAAGAGGAAAGGGTGATGCAGCAAAGTAGAGATAAGTATTTCCCTCAGTTGAGAACCAAGGTATCAATCCAGTGGGAGGTACAAGCAAGTCCCCAATCTATGCACCTGCACAAACAATCAAACACTTGCACCCAACGCGAAAAGGGGTTGTTAATCCCTTCACGGTCACTTGCAAGGATGAGATCTGATAGAGATAGATATAAAAGATTACTAAAACTGTAATTAAAGTAAAAGTAAATAAATTGCAGCAAGGTATTTTTGGTATTTTTAGTTTATAGATCTGAAAATATAATATGGAAAATAGACCCGGGGGGCATAGGTTTCACTAGAGGCTTCTCTCTTGAAGGAAAATAATACGGTGGGTGAACAAATTACTGTCGAGCAATTGGTAGAAAAGCGAATAATTATGACGATATCCAAGGCAATGATTATGCATATAGGCATCACGTCCATGTCAAGTAGACCGACTCCTGCCTGCATCTACTACTATTACTCCACACATCGACCGACTCCTGCCTGCGTCTAGAGTATTAAGTTCATGAAGAACAGAGTAACGCTTTAAGTAAGATGACATGATGTGGAGGGATAAACTCAAGCAATATGATGAAAACCCCATCCTTTTATCCTTGATGGCAACAATACAAATACGTGCCTCGCTACCCCTACTTTGTCACTGGGTGAGGACACCGCAAGATTGAACCCAAAACTAAGCACTTCTCCCATTGCAAGAATTACCAATCTAGTTGGCCAAACCAAACCAATAACTCGAAGAGAATTACAAAGATATGAAATCATGCATATAAGAATTCAGAGAAGATTCAAATAATATTCATAGATAATCTGATCATAAACCCACAATTCATCGGATCTCCACAAACACACCGCAAAAGAGTATTACATCGGATAGATCTCCATGAAGATCATGGAGAACATGGTATTGAAGATCATAGAGAGAGAAGAAGCCATCTAGCTACTAGCTATGGACCCGAAGGTCTGTGGTAAACTACTCATGCATCATCGGAGAGGCAACGGTGTTGATGTAGAAGCCCTTCGTGGTCGATTCCCCCTCCGGCAGATCACCGGAAAAGGCCGCCAGATGGGATCTCACGGGAACAGAGGCTTGCGTTGGTGGAAAAGTATTTTTGTGGACGCTTCTGGTGGTTTGGGAATATATGTGAATATATACGAGAAGAATTAGGGTTGGAAGGTCTACGGGTGGCCCAGAAGCCAGGGGGCGCTGATACGTCTCCAACGTATCTATAATTTTTGATTGTTCCATGCTATTATATTATCTATTTTGGATGTTTTATATACATTAATATGCTATTTTATATTATTTTTGGGACTAACCTATTAACCCAGAGCCAAGTGCCAGTTTCTGTTTTTTCCCTGTTTTTGAGTTTTATAGGTAAGGCATATCAAACAGAGTCCAAACGGAATAAAACTTTCATGATGATTTTTCATGGACCAGAAGACAGCAGAAGAACTTGGAGTCCAAGTTAGAAGATCTCCCAGCTGACCACAAGCCGCCAGGGCGCGCCCTAGGGGGGAGGCGCGCCCCTAGGGCTTGTAGCCACGTGGTGGACCTCCTGACCCCCTCCTTCGCCTATATATTCTCTTATACCCTAAAACCACCAGAATCGTCCACAAAAATACTTTTCTGCCGCCGCAAGCCTCTGTTCCCATGAGATCCCATCTGGGGACCTTTTCTGGTGATCTGCCGGAGGGGAATCAACCACGGAGGGCTTCTACATCAACACCATTGCCCTTCCGATGAAGCGTGAGTAGTTTACCACAGACCTTCGGGTCCATAGCTAGTAGCTAGATGGCTTCTTCTCTCTCTATGTTCTTCAATACCATGTTCTCCATGATCTTCATGGAGATCTATCCGATGTAATACTCTTTTGCGGTGTGTTTATCAAGATCCGATGAATTGTGGGTTTATGATCAGATTATCTATGAATATTATTTGAATCTTCTCTGAATTCTTATATGCATGATTTCATATCTTTGTAAGTCTCTTTGAGTTATTGGTTTGGTTTGGCCAACTAGATTGGTAATTCTTGCAATGGGAGAAGTGCTAGTTTTGGGTTCAATCTTGCGGTGTCCTCACCTAGTGACAAAGTAGGGGTAGCGAGGCACGTAGTGTATTGTTGCCATCGAGGGTAAAAAGATGGGGTTTTCATCATATTGCTTGAGTTTATCCCTCTACATCATGTCATATTACTTAAAGCGTTACTCTGTTCTTCATGAACTTAATACTCTAGATGCACGCATGAGTCGGTCGATGTGTGGAGTAATAGTAGTAGATGCAGGCAGGAGTCAGTCTACTTGTCACGGACGTGATGCCTATATGCATAATCATTGCCTTGGATATTGTCATAATTAATTGCTATTCTATCAATTGCTCGACAGTAATTTGTTCACCCACCGTATTATTTTCCTTCAAGAGAGAAGCCTCTAGTGAAACCTATGGCCCCCGGGTCTATTTTCCATATTATATTTTCAGATCTATAAACCAAAAATACCAAAAATACTTTGCTGCATTTTATTTACTTTTAGTTTATTATCATTTTAGTAATCTTTTATATCTATCTCTATCAGTTCTCATCCTTGCAAGTGACCGTGAAGGGATTGACAACCCCTTTATCGCGTTGGGTGCAAGTGTTTGATTGTTTGTGTAGGTACAATGATTGGGGCCTTGCTTGTTCCTCCTACTGGATTGATACCTTGGTTCCTAACTGAGGGAAATATTTATCTCTACTTTGCTGCATCACCCTTTCCTCTTCAAGGGAAAAACCAACGCAAGCTCAAGAAGTAGCAGGCGCGCCCCCTGGGGTGCGCCCTGGCGGCTTCTGGCCTGCCTGTAGATCTTCTGGCCTCCTCTCCAAGCCTCCTGGGTTTCTTCTAGTCCAAGAAAAATCATCATAGAATTTTATTCCGTTTGGACTCCGTTTGATATTCCTTTTCTGCAATACTCAAAAACAAGGAAAAAAACAGAAACTGGCACTTGGCTCTGGATTAATAGGTTAGTCCCAAAAATAATATAAAATAGCATATTAATGCATATAAAACATCCAAAACAGATAATATAATAGCATGGAACAATCAAAAATTATAGATACGTTGGAGACGTATCACCTTCCATGCTGGGATGTCCAGTGTACATCCACTCACGATCTTCCATCCTCTGATCTAATGGGAAACACACACATAATGTTTTTTATATAACAAGTGGTTCCATCAAGTTTTACGACATGCACTGAGCTATCTAATAGGTAAAGATAGGTCCTTATCCCACCCGAGGATGTGTAGGCTTGGTCCGCTTCCATGCCGTACTCCGATCCGAGAAAAAAATTCGGCAGCACCTCCCCGCTGTTCTCCAAATACATGTCTCGACAATAAGCCGAGAGGATGTGTATCCAGAGAACAACAAGGAGACGCTACCGAAATTCTGTCTCAGATTGAAGTATGGCATCAAAATAACCAGCCTACACATCCTCGGGCTGTCCATGGAAAACGTGGACAATTCGAAAGAGTTGAGCTTATAAATATGCAAAGACTTGCATATTTATAAATATAACCCTTCCGAACGGGAGACACCTATGTTACGCGACTATTTAGGTGATCTAAAAATAATGGAAACCTACACATGAACGGAGAGAGATTACCCTTGAAGCGTGCGATGGAACGGAATTCACTCTCTAGTGTCAAAATAGATGCATGTCCTGCACGAAAAAAAAGTAGTGTCAATCATTTGTTCATCACACACACATCAACATCACTCACTCACACACAACAACAACAACACCCACACCCACACACCAATATCACTCACTCACGCACGCGTGCGCGCGCACACACACACACACACCCAACAGCACACACACACACCAATAGCACTCACTCACACGCACACACAAACACATTACACACACTCACTCACACACATTAATCACTACATATGCATATACAATATGTATAAAAAAATTGAAAAAAAAGAGATTGAGGAGGGGCTCACCAACGGGGTAGGGGGACGGCGGGGAGCTCGGTGGAGGCAATACAGGCGGCGGCGGAGCTCGGTGGACTCGAGGCGATGGAGCTCGGTGGACTCGGGGCCGCGGCGGCGGAGCTTGCTGGACGGGGCGGCGGCGGCGAAGCTCAGTGGACGGGGCGGCGGAGTTAAGGGGTGGCGGCGGATGCGGGGGGTAAGAGAGGGAGCGAGAGAAAGCAGAGAAGAGGGAGTGAGATCGCGAGTTGGAAATTTTGGATAAGTCCCAGCGGGGAACTTTTCTGAGAGCCAACTACAAGAAGCTCTCGGTAAAGGTCATACCCTAGATCTCGCAGGCTTTTCCGAGAGTCATAAGAATGGTCGGTAAAGTTGGTAGCCCTAGATCTTGGGCACTTTTCCGAGAGCACTCTCGATAAAGGGAAAGCCATAGATCTAGGTTTTGGACAATACCGAGAGCGACTCTCGGAAAAGTAAGCCATACCGGGAACCACTCTCGGCAACATGTGTAGTCAACATCATTTGTGGCTATTTTCATGTATCCCTGTATAAAAGCATATATCAAAGCAATATAATTATCATAAACATTGCAGATATCCAATTACTGGCGATGAAACCCTGGCAGAGGAATAAATGTCTCAAATATTGCACGCGGGTCCGAAAAATGCGGGGCATGGCACGTGTCATGCAATGGCCTCCTTTGAGAGCACGGGAAGTTTCGAGGCCAACGGAGCAACAGGAACCGCGCTTCCTACCCAAACCAGACACGTCCCCTCTTGATACCCAGAGACTAGCTCGGAGATGGTGCGGTTTACAAGCGGCCTCAGGGGAGGCTTACTCGAAACGCGCCCAAATTTTTACCACACCCTAGAGGGGCCATGTGATGACACCGTGCTAGCTCTCGAGAAATTCCGGCATCATACAATTTTCTGAGGATTGTTCTTCTCATGTCTACGAGTGTGGTCGGGGGCCTTCGGGGGGTAGCTATGTCACCAAATCTTGCATTGAGCCCTCATACATGTCTGGAAGAGTGTGGTGGCTTGTCTGAAGAGTCAATACGCGTCTCCGTAGTGTGGCACCCATCCGGTGGCCCCGGCGGTCTAGGGCATTGACCGACACCGAGATGGGGTAGGCCACAGTGCATACCTGCTTCTCCGTGTTACGGCGGGTCATCGTGAGATGCCAGGCCAAGTCTAAGCCCGTTCTGTCACAGGACCGTCCGCTGTCGGCTCGATCTCGGGGACGAACGCACCCAGTCCTTGACGTTCCCGCCTGTATGTGCGGTTTTTGAGGCATCTGCCACGTCAAGGATGTGCGTTGGGTATTCAAACACCACACCACCCTTCCATGCATATGCACGGCCCACACGCATGTACGGGTGGTTCCCGCCCCCGCCCCCCCTTGGGCGGTTTCTAGATCGAGCACCCATCCGGTGGCCCGGGCGGTCTACGGCATTGACCGGCACCGAGAGGGGGTAGGCCACGGTGAATACATGCTTCTCCGTGTTATGGAAGGTCACCGTTCTCATGTTTTTTACTTTACAGTGCTTAGAAGTTGGGATTTCAAAAAAATCTAGCCCAAAACATAAGTCACTAAAAGTGATGGAATTTTGAAACTTTAGCCATAAAAATATATGAAATATTAGACACAAAAAAAGGGTGCTAAACAAAAACACAAAAGGAAGGAAAATAAAGAAGTGGTGCAACTGTTACCGAGTGTCGATATACGGCTCTCGGTAATGCCCACCTTTTCCGAGAGGTCCTCTCGGTAAAGGACCTAAACCCAGATCATGTTTCTTTCCCGTGGTAGACGTGCTCGGTAATATGTGTTATTCTTTTTTGTTATTGTTTTCATCTCCTTTGTTTTCTTACATGATTGGCAAACCACCTTACCATTATAGTTACACTTTGTTTTCCGAGGATTTAAACAGTTGCATCAGGCATGCCACCGAGGTACTTTCGCCCCCCGGTGCTAGGGCATGCCCTTCCTCGTCTGCACAAGGCCAACGCATGCCGCAAGAACATCACAAATGATTTTCAACGCCGCTTTCGGGCATGATTTCATGTGCCGCCTTGTACATCTGCAATTAGCGGCGATGAAACCCTAGCAGAGGAATAAATGTCTCAAATATTGCACGTGGGTCAAAAAATTGTGAGGGCATGGCACGTGTCATGTGATGGCCTTCTTTGAGAGCACGGGAAGTTTCGAGGCCAACGGAGCAACAGGACCCGCGCTTCCTACACGAACCGGACATGTCCCCTCTTGATACCCAGAGACTAGCTCGGAGATGGTGCGGTTTACAAGAGGCCTCAGGGGAGGCTTACTCGAAATGCGCCCTAATTTTTACAACACCCTCGAGGGGCCATGTGATGACACCGTGAAAGCTCTCGAGAAATTCCGGCATCGTACGATTTTCCGAGGATTGTTCTTCACATATCTACGAGTGTGGTCGGGGGCCTTCGGGGGGTAGCTATCTCACCAAATCTTGCGTTGAGCCCTCATACATGTCTGGAAGAGTGTGGTGGCTTGTCTGAAGAGTCAATACGCGTCTCCGTAGTGTGGCACCCATCTGATGGCCCCGGCAGTCTAGGGCGTTGACCGGCACCGAGATGGGGTAGGCCACGGTGAATACCTGCTTCTCTGTGTTACAGCGGGTCATCGTGAGATGCCAGGCTAAGTCTAAGCCCGTTCTGTCATAGGATCGTCCGCCATCGGCTCGATCTCAGGGACGAACGCACCCGGTCCTCGACGTTCCCGCCCGTATGTGCGGTTTTTGAGGCATCTGCCACGTCAAGGATGTGCGCTGGGTATTCAAACACCACACCACCCTTCCATGCATATGTATGGCCCACACGCATGTACGGGTGGTTCCCGCCCCCGTCCTCCCTTGGGCAGTTTCCAGATCGAGCACCCACCATCCGGTAGCCCGGGCGGTCTACGGCGTTGACTGGCACCGAGAGGGGGTAGGCCACGGTGAATACATGCTTCTCCGTGTTATGGAAGGTCCCCGTTCTCATGTTTTTTACTTTACAGTTCTTAGAAGTTGGGATTTCAAAAAAATCTAGCCCGAAACATAAGTCACTAAAAGTGATGGAATTTTGAAACTTTAGCCATAAAAAGATATGAAATATCAGACACAAAAATAGAGTGCCAAACAAAAACACAAAAGGAAGGAAAATAAAGAAGTGGTGCAACTGTTACCAAGCGTCGACATACGGCTCTCGGTAATGCCCACCTTTTCCGAGAGGTCCTCTCGGTAAAGGACCTAACCCTAGATCATGTTTTTCCCTGTGGTAGCCGTGCTCGGTAATAGGTGTTATTCTTTTTTGTATTGATTTCATCTCCTTTGTTTTCTTACATGATTGGCAAACCACCTTACCATTATAGTTACACTTTGTTTTCCGAGGATTTAAACAGTTGCATTAGGCATGCCACCGAGGTACTTTCGCCCCTCGGTGGTAGGGCATGCCCCTCCCTCATCTGCACAAGGCCTACGCATGCCGGAAGGACATCACAAATGATTTTCAACGCCGCTTTCGGGCATGATTTCATGTGCCGCCTTGCAGATCTGCAATTACCGGCGATGAAACCCTAGCAGAGGAATAAATGCCTCAAATATTGCACGCAGGTCCGAAAAATGAGGGGGTGTGGCACGTGTCATGCGATGGCCTCCTTTGATAGCACGGGAAGTTTCGAGGCCAACGGAGCAACAACAGGACCCGCACTTCCTACACAAACCGGACATGTGCCCTCTCGATACCCAGAGACCAGCTCGGAGATGGTGTGGTTTACAAGCGGCCTCAGGGGAGACTTACTCGAAACATGCCCAAATTATTACCACACCCTAGAGGGGGCATGTGATGACACTGTGCCAGCTCTCGAGAAATTCCGGCATCGTACGATTTTCCGAGGATTGTTCTTCGCATGTCTACGAGTGTGGTCGAGGGCCTTCAGGGGGTAGCTTTGTCACCAAACATTGCGTTGAGCCCTCATACATGTCTGGAAGAGTGTGGTGGCTTGTCTCAAGTGTCAATATGTGTCTCCGTAGTGTGGCACCCATCCGGTGATCCCGGTGGTCTAGGGCGTTGACCGGCACCGAGATGGGGTAGGCCACGGTGAATACCTGCTTCTCCGTGTTACGACGGGTCATCGTGAAATGCCAGGCCAAGTCTAAGCCTGTTCTGTCGCAGGATCGTCCGTCGTCAGCTCGATCTCGGGGACAAACGCACCCGGTCCTCGACGTTCCCGCCCGTATGTGCGGTTTTTGAGGCATCTGCCACGTCAAGGATGTGCGTTGGGTATTCAAACACCACACCACCCTTTCATGCATATGCACGGCCCACACACATGTACGGGTGTTCTTGTAGGGGAACGTAGCAGAAAACAAAAAATTTCTGACCTATGCACCAGCCCAGGACCACTATGGAGACTGCATACAAGGTTTGATCTTTTCGTTACCGACTCGTAGCGCAGCGGAAGTAGAGTCGATGACGATCGGCGGTGCAGATCCCCGCAGCTAGGATTTACAACTTCCCAACCACGAGGATGTATACCCTCATTTGCCCCTCGGACAGCCCTCCGGGAGGCGGTCGGACAGTCCCCCGGATGGTGTCGCGGATAGCCCTTCGGGAGGACCTTCGAAACTCGGATGGTCACACAGACAGCCCTTCGGGAGGACCTTCGAAACTCGGACGGCCACACGGACAGCTCTTTCGGAGGACCTTCGAAACTCAGACGGTCACACGGACAGCCCTCCGGGAGGCACTGTCGAACTAAGACCAAAACTACGATCTCTCTACAGAGTTGCACACATACGGTGTCATCTATCGGGCAGGGCTTCGCCGTCCAGAACTAGTTCCTGCCGGAACCCAGACAGCCTTTCGGCTCTATGAAACTATTTCGCTGGGAGGGAGAGAGAAGCCAGACAAGTCTATGGCATGTGTAAGAAAGCAAGGATGAGTGTGGAGTGCACCTCTCCACCTCTATTTATAGGAAAACCATATGGGAATAATACCCAAAACACCCATCTCATGGATCATTTTCAAGGGCATAAAAGGAAGGCTAGTGGAGCTCCATGGAGGAGCTCCATCTTGGCTGGCCACCCCTAGGGGGCCCGCCACATCGGGGTTCCTTGGTCCCCAATCCCTTCTAAAAGCCTTTTTGCAAAAGCCCTAAAAGGTGGCTTTCCAAAAAAATATCCATAAAGTGATTTTCACTATTCACGGAGACAATTTTCCGCGACCGTTAAATCCAAAAATATTTCTGTGGGTCTTAGAACAATTCAAGTACCCACTAAAATGATTTTGGATTCGTTCCAAAACAATTTTGGATTAGTGATTTTCATCTGTGAAAAACAACCGAACTGGTTCCGGCAGCTCCGGAACATTTCCGGTTTTTATCCCGGAAAATTCCCAGAAGTTTCCAGAATGATTCTGGCACCCTCCAAGAATTATCAGGTGTGTGCCAAAACCAATTTGACTTTATGGTATCCCCTGAAACAACTTTTCAGTTTTACTGGAACTATTCCGGTGTCCTCTCCGGAAAGTTTTCGTTGCGTCTGAAACTTTTCCGGTGATTTTCTCTCAGACTCCCTGTCTAGTATTCAGTAGATAGATGACCCTTAAGCATGTGACCCTATAGGTTCGGTGAAGTATAGACATGACCGGAACTCTTTCCGATCAATGATCGACATCGAAGCCGTGGACACCCATATTGACCCCTATACCCACACGAATGAATATTCGAGTGAACCTCCAGTTGTCGTGTGCTATTCCTATTGCTTCGTGATATGTTACAAATACCCGGGGTGAGATATGTTGGCATCCCCGTGGATCAACAACTTGTCCACTATGCCAGTTACCTCGTTACCGGTATTGTTCTCTTTTCTCGTTCCAGTGTTTCGGCATCCCCGTGATCAAATCACAAAGTGTCTGGCCAGACGATGATGGATACCGTAACACCGAGAGGGCCCAGAGATATCTCTCCATCGTCGGAGGAGCAAATCCCAATCTTGAGCTATCAAGTTACTTGACATACTTTTTCATGAACCCGCAAGCCGCCGTAATAGCCACCCATTTACGGATGATGTTCATGAAGCAAGCATGAAGAAACTCAATACTCTCATGGTCTAAGGAATCATGCAAATGTTAACCATCTCTGTGTTATTAACCATTTAACTTGTGACGAATGTATCTCATAGCATAACATCAATTCGGGTCGATTCAACACAAATGTTCCTCTAACATTGTGCCCTCAAAGTTGCCGGCATAGTCATGCCTATGATCAGGAAAACAGAACCATCATGCAACACTTGAGCTAGTCTTAGAGGCCAGACTAGGAATACATATTACCGTTTATTATTCCACACGTGCATATGAGTCTTCCTCCGAGCCTCGTGGTTATTGCAGACTCGAGAACCATAGTAGTTATAGCATGGAACATAAACATAATTATGAACAGGGAGATAATCAATAACATTTATTATTGCCTCTAGGGCATATCTCCTACAGACTCCCACTTGCACTAGAGTCAATAATCTAGTTAATGCTAATGCACTTTACACCTATGGCATACCGGTGTAAAAAATGCTTCGCATGTGGTATAGCCTGATGTCCAACGGATCTGACAACTTTAGCTCCGTGTGTATCTCTGCATATCCTTGTGTTTTCACGCTTTCACAAAATTCATATTTTGTGTGGACTTGGCTTTGTATATATGTGAATCATTGGTCGAAACCTGATTCCTCAGACTGAACTATGGAGCAACTATCTGCAATAGTGTCCCATTGATCAAAGCCTTCTTGGAACCATACTAAGTTCATGAATGAACTATATGATTCAACATCTTGTTTGTCGCTTCTAAAGCATCAACATACTTAGCCTTTGTTATAGAATTCACCACAGTATCTTGTTTGGAACAATTTCCAACTAACTATGCCACCATATTATGTGTAACACAAAACCCTCAATTTAAATCAAAAATGGCATGGAGAAATGGTGAAGACTGTATCGATGTAACCTTTTACAACGAACTCTTCATGATTTCCGCTTGTGAGAAAACATGTCATCAGTGCTTCTCTAGTACTCAATGACCCCTTTTCACTTTTGTCCCACGATCAGTACTTTTGATCACTTTGGTATCTATACTCGCAACACCTTGGGAGTATCAGACATATCTGGTTGTTTTACATACCATGGAATACAAGATTAATCCAAACACAAGAGTGTGTGGAATCTCCATCATGTATTTTTACTCATCGGTGTTTTGGGACACCGAGTCTTGCAAAAACTCTTTCCATGTGACTTCGGCAAGAATCACTCCTTGACATTTTTAGTGCTAAAAGTTTTAGCATCTTGTCAATATGTATTTTTGCTTAGCCCCATTAGGTAAATCTATCTGCATAGATCATCATGCCTAATATTGCGGCTATTTAGCCCAAGCACTTCATCAAAAAACTATTTTCAAAAGAAGTCCTAATTCATGTCAAGAAATTTATTTCCAATTAACAATGTATCAAGCACACAATGTTTTTAGAAATATTATTATGCTCCCACTTACTTTCTTGAATCACAAGCATCTTCGTTACCCATTGATGAAGTCAAACCCCTTTGACCATTTCATCAAAACACGAAGATTCCAACTCCATTTTGCTCTCTTCTGTCCATCGCTGGAACTCTGAAGTTTGCACACTTACTAGCATCCTCTGGAGTGACAAAATACCTTGGACTGCAACACATGCAAGTCCTTGGTTTCATTTCCATCAGATGGAAATCCTTTCATCATCCATGTTTCATATCTCATGATTTGAAATATGTATTGATTGCTAGTTCAACTCGAACCGACTTTAACCATCACTACGGTGAAACAACCTCATCATAGTCAACTCCTTGAACTTGTTATTGCAACAAGTCGAGCTTTATGGATAAAACATTTTTACCCGTATCAGTTTTTAGTTCCATAAAAATTCGTTAGACTCTAAGTCTTCTGAAAGGTGTATCAAGATTTTAATCTTGAATCACTTATATGGAAACTATCTCGGATTGTATTGGCATTTAGCCAATTCTAGAGTCAGGGCCCATCAACGCTTCCTTGTGTATCGTAGGTATACTGTTGTCTAACAACAATATCTCATTTGCGCACCTGAGAGGTTTGCACGAGTTTTTGCCTACGTTGTTCAGCTGCAAGTTCGACCGAAGTCCATACATCTCATGTAGAGGCTTCCGTATCAGTCGTAGTAGGAAACTCTGGAATCACTTCCAAGGTTCCTTTCCTTTGACCTGATGACGAAGATACTTGTTATCTCGTCGAGTTGCACTGTCCTCCCACTCACCTTTTTGCAAGAACTATTATCTTTAAAAGTATACCGTTTTGTGGAAAAATCCTTTGCCTCGGTATAGTGGTGGGGGAATACCCAATGACTTGGGATAACCTACAAAGTAGCACTTGTCTGATTAGGAATAGGTTTGTAACCTTTTACACAAGCCCCATATTCCAAATATTAAGAAAAGATATAACATGGGTGGGCGTACCATACCATGGCGTCATTTCAACAAACCCGATGGAGCTCTTTTCAGTGTAAAAGCCGCAGTCTCTAAAGCATCACTTTAAAAGGGATAATGGCAAATTTATTTATGTCATCTTTGATCTTACCATGTCATAAATGGTTCGATTACATCTTCACGGACTTTTCACTTGCAGTGGTGTTCCGGGAGGTGCAAGTTATGAAACCCCTTTCACAACTCATCAGACATTCGCTAAAGTTGTAACTCGAATATTCCTTTCTGCAATCGAATTATAGAAACATAATTTTCTTGTTACAATAACTTCTACTTCATTTTTCAAAACCTTTCGAATGATTTCAAAAGATCTAGACTTACGTCTCATCAAGAAAATATCCATTTATCTACTTGAGTCATTTCTGAAGATAGATAAATCCACTACTAACAACATTTATCGGACTACACACATCAAATGTATGATCACCAATAAGTTTGTTGTTCGTTCCTTATGGCCTGTGAACGGTATTTTAGTCACTTCACTTTTCGGAGGAAAGTTGCAAGTGTCAGATGATTCAAAATCAAACGACTTCAAAATCCATCATAATGGAATTTTCCATGCGGGTTTCTCCAATGTGACCAAATGCAGTGCCACACTTGTGTGGTATTCTTTTAGTCTTGCGACATTTAGTGTCAGTGTTATGGATGTATCATATTACCATCAAAATTCATAACATACGTCCCATCGATGATGGAAGTATGGCCCTTATGTTATTCATAATACTGAACAACAATTGTTCTTTTATGAACAACCCTCTTGCAACAAACATTGTGCAATGGGCTAGAGTGTATAAAACTCTAAAATGAATTATGAAAGTAAACCCAGAGGTAATGTATTAATATCAATATTCATAACATATGTCTCATTCATAATGAAAGTATGGCCCTTATGTTATTCATAACACCGAACATCAAAAGTTCTCTTATGAACAACCTTCTTACAAGATACGTTATGCAAAGGGCTAGAGTGTGAAACTCTAAAATGAATTATGAAAGTAAATACATAGGTAATACACCGATGGAAGGTATAGTAACATTTACTATGTTCCCTGTGTGTATCTTAACCTCATTCATGGCTAGTCATTTCAGGCCATAGTAGTTCTTACATCGAGTTGCAACAGAATGCAATCAAGCGGGTATCTTTGTGATCAACTCACAATACCCAAGAATTAGTGATTAACATGTTTAACCATAATTCCCAAGAACTATATCTTTGACCAGCCTTCTATACATCAAAAACTTGTATGACATTCATACATGAGCTGGATATTCCAGTCTTCTCTCTTTCTGCCTTTATACTTCTAACAGTTTAACTTTCAGTATTTCTCCTACTCTCAGAAGAAGCACCCAACTTAAGAGTGGCATTTAGCGCCGGACTTCCTAGGTGTGAAAGTTTCACTAACACCCTTCGGACACTTCCTTTCTCTTTAAGTTGTTGTTTTATTCACCATCATCATATGACAGGTGTTCTTCTGGATCCCTTTCCCAACAGTCAAATGCATAGTAAACACTTTTCCTAATACTTGCAAACAAACATTGCTTTGTTTGTAACTGAAAATGATTTTTAGTTCCATGAATATCATATAACTATCCCAACTTTCGAAGTTTGGGTCTCATGGAAACAAACATATTTCACTTGACCGTAACGGAATTTTAGCTTTTGGATCGAAGGACGAGAGTCACATCATCCATAGCATTAGCGGGAGAATACCGAAAGTATGCGATAGGACAAAGTCCTTCTCGGCACTCTTGAGGACAATCCTCACATTACGTTACCAACCGTAAAGATTTAACCAGATATTTAATAGCTATTCAATTTTAACAGGGAAGGTGGAAACGTGAGCCATTATTCTACAACTATTATGCAAAACACACTTAGACAGTGTTCAAAATTAATTGCACTGAGAATTTAAACAAGTTAATTCTACAGTGCACTCCCACTCAAATCAATATCTCTCATAATTGATTGTGAATGATTCAAGACCCGTGTTTTGATTGTTCGCCATGATGGTAGCATCACAGATGACGAAAATCTCAACCGGTAGGCCAGCTAGCCAATCACATCTTTATGTGATTCTTGTTCATCTTTCGATGCATGTGTTCCGAGCTCAGGACTTTCCTGCCTGAACGTCAAGACAACCAAGTGATCTTGCAGTGAGGTCTGACCTCACCCGCCTTACACTTTCCAGTCGTTCGTGCCCATGGTAGCATGTGGCACCCCGAAAGGATACATGCTGTGATGGTGCTACACTTGGGAGAACACTAACTACTTGATATTTTAAGTGAGAGATCACCCTAATAAAAGCGACTACCGCGCAATCAAGAAGGGTGCACCAAGAGGGATAAACATCTCAGGTAATTCATAATAGCATGATATGGTATAGCCCCTTCTCACGGAGAAGTCAAGTATTTCTTCGTCTCCGGCATTCGCGTCGGTGTCCACCTTCGCGAAGTTTGCCACCACCTTGTCGATGCACCAGATAATATTGCTATCTCTATAGCTAATAAAATAAGTGCATTACAAAAGGTTGACACGCAAGTCTTTTAAAGTGACAATCATATGGCTCCAGCCATCATGCCGAATCATGACAATAGGTCATGTTAATCAATTTACATTATATAGTCATCTCATACATAATCAAATTATTAGGAGCACTGCTATACCACATCACATGCACATGCAAACCATCCTGCAAAACCAAGTTAGACGCCTCTAATCGGTTTATGCATAAACTTGTTTTATGTGGCTTCTAAGGTTTCGAAACAAACCGAAGCTACCAACGTCCATCATCAAGCATGATTATCCAAGTCGCTAGATTAATATTGCGGGGTGTATGAAACACGAGATAATAAAATCTCGAGCCCCATACTGAACTTTGTCATACGCATGACCCCCGTGCAGATCATATCTGCATTGCCCTTTCGTCTGCGAAATTTCATATTTCTTTTTAACTACGGTGGAATTCAATGAACTGTTAGCACTTCGTTGATCAATCAGGATCGCGGATTGCCAGAACATTAAAACTCCACCATGCTGTTATCAAGATCAGAAATATGCAAATTCCAGGGAAGCAACAAGAACATCGGGTAACAAATTTCATCTGCTACCCGCACAAATAATTTTCAGTAATAGAACTCATCTACTACCTAATTATATTGTGCAAGACCCATACATCTCTATGTATTCTAGATCGCAACCTGCATCTACGCATAGCACGGCTCATGATGCCACTGTAGGGGAACGCAGCAGAAAACAAAAAATTTCTGACCTACGCACCAGCCCAGGACCACTATGGAGACTGCATACAAGGTTTGATCTTTTCGTTACCGACTCATAGCGCAGCAGAAGTAGAGTCGATGACGATCGGCGGTGCAGATCCCCGCAGCTAGGATTTACAACCTCCCAACCGCGAGGATATATCACTAGTAGAAAAACGACCTTTAGTGCCGGTTCGTAAGGACCTTTAGTACCGGTTCTGGAACCGGTACTAAAGGGTGGGCACTAAAGCCCCCCCCCCCTTTAGTAGCGGTTCAGCACGAACCGCTGCTAAAGGGCCACCACGTGGCACGAGCCAGCCGCGTGGGCTGGAAGACCTTTAGTACCGGTTGGTAGTACCAACCGGTACTATTATGTTTAGGGGTTTTGGGTTTATGATTTCTTTTTCCTTTAATTTTGTGTTTTCCATTTAATTATTTTTTATTTGCTGGTATTTTACGATACTACATATTGTACACGTTATGCATGTATATAAATATAATTTCTTGTAGAACCATTAATATTCACACATACACAATAGTCTCGCACCACCATTAATATTCACTCATACACAATTTCGTATATACAATTTCTCCGACATGGAGGCTTTACTGCTCTAGAGCTTGTAATGGAATTCTCCTTCGGGATTTATGATTTGGTCGAGTAAAAATCCCGCTATTTCCTCTTGAAGTGCTATTATGCGCTCCGGTTCTAGGAGCTTATCCCGCAGCTCATCGAACTATTAAGAAGGAGAACAATATGCATGTATTAGTTCTGTGATTAAATATCAATAATGATGTAAAAATTGTGAATAGTGTTCTGGCAAACGTACCCATAGCTGTCTAGCACTTGGGTTTCTTTCGATCGTCGTAATGCGAATGTTCTCGCAAACGTAGAACGCACATAAGTTGTTCCCCGACGCCTGGCTCATCCACTTTACGAGAATAGAATTCAATCAGATAATAATTAATCAAGCATGATAATAAATGGTATTGAAACTAGAATTAAAGAGATGGTAGCTAGCTAGCTAGTACTAATTAATTAATTACCCCGACTCAATGCCAACGAAGCTTTGGTTTCCATTGGCCTTTGACCTCCTTGATGAACCTGGCCCAAACCCTGCCCGCCGGCCAATGAATAAAGGAGTTATTAATTAGTTGATATCAGGAAATGACGAACTAAAGAGGCCTACATAGTTCAATAATGATTGAAATTACCTGTTGACTATTGTCATCAAGTTTGTGTAGTCCTTAGGATCTTTAACTAGAGAGTCAAATAATTCAACTCTGCTCTGATCCAGATGAATGTTTAACAAGACCCAATGAAAGCTGCATTCGCACACGTTTGCATGTATAAATTAAGTGGGCATGTGCATAATGAACACTCATCAACTACGTATATCCACTTATTAACATCTAACTAGTTATATATATATATATAGTAAGCAAAAATAGAATTTGCAGTATAAGACAGTGTGACTCACTTGAAGTTGTAAGGAAGTAGTATATCGTCATTTACGTTTAGGTGCTTCAAGAACATTAGCAAGTCATCCTCTGTCCCTTGTTTTTGGATTTCATTCATGCTCCATGTATGTTCGTTAACGGTATTTGGGTCAACGAACCCAATGCCAAAAATACCCTTTTTCCTCATTTCAGAAATCTTCATCCTGCATAATACCACAGAAAATAATATAGTAAGGATCGATAATTACAGGTAATGATATCAACGAGATCACTACAGCTAGCTTGAGACTTAAATTACAGAAAGAAAGCACTTACAGACAATAGCAACTGACGAGAGATTTGTCGAGTGCGTCTGCTTTGAATAACTAAAATAATTCTGAAAACTCAACCCACAGATCTTTCTCATGATAGTAATGCTCTGCCTTGATTTTCACCATGAGGGACTCTCGATTGGTAGTCTTGGTAATATGCATGTACCATTTATGCAATTCATACATTCTCGTTGGGAGCTTCTCGACCTCCTCAGGCGGGAGCATAGGTTCGCCGCGGACATATTTCCGTGCGGCATCCTCCTCCATGAGCTTATCTTCCATGGGCTCGAGCCCTAGAAATTGATAAACATTAGCGCAACTGGCCTCGCCAGCCATCTTTCTGTGATGGTCGGTTATCACCAGGGGGGATCGATGCCCACATGTGTTGGTACAATGAGCGGGGGGATCGATTGCACCGTCTGTTTTCCCAGCTGGGGAACAGTTTTCCCGCTTTTCTCTTTGCTTGATCGAACTGCTTCTTTGCTCCAGCTCGAGCTCGCCTTATTTCTCTTTGCTTGATCTAGCTTCTTGAGTGTGCGCTCATAGTCTGAAGCAACAGGCTTGGGAGCTGGTGCTCTAGCCATACGAATAAAGTGCTCAACGACTTCAACGGGCACTTTCTCCTTTGGCGGTGGCGGTTTCCGCATAAAATGGGCTTTCACGTCCTCCTTGACTTTGGCCTCATTTTCCTCTGGAGTCAAGTCGTAAGGTCTCTTCGGAAGAGGCGTGAGGTTTGGACCAAATCCGGATTCTCGTCTCTTGCTTCCTCTTGTACCGCTAGACGCCATAGCTGTGGCTGCTCTCTTCAAGTGTTGCCTAGGCGGGGAAGACGGCTCACGCTGTGTAGGAGCACTGGGCTGACGCGGTGCCGGACGGGGCAGAGGAGGACTGGCCTGACGCGGTGCAGGACTTGGCAGAAGAGGACTGGACTGACGCGGTGCAGGACTTGGCAGAGGAGGACTGGCCTGACGCGTTGGCGGAGGAGCGGGAGATTGCTGACGCTGTGGCGGACTTGGAGGAGCGGGAGACTGGTGACGCTGTGGCGGACTTGGAGGAGCAGGAGACTGCTGACGCTGTGGCGGACTTGGAGGAGCACTGGGCGGTGGCCTTGTTGGAAAGATGATCCAATCCTTTCTCCATAGAATGATACGATGTACGGCCTCTCCGAGTATGCGCTCGTCGTCACCTCCACGATGGTCAAGCAGTAGCCCCGAATATAATGGCACCACTTCATCAACCACGACATGAGCATATTCATCTGGAATCGGTTTGCAATGGTAGGTTGCGTCGGTTGGGTTTGTATACGCAAGGGCGTCCGCCACCTTCACCAATAAGCCCATAACTTTTATGTATATCTCACAATTAGTGTTTTCCATGATGTCATCCACAGGGCATTTATCCAGCAGTAGTGACTCATTGCCTGGGCCGGCAGAACCCACGCTGCTTCTCGGCATCGATGGGTCGGTGCTATCCAATGCGTGATCCGCTAGCTGCTGAGACCCCCTTCCCTGGCTAAGTGAGTCGATCTGTTGCTGCTGCCGCTCTATTCGGAGTGCCATCTCCGCTTGCGCTGATTCTAGGACTTTGATGCGTTCTCATTCCCGCATCCTATCCTCCTCCTCCAGCTTCGTCTTCTTCTCCTCCGCCACCTTCCTTCTCACACGACTTCTGTAGTCGACGTTCCAGTCCGCAAACCCTTCATGCCACGGAACAACGCCTTTGCCTCTTGTTCTTCCGGGGTGTTCAGGATTTCCCAGGGCGCGTGTAAGCTCGTCGTTCTCTCGATTGGGCGTGAACACCCCCTTTCGAGCGAGATCTATTGCCTCAACTAATTTGACGTCGGCTCCTTTAAGATCAGCCTTCTCCAAAACCTCCCCTGTCTTTGGGTCCAACGTCCCCCCAGGCACATAGAACCAAGTCCTGCACCTGGGGGGCCAGGTCAATGTAACTCGTTCGACACCTGCGTTAATCATATCTTGCTCAGACTTCTCCCACTTTGGTTTGGCCACATTGTAGCCACCTGGCCCCAGCCTATGGTAATGCTCCTTTTTCTCGGCATTTTTCTTGTTTGTTCTCGACCGTTCCTTAGCTAATTGTGATTCCTTGAATGTCACGAAATCAGCCCAGTGATCTCTTTGCTTCTCCAGTGGTCCCGTGAATTCTGGAGTCTTCTTTCCATCGGCCACGTACTTGTTCCATATAGCATTCTTGTGGTGGTTGAATGCAACCGCCATCTTCTTAAGAGAAGCTTCCTTGACTTTCTGCACTTCTGCCTCTGTGAATTTAGCTGGTAGGGTGAAATGTGACATCAGAGTATCCCAAAGCAGATCTTTTAGTCTTGCGTCAACATAAGTAAGATTAGGACGTTGCTTTGCTGGCTTTTTCCATTCTTGCATGGATATCGGGATTAGGTCCCTCACAAGAACTCCGCACTGACGAGCCCACTTGCCCGCATTCTTCTTAGGCTCGGATGGTTCGCCAAGAAGATTGATGGCATCGATGGTGTACTTTACCCCCTCCTTCACCCTTTTGGCCGGCCCTCGCTTTTTGTTGCCTGCAGAGGATTTGCTCGATCCGGAGGGCTGAAAGAAGAAAGATCGATTCGTTAATATATATATACATACAAAATCATTAATAACACGTGATGCGATCTATAAATATACCTCGCCGGTATTTGCTATTTCATGATCATAGTTATGGGCTTCATCATTATTAATTAGGTCGTCTTCATCGAATACACCCTCCCCGGTATTGTTCAGAAATTGCGAGCCGTAATCTTGTTCATCCAGATTATCATCCGGAATTTGATCCTCTGGCCCGCGAGGGGAGCGTATCATCTCGAACAGGTCCTCTTCTCCTTCTCTGCCGGTATTGTCCACCATAGCTTTTATTTAATAACTAATCCAGAAGAAATATAAAACAATTTAGTACATATCATCTCGAATATTATCGAATAATATATATAATCTCGAATTAATACATCGTCTCGATATTATCAAATAATATATATAATCTCGAATTAATTAATACATCATCTCGAATACATCACTAGCTAGCTAGCTAATATAGATCGAATACTATAGAATAATCTAGTTCAGTCGCGGTTCCTGAGGCGCGCGCAGTGGACACCCAAAGCGAAGGAACCATCACTGGATCATAGCTCGGGTGAGATCCCCGAAGAACCTGCCAGGTATTGGAGAACCTGACGTCCATAGCAGCCATGTAGCGACGGACGTGCTCGTCCTCCTCCCTGACACAGCGACGTACCACCTCCGGCGGTGCTGGCTCCCTCCGCACCGAAAGTGGCCCACGCGAACGCCACCAAAGGAGCTCCGGGTCGACAACGGGACCCGGGGCCGGGTTCCTCACCAAGCGTCGCGCCCCTGCAGGTAGCACCTCCCAGTGCCAGCCCGGCGGAGCCCAGTCCCGGACATGGCCCATCTGATCAAGCAGGCCTCCTCCGCCAAGTCGACGTCGAGGATGCGGGGTAGGCATCGTTGACGTCGAGAACAAATTCTTATGAAAAAAAAATCATATATATGCAATGTCATTTTATTATATATGCTACTCATAAAAAATTCAGAAACTATTTTAAATAGCATTTGCAATCTTTATATTACTTCTCGCACTACAACTATTTTTTATACCTTGTCAAAATACCTCAAATGTTTTCTATACATTGTATACATACATATACTAATTGCTATATATTGGATCAAATGTCAAAATTCCTCAAATGTTTTCTATACATTGTATACATACATATACTAATTGCTATATATTGGATCAAATGTCAAAATTTCTTAACTTTTTTCTATACATTGTATACATACATCTATATATACTAATTTCGATATATTGGATCAAAATGTCAAAATTCCTCAAATGTCAAATCAAATTCCTCAAACTTTCTATACATACATTATACAAACTTAAGAAAATGTGTGTGTGTGCTGTGTGTGTGTGTTCATGCATGCATATGTGTG
>LR738711.1:965077261-965216066 GCA_902687465.1 Secale cereale
ATGGCTTTGAATGGTGCATACTGAATGCACAAAAAGTCTGGAGTTGTAATAAGTTAAAAAAATGAAATGCCTTTGTAACAGATGAGTTTTCGTCCGAAACCCAGATACTTCGAAAGAGATTGTCCAGTTTGTACATGAAGTGCATCCAGTTTTTGCCGTAACCCTCTCTACTCTTTTGCACATTCTATGTGGGTGAAATGATGATACCGTGCCAAGTTTCGACTTTTTCAGAGTTCATTTGTAGTGCTTTTCAATTTCAGGGTCATTTAGCTCAAAACAAATCATTAAATGCATGAAAAATAGCAAATGAAGGCAGAAATCATTGAAAGTTGATGGCATGGCTTTGAATGGTGCATACCGAATGCACAAAAAGTCTGGAGTTGTAATAAGTTTAAAAAAATGAAATGCCTTTGTAACAGATGAGTTTTCGCCCGAAACCCAGATACATAAAAATACTTTGATCATCAATGATCTTTTTGTGTACAATCTGAATTGTCCATATGAGTCCTCAACGGTTTGTAAACCGGTGAAGACTCATATTGCGGCCACAAATTCTACACATAGAGTTCAATGAAGACCAAGTGCTTGTGATAGTTTGAGAAGTAACATATCTAAGGTGGTAAAAACCTTGTTAGGGGAGCGAGGTGTGACTAAAAACAGCCTGCCACTACCTCTGTAGTACCGGTTCGTGGTACGAACCGGCACTAAAGGGTGATGGTGGGGCCACAGCCCCACCGCAGCCTGCCACATCCTCTTTAGTACCGGTTAGTGGCATGAACCGGTGCTAAAGGTTCGCCACGAACCGGTACTAATGAGAGCCGCCTTGCTAGCCGTTGGAACCGGGCCATTAGTACCGGCTCAGTTACGAACCGGCACTAATGTGTCAAACATTAGGCCTGTTTTCTACTAGTGTATACCCTCATCTGCCCCTCGGACAGCCCTCCGGGAGGCGGTCGGACAGTCCCCCGGATGGTGTCGTGGACAGCCCTTCGGGAGGACCTTCGAAACTTGGACGGTCACACGGACAGCCCTTCGGGAGGACCTTCGAAACTCGGACGGTCACACGGACAGCCCTTCGGGAGGACCTTCGAAACTCGGACGGTCACACGGACAGCCCTTCGGGAGGCACTCTCGAACTAAGGCCGAAACTACGATCTCTCTATAGAGTTGCACACATACGGTGTCATCTATCCGACAGGGCTTCGCCGTCCAGAACTAGTTCCTACCGGAACCCAGACAGCCTTTCGGCTCTACGAAACTATTTCGCTGGGAGGGAGAGAGAAGCCAGGCAAGTCTATGGCATGTGTATGAGAGCAAGGATGAGTGTGGAGTGCACACCTCCACATCTATTTATAGGAACACCATATGGGAAAAATACCCAAAAAACCCATCTCATGGATCATTTTCAAGGGCATAAAAGGAAGGCAAGTGGAGCTCCATGGAGGAGCTCCATCTTGGCCGGCCACCCCTAGGGGGGGCCCCACATGGGGGTTCCTTGGTCCCCAATCCCTTCTAGAAGCCTTTTTGCAAAAGCCCTAAATGGTGGCTTTCCAAAAAAATATCCATAAAGTGATTTTCACTATTCACGGAGACAATTTTCCGTGACCGTTAAATCCAAAAATATTTCTATGGGTCTTAGAACAATTCCAGTACCCACTAAAATGATTTTGGATTCGTTCTGAAACAATTCCGGATTAGTGATTTTCATCTGCGAAAAACAACCGAACCGGTTCCGGCAGCTCCGGAACATTCCCGGTTTTTATCCCAGAAAATTCTCAGAAGTTTCCAGAATGATTCTGGCACCCTCCAAGAATTATCAGGTGTGTGCCGAAACCAATTTGACTTTATGGTATCCCCTGAAACAACTTTTCAGTTTTACCGGAACTATTCTGGTGTCCTCTCCGAAAAGTTTCCGTTGCGTCCGAAACTTTTCCGGTGATTTTCTCTCAGACTCCCTGTCTAGTATTCAGCAGATAGATGACCCTTAAGCGTGTGACCCTATAGGTTCGGTGAAGTATAGACATGACCGGAACTCTTTCCCATCAATGATCAACATCGGAGCCGTGGACACCCATATTGACCCCTATACCCACACGAATGAATATTCGAGTGAACCTCCAGTTGTCATGTGCTATTCCTGTTGCTTCGTGATATGTTACAAATACCCGAAGTGAGATATGTTGGCATCCCCGTGGATCAACAACTTGTCCACTATGCCAGTTACCTCGTTACCGGTATTGTTCTCTTTTCTCGTTCCCGTGTTTCGGCATCCCCGTGATCAAATCGCAAAGTGTCTGGCCAGACGATGATGGATACCGTAACACCGAGAGGGCCCAGAGATATCTCTCCATCGTCGAAGGAGCAAGTCCCAAACTTGAGCTATCATGTTACTTGACATACTTTTTCATGAACCCGCAAGCCGCTGTAATAGCCACCCATTTACGGATGACGTTTAACAAACCCCAAAGTTCATGAAGCAAGCATGAAGAAACTCGATACTCTCATGGTCTAAGGAATCATGCAAACATTAACCATCTCTGTGTTATTAATCATTTAACTTGTGACGAATATATCTCATAGCATAACATCAATTCGGGTCGATTCAACACAAATATTCCTCTAACATTGTGCCCTCAAAGTTGCCGGCATAGTCATGCCTATGATCAGGAAAACAGAACCATCATGCAACACTTGAGCTAGTCTTAGAGGCCAGACTAGGAATACATATTACCGTTTATTATTCCACACGTGCATATGAGTCTTCCTCCGAGCCTCGTGGTTATTGCAGACTCGAGAACCATAGCAGTTATAGCATGGAACATAAACATAATTATGAACAGGGAAATAATCAATAACATTTATTATTGCCTCTAGGGCATATCTCCTACAGTTCTCGCCCTCGCCCCCCCCCCCCGCGGGCGGTTTCCAGATCGAGCACCCATCCGGTGGCCCAGGCGGTCTACGGCGTTGACCGGCACCGAGAGGGGGTAGGCCACGGTGAATACATGCTTCTCCGTGTTATGGAAGGTCCCCGTTCTCATGTTTTTTACTTTAAAGTGCTTAGAAGTTGGGATTTCAAAAAAATCTAGACCGAAACATAAGTCACTAAAAGTGATGGAATTTTGAAACTTTAGCCATAAAAAGATATGAAATATCAGACACAAAAAGAGAGTGCCAAACAAAAACACAAAAGGAAGGAAAATAAAGAAGTGGTGCAACTGTTACCAAGCGTCGACATACGGCTCTCGGTAATGCCCACCTTTTTCGAGAGGCGCTCTCGGTAAAGGACCTAAACCTAGATCTTAATCGTTCTCCTTTCTTTCTTTCTCTCTCTCTCTATTCGGCTCTCTGTTTCTGCTTATCTGCGCCGCCACCGAAATCGCCGCCGAAGTCGCCACCACCACCATCTGCCGATGCCGCCACCGCCACCAAATGCCGCCGCCGCCGCCGCCAATGCCACCAGCTGCCGCCACCGCCGCCTCTTCCACTGCCGTCGTCTTCTTCATGGCCGGCGCCCCGCGTGTCGGTTCTTCTTTGCACCCAAGGACGGCGGCCGCCGGGGAGCGCCACTGGTGGCGCGGCAGCTCGACATGCGCTCAGGTACTCCCCTGCCCTCCTCTCCCACCCCCTCCCACCCCATTACCCCCACCCCACCTCTCAACCCCATCCCTCTCCCCTCCGGCACCCTCTCTCCCTCAACACATTTCATTTTTCATCTGTTTCATCATGATTGTATTGTGCTTAGGTAAATTTTGGTCAAGTAATTAGTCCTGTAACTTCAAAATTTAGATTAGGTAAATTTTCTTAGGTTATTTTTTATTAAGTAACATCTGATTAGGTATATTAATTCAAAATGTCATTAGTGTGAGTTGCTGCTATTCAACTTGACATTAGATAAATTTAGATTAGCAATGGAACCAAAATTTTGCTTAGGGAACCAGGGACCTAAACTTGTATTGAAATTGACATTAAATAAATTTTGCTTAGGAAAATTTGAAGGACCGTAATGCTAAGTTGGGTAGGAGATTTAGTGTGAGCTGCTGATATTCAACTCAATTGTGCCTTGACAACTCATTACAATGATCCATATTTGGTGGAGGTTTAGTGTGAGCTGCTGCTATTTAATTTGTTTGACTGAAAAAAAAATTATATCTTTCTTTGGATGGCATTCTTCATCAGTTTATTGTATGCCCTAACTAGCCAATAGTGTTATGCTAGTCTAATGCTTCTGTTTTAGTTTTTTATATTATTAGATAGCGGCTAACCATTCAACCAGTAAATTAATGCTCTGTTGTATTATTTATAATTGTATTTTATTTTATTTATAATTTATGTAGTGAAGTCTAATGTTGTAGCTTTGCTCTGTACCCAAAAAAAGACTTCCATTCTGGTGTATTCTCAAACACATATGATGAATGATGTCAACTTCGGTGATGATAAACTGGGGAGAGCTTTGAGTGCATGGACAGTGGCTATACTTTTTTCTTCACATAATAAATATCTTTTGGTCAAGTATGTCCAAAGCTTTGGGAGGTAGCCATTCCTTCCTTATAAAATCCGTATGTTCCTTCTTCTGGCTGTCGTTTCATCATAAGCTTGTCACTAGAGACAAGTTAGTTATTAGACAACAAGTTGATGGCAAAACCTGCTTGCTTTTCAATGAACCTGAATGTTTTATTTGAACGTGTGATTTGTAGACATCCCTGATCTGAGTTATAGCCATGGCTCTGAATTATTTATAGTTTACACGATGCTGATGCGTGTTTTCTATCAGTCATTCATATGGCCCTGGCATGCACTGTTGCATTAACATCTTTACTCGAGCATCATATTTATGGGTGATTTGGAATATGTGTCTGTTTTCAGGGGAAGCAATGCAATGGACAGACCTACACTGTGTTTCTTTGGGATGTTGTGATGAGGCATGCTCACTCCTGGAGGCAAAAGCTGTGCAAATGCAAGCACAAATCACTCACCGCTGGACCGGGGATTTTGGACCTTGGACGGAGAAGAAAAGGAAAGAGGAGAATTGCGTCTGACGGATTGCTTGGCCGGAATGTTATGTGACGGATGCCGAGCACTCCCTGTATGTACCTACCTCAAGGCCAACATGTTCCCAACTGGAAAATGTAATAGGGACCCTGAATTGGGTGAACCTGCCTGATTCAGTTATGGTGAATTGATACCCTAGCTAAGCTGCCCCTGTCAGAATTTCCAGAGTAATATGGATACAATTTCCTTATGTGTCTGTCTTCATGGAATGGACGGTCTGAAAATTCAGGCCCAAGTGTCAAAATTGAACTGCAGTGAAGCAGTGTGCGTGTTTCCTGGCACTAACATGCACTGTTGCATTACCATCAGCCTCTGTTTTTCAGGGAAGCAGAGCAGTGGATAGCAATATCCTTCGGAAACCCTCTCTCTGTGTGGTGACACAACAACACAGCGGGGGAGGGGTAGGGAAGGAAGCCGAAGGCACTAATACGGGGGGAGTGGAAGAAGAGGTCGGGCGACACGACGACACATGGAAGGAAAGCAGGGAGGAGGCACCGAGAGGCCCTATTACGTGCGTTGGAAGCACCAGTCGTCAAGCACCCCTATCGCACCACGCTGTTGCTAACTTTCCCGACCCAGTAACGATAGGGAGGCTATGACACATAAGTATTCTCTGTTTTTATCAGTTTTTTCAGTCAGTTTTTAAATTTTGGCCGATTTCCTACTTTCTATTTTATTTTCGAAAAAGCTTCAGGAATTTCAAAATGCCCATGAATATAAAAGCACAAAATAAAATGTTCACAAAATTTAAAATATGTTTCTGGTTTTCAAAAACTGTTTGCAATTTAAAAAAATTCTCTGATTTTTTTTTAAATCCCGTATTTCAAAAAGTGTTCGTGAATTAGAAAAATTACACAAACTTCAAAATGGAAAAACAAAAAAAGGGAAAACAAAAAATTAGGAAATAGAAAAACACCCATAAAAGCAACAAAAGGAAAAAAAACCCCCAAAAAAGAAGAAAAACTGGTCCAAAACTGATGAGAATCAAAACACAGTAAAGTTTCGCAAAAAGGGCCAACCCATATAGTTCGCTCGAGCGCTCGGGGTGCGCGCTTGGTCGCCCCTCGACGCGTTACATGTTGAATAGGTTTGGAGGGATGATAGGAGGATGAGGACAGGCGATGGTGGGTGGATGAGAGGCGGGCGGAAGGTATCGTGGATGAGAGGCGGGCGGAAGGTATCTTGACCTATCGAAAAGACAGAGGGTGAATATCAGCCGTGGGTTTATGTAAAATACAATGGTGAATTTTTTTAAACTCAAATTAGAATTTATTTTTGTGATTGAAAAAATAGTCAAGTTGTGTTTGGCACCCCACAAAATTCAGCTCGATTGTCGGTCAAAAAACTTCAGCTCGATTTATAGCGAATAAATAATATGCCTTGAGTGATGGGCTTTGCAGCTGGTGGACTCAAGCCCAATAAAGAAGGTGCTGAGAGTTGTTAACCCTAGCTAAGCTCCAGGCACTGCTCAAAAAACAAAAAAGCTAAGCTCCAGGCAGACCCAGGACACTGGACCAGCCGGCGGCGCAGTTAGTGGGGCGGCGGCGCGACCTCAGTTTCCGGCGACGAGCATCGGCGCCGCAGCGGCTTCTCCGTGCGTTGCGGGGCGGCAACTCCGTGAGCAGGTTTGGCACTCAGCTCATCGATCCCAACTCTGCTTCCGCGGAGTGGAGCGGCGGCCGCCGTTTTGCCCCTCAGCTCGCCGCAAACTCTATTTCCGGGGAGAAGCGGCGTCGGCGACTCAGTGCGGCCGCCGGTGCAAGCCCAGGTTCGATCCCCAACTCCCAACTCTGAAACTGAGTTTCGTCCCAAGCTTCTCGCGCAGATCGATTTTCTACAGGCCCGCCATGTCGGCCTTCACCGGCGTATCCATCGCCGACGGCTACAAGCGGTGCGGCTGCGAGACGCTGGCCGTGGACGCCCGCGGGGACACCGGCTACCACCTGCTCATGGTCAACGGCTACTCGCGCACCAAGGAGCTGATTCCCACCGGCCAGAGCATCACCGCCAACTCTTTCAATGTAGGAGGCCATGACTGGTTAATCGAGTACTACCCTAACGGCGAGAACCCGGGCTGCGCCGACTTCATTTCGCTCTTGCTCAGCCTTCTCTACGACGCCGACGCCGACGACCACGAAGTGCCCGTGGAGGTCAGGTTCAGTTTCAGCCTCGTCGACCAGGTGGAGAAGCAGATGCCCACCTACATTCGTGCAACCGGCGAAACCCGCAGCTTCTCCAGCACTACTTCAATCTGGGGCAACGACAGGTTTATCAGAAGAGACGCCCTTGAACACTCGCCGGATCTCAAGTGTGATTGTCTCATCATCCGGTGCGATGTCGTGGTCGTCCACAACAGCAAGGTTGATGATGATGATGATGCCGGTGGCCGTGGTAATGGCACCAAGGCAGCGCTCCTGCCGGACATACACCAGCATTTCAACAGTCTCCTTCAAAATAAGGTGGGTGCTGATATGGCATTCCAGGTCGGGGGCGAGACCTTCGCCGCACACCGGTGTGTGCTTGCCGCCCGGTCTCAAGTGTTCATGGCACAGCTGTTTGGCCCCATGAAGGAGGCGTCCGACACTGCTGTCATACAGATCAAAGACATGGACCCAAAGGTGTTCACCGCTTTGCTTAGCTTCGTCTACACAGACTCGTTCCCTGACATGTACGAGGACAAGATCAAGTTGAGTGAACTGTGCAAAGATACGAGACAGGGACAAGAAGATGAAATGTCGGAAGCCGTGGACCGAGGACAAGGTGGGGAAGCGGCAGAGGATGAAATGGGGCTGATGCAATGGCTGCAAGGCTTGTTTGTGGCGGCAGACCGGTATGATCTCCAGCGGCTCAAGTTCATCTGTGTAAAGCAGTTGTCTCAGCACATAGGTGTGAGCTCTGTGGCGTCCACCCTTGCTCTAGCCGAGCAGCACCACTGTCGTGGATTGAAGGAGGCGTGCTTCAAGTTTATCCAAGTCCAATCTCCCCCGTGTCTGCAGACACTAATGGCGAGTAATGGCTGGGGGCATATTGTCACGACCTATCCCTCTGTTTTGAACGAGCTCATTGCCATGCTTGCTTCGAACCAGAGGAAGTAACACTCTGGATACATACGGTACGCATCTTCCTTAATTTGACACGAAGTGGCATTCTTATGCATATTTGGGGTCCTCTAGAGTGACCTTAGTTTGTGTCTTGCTTTTTATTGTCTCATCATGTAATTTGCGTATACGCTGAATCAGAAATATCCTGATAAAATCTGTATGTTCCTTCCTCTGTCTGTTGTTTCAAGATAAGCTTGTCACTGGAGACAGGTTAGTTATTAGACAACAAGTCGATGGCAAAACCTGCTTGCATTTCAATGAGACAGAACGTTTTATTAGAATGTGTGATTTGTAGACATCCCTGAACTGAGTTAGCCATGACTCTGAATTATTTATGATTTACACGAGATGCTGTTGCGTGTTTTCTGCCAGTCATTCATATGGTCCTGGCATGCACTGTTGCATTAACGTCTTTACTCGAGCGTCATATTTATGGCTGATTTGGAACATGTTTCTGCTTTCAGGCGAAACAATGGAGAGACTTGCACTATGTATGGGATGTTGTGATGAGGTAGGTTAGGTGTGCTCACTCCTGGACAAAAAGGCTGTGTAAGTGCAAGCACAAATCACTCACTTCTGGACCGGGGATTTTGGACCTTGGACGGAGAATTGTGTCTGACGGGTTGCTTGGCCGGAATGCTATGCGATGGACGCCTGTATGCACCTACCTCAAGGCCAACACGTTCCCTACTGTAAATCTCCCAAATGTAAAAGGGACCCTGCCTGATTCACTACTGGAGTAATTAATGGTCACTTTTGCTTTGATGCTGTCTGACTGTAGGCCTCTGATGGTGATGTAAAAAATTTCCCATTGGAGACGACATTAGCTATTAGAGGACTTGTTCTTTTTCTTCAAGCTGTGATTCTTGAAATTTGATGATTTGCACGATGATGATGCTGATGCTTGTTCTATCAGCCTCTGTTTTCTGGGGAAGCAGAGCAGTGTTGCATTCACTATCTATGTTTCTTTCAATGGAATCGCAGAATCACTATGCTTAACAGGATGTGACCATCCATCCAAACTGATGATGGCCAACAGATTCATTCCTGGAGCTGCCTGTTACACTTTATGAATTTATATTTATGCTAGTTCCAATCATGTAAATACTAGTACCGTTTCAGGGAAAGATGAATTCAAGTTTTATTTTTTATTTACATATATTTGTATTGGATACCCGGAAACCACTATTTTCGTTGAATTTGATAAATAAATATACTGTAATACGTATTTCTTTTCAATGAAGCACATGTACAATTTTTGAAATCAGGCCCTAGAGTAAGCCTGAGTCGTCAATCATCACGAGCAGATACTTCTGATCCAACTGTAACATCCCAAAGATTGGGGTTTCATACTGTACTACTCCCTCCGTTTCAAAATAGATGACTCAACTTTACACTAAGCAAGCAAGGTTGTTAGTATCGTTGATTTTGAAAATCAGGCGGGAAATGCACGACATCGTTGTAACCATTCATGTGATGCGTTTCATGGAACATGGAAATCATACAGGAGGCCAACAAATGGTGTTTTTGATCAGATTCGTGCGTGCATTGGCCAGCGTTTCGGGGCGACGGCGATTGACAAAGTTCTCTAATTTTATGTACTCCCTCCAATCCATATTAGTTGTCGCTGGTTTAGTACAACCGGAAGGATTTTTGTATTATTAATTAGATTTGGCATACACATACCTTCTCTCCTATTATCATATAAACTCCTAAAAGATTGAATTTCAAATTTGGCACGATGATGGGCTGCACCTGCGTCGGCACCGGCACCGGCGGGTTGCCAGGGCTGCGAGGCCACGTGGTCGATGGCCCGGGTGACGTCCGACATGCTCGGCCGGAGGTTGGACCGATGCGACCACGGCCAGCTGGTAGAGCGCGCGCCGAGGGAAGCGCCCGCGCAGCGCCGGGTCTGCCAGCCGGCCGTACCTCTTGCGCACGTCGGCGAGGTAGGGCCTGGCCCACTCCAGGAGGCGCCTCTCGTCGCCGGCGTCGGCGTCGAAGGCCCTGCGGCCGGTGATGAGCTCCAGCAGCACCACGCCGAAGCTGTAGACGTCGGACTTGACGGTGAGCCGGCCGGTGAGCGCGTAGTCGGGCGCGCAGTAGCCGAAGGTTCCCATCACGCGCGTGGACACGTGGGTGTCGTCGCCGGCGGGGCCGATCCGGGCCAGCCCCAGGTCGGAGAGCTTCGGGCTCAAGTCGTCGGCCAGGAGGATGTTGGACGGCTTGAGGTCGCGGTAGATCACCGGCGACGACACCGCCTCGTGCAGGTACCGCAGCGCCCTCGCCACGCCGTGCGCGATCCTGACACACGTGTTCCACTCCAGCGGTGGCCGGTCCGGGACGGCGTCGCCGGGGAGGAAGAGGTGGGCATCCAGGCTGCCGCGGGGGAGGAGCTCGTAGACGAGGAGCCGCTCCTGGGCCTGCGCGCAGTAGCCGACGAGGGCGACGAGGTTGGGGTGCCGCAACGTCATCAGCATCGCGCACTCCACCACGAACTCGTGGCGGCTCCCCTGCGCGCCGCGGCGGCACAGCTGCTTCACGGCCACCGGCGTTAGCGCGCTGGCGCCGTCGTCGTCGTCCAGGTGGACATGGCACTTGTACACCCTGCCGAAGCCGCCCTGGCCGAGGAGGTTGGACGCGGAGAAGCCGTCCGTGGCCTCCGACAGCTGCTCCAGCATGAACTTGCGCGAGGTGCGGCTCGCCACGCTGCCGCTGCCGTCGCCCCGGCGGCGCAGGCTCATGGAGGTCTGCGCGGCGTGGCTGGAGGGGCTGGACGGGCTGCACGGGCGGGCGGCCGCATCGCCGGCGCAGGGGACGCAGGGGAGGCTCGGTAGGCGGACGCTCCCAGGAGAAGCAGCGCGGCATGGCGGAGGCCGGCGAGGCGAGGGAGCCGTGCGTCTCCAATGGAGGAGAGCGAGGCTGGCCGGCTAAAAAACGGGAGGCCGCCATTTGAGTTGGAATAATTAACCACATTTTCATTGTCACTCTCTGGCAACTTTTTATCCTCGATTGTTTTAAATTCACTCAAATTTCAACAAATTTTGCCGAACTCAATGAAATGTTTCATATTATGCCAAAATATGTGTGGTTGTCGTACTATACGGCTCTTGTGCCACGTTGGATTTAATGAATACCGATTTGTCTAGTTAGTCGCCACATCATTGTGACATGTGGATCACCACTAAGATGTAAAAATATATTATCTTTTTTAAGTTGGATAATATAATTTTAAAATATGATACAAACTATCCCATCAACACAACTAATAAAGGGCAAAAACTCCCTAATGCCTCTTGGTGGACGGGCTCCAGAATCCAGATAGCCAACTTTTTATCCCTCAAAAACTTCATTTTCACGTGGCAAAATATTTAGGAAAAAGTGTGCATACACAAGTACATGTATACTATGCACACGCAGAATTTCATAATAATATATTTCATATAGTCAAAATGGTTTTGTTTGGTTTTGGGACAGAAATTTGATTCACTTTTATAGCTTAGAGATTATCATATTATTTAATGAATATTTATGAATATGTGGTGAACATGTATAAGTTTTTTAACGTGCAAAACCGGTATATGTCCCCTACGCGGCTAGGGTTTCAATTCCTCTCTGGTGATTCCAATCGCCGTAGAGTTTTCTTTCCCGATCTTGTTCCCTTGACGATCGTTATCCCGTCTCGCTGGTTAGGGTACGCTGGTGTGCGTCTCCGTTGCCTTCTATACCCTAGCTAGATGGCGTCTCCATCGGATGCCTACTCAGCGAGTCGTATGACACCCTGGTTTTCGCTCCTCGATTTTTTCTTCGCGGGATTGGACTCCCGTCTTTTTCTTTCGGTGTTATTGGATTTTCTCTCGCCTTTAGGTATATGAAGATGGTCATAAAGTCTTGCCTTTCCCATCATACCAGAACTTCTCTCCGATTCAACCTTGCCATTCCAACTAAATTCTCAGGGCTTTGCCACCGAAAACCTGCTTTCCGACTTACCCGGAAAGGAAACCCTAATTCCTGTAGTTACAAAGGAACCCTAATTTCCTTTGATCTTTTGCTTCTCAAACTTTTCCCAGTGACCATCCCGCATCTATAAACCCTGGATATGCAAAAATATTGCCAAACCATATGCAATATTTCTCATTTAAAATTAATTCCTTTTTCTGCCCTAAGAAGGAATTAAATCCAGGAAAATATCTATCCATCTCCAAAGTTCATGAAAACTTCTGGAGATATTCTTCATGACCATATTGAGCTCTCATAAAAATATTGGCCATAATTAAATAAGGAAAATTGCATTTTCCTTTTTAAAGCCAATATTGCATTTTGGGCACTTTCTAAAGGAACTACCATTTTGGTAGTCAGGAAAAATCCCAAATAATTTATGGAGCTTCTCCTATCCATATATTCACCATTTCCATCAAGAACCCAAGTTCCACAGTTCAAGTTTTGAGCACATCATCCAATTCTTGTCTCTGGACCTATTTTGAGTTTGTGAAGCAACTATATGTTATATTGCTTCATGATTCTTGAAATTAATCCAGGACCTCACTCTACCTAAATAATGTGACCATGCAAGAATTCATATCATTTTGCCAAGCCAATTTCTCCCAATAATTCCATCTGATTTCTGTCCAGAGAAAAGCGCTGTGAAGGAAGTACCATGTAGGAGCATCCAGATGGTATGAAATTCTTCCAATGCATTCTCACACCCAAATCACCTCTCTACACCAAACTTCAGCTCATTTCATCAAGCTGTTTGAGCACAGCATCAAAGTCTAGTTTCTAGACCAAATATTGCATTGTGAAGGAAGTGCATGCAAAAAAGGTCCAAATGGCTTCAATTTTTTTCCAGCACCTGCACCTTCCTACCACACTTCAGTATGACAACATCTCAGTCTCATTTACCAAACCATTTCACCTCAGTAACTCCTCCCAATTTCCCTCCAGAAGCTGTTCTGGATCATCTTGATCGACCTAGACCTTTCCTGGTTTGTCCAGTGCCATATCCTATCCATTTGAGCAGTGAGTCACCTATTGGACAAGGTATAACGGCCAGACTGGCACCAGAGCATGATGTGCCCATGGTGACCGTGTGAGCTGCATGCAGAAGCTGTGCACCGCGTGCCCACCGCGTCGGGCAGGCCAGCCCAGGCCGCCGTGGCTTGTCCATTCGTGCCAACCAGCCTCCCTACCATCTACGCATCCCTTCTCTAGCCTCTTCCCCTTCTTTTGCTTCCCCGTCGCGCCGCGACGAGCACCTCTGCTCCACCACTGTGCCCGCACATGCGCCGCCGTATCCGGACGAAGCCGAGGCCTCTCGAGCATTGATAACCCACAAGTATAGGGGATCGCAACAGTTTTCGAGGGTAGAGTATTCAACCCAAATTTATTGATTCGACACAAGGGGAGCCAAAGAATATTTTCAAGTATTAGCAGTTGAGTTGTCAATTCAACCACACCTGGAGACTAAATATCTGCAGCAGAGTGACCAGTAGCACAGTAGTATGGTAGTTTGATAGCAATAGCAATAGTAGTGACAGTAACAGTAACGGTAGTAGCAATAGTTTTGTAGCAATTCTGACAGCAGTAGCAACAATAATAACTTAGCAAAGAACAATATGTGAAAAGCTCGTAGGCATTGGATCGGTGATTTATGTTGGATAACATTCATCATGTAACAATCATAACCTAGGGCGACACAGAACTAGCTCCAATTCATCAATGTAATGTAGGCATGTATTTCGCATATAGTCATACGTGCTTGCGATAAGAACTTGCATGGCATCTTTTGTCCTACCCTTCCGTGGCAGCGGGGTCCTTTAGGAAACTAAGGGATATTAAGGCCTCCTTTTAATAGAGAACCGAAACAAAGCATTAACACTTAGTGAATACATGAACTCCTCAAACTACGGCAATCACCGAAAAGAATCCCAATTATTGTCACCTTCGGGTATGCGGATCATGACACGTAATAGGTGCATATAACTTGCAAGATCGGATCAAGAACACAGATATATTCATGAAAACATAAAGGGTTCAGATCTGAAATCATGGCACTCGGGCCCTAGTGACAAGCATTAAGCATAGCAAAGTCATAGCAACATCAATCTCAGAACATAGGGGATACTAGGGATCAAGCCCTAACAAAACTAACTCGATTACATGATAAATCTCATCCAACTCATCACCGTCCAGCAAGCCTACGAAGGAATTACTCGCTCCTGGCGGTGAGCATCATGCAATTGGTGATCGTGTAGGATCGAAATTATGTCTAGAGGGGGATGATTAGACTACTTGACCAATAAAAACCTGACCTTTTCCCAATTTTAGTTGTAGGCTGATTTTAGCAAGTAACACAAGTCAAGCATCACCCTACACATGCAATTCTAAGAGTGTGGCAATGAAAGTAAACAATTGCATATGTAAGTAAAGGAGGGGATCGGAGATTTCAAACGCAATGAAGACATGGTGGTTTTTGGCGTGGTTCCGATAGGTGGTGCTATCGTACGTCCACGTTGATGGAGACTTCAACCCACGAAGGGTAACGGCTGCGTGAGTCCACGGAGGGCTCCACCCATGAAGGGTCCACGAAGAAGCAACCTTGTCTATTCCACCATGGCTTACGTCCACGAAGGACTAACCTCACTCGGGGTAGATCTTCACGAAGTAGGCAATCTCCTTGCCCTTACAAACTCCTTGGTTCAACTGCACATCATGTCGAAGGCTCCCAAGTGACACCTAAACAATCTAGGAGACACCACTCTCCAAAAGGTAATAAATGGTGTGTTGTTGATGAACTCCTTGCTCTTGTGCTTCAAATGATAGTCTTCTCAATACTCAAACAACTCCTCACAGATTTGGCTATGGTGGAAGAAGGATTTGAGTGGAAGGCAACTTGGGAAAGGCTAGAAATCAAGGTTCAAATGGTTGGATTGGAATAGCTTGATCTCAACACATGAGTAGGTGGTTCTCTCTCAGAAAATGTATGGTGGAAGTGTAGGCACGTTCTGATGGCTCTCCTTACTGAGAAGGAAGCGGTGGAGGGGTATAAATAGCCTCCACACAAAATCCAACCGTTACACACTTTTGACCCAACTCGGTGGCACCGAAACAGAAATCTCGGTAGCACCGAACTGTGTAAAAGATATGAACGTTAAGAATCTTGGTGGGACCGATATAAACAACTTGGATGGACCGAAGTGCAATGGCTAGGGCAAACCTCACCTCGGTGGCACCAATTGCATCAACTCGGTAGGACCGAAGTGAAGCAATAAGGCAACAGAGAGTTGACAAGCCATCTCGATGAGACCGATTTGTAAAACTCGGTGGGACCGAAGTAAGTGCAAACAATTACAGAGAGTTGGCAAGGCCATCTCGGTGGGACCGAGATCCATATCGGTGGATCTGATTTGTTAGGGTTTTGGCAGTGGCTAAGTCCAGATGAACTCGATGGCTCCGGATAGAGAATTTCGGTGGGGCCGAGTTGGAATGTAGGTTTGGGACATATTTGGATAGAGAGAGTGGTTGAGGGTTTAGGAGTACTGTCACTAAGCACTTGAGCAAAAAGACCATTAAGCAACACCTCATCCCCTTTTAATAGTATTGGCTTTCCTATGGACTCAATGTGATCCTGGATCACTAAACCAAAAATGTAGAGTCTTGATCTTTTGCCAATCCATGTCCTTAGCATTTTGAGGGGTCCACATCTCTAGTCCATGCCATGCCAATCATTGAACTTTCTGAAATATTTAACTTGAATGGATATGTCATTTGATCACTCTTAGACTTGAGATTTGCAAATGGAGCATTGGGAGCCAATGCCTCCTTGGCTGCTTTTGCTTCCTTGGCTGCTCGGAACTTCTCTTGAGCTTGAGCAGAGGTGGGATGCGAAGGATCCATCACAATGACATTATCTTCAAACTCTGGACGCAGAGGTAGATGCTCTCGATCAAGAAGGTAAGTGCTTGTTCCAACCTTGGAATTTATCAACATCTGGATGTGTGGAGCATATCCGCATGATCTCTTCTGATCAGCTGCAGTCCTCTTGATAGTTTCAACAATCAAGCTCATCACCTTAAACTTCTAAGGTGTGTCAAAGAGGTGCAGTAGGTTGATGGAGTGGCCACGAATCATCTTATCATCTCCTGACTTGGGCAACAAGGTGTACCGCAAGATAGTGTTTGTGGTGGCCAATCCTGGCAGCAGGTGCTTCACTGATCCAAGCTTGTGTGTCTCAATGTCCTTCTGGGGAATTGCAGTGTACATGTTGGCCATGGAGTTGTGGTCCATCTTGAGCTTGGCATAGATATCAACATCATCATCCTCTTCCTTGGGAGCACCAAGAAGACTTGCCCACTCAGAGATGGTTGACTGGTACCTGATACCCTCAGTCATCCACACAATTTTGCCATCTGGATAGAAGTGTGCTGTAGAGTAGAATTGCATGACCATTTCATCATTCCACTTGGTCAGCTTCTGTCCAACAAAATTATCAACACCTGCAATCCTGAAACTCTCATGGACATGGGGGGAATAGTCCTCATTTGCATCGATGTACTTCCAATCCACCCATCTCATGTCACTGATAATAGGCTTCTTATCAAGCAATACCGTCTCATAGAAGTCTTGCTGTTCTCGGGTGTGAAATTGATAGTCACAAGCTGTCTTCCTCCTTGCAGCATAAGGATCCACTAGTCTCCACTGATGCAGTCCTTTATCCTTCCTCATCATCATATTTTTTGCAACTGGGTGTGCATCATCATGATCTGGAATCTTAGGCTTCAATTTCCTGAGCACTAGTGGCTCTTCATCAACATTTGCCTCAGGCACTGGGGCCTTGTTCTTTTCAGCTGCAGAGATATTCCTTGTAGACATCTTTGGTGCTGGAGCTTTAAGTTTGGACTTGGAGGGTGCAGCAGTCTTGATAGCATCAGACATAAGCTTTTGGGTCTTGGCAGGAGGTGCATCAGCTGTAGATTCCTCCTCCTCCTCATCATCTTCCATCATGGAAGGTTTGCCAATAACACGTGCAGTAGGTTTCCTTGCTCTCTTCTTCTTTCCTCCTGTAGCTGGTTCTGTGTCACTTTCAAGTGTAAACTGCATAGTTTCCTTAGAAACTTTCTTCACAGCTGTTTTCTCTTTGGCAGCATGTTTTGAACTAGCTGTTCTGCCATACTCCTTGGCAACCACTGCTCTCTTCTTCTTTGATGCTGTTTCTTTAGCAACAAAACCTCATCCTCACTGTCTGAAGTTCTCTTCTTCTTTGTTCTGGTGGCAGCCTTTGGCAAATCTGGAGAGCTCCTCTCACCCTCATAGTAGCTCTCATTGGGACTAGAGCCCTCACTGAGTTCAACATCCTGCTCAGACTGATTCTGACTGTCACTGGCAGTTGACATCTTGCAAACTGACCCTATGAATAGATGGATATGGGCAGAGTAGATGAGTTATCACAAAAAGCAGATAGTTTTTCAAAAATTTGAATTCAAACTTTAGTTCTAGGTTTTCACAGAATGCATTTCGGAGCTACCGAGTTGGTCATTTCGGTGACACTGAAGCATTCACAGAAACCTTACACGCCATTTTGGTTAGACCGAGATGGGTTTCGGTGACTCCGAGATGCTAGGGTTTCACAGAGATTTTACTTTCGGTCTCACTGATCAGTACATTTCGGTGGAACCGAGTTGTACTTGTGCAATGGCCAGGGCCAAATCGGTGGGACAGAAAATTCGTATTCGGTCGGTCCGAGATGCGTTCGGTGGAAACCTAACCCTAATTTTTTTTGCTCGAATCTGTTCTAAATGAACTAATCCAGTGGAAAGAGTATTGCAATCGTGGCAAGATATATGGCATTATCCTTGTGCATTGAATCGGAGAAAAAGAGGCACGAGGAGATCGAATCTCACCCTAACTTGGTGGAGATCCTCTACAGCAGCAACGGCGGGGCAGATTGCCGTTGACGGCGACGGAGTCCTGCGGCGAAGGCGCACAGGAGACGACGGCGATGATCCGGAGACCAAGGGGGCAGCAGCAATGGGGCACGGGCGCGTGATGTTTGAAGTAATTTTCAACCGTACGGTTCGCTGGAGATATATATATACACATGTGCTGTCAATGGCACCGAGTGGAACAAATCGGTAGCACCGAGACGTGCAACTGCTTGCAGTTACAGCAACTCGGTAATGATGAGTTGGTCTAATCGGTAGCACCGAGATGAAAACCTAGATCAATCTAAATGATATTGGTACGACCGAGTTTGAGTGGGTTGGTCTGACTGAAATGCATGAAGAAGGTTTTGGAAGGCAGCCCTTGTCGGATCGGTGGCTCCGAGTGCTCCTCACCTGGAGGGTCCAAAAAGAACTTGTTCAATTTTTGTGATATATCATGAAAATAATTTGAGACAAGAAAGCATAGATAGCTAGAGAAGGTACTTAGGCATTCTTGTACATCCACTTGGTCAGAAAAACCAAGACAATCAAAACAACAAATGGATGTCCTCGAATGAAGAAAACATGCAAACCAACATGCTCACATAATAAGATAGCAAATGAAATATGTGTCAAACATGCACAACCAATTCTAGCATCTATCAAGCAATGGCGATGACTAGGTCATCTATATATGAGTTAGGAGTCAAATGAGAGCATTTGATCATAGGTCATACTCATCGTTTAAGCACAAGTGGGGTTGCCACTTTTACATAAAGCATTGATGTTTTCACACCATTAGAGTTGCTTTAGCTCAATTGTTTAGAGCAAAGCTCCCGCTAGATGTGATATCCCCCTAAGAGGGATGAACTAACCTTGGGTTTTGTCGATGATGACTACATGTAGATGTTGAAGATGTGGATGCTCAATGTTGATGTAGACCATCAAGAGTTGGGAGCAATCCTTTGGAGTTTTGTGCTTTCAATACCTACATGGGTTAGTCCCACACAAGGAACATACAAGGATATCCATAGACATAGAGTGAAATACACATATAATGATGTCCATGAATGCAATGATTACCTTGTCCCTTGCCTTACAAACAAGAGGGTTTGTGACTCCATGAACTAGTGCAAGATGTGGAAGGTGATTGCACAAGTTCTTGCCATAAATGATTGTGAGTGAAGTTTGTTGGCGGAGTCACCCTCAAGAACTCTCTAGTTCTTCTTCTTTTGGACCCACATCAACTTGATGGGAATCCTTGGAGTTGTAATAGCACTTGATGAAGTAGAACTTGATGAAGTCTTGGGAACCCACTTGACCAACGCTTGAGGCGCTTCTTCAAATGCATCAATCTCTTCTTGAAGCTTGTCCTTGCCTTTTAGCTTGTGGTCTTGTGGTGGAAGATCTTCTTCTTGAGCTTGTGTTCCCTTGAAGGATGTAGGATCATACTTCTCTTGTTGAGGAACAAACTTCGTCTTGGAGTATTGATCTTCTTCCCACTCAACTCTATTGGCATTGAACTTTCGTTCAAAACCAACACCTTGGTTCTTCCGGTGCCTTCCTTGCTTGCGTACAATTTCCTTAAATTGCTTACTCCCGGCAAGACTCTTGTAGACACCTTTTTCTATAATTCCTTTCAATAGCATATTTTCTTGCTCAAGTGTAAATTGGCTAAGAGAATCATTAGTGGAATCAATAGGACCACTAGAAGCAACAACATTGGATTTAGCATTGTTATTGTTACTACTAGAAGAAGAACCCTCTTTACCCTTGTTACTAGTTTGCTTAGGTTTAACTTGTGGCATAAAGGTAGACAAGAGTAAACATTTGGCAAGATATGAAGAACTCTTCTTTCGAAGATCGTCATTGATAGCTTTAAGAAACTCATACTCTTGCTCTAAGTTTAGCTTCTCGAAGCGTAGCTTCTCATAAGTTCTTAGAAGTTCTCTATGATCTTCTTGAGTTGTTTCATGAGCTAACTTAAGAGCATTTAGTTCTTTAGTTAGACGCTCAATCTCCTTCATAGTATTATCACTCATTTCCTCTTGACTATCATGATTACTAGCATTTTCATTATAGCTCACATCACTAGCCTTATCAACAAGTAAATCATCATCACCAAGCAAATTATCTTCATCACTATTGAAACCAAGATACTCGGGGTGTGATACCTTGGGGCCTTTTGCCATGAAGCATCTTCCAATTCCTTCATTTGGTGAGTCGAATAGATCATAGGAGTTGGATGACACAAGAGCAAGTCCGGCAACACCTTCATCTTGACTATAGTCGAAGTTGGAGTGATAACTTCTCTCGGAGTGGTTGTCAGAGTCAGAGCCAAAAATCCATTCACCAACATGAGCTTGATGTCTTCTTCTTGTGTAGCTCTTGGATGACTTGTCCTTCCTTTCCAAATCCTTGCTTCTTTGAGAGGGTCTTCGTTCATAACGATCATCTCTACTCCTTCTCTCCTTATGAGGTGATTCATCTCTTCTATGTCTTCCTCTTGGTGATTCGTCCCTTTTCTTGTAGGGAGCCGTACACTCATTGGAATAGTGTCCGGGTTTTCCACAATTGTAGCAGTTATGATCACGACTTGATGATCTTCTCTCATAGTGTCTTGAGCTAGATCTTCTTTCTTTCCCTTTGTTCTTGTAGAACTTGTTGAATCTTTTCACCATTAGGCTTATCTCTTCATTGGATACTAGATTTTCACTTGGAGTTGTTGGAGCATCGGTTGAGGCTTTGTAAGCACCACTTGATTTGTTGTGAAGCTCCTCTTTGTCCTTGAGTGACATTTCATGAGCAACAATCCTTCCAATGACTTCTGTGGGCTTAAGATCTTTGTAATTTGGCATCATTTGGATCAATGTGCGAACAGTATCATATTTTCCATACAAAGCTCTAAGTATCTTCTTGATGATGAATTTGTCGGTCATCTCTTCACTTCCTAAGTCGGCAATCTCATTTGTGATGAGAGCAAGCCTAGAGTACATCTCAGCGACTCCTTCACCATCCTTCATCTGGAAATTGTCAAGTTGACTTTGAAGCACATCCAACTTAGATTCCTTGATAGACTTGGTACCCTCATGCATATCAACCAAAGTATCCCAAATTTCCTTTGCATTCTCGAGGCAGCTGATTTTGTTGAATTCCTCGGGACACAAACCGTTGAAGAGAATGTCACAAGCTTGAGCATTGTATTGCAACATCTTCAATTCTTTCGAGGTTGCTTCACGATCCGGTTCCTTGCCATCCTCAAAGAAATCACCTTGCAAGCCAACACAAACAACAGCCCAAACGGCAGGGTTATGACCAAGAATATGCATTTCATCTTATGTTTCCAACTAGCAAAGTTTGTACCATCAAAATATGGACCTCTACAGTGATAATTACCCTCACTAGACGCCATACTCTCCTAGGTTATGAAACCAAGGCTATGATCACCAAAGCTATGGAAATCAAGGCTTACGGAGACCAAAGCTCTGATACCACTTGTAGGATTGAAAGTATGTCTAGAGGGGGGGTGATTAGACTACTTGACCAATAAAAACCTAACCTTTTCCCAATTTTAGTTGTAGGAAGATTTTAGCAAGTAACACAAGCCAAGCATCACCCTACACATGCAATTCTAAGAGTGTGGCAGTGGAAAGTAAACAATTGCATATGTAAGTAAAGAAGGGGATCGGAGATTTCAAACGCAATGAAGACACGGTGGTTTTGGCGTGGTTCCGATAGGTGGTGCTATCGTACGTCCACGTTGATGGAGACTTCAACCCATGAAGGGTACCGGCTACGTGAGTCCACGGAGGGCTCCACCCACGAAGGGTCCACGAAGAAGCAACCTTGTCTATTCCACCATGGCTTACGTCCATGAAGGACTAGCCTCACTCATGGTAGATCTTCATGAAGTAGGCGATCTCCTTGCCCTTACAAACTGCTTGGTTCAACTCCACATCATGTCGGAGGCTCTCAAGTGACACCTAACCAATCTAGGATACAACCACTCTCCAAAAGGTAATAAACGGTGTGTTGTTGATGAACTCCTTGCTCTTGTTCTTCAAATGATAGTCTTCCCAACACTCAAACAACACCTCATAGATTTGGCTATGGTGGAAGAAGGATTTGAGTGGAAGGCAACTTGGGAAAGGCTAGAAATCAAGGTTCAAATGGTTGGATTGGAATAGCTTGATCTCAACACATGAGTAGGTGGTTCTCTCTTAGAAAATGTATGGTGGAAGTGTAGGCACATTCTGATGGCTCTCCTTACTGAGAAGGAAGTGGTGGAGGGGTATAAATAGCCTCCACACAAAATCCAACCGTTACACACTTTTGACCCAACTCGGTGGCACCGAAACAGAAATCTCGGTAGCACCGAACTGTGTAAAAGATATGAACGTTAGGAATCTTGGTGGGACCGATATAAACAACTCGGATGGACCAAAGTGCAATGGCTAGGGCAAACCTCATCTCGGTGGCACCAATTGCATCAACTCGGTAGGACCGAAGTGAAGCAATAAGGCAACAGAGAGTTGACAAGCCATCTCGGTGAGACCGATTTGCAAAACTCGGTGGGACCGAAGTAAGTGCAAACGATTACAGAGAGTTGGCAAGGCCATCTTGGTGGGACCGAGATCCATATCGGTGGATTCGATTTGTTAGGGTTTTGGCAGTGGCTAAGTCCAGATGAACTCGGTGGCTCCGGATAGAGAATTTCGGTGGGGCCATGTTGGAATGTAGGTTTGGGACATATTTGGATAGAGAGAGTGGTTGAGGGTTTAGGAGTACTGTCACTAAGCACTTGAGCAAAAAGACCATTAAGCAACACCTCATCCCCTTTTAATAGTATTGGCTTTCCTATGGACTCAATGTGATCTTGGATCAGTAAACCAAAAATGTAGAGTCTTGATCTTTTGCCAATCCACGTCCTTAGCACTTTGAGGGGTCCATATCTCTAGTCCATGCCATGCCAATCATTGAACTTTCTGAAATATTTAACTTGAATGGATATTAGCTCAATGACATATATGTTGTTATGAATTACCAAAACCACCAAGGGAGCAAATGTGCTTTCAGATGGAGAATGGTTGGTGATGACGATGCCGGAAGATCCCCCTCTCCGGAGCCTTGAACGGACTCCAAATCTGGCCTCCTGATGAAGAACAGGAGGTGGCGGCTGCTCCGTATCGTGAAACATGATAAAACTTCCTCTCTTATTTTTTTCTCTGGAATTGTGAATTTATAAGCTAGAGATTAGGGTCAGCGGAGCCACATGGGCCCCATGATCCACCAGGGCGCGCCTGGAGGGTGGCGTGCCCTGGTGCCTCATGGGCACCTGGTGGCCCCCTCTAGTGGGTATTGGCTCCAGTATTTTTTATGTATTCCATAAAAAATCTCCAAAAAGTTTCGTCCAATTCCAAGAACTTTTATTTCTGCACAAAAAACAACACCATGGTAGTTCTGCTGAAAACAACGTCAGTCCGGGTTAGTTCCCTTCAAATCATGTAAATTAGAGTCCAAAACAAGAGCAAAAGTGTTTGGAAAAGTAGATACGATGGAGACGTATAAACTCCCCCAAGCTTAACTCATTGCTTGTCCTCAAGCAATTCAGTTGACAAACTGAACGTGATAAAGAAAAACTTTTATGAACTCTTTTGTTCCTGTGTCTCTATATATGCCTAAATAATACCCAGGTTTTCTGCAAAGATTATGACTAACCATGCAAATGATAACTCTTAGAAATTATATTCACTCATATCAATGGCATAATCAACTAGCAAGCAATAATAAAATATCTCAAATGCCAACACTTTGTCAAAACAATCATGATATAATATGACAACATGGTATCTCGCTAGCCCTTTCTGAGACCGCAAAACATAAATGCAGAGCACCTCCAAAGTTCAAGCAGCGACTAAACATTGTAATTCATGGTAGAAGAGATCCAGTCATGATGCACTCAACATTAACTATACACAATGCATGAGAATGACAATAGTGCTCTCAGGACTGGTGCTTGTTTGAGAAGGTGATGACTCAACAATAAAAGTAAAGTAATATAAAAGTAAATAGATAGGCCCTTCGCAGAGGGAAGCAGGGATTTGCAGAAGTGCCAAAGCTCAAAGCTTAAATCAGAGATAAATATAATTTTGGGAGGTATGCCTTTCCTGTCAACGTCACGACCGAGAGTTTTCAATAGCTTCCATGCTAAACAAATTAGCGATGGTTCGCAAGTGGTAAAGTAAAGTTTACTCCCCCTCCACCAACAATCACAAGCCATGGCTAGCCGAATCCTCGGGTGCCTTCCATACCAACAACTTTTCAGGGGAGTTTGTTTTATTATTTGCAATTTTAATAATGGGAATGGGCATCCCGATTACCGGCCCCTCTCGTGTAAGGACAAGTGAATAAACACTCATCATGAGAATAACCCGCTTAGCATGGAAGATATTGACCGCCCCCTGTCACTCCATGAGCGGTACGGGCACACAAAACAGATGTTCATTTGAATATTTAGAGGTGGCACATGCAATTTACTTAGAACGGCAGAGTAATACCGCATATGGGTAGATAGTGGACTCATCTGGAATAACTTTGGTTTAAGGATTTTGATGCACAAGCAGTATTCCTGCTTAGTACAGGCGAAGGCTAGCAAATAAGTTGAGAAGCGACCAGCTAGAGAGCGAAAACGGTCATAACCATGCATTATGAATAATCAACATTGAATACTAGCATGAGTTGGATATAAGCACCATGAACATAAATATCATGAAGGCTATGTTCCTTTTGAATCAACTACATGCATGAACATGTGCCTAGTCAAGCCACTTGAAACATTCAGAGGAGGATACCATATCATCATACTACATCACAATCATTTTAATGCATGTTGACACCCAAGATAAATCATTATCCACTCCAAGCTACTTAAGCATGGCATGAGCAACTATAATCTCTAATTGTCATCATAAACATGTTCAATCATAATATGCTGAATCATGGATACTGAGTTAAACATATTTACAAAAATGAAAACAAGTTGAGTTCATACCCGCTTTTCTTTGCCACAGTCACTTCATCAAATTATCGTCATTATTGCCTTTCATTTGCACGACCGAATGATGTGAAAATAGTAATAGTGCAAGAATGATGTGGACTAAGCTGGAATCTGCAAACATTTTATTCAAAGGAGAAGACAAGGTAATATGGGCTCTTTGTTAGATCAACAATAAAGCATATAAGAACCACTCAACATTTTCATCGTGGTCTTCTCCCTAGGGTGACTCAACAAAAGAAAAGAATTTCAGAGAATGACACTAAAATATTTTTGGAGTTTTTAGTTTTTTTGAAGAAAGCAAATTAAAGAAGAAAAATGAAAAACAAGAAAAACTATTTACATGGGAAAGCTCCCAACAAGCAAAAGAAGAAACGAGAAATCTTTTTGGGTTTTCTTTTACTACTATGAATTAACTAGGCAGGAAGGAAACTACAACTAATTAAACTAGAAAGAAAAACCGAAAAGAAGTGAGAAATATTTTTGGATTTTCTCAAAGTTTTTCAAACACACAGGAAGAAAATGAAAATAAAACTAGCATGGATTATACAATGAAAAAGTATGAACACCGACAATTGGAATGAAATGTGTGAACATGAATGTAATGTCGGTGAGAGATACGTACTCCCCCAAGCTTAAGCTTTTGCCTAGCTTGGTCTAGGGCCATCCGTAGTAGCCATCCGGTCCCATATGAAACTTCTGAGGTGGCAGCACCCGAGCGTCCCAATCCTGGGCCTCCTCCTCTGCTGCTGCCAGTGCGTTCCGGTAAGCAACTATGTCCGGTGGCATAACAGTTTATCCGTTCCTGGCATGAGAATCAAACAAAGCAGGTGCAGGCAACGGAATAAAATCACGAGTATCCTCACTAAAAACCAAGTTATAACGAATGTGGTGAGGAGGCTCAGGAGCATCAAGAAAATGGTGGTCCCTCATGGACTAGTAATCTAAGTAAACTCTGGGCAACAAGTAATCATGAGGGCGTACGTTAACATTAAAACGTCTCGCTAAGCGAGTAGCATAAATACCACCATGAATTTTACCCCTAGTCCTATTAGTGTGCAGGTGCCGTGCAATGATGGCTCCCAGGTTATAAGTGTTATCATTATGCAGTGCGCGGCGTAAAATGGCAAAGTCAGGTGCACATAGCGCACTTCCTTGCTCCCTAGCAGTCAAGCATTTCCCTATGAATAAAGTAAAGTATTGAACAGCGGGAAATTGCAAGCTAGTGGCTCAGGCTTTCGACACGCCCCTTTCCTCTCCCATAGTTAAAGTGTGGAGGAAGCCCTCAAACTCCTCCGGTCGAGGCTCTCTTATTTCCCCCATCAAAGGGGATCAAACAAATCTCGCAAAACTCAGCTAGTGGTATCTGATGATGTTCTGCATATAAATTAAAGCTAACCATGGGAGGTTCAAGCCTAGGCATGAAATGAAAATTTTGCACAAAGGAATTTGTAATGATGTGGTGCTGGTCACATTCATCTGCGAGGAAGTCGGTCAATCCGGCATTTGCAACAAAATGCATGAATTCTTGGTAGAATCCAGCTTCGTCCATGAAGGCATCGTGCGGTCAGACCTCCGTCCAATGCGGGATGTTGAGGTCGCTATCCGAGGAGTCCCCGAGGACTCCCTTAGTGGTCCGCTTCGAAGAACTTCTCCGGAAGATATTCATTTCCCTAAGAATAATTTTCTAAAAAAAATTGGGCCACAAAAAGATGTTAACAAAACTTCACAAAATTGATAGCAACTACTCATACAAGTGCCTAGAGGCCATATCAAGCATTCAAACTACTTAGGACTCAAAGAATTCAACATGCAAGCTCATTTTCAGTAGCAACAAGAGTAGCTAATTATGCAAAATATAATCCACTAGAGCAAAAACTAATTGGAGCAATGGAGGAGTCACATACCAAGTAGCAATCTCCCAAAATAGTTTTGGAAACGGAGCTCCGACCAAAGAGATCAAAAATCTCAGGTTTGGGAGCAAGAACACGAGAGAGAGAGCTACCAGGAATTTTTGCTAGAGGTAAGAGACGAAGTAGGCTGAAGGGATAAGTGAGGGGGTCCCTGTGGGGCCCATGAGCCACCTGGGCGTGCCAGGGGTGGTGGCGCGCCCTGGTGCCTCATGGGTACCTGGGGCACCCCCTGGTATGTTTCCAGTGCCAAAAATTCTTAAATAATCTATAAAAATTCATATCAAAATTTTATTGCATTCTGAGCACTTTTATTTTTGGGCACTTTTTTATTGCACGGATAATTCAGAAAACAGGATAAACATGGCATTTTATTGCATTTAACTAAAAGTAACAGAAAATAAAAAGTGGGTACAGAAGGTTGTGCTTACTAAATTCATCGACCACATGCCCCTCAAAAAGAATCCATTAATAAGGTTGATCAAGTCTTATTAACAAACCATTTCCGAGTAACATGACACCGAAGAATCTTCGCAAAACACTAGGTTACCTCAACGGGGATATGCATCTCCCCAATTATAAGTGTTTCATATTTCTTTTTGACAGTAGGAAGAGGGACCCGAAAACTTCCAATAGTAATTGTCGAAGCCTTCTCAATAACATGAATACCATTTACTTGCAATTGTTTCTTCGGAAAGTGCACCGTATGTTCATTACCATTGATGTGAAAAGTGACCTTGCTTTTGTTGCAATCAATAACAGCCCCTGCAGTATTCAAAAAGGGTCTACCGAGGATAATCGACATGTTGTCATCGTCGGGCATATCAAGTATAACAAAGTTTGTTAGGATAGTAACATTTGCAATTACAACGGGCACATCCTCACAAACACCGATAGGAATGGCAGTTGATTTGTCAGCCATTTGCAATGATATTTCAGTGGGAGTGAGTTTATTCAAATCAAGTCTTTTATATAAAGAGAAAGGCATAACACTGACACCGGCTCCTAAATCACACAAAGCAGTTTTGACATAATTTCTTTTAATGGAGCATGGTATAGTTGGCATTCCTGGATCTCCCAGTTTCTTAGGTACTCCATCCTTAAAAGAATAATTTGCAAGCATGGTAGAAATTTCATCTTCAGGTATCTTTCTTTTATTCGTGACAATGTCTTTCATGTATTTAGCATAAGGAGGCATCTTTATAATATCAGTCAAACGATCACGCAAGAAGACTGGCCTCAGCATTTCAGCAAAGCGTTCAAATTCTTCCTCATCCTTTTTCTTAGATGGTTTAGTAGGAAAGGGCATGGGTTTTTGAACCCATGGTTCTCTTTCTTTACCATGTTTTTTGTCAATGAAGTCTCTTTTATCATAACGTTTATTTTTAGGAGGTGGGTTATCAAGATCAACAGCAGGTTCTATTTCAACATCATTGTCAGGTTCTTTATCATTATCTGGTTGAGCATTGATGTCTACTACGCAACCTTCTTCTTGTAGACGTTGTTGGGCCTCCAAGTGCAGAGGTTTGTAGGACAGTAGCAATTTTCCCTCAAGTGGATGACCTAAGGTTTATCAATCCGTAGGAGGTGTAGGATGAAGATGGTCTCTCTCAAGCAACCCTGCAACCAAATAACAAAGAGTCTCTTGTGTCCCCAACACACCCAATACAATGGTAAGTTGTATAGGTGCACTAGTTCGGCGAAGAGATGGTGATAGAAGTGCAATATGGATAGTAGATATAGGTTTTTGTAATCTGAATATATAAAAACAGCAAGGTAATTAATAATAAAAGTGAGCACGAACGGTATTGCAATGCTTGGAAACAAGGCCTAGGGTTCATACTTTCACTAGTGGAAGTTCTCTCAACAATGATAACATAATTGGATCATATAACTAGCCCTCAACATGCAACAAAGAGTCACTCCAAAGTCACTAATAGAGGAGAACAAACGAAGAGATTATTGTCGGGTACGAAACCACCACAAAGTTATTCTTTCTGATCGATCTATTCAAGAGTCCGTAGTAAAATAACACGAAGCTATTCTTTCCGTTCAATCTATCATAGAGTTCGTACTAGAATAACACCTTAAGACACACATCAACCAAGACCCTAATGTCACCTAGATACTCCATTGTCACCTCAAGTATCCGTGGGTATGATTATACGATATGCATCACACAATCTCAGAATCATCTATTCAACCAACACATAGAACTTCAAAGAGTGTCCCAAAGTTTCTACCGGAGAGTCAAACGTGTGCCAACCCCTATGCATAGGTTCCCAATGTCACGAAACCCGCAAGTTGATCACCAAAACATACATCAAGTACTCACATGAATATCCCAATGTCACCACAGATAGACACGTGCAAGACATACATCAAGTGTTCTTAAAGACTCAATCCGATAAGATAACTCCAAAGGGAAAACTCAATTCATTACAAGAAGGAGAGGGGGAAGAACATCATAAGATCCAACTATAGTAGCAAAGCCCGCGGTACATCAAGATCAAGACATCTCAAGAACACGAGAGAGAGAGATCAAACACATAGCTACTGGTACATACCCTCAGCCCCGAGGGAGAACTACTCCCTCCTCGTCATGGAGAGCGCCGGGATGATGAAGATGGCCACCAGAGATGGATCCCTCTCCGGCAGGGTGCCGGAAAGGGCTCCCAATTGGTTTTTTGTCAACACAGAGGCTTGCGGCGGCGGAACTCCCAATCTAGGTTTATTTCTGGAGGTTTCTGTATTTATGGGAACTTATGGCGGTGGAATTACGTCAGTTGGGCCCACGAGGTGGTCACAAGCCTGCTAGGCGCGCCCGGGGGGGTAGGGCGCGCCTAGCGGGCTTGTGACGCCCTCGTGGCTCTTCTGGCCTTCTCCCAAAGCTTCGGGGGTCTCTTTTGGTCCAAAAAAAATCATCGCGAAAGTTTTATTCCATTTGGACTCCGTTTGATATTCCTATCTGAAAAAGGTCAAAAACAAGGAAAAAACAGAAACTGGCACTGGGCTCTAGGTCAATAGGTTAGTCCCAAAAATAATATAAAATAGCATATTCATGCATATAAAACATCCAAAGTTGATAATATAGTAGCATGGAACGATCAAAAATTATAGATACGTTGGAGACGTATCAAGCATCCCCAAGCTTAATTCCTGCTCGTCCTCGAGTAGGTAAATGATAAAAACAGAATTTTTGATGTGGAATGCTACCTAACATATATTGTGACATGAATGTTCAGATCCATATGATTCAAAGCAAAAGATTAATATTGACAGAGAAATAATAATACTTCAAGCATACTAGCAAACAATCATGAACTTTCGAAACAACAAGGCCAAAGTAAGCTATCCCTACAAAATCATATAGTCTGGCTATGCTCTATCTTCCTCACACAATGAATTTAAATCATGCACAACCCCGGTATTGGCCAAGTAATTGTTTTCACACTTTCACTTTTTCAAACCTTTTCAACTCTCACGCAATACATGAGCGTGAGCCATGGATATAGCACTATAGGTGGAATAGAATATGGTGGAGGTTGTGAGGCAAAAAGGGAGAAGATAGTCACATCAACTCGGCATATCAACGGGCTATGGAGATGCCCGTTGATAGATATCAATGTGAATGAGTAGGGATTGCCATGCAACAGATGCACTAGAGCTATAAGTGTATGAAAGCTCACAAAGACAACTAGTGGGTGTGCACCCAACTTGCTTGCTCACGAAGAGCTAGGGCAATTTTGAGGAAGCCCATCATTGGAATATACAAGCCAAGTTATATAATGAAAATTCCCACTAGCATATGAAAGTGACAAAACATGAGACTCTCTATTATAAAGAACATGGTGCTACTTTGAAGCACAAGTGTGGAAAAAGATAGTAACATTGTCCCTTCTCTCTTTTTCTCTCATTCATTTTTTTTGTTTGGGCTCTTTGGCCTCTTTTTTTTCATTTTTTTTCATTCATTTTTTTTGGTGGGCTCTTTGGCCTCTTTTTTTATTTTTATTTTTATTAAGTCCGGAGTCTCATCCCAACTTGTGAGGGAATCATAGCTTCCGTCCTTTCCTCACATGGGACAATGCTCTAATAATGATGATCATCACACTTTTATTTACTTACAACTCGATACTTAGAACAAAAGATATGACTCTATATGAATGCCTTCGGCAGTGTACCGGGATGTGCAATGACTCATGAGTGACATGTATGAAAGATATGAACGGTGGCTTTGCCACAAATACGATGTCAACTACATGATCATGCAAAGCAATATGACAATGATGATGCGTGTCACAATAAATGGACCGATGGAAGTTGCATGGCAATATATCTCGGAATGGCTATGGAAATGCCATGATGGGTAGGTATGGTGGCTATTTTGAGGAAGGATATATGGTGGGTGTAATGCACCGGCGAAAGTTGCGCGGTACTGGAGTGGCTAGCAATGGTGGAAGGTTGAGAGTGCGTATAATCCATGGACTCAACATTAGTCATAAAGAACTCACATACTTATTGCAAAAGTTTTATTAGTTATCGAAGCTAGGTGTTAGACGCATACTCCTAGGGGAAGGGTTGGTAGGAGTTAACCATCGCGCGATCCCGACCGCCACACAAAGGATGACAATCAATAAATCATTAATGCTCCGACTTCATCACAGAGCGGTTCACCATACTTGCATGCTACGGGAATCACAAACTCTAACACAAGTATCTCTACGATTCACAACCATCTACTAACATGACTCTAATATCATCATATCCATATCTCAAAACTAATTGCAAGGAATCAAATTTCTCTTACTAATCAATGCACCTTAATATGCAAGTTTTTATTATATCCCCTCTGGATGCCCATTATATTAGGACTAAATTCATCACCTAAGCAAATTACCATGCTGTTTAAGACTCTCAAAATGATATAAGTGAAGCATGAGAGTTCATCAACTTCTATAAAATAAAGTCATCGCAATGCTCTACAAAGATATAAGTGAAGCACTAGAGCAAAAGACAAACTACTACAAAAGATATAAGTGAAGCTCAATGAGTAGTTGAATAAACATGTAACTATGTGAAGACTCTCCTATCTAATAATTTCAGATCTTAAGTACAGCAAGGCAAAACAAAATAAAATGACACTCCAAGGATAGCACGAATCATGTGAAGAAGCAAAAACTTGGGTTCAACCGATACTAACCGATAACTGTTGAAGAAGAAAGGTGGGATGCCAACCGGGGCATCCCCAAGCTTAGATGCTTGAGACTTCTTGAAATATGAATTGGGGGTGCCTTGGGCATCCCCAAGCTTGAGCTTTTGTGTCTCCTCAATTCCTCTCATATGATGGTTTCCAAAATCTTAAAACTTCATCCACACAAAACTCAACAAGAACTCGTGAGGTAAGTTAGTATAAATCCATGCAAAACTTTATCATCCTCTACTGTAGTAAATCACTAAAATTATTATTTCACATTGCATACTAAATGCCTCTGCATATTTAAAACTCCCATCTTCAAATAGGATCATTAAACAAGCAAACATATGCAAACAATGCAAACATAACAGCAATCTGCCTAAACAGAACAGTCTGTAAAGAATGCAGCAAGATCCATAGTTAATTAACTCCAAAAAATCTGAAACAATTCCACGCTGTAGATATTTTACAAGAGCATACTGTGTCCAAATTACAAGTCATTCTGACATACTGAATATTCTAGGGAATTTTTGCACTAACAGCAAACTTTCTGTTTTGGAACAGCAACTCCTATACTTGCAAATTGAACATGGTAAAGGCTATCCTTGACATTTTTATTGAACTAAATGATGCAAAACATTAATATAAATAGCAGCAAGCAAATTTCAACAGAAGAAAATGACACTCCAAGCAAAACACATATCATGTGGTGAATTAAAATATAGCCCCAAGTAAAGTTACCGATGGATTGAAGACGAAGGAGGGGATGCCTTCCGGGGCGTCCCCAAGCTTAGGCTCTTGGTTATCCTTGAATATTACCTTGGGGTGCCTTGTGCATCCCCAAGCTTAGGCTCTTGCCACTCCTTATTCCATAGTCCATCGAAACTCTACCCAAAACTTGAAAACTTCACAACACAAAACTTAACTGAACTTCGTAAGATGGGTTAGTATAATCAAAACAAACCATTCACTTTGGTACTGTCAAGACAAGGTTCATAATTGTTCTCACACAATGCCTACTATATCTTATCATTTCCACAATTTATATCACTTAATATAATCAATGGAAACACTAAAACAAGCAAACTATGCATTGAAAACAGAATCTGTCAAAAACAGAACTGTCTGTAATGATCTGAATAATAACCATACTTATGCACCTCCAAAAATTCTGAGAAATTAGGAAAATCTAGATAATTTGTATATCAATCATGTGTCAAAAGTACAGATCAAAAGCACGTTCCAGTGAATTTAAAAAATTGCTGGACTGAGAGCAAATGTTTCTGTTTTTGCACAGAATCAAGTCAACTATCATCCAAACAATCCTAAAGGCTTTACTTGGCACTTTATTGAAACTAAAGAAATAAAACATGATTACTACAGTAGATTAATCATGTGAACACACAAAAACAGTAAGGATACATATTGGGTTGTGATACGTCCATTTTGCATCATGCTTTTATATTGATATTTATTGCATTATGGGCTGTTATTACACATTATGGTACAATACTTATGGCTATTCTCTCTTATTTTACAAGGTTTACACAAAGAGGGAGAATGCCGGCAGCTGGAATTCTGGGCTGGTGTTAGGTCATATTTCTCCTAAGTAGTTTTGGTGATTGATGACAATATTTTTGCGGACTAATCGTGTGCACTGAGCTTTTCAGAGATCTCCCGGTTTGGCACGAGACGATTTGGTGCCCCTCGAAGCTTGTCGAAGACGGCGTTTCTTTTCGGTTCTTTTCGGTGGATTTGAGTCGTAGGGAAGCCGTACTATTAAGAGGGGGTCCGCCTCGGAAAGGTTAGGGAGGAATCAACACGTACACATCTTTCCCTCTGCACCACCTTTCCGTTGTCTCAATGGAGCATCTTTCCCTCCATCTTTTCCTGCCTTCAGAAAGAGTGCCAAGTGTGGAAGTTCTGTGACCAGCGGTAGTACCGCTCCAGGGAGCGGTAGTACCGCACAGGTCAACGGTAGTACCGCTCCCCAGGAGCGGTAGTACCGCTGGCCTGCGGATGTAGGCGCGGATGTAATTTTTTACATCCGCCCCAGCACGGTAGTACCGCTCCCCTGGAGCGGTAGTACCGTAAGTGTCGGTCACGGTTTTTACACGTGCGGTAGTAGGTGCGGATGTAATTTTTTACATCCGCTCCTACGCGGTAGTACCGTGCCTCCTGCGCGGTAGTACCATGTCGGACTGTTGTGCAATTTTAATCGAAGCGGAAGTACCCACGGAAGTTATTTTTATACTACCGTGGTCCGGCCCGTTCCTCTACGTAACTGCGCTGCGGTAGTACCGCGCCTCCGGAGCGGTAGTACCGCAAGGCGCTGCGGTAGTACCGCAAGGCACTGCGGTAGTACCGCTCCAGAGGAATGGTAGTACCGCAGGTCGCAGAGCACTTATTGCACAACGGCCGGATCCACTTCTCTACTATATAAGGGAGTCTTCTTCTCCACGAAGACTCACCTCTTCTTCCCCCAAAAGCTCCATTGTTGCTCAAGCTCCATTTTTGCCCGATCTCCTTCCCTAGCCAATCAAACTTGTTGATTCTTTGGGGATTGGAGGAGAAGGCCCCGGTCTACACTTCCACCAAGAGAAAATTGATTCCCCCCACTAATCCCTTGCGGATCTTGTTACTCTTGGGTGTTTGAGCACCCTAGACGGTTGAGGTCACCCCGAAGCCATATCCATTGTGGTGAAGCTTCGTGGTTGTTGGGAGCCTCCAATTAAGTTGTGGAGTTTGCCCCAACCTTGTTTGTAAAGGTTCGGTTGCCGCCTTCAAGGGCACCAATAGTGGAATCATGGCATCTCGCATTGTGTGAGGGCGTGAGGAGATACGGTGGCCTTAGTGGCATCTTGGGGAGCATTGTGCCTCCACACCGCTCCAAACAGAGACGTACTTCCTCTCAAAGGGAAGGAACTCCGGTAACACATCCTCGTCTCCACCGGCTCCACTATTGGTTATCTCTTACCTTTACTTGTTCTTGCGTGGTTATATTGTATCTTGTGCTAGCTTGGTCTCTTGTTGTGTTTGCATCATATAGGTTGCTCACCTAGTTGCACATCTAGTCAACCTACTTTGGTGCAAAGTTTAATTTGTTCAAGAAAAGCTAAAAATTGTTAGTTGCCTATTCACCCCCCCTCTAGTCAACCAAATCGATCCTTTCAATTGGTATCAGAGCCTCGTCTCTTTACTAAGGTCTTCACCATCCGAAGAGTATGGTTGACACCGATGGCGAGGCGGACACGCACCTTGGTGCGGTTCCGGTCGCGCCCACGGTCGAAGGGGGTTCCTTCATCTCCCGAGAGGAGTTCAATGCGTCTTTAGACACATTGAAAACCTCCATGACGGACGTGTTTAAGGCTGTGTTTAAGGACATGTTTAAGGAGCATATAGAAAGTCTTAAAATGTCCACCGCATCCTTGGAAGTGACTAATCCCACTAACAAGGTTGCGGATGCTAACTCCAATAAGGGGGAAGCTACTAGTGGTCATGGTACTTTGTCTAGTGATAAGGTTGGGAGTGGCACCTGTGCTCATGTGGAACCACCTCCGGTTTACGGAGGACCGGTGCCGTCTACTCATCTTAATCATGTTGGGCCTCCTCCTAGGTTCATGAAAAATGAGGACTTTGCTTCTTGGGTGTATCGCTTTAAACGTCATTTGAATCATAGCTCTACTAACCTTTGGAGAATTCTTGAGCAAGGTTTCTACCCGCATGATCCAAGCAACCTTACCCCCAAGAGAAGCCGCGGATCATCAATTCAACGAGTCCGCTCTTTTCATCCTTCAAGATGCTATCCCTCCCGAAGATATTGCTCATCTCCCACCGTTCACCGTGGCCAAGGAGGCATGGGATCACGTGGTCACTTTGTACAAGGGAAGTGCAAGCATTCAACGCTCCAACTTTGAGGTTGTGCAAGATGAAGCCGATGAGTTCGCCATGCTTGAAGATGAAGAACCCCGAGAGCTCTATCGAAGACTTACAACTCTTGCGGTGACTCTTCGAGATCATGGGAGCAAGGATACGGATGACAATTGGATCAAGCGCAAATTTCTCAAGGCCATGATGCCCTATCACAAGTCCATGTCCTCCGTCATTCGTCAAAGACCGGACTTTCACTCCTTGTCCTCAAGTGAAGTGTTGGATGAATTTGTTGCTATGAGGATCTTGGACAAGACCGACGACAATGCGGTGATGCGAGCTCAACATTCAAAGAAGCCTAATCTTGCTTTGAAGGCCAAGGCTAACTTGGAAGAGGACGATGAAGAGGAAGAAGAGGAGAGTTGCCCCGAAGACACCAAGTATGCCTATCATGAGCACATGGCTCTTGCTTCACGGCAATTTTGGGGCAACAAAAGGAACACTAGGCCCAACTTCAACAAGAACAACTCAAGTGGTGGCAAGGGAAAACAACGTGTGAGAACTTGCTACAATTGTGGCAATGTGAGTCACTTTGTGGCGGAGTGCCCATATGAGAAGAGGGAAGACAATGGCGGCAAGCTCATCCGGAAGGACAAGGCCAAGTCATTCCCCAACAAGAACAACTTCACCAAGAGGACTCCTCCAAAAGGGTTGGTGGCACAAGAGGAGTACAATGAGGATGATGATGATGATGATATAGATGAAGACACAATGGCCATGGCCTCCATTGCTATTGCTTCAACTCCAAGGGTGTCTCTCTTCAACTCACCCAATGAGAACATCACTCCCAAGTGCCTCATGGCAAAAGCCACCTCTAAGGTAACCTCCAACATCAAGACTACCATCACTACTAACCCTTCCTTGACGGATTGTATTGATGAAAATGTGGAGGCGAAGGAGGAGGAAAATGAATTTGAGACATTCATGAGTAGTCTCAAGGGTAAGACCAAGAAGCACTTTGTTGCTTTCTTGGAACAACTCGGTGAAGCTCATGACATGGTCGAGGCTCACGAAGAGACCATCACTAAGATGGAAGGGCATAGTCGTGACTATGCCGATGAGATATCGGATCTCTCTAATGCTCTTGAGGAAGAGCGTGGTCTTCGTTTGGCTCTTGAGGAGTCACACAACGATGATCATGCTAAACTAAAGAAAGATCTTGAACATGCTCTTGTTGTCTCTCGTGTGCTAGACTCCGAGAAGGCTAAACTTGGGGTTGGCCATGCTAGACTCAAAGAGGAGTTTGACACACTTGACAAGGCTCACAAGGCCTTGAAAAGTGCTCATGCAAGCCTCAAAGAGTCTCATGATCAACTCCAAGTGAAGCTAACCAAGGAGAAAGCCACTTTCCCTAAAATGGTCTTAATTGGTAATGCAAATGCTACTAACCCATGTTGTGAGCATGTGCATCTTGTTCAGGAGAATGCCAAGTTGAAGGAGCAACTTGAGAAAGGCCTTGTGTCTTGCATACAAGGTGAGAAGAATCTAAATGACCTTTTGAGCAATCAAAAGGAAGTTGTGGCAAAGGAAGGAATTGGGTTTGCTCCCAATTCCAAGTCAAAGAAGAAGAGTGACAAGACCAAGCAACCTCCCCCTCTCAAGCAAACCTTTGTGAAGGCGGGAGAGGGTGCTCCTAAGGAGAAGAAGAACCACGTGAAGGGTGGTGGTGCCAAGAAGGGCAACCCCATTCCTTCCAACAAAGCCGGCGACTTTAACCCTTCTTATGTGTTGTGTCGTGCTAGCGATGGACATGTTTACACTAAATTTGTTGGTTCTCCTTATGAGTACATTGAATGGTCTATTTGGGTACCTAAGACCCTTGTTGCTAACATCAAAGGACCCATTACAAAATGGGTACCTAAAACCAAGCATTGATTTCTTGTAGGAGTTTGCTTCCGGTGGAGGATCATGGTTGCTCGATAGTGGAGCAACAAATCATATGACCGGGAGCAAAGACTTGGTGGTGGACGTGCAAAAGGGATCATCTATGCCCACCAACGTCGAATGGGGTGATGTGTCATCTTCTAAGGTATTGGGACTTGGTAAGGTTGTCATTTCTCATGATCTCTCGATCGAGAATGTCATGCTTGTTGAGTCCCTTGCATATAATCTTCTTTCCGTTCGTCAACTTGCAGTCATGGGTTTTGCTACTTTCTTTGATGTTGATTCCGTGGCCCTCTTGTGGAGCAAGACTCTTAAAGTAGCCTTTGTTGGGCATGTCGAGAACGGTCTTTATGTGGTTAACTTTTCGAAGCGACCCACTAAGACCGCGACATGCCTAATGGCTAAAGTTGACGTGGGATGGCTTTGGCATCGCCGTTTAGCCCACGTCAATATGAGATCTTTGCAAAGTCTTCTCAAGGGGGACCATGTCCGTGGACTAACGAATGTTAGCTTTGCCAAAGATCGTGCTTGCAGTGCCTGTATCGAAGGGGAGTTACATGAGACGGCTCACCCTCCCACGACTATCATATATTCTTCTAGGCCCTTGGAGCTCCTTCACATGGATCTCTTTGGGCCTCCATCCTTTGATAGTCTTGGGGGTAGAAAGTATTGCTTGGTGATTGTGGATGACTATTCAAGATATACTTGGGTATACTTCTTCAAGAGGAAGAGTGAGACTCAACAAACCGTCATCAACTTTGCAAATGAAGCACAACGTCAACACAATGCAAAGATCTTGACAATAAGAAGTGACAACGGCTCCGAGTTCAAGAACTACACATTGGATGAGTTTCTTAGTGATGAGGGGATCAAGCATCAATATGCCGCACCTTACACCCCTCAACAAAATGGTGTAGCGGAGAGGAAGAACCGGACGTTGATGGACGCGGCAAGGACCATGATGGCGGAGTTCAAGTCTCCATACAACTTTTGGGCCGAAGCCATCAACACCGCATGTCATGCATCCAATCGGCTCTATCTCCGCAAAGGCGTGAACAAGACTCCATGTGAGATACTTACCGGTAACAAGCCCAACCTCAAGTACTTCTGGGTGTTCGGTTGTAAGTGTTTCATTCTCAAGAAAGGTGTTCGTTTGTCTAAATTTGAGGCTAGAGCTCATGAGGGCATATTTGTTGGTTATGCTACAAACTCTCATGCTTACCGTGTCCTCAATAAGTCCAATGGACTTATTGAGGAGACGTGTAACGTGGAGTTTGATGAAAATAATGGCTCCCAAGTGGAGCAAAGTGGTGTTTGTGATATAGGTGATGAAATTCCTCCCCAAGCCATAAGAAGAATGGGTATTGGTCAAATACTACCCATTGAGGAACCCCTTGTGGCCGAAGGAGAAGGACAATGTTCCACTCAAGTGGAACCATCACCTACCAAAGACCCACACGCTTCCGAAGAACAAAGTGAAGGCCCTCAACCAAATGAACAAGACCAAGGACAAGATCAAGTACAAAATGTTGATGATGATGTCCAAGGTCAAGTTCAAACCACCGAGCATGTTCAAGATCAAGAGCAAGCTCAAGATCAAGAACATGTTCAAGACAACGCTCATGATGATGAAGTATCACCTCCTCATCTATCTCTAGAGGAGCAATTGGAGCATCGTGCCGCACAAGTTGCTTCCAAGCTAACTGCAAAAGGGCATATCTTGGAGAATGTGCTTGGAAGTCTTCGAAAGGGGGTAAGCACTCGTAGACAATTGGCAAACTATTGTGAACATCACGCGTTTGTCTCTTGTGTTGAACCCCAAAAGGTATATGAGGCGCTCGAGGATCCGGATTGGCTCAATGCCATGCATGAAGAACTCAACAACTTCGAGCGCAACAAAGTGTGGAGATTGGTGCCAAGGCCAACGGAGAACCATAATGTCATTGGAACCAAGTGGATATTCAAGAACAAGCAAGATGCTCACGGGATTGTCATTCGCAACAAGGCACGCTTGGTGGCACAAGGCTACTCCCAAGTCGAGGGTATCGACTATGGTGAAACCTTTGCCCCCGTTGCTCGTCTTGAATCTATCCGTTTGTTGCTTGCCTATGCTTCTCATCATAACTTTAAATTGCAACAAATGGATGTAAAGAGTGCTTTTCTAAATGGTCCACTTAATGAGTTAGTGTATGTCAAACAACCCCCCGGGTTCGAGGATCCCAAGTTTCCCGATCATGTGTATCAACTCGATAAGGCACTCTATGGCCTTAAACAAGCCCCACGTGCGTGGTATGAGCACCTTACCGAGTTGTTACAAGATCATGGGTTTGAAATTGGGCTAATCGACCCCACTCTTTTTACTAAGAAGGTCAAAGGGGAGTTGTTTGTATGCCAACTATATGTTGATGATATTATCTTTGGTTCTCCTAACAAAGCTTTTAATGAGGAATTTGCCGCACTCATGACCGCGGAATTTGAGATGTCCATGATGGGAGAGTTGAAGTTTTTCCTTGGGTTTGAGATCAAACAACGAAGAGAAGGAATCTTCATCAATCAAGCCAAATATACTCAAGACATGCTCAAGAGGTTCAAGCTCAACGAAGTCAAGCCGGCGTCCACACCTGTGCCCACCAAGTGCCAACTTGACATTGATCCCAATGGTAAAGCGGTGGATCAAAAGGTATATCGCTCCATGATTGGATCCTTGCTTTACCTTTGTGCATCTAGACCGGATATCATGTTGAGTGTGGGAATTTGTGCACGGTTTCAAGCCGCACCTAAGGAAAGCCACTATGCGGCAGTCAAGCGAATCTTTCGATATTTAGCTCATACCCCAAACTTTGGCTTATGGTACCCAAGAGGAGCAAACTTTGACCTTGAAGGGTACTCGGATTCGGATTGGGCGGGAGACAAAGTGGATAGGAAGTCAACTTCCGGAGGGTGCCAATTCCTTGGTTCCTCTTTGGTGAGTTGGTCTTCCAAGAAGCAAAGTTGTGTATCTCTCTCGTCCATCGAAGCCGAGTATGTGGCAGCCGGTAGTTGTTGTGCACAACTCTTATGGATGAGGCAAACTTTAAAGGATTACGGTGTCACTTGTGACAAAGTGCCTCTTTGGTGTGACAACGAAAGTGCAATCAAGATTTCTCTCAACCCGGTGCAACACTTCAAGACGAAGCATATTGAGATTAGGTATCACTTCATCCGCGAGCACATTCGGCGAGGGGAGATTGTCATCAACTATGTCAACACTCAAGACAACCTTGCAGATATATTCACGAAGCCTTTGGATGAAGCAAGATTTCGCGAGTTAAGGCATGAGCTAAATATCATAGATTTGAGCAATGTGGTTTGAACACGTGCACACCCCACCATACTCTTCATGTTGTCTTTTCTAGGTGTAGGCATGGACATAGGGGGAGTGTTGTTCTCTCAATGAACTCTCCCTCCCCCCATTATGCATAAATTGATCAACTCTTTCACATTCGTCATTTATGATGACACTTGTGCTTCAAAGACGAGTTTTGGTCATGGACCCAAGGATAATTCTTCGCGGTGCCATACCAACTTACCCAAACATAGGTGGCTCCGGCCACCGCCCTCTCGTTTGAGAGTTGTTGCTTGTCTTTTCGTGTGGGTCTTTGCACTAACGGTGTTTGCTTTCTCGCGTGTTTGTGTTGTGTATCATAGGTGGTGGCTCCAGTTCTGAGCCTCGTCGCTCGAACCCAGCTCGTGCTACAGGGTCCAAGCAGTTCTGCAACTCCAGCACCGATGAGACAGAGGGCTCTCAACGCCCAGCTAAAGCCACCAAAGTGACTGCAACCAAGGCCAAGCCAGTTGAGCTCAACTTTGATACCATGCCTCAGCCAGAGTTCCAGGAGCGGAGGTTGATCAACCCATATGTGCATCCTAGAGTTGAAGGCCGCGGTCTCGGTCTTTTTTGGACAAAGCAACAGCACGTGATATATCTTGATGTCATCCAAGGGAAGCAGAACACTTTTGTCCCTCAGCAGTGGATTGATATGGATCACTTGAGGAAGTACCCAGAGAACTTTGGAGAGGCTGTGGAGGTTGTAGAGCACCTTGGGATCGAGGACATCATCTCGTTCCACAAGGACTTTGACAGTGATATTGTGGGACAGTTCTATGCTTCAGTTCACTTCCACACTGATGAGGCACGGACCATGACATGGATGACAAATGGGAGGAGACTGTCTGCTACGTGGAAGGAGTTTATGGATCTGCTGCACATTGCCGACGATGGTGAAGACACGCCTATTGGGTTCCGTCCTCATGCTAACCCCACTGTAGCCAGCAAGAATCAGCTTGCTCCTTACTATGTTGAGAAGGCTTTACCCAACGGCAAGACATCTTTGGTGCTAAACCCCTTCATGGATGTGATGCACAGGATCTTTCGCAACACTTTGTTTCCTCGCATGGGGGACAAGGACAAAGTGCACGCTTACCTTGTGGATATGCTTTTGTTCTGCGAGGCCACTCGGAATGAACCCACTGCGATCTTGGACGTCTCCCACGTCATCTGGAAGGAGCTCAGGACTGCCATTTTTCATAGGAAGGTGCCTATCTTTTGCCCCTTTCTGATGCACTTGATTGAGTCCACTTGGGTAAACACTACTCCACCAGGGATACCGTTTCGGGCTCCTGAGGTGCAGCGTCACGAGCCCATTCACCTCCGCCGGAAGGACAAGTGGGCCAACACTACCACTCGGGAGCAGGCTGCTCGCATGGATGTGGATCCAGAGGATATTCCAGGCGGTGTGGCTGGGCGTAGATCTCATGCCACCACATCATCATCTGCTGAGCCATCATGGGCCACAAAGCTAAAGATGAAGATGAAGACGCTGTTTTGCATGCAGGTCAAGGGCCAGTATCAGGCTCATGTGCACGAGAAGAAGACTCGGCAGACCAGCATCATGCACCTGAAGGCTATGGGACAGGCTGTGTCAGAGGGCTTTGAGCAGTCCATCACCTCTGAGGAGACTTGGGTGCGGGAGAATGCACTCAACTGGGAGGAGTCAGATGACGAGGCCGGACCTTCTGCTCCCTAGGCGGTGGCTACCATCTATGATTAGGTGTCCTCTTTGCCGTTTTGGCGTCTTGATGCCAAAGGGGGAGAGAGTGTAGGATTTGCTCGTTGCGTTCTTTCTGTCGTTTGTGTCTTGTTGAACTCTGTTTCGTGGTTTGTCTTGTGTTCCCGTTGGTGTGTGAGACTTCTTTCTTCATATGGTGTAAGACATATGCTCACTCTCGTCTCGTTCTTATTATCTAGCTTACTTAGTAGCTTGTGAGGTTATTTCATTATGGTTCATTATTTTGTTACTCGCATGCTTTACCTTGTTATCTTGTCTTTATCCATACCTAGGATTGCTAGGTTTGTGTTGTCTATAAAATATAGGGGGAGCATTGATCCTAGTATGTGTGCTTTGCAGTCCAAAGCAAATCTCAAAAGTATGCACACATCTAGGGGGAGCTTAGCTATATTTTATAGAAAGTCGGGTTTTCCTATGTCTATATCTTTTCCTTTTGTGCAAATCCAGTGTTGTCATCAATCCACCAAAAAGGGGGAGATTGTTAGGTCATATTTCTCCTAAGTAGTTTTGGTGATTGATGATAATACTTTTGCGGACTAATCGTGTGCACTGAGCTTTTCAGAGATCTCCCGGTTTGGCACGAGACGATTTGGTGCCCCTCGAAGCTTGTCGAAGACGGCGTTTCTTTTTGGTTCTTTTCGGTGGATTTGAGTCGTAGGGAAGCCGTACTATTAAGAGGGGGTCCGCCTCGGAAAGGTTAGGGAGGAATCAACACGTACACATCTTTCCCTCTGCACCACCTTTCCGTTGTCTCAATGGAGCATCTTTCCCTCCATCTTTTCCTGCCTTCAGAAAGAGTGCCAAGTGTGGAAGTTCTGTGACCAGCGGTAGTACCGCTCCAGGGAGCGGTAGTACCGCACAGGTCAACGGTAGTACCGCTCCCCAGCAGCGGTAGTACCGCTGGCCTGCGGATGTAGGCGCGGATGTAATTTTTTACATCCGCCCCAGCACGGTAGTACCGCTCCACCGTAAGTGTCGGTCACGGTTTTTACACGTGCGGTAGTAGGTGCGGATGTAATTTTTTACATCCGCTCCTACGCGGTAGTACCGTGCCTCCTGCGCGGTAGTATCGTGTCGGACTGTTGTGCAATTTTAATCGAAGCAGAAGTACCCACAGAAGTTATTTTTATACTACCGTGGTCCGGCCCGTTCCTCTACGTAACTGCGCTGCGGTAGTACCGCGCCTCCGGAGCGGTAGTACCGCAAGGCGCTGCGGTAGTACCGCAAGGCACTGCGGTAGTACCGCTCCCGAGGAACGGTAGTACCGCAGGTCGCAGAGCACTTATTGCACAACGGCCGGATCCACTTCTCTACTATATAAGGGAGTCTTCTTCTCCACGAAGACTCACCTCTTCTTCCCCCAAAAGCTCCATTGTTGCTCAAGCTCCATTTTTGCCCGATCTCCTTCCCTAGCCAATCAAACTTGTTGATTCTTTGGGGATTGGAGGAGAAGGCCCCGATCTACACTTCCACCAAGAGAAAATTGATTCCCTCCACTAATCCCTTGCGGATCTTGTTACTCTTGGGTGTTTGAGCACCCTAGATGGTTGAGGTCACCCCGAAGCCATATCCATTGTGGTGAAGCTTCGTGGTTGTTGGGAGCCTCCAATTAAGTTGTGGAGTTTGCCCCAACCTTGTTTGTAAAGGTTCGGTTGCCGCCTTCAAGGGCACCAATAGTGGAATCACGGCATCTCGCATTGTGTGAGGGCGTGAGGAGATACGGTGGCCTTAGTGGCATCTTGGGGAGCATTGTGCCTCCACACCGCTCCAAACGGAGACGTACTTCCTCTCAAAGGGAAGGAACTCCGGTAACACATCCTCGTCTCCACCGGCTCCACTATTGGTTATCTCTTACCTTTACTTGTTCTTGCGTGGTTATACTGTATCTTGTGCTAGCTTGGTCTCTTGTTGTGTTTGCATCATATAGGTTGCTCACCTAGTTGCACATCTAGTCAACCTACTTTGGTGCAAAGTTTAATTTGTTCAAGAAAAGCTAAAAATTGTTAGTTGCCTATTCACCCCCCCCCCCTCTAGTCAACCATATCGATCCTTTCAGCTGGAAAAGGAGCAAGTTGGAGATACCTATTCTGCACAACTCCAAAAGCCACGAAACTCAACGAAGATTTATTTTGGAATATATAAAAAATATTGGGCGAAGAAACTACTGGAGAGGAGCCACCTGGAGGCCACAAGCCTGCCAGGCGCGCCCTCCCCCCTGGGCGCGCCTGGGGGGCATGTGGGCCCCCAGTAAGGCTTCTGGCCCCCCTCCTCTGCTATATGGAGCGTATCGTCCCAGAAAAAATCAGGAGAGAGCTTGCGGGAAGAAACTCCGCCGCCACGAGGCGGAACTTGAGCAGAACCAATCTAGAGCTCCGGCAGGGCGATCCTGCTGGGGTAACTTCCCTCCCGGAGGGGGAAATCATCGCCATCGTCATCACCAACGCTCCTCTCATTGGAGGGGACTCATCTCCATCAACATCTTCATCAGCACCATCTCATCTCCAAACCGTAGTTCATCTCTTGTATCCAATCTCCGTCTCCCGACTCCGATTGGTACCTGTAAGGTTGCTAGTAGTGTTAATTACATCTTGTAGTTGATGCTTATTGGTTTACTTGGTGGAAGATCATATGTTCAGATCCTTAATCATATTCATTACTCCTCTGATCTTGAACATAATCATGCTTTGTGAGTAGTTACGTTTGTTCCTGAGGACATGGGTTAAGTCTTGCTAATAGTAGTCATGTGAATTTGGTATTCGTTCGATATTATGATGTGTTGTATGTTGTCTCTCCTCTAGTGTGTTATGTGAACGTCGACTACATGACACTTCACCATTATTTGGGCCTAGAGGAAGGCATTGGGAAGTAATAAGTAGATGATGGGTTGCTAGAGTGACAGAAGCTTAAACCCTAGTTTATGTGTTGCTTCGTAAGGGGCTGATTTGGATCCACTAGTTTAATGCTATGGTTAGACTTTGTCTTAATACTTCGTTTGTAGTTGCGGATGCTTGTGAAGGGGGTTAATCATAAGTGGGAGGCTTGTCCAAGTAAGGGCAGCACCCAAGCACCGGTCCACCCACATACCAATATATCAAAGTAACGAACGTGAATCATATGAACGTGATGAAACTAGCTTGACAGTAATTCCCATGTGTCCTCGGGAGTGCTTTACCTATTATAAGAGTTTGTTCCGGCTTGTCCCTTGCTACATAGGGGATTGGGCCACTTGCTGCACTTTTGCTATTACCGTTACTTGTTACCCGTTACCAACTATCTTATCACAAAACTATCTGTTACCGCTACCTTCAGCACTTGCAGGAATTACCTTACTGAAAACCGCTTATCATTTCCTTCTGCTCCTCGTTGGGTTCGACACTCTTACTTATCGAAAGGACTACGATTGATCCCCTATACTTGTGGGTCATCAAGACTCTTTTCTGGCGCCATTGTCGGGGAGTGAAGCACCTTTGGTGAGTGGAATTCGGTAAGGAAAAATTTATATTGTGTGCTGAAATTTTCTGCTACTTGCTACTATGGAAACTAATCCTTTGAGGGGCTTGTTCAGGGTATCTTCACCCCGACCAGAAGAGCAAAGAGTTGCTCCTCAACCTACTGCACCTACTGAAAATATTTATTATGAGATTCCTTCGGGTATGATAGAAAAACTGCTGGCTAATCCTTTTACAGGAGATGGAACTTTGCATCCCGACTTGCATCTAATCTATGTGGATGAAGTGTGTGGTTTATTTAAGCTTGCAGGTTTGCCCGAGGATGAGGTCAAGAAGAAAGTCTTTCCCTTACCTTTGAGGGATAAAGCATTGACATGGTATAGGCTATGTGATGATACTGGATCATGGAACTACAAGCGATTGAAATTGGAATTTCATCAAAAGTTTTATCCGATGCATTTGGTTTATCGTGATCGGAATTATATCTATAATTTTTGGCCTCGTGATAGAGAAAGTATCGCTCAAGCTTGGGGGAGGCTTAAGTCAATGTTATATTCATGCCCCAATCATGAGCTCTCGAGAAAAATTATTATTCAGAACTTTTATGCTCGGCTTTCTCACAACAATCGCACCATGCTTGGTACTTCTTGTACCGGTTCTTATATGAAGAAAGATATTGACTTCAGATGGAATTTATTGGAAAGAATTAAACGCAACTCTGAAGATTGGGAGTTTGATGAAGGTAAGGAGTCAGGTATGAATCTTAAGTTCGATTGCGTTAAATCTTTCGTAGAAACAGACATCTTTCATGATTTTAGCGCTAAGCATGGACTTGACTCTGAGATAGTAGCTTCTTTATGTGAATCTTTTGCTACTCATGTTGGACTCCCTAAGGAGAAGTGGTTTAAATACCATCCTCCCATAGAAGTTAATGTTGCTAAACCCGTTCCGGTTGAAGAAAAAGTTATTGCTTATAATGATTCCATTGTTCCTACTACTTATATAGAGAAACCACCTTTCCCTGTTAGGATAAAGGATCATGCTAAAGCTTCAACCGTGAAACGAAAGGGTTACCTTAGAACATCTACACCCCCTGAACAAATTAAAGTTGAGCCTAGTATTGCTATTGTTAAAGATCTCTTGGTTGATAATATTGATGGGCATGTTATTCAATTTTGTGAAACTGCTGCTAGAATTGCTAAACCTCATGTTAATGATAAACGTGGACCTATTGTTGGCAAGCCCATTGTTTCTGTTAAGATAGGAGATCATTGTTATCATAGCTTATGTGATGTGGGTGCTAGTATTAGTGCAATACCTAGAGACTTATATAATGAAATTAAAGATGAAATTGCACCTGCTGAGTTGGAAGATATCGATGTTACTATTAATCTTGCTAATAGGGATACCATCTGCCCTGTGGGAATTGTTAGAGATGTTGAAGTCTTGTGTGGGAAAACTAAATATCCTACTGATTTTCTTGTTCTTAGTACCCCACAAGATAGCTTTTGTCCCATTATATTTGGTAGACCCTTCTTGAATACTGTTAATTCTCAAATAGATTGTGAGAAGCAAACTGTTACCGTTGGTTTTGAGGGTGTTTTACATGAGTTTAATTTCTCTAAGTTTGGTAGACAACCTCATGATAAAGAATTGCCTAGTAAAGATGAAATCATTGGTCTTGCTTCTATTGCTGTGCCTCCTACAGATCCTTTAGAGCAATATTTACTTGAGCATGAGAATGATATGCATATGCATGAAAGAAATGAAATAGATAGAATCTTCCGTGAACAACAACCTATGCTTAAAAACAATTTGCCTGTTGAGTTACTTGGAGATCCACCTCCACCCAAAGGTGATCCCGTGTTTGAGCTTAAGCAATTACCTGATACTCTTAAATATGCTTATCTTGATGACAAAGAGGTATTCCTTGTTATTATCAGTGCTAACCTTTCAGAGCAGGAAGAAAAGAAATTATTGAAAACTCTGAGGAAGCACCGTGCTGCTATTGGATATACTCTTGATGATCTTAAGGGCATTAGTCCCACCCTATGTCAGCACAAAATTAAAACTGATCCTGACTTCAAGCCAGTTGCTGATCCTCAACGAAGATTGAATCCTAAAATGAAAGAGGTGGTAAGAAAAGAAATAATCAAGCTTCTGGAAGCAGGTATCATCTATCCTGTTCCTCATAGTGAGTGGGTAAGTCCAGTGCATTGTGTCCCTAAGAAGGGAGGTATTACTGTTGTCCCTAATGATAAAGATGAGTTGATTCCACAAAGAGTTATCACTGGTTATAGAATGGTAATTGATTTTAGAAAATTAAATAAAGCTACTAAGAAAGATCATTACCCTTTACCTTTTATTGACCAAATGCTAGAAAGATTATCTAAACATACTCATTTTTGCTTTCTAGATGGTTATTCTGGTTTCTCTCAAATACCTGTTGCACATGCTGATCAGGATAAAACCACGTTTACTTGCCCTTTCGGTACCTTTGCTTATAGACGTATGCCTTTTGGTTTATGTAATGCACCTGCTACCTTTCAAAGATGTATGATGGCTATATTCTCTGACTTTTGTGAAAAGATTGTGGAGGTTTTCATGGATGATTTCTCCGTTTGCGGGTCTTCTTTTGATGATTGCTTAAGCAACCTTGATCGAGTTTTGCAGAGATGTGAAGAAACTAATCTTGTCTTGAATTGGGAGAAGTGCCACTTTATGGTTAATGAAGGCATTGTCTTGGGACATAAAATTTCCGAGAGAGGTGTTGAAGTGGATAAAGCTAAAGTTGATGCTATCGAGAAGATGCCATGCCCTTCAGACGTAAAAGGTATAAGAAGTTTCCTTGGTCATGCTGGTTTTTATAGAAGGTTTATTAAAGATTTCTCTAAGATTTCTAGGCCTCTCACTAATCTATTACAAAAAGATGTCCCATTTATCTTTGATGATGATTGTGTAGAAGCATTTGAAGTCCTTAAGAAAGCCTTGATAACTGCACCTATTGTTCAACCACCTGATTGGAACTTGCCTTTTGAAATTATGTGTGATGCTAGTGATTATGCTGTTGGTGCTGTTCTAGGACAAAGAGTTGATAAGAAATTAAATGTTATTCATTATGCCAGTAAAACTCTAGACAGTGCCCAAAGAAATTATGCTACTACTGAAAAAGAATTTTTAGCAGTTGTGTTTGCATGTGATAAGTTCAGATCTTATATTGTTGATTCCAAAGTTACTATTCACACTGCTCATGCTGCTATTAAATATCTCATGGAAAAGAAAGATGCTAAACCTAGACTTATTAGATGGGTTCTTCTGCTACAAGAATTTGATTTGCATATTATTGATAGGAAGGGTGCTGAGAACCCCGTAGCAGATAACTTGTCTAGGTTAGAGAATGTTCTTGATGACCCACTACCTATTGATGATAGTTTTCCCAGTGAACAATTAAATGTCATCAATGCTTCACGTAATACACCTTGGTATGCTGATTATGCTAATTACATTGTTGCTAAATATATACCACCTAGCTTTACATACCAACAAAAGAAAAAGTTCTTCTATGATTTGAGACATTACTTTTGGGATGATCCACACTTATATAAAGAAGGAGTAGATGGTTTTGTTAGACGTTGTGTACCTGAGCATGAACAGGGACAGATCCTACAGAAGTGCCACTCCGAGGCATACGGAGGACACCATGCTGGAGATAGAACTGCACATAAGGTATTGCAATCTGGTTTTTATTGGCCTACTCTCTTCAAGGATGCTCGTAAGTTTGTCTTGTCATGTGATGAATGTCAAAGAATAGGTAATATAAGTAAACGTCAGGAAATGCCTATGAATTATTCACTTGTTATTGAACCATTTGATGTTTGGGGTTTTGATTATATGGGACCTTTTCCAAAGTCCAACGGGTATACTCATATTTTAGTTGCTGTTGATTACGTTACTAAGTGGGTAGAAGCTATTCCAACTAGTAGTGCTGATCATAACACTTCTATTAAGATGCTTAAGGAAGTTATTTTCCCTAGATTTGGAGTCCCTAGATATTTAATGACTTATGGTGGTTCACATTTTATACATGGTGCTTTCCGTAAGATGCTTGCTAAATATGATGTTAACCATAGAATTGCATCTCCTTATCATCCTCAGTCTAGCGGTCAAGTAGAGTTAAGTAATAGAGAGATCAAATTAATTTTGCAAAAGACTGTTAATAGGTCTAGAAAGAATTGGTCTAAGAAACTTGATGATGCACTGTGGGCTTATAGGACTGCTTATAAGAATCCCATGGGCATGTCTCCTTATAAAATGGTTTATGGAAAAGCATGTCATTTACCTCTCGAGCTAGAACATAAGGCTTATTGGGCAATCAAAGAGCTCAACTATGATTTCAAACTTGCTGGTGAGAAGAGGTTATTTGATATCAGCTCCCTTGATGAATGGAGAACTCAGGCATATGAGAATGCCAAGCTGTTCAAAGAGAAAGTTAAGAGATGGCATGATAAAAGGATACAAAAACGTGAGTTCAATGTAGGTGACTATGTTTTGCTATACAATTCTCGTTTTAGATTTTTTGCAGGCAAACTTCTCTCCAAATGGGAAGGTCCTTACATTGTCGAAGAAGTATATCGTTCCGGTGCCATCAAAATCAACAACGCGGAAGGAACTTTCCCGAGAGTTGTGAATGGGCAAAGAATCAAGCACTATATCGCAGGTACTCCTATAAATGTTGAAAGTAATATTATTAATGTCATAACCCCGGAGGAGTACATAAGGGACATCTACCAGCCCGTTTCAGACTCCGAAAAGGAAGAGGTATGAGTTACGGTAAGTAAACAGAGTCCAAAACTTTTCTTCTAGCAATTTTTATCCGTTTTGGAATATTTAAAAAATTAGAAAAATAAGTAGTCCGAGAAGCGCACGGGGAGGCGACAAGCCTGCCAGGCGCGCCCCTACCGCCTGGGCGCACCTGGGTGGCTTTTGGCTACCCCGTATGCCTACCGAACTCCGTTTTCTTGTGGAACACTCCTTATGGTCGGTAAAAATTCATTATATAATCTCTCGAAAGGTCTGACCCACGTATCACACAAAAATCCTCTGTTTTTGTTTTGAGCTGTTTCTGCAGCAGATTTAGAGCGGGATGTCTTCTCAAGAGTCGACCGGGGAGAGTCGTATCTCTCACCCGGCACCTGGGCTGAGGGCCTACAGCGATGCTGACCACTTTGGGCAGGCCACGGAAGAGGAGATGGAGGCAGATTTGAAAAGGGTAGACGCTATGGAGGAAGACCCAGAAGTTACCTCGCATTTTCAACATGAAGCAATGCTGGAGGAACTTCAAAGCACAACAATTCCAAACTCGGTCATCCCTCCTAACGCTAAGTTCTTTACTTATAAAAACTTGAAAAAGAGTGTTGCTTTTTCTCCCGCAGCAAGGAAACACCCATGGGTGATGGGAGCTTTGACCGTCACCAGAAAACTTCGCAAGGAAATTATGGATCTCAAAGGGAGATTAAACCAGTTAGAGGAGGAGAATCGTATTTTGAGAGGAATCATCGCCAAGAATATATCACCATCACCTCCCAAAGAAGACAATTAAACATGGGTATGGGCAATCCCCTTGGCTCTCGCCAAGCTTGGGGGAGTTGCCCCGGTATCGTATCACCATCACATCTTTTTACTTTTCACCGTTATCTTAGTTCGATCCTTTTGGTAATATCATGATCTAGTAGCATATAAGTTTTAGTATGATTTAGTCTTGAGTTTTGCTTTGTGTTACCCCAATGTAATCGAGTCCTTGAGTTATATAATAAAGAGTGTGATTTAGTTAAGGGCTTTGTTTCTTGCCATGATCTAAAGAACATGCATGAAAGATCATGTGATGATCTTATGGGGAGTGATGACTTCACATACAAAAAGAATGTTGATTGAAACTTGTTGTGAGTTGACAAACATAGACTTTGGTCATTGTTGCAATTAATAGGAAGTAATGAAGAGAGAGAGGTTCACATATAAATATATCATCTTGGACATCTTTTATGATTGTGACCACTCATTAAAATATGACATGATAAGAAGTTGACGTTGGACAAGGAAGACAACATAATGAATTATGCTTGCTTGTTTCCGAACAATGTTATGTGACTATAGATTCTTTAACATGTGATGCTTGCTTCCACCTCATATCAGCCAAAACTTCCGCACTAAGTAGAGATACTACTTGTGCATCCGTAAACCCTCAACCCAGTTTTGCCATGAGAGTCCACCATACTTACCTATGGATTGAGTAAGATCCTTCAAGTAAGTTGTCATCGGTGCAAGCAATAAAAATTGCTCTCTAAATATGTATGGTCTATTGGTGTGTGGAAAATAAGCTTTGTACGATCTTGTGATGTGGAAGTCATAAAAGCGACGGACTGCATAATAAAGTTCTTTATCACAAGGGGCAATATAAAGTGACGTTCCTCCACACTAAGAGATTACGCATCCAAACCCAAAAAGCGCATGGCAACCTCTGCTTCCCTCTGCGAAGGGCCTATCTTGTACCTGTACTTTTTATCCTAAAAGAGTCATGGTGATAAACACCAATTCCTTTATTCCGGCATCTTGGCAAGCATCATGTGTTAGAGAAAGATCTTTATTCATATATCAACTTGGAAGTGAGTAGCCATGAACTATTATCGTTGACATTACCCTTGAGGTAAATAGTTGGGAGGCAAATATAAGACCCTATCTTTCTCTGTGTCCGATTGAAACTTTGATCTCATAAAGTATCACGTGAGTGTTAGCAATTGTAGAAGACTAAATGATGATTGAGTATGTGGATTTGCCTTACAAGCTCATACTTTTGACTCTTTCCGATATTGCGATAAATTGCAATTGCTTCAATGACTAAAGACTATTGGTTGTTAGTTCTCCATAAGGTTCTTGATTCATACTTTACATTGTGAACGAATTGTCACTTTAGCATAAGATATTATATGATAATATTGCTGTTCTAAAGATGATCATGATGCCTGCATGTCCGTATTTTATTTTATCGACACCTCTATCTCTAAACATGTGGTCATATTTATCGATCTCGGCTTCCGCTTGAGGACAAGCGAGGTCTAAGCTTGGGGGAGTTGATACGTCCATTTTGCATCATGCTTTTATATTGATATTTATTGCATTATGGGCTGTTATTACACATTATGGTACAATACTTATGGCTATTCTCTCTTATTTTACAAGGTTTACACAAAGAGGGAGAATGCCGGCAGCTGGAATTCTGGGCTGGAAAAGGAGCAAGTTGGAGATACCTATTCTGCACAACTCCAAAAGCCATGAAACTCAACGGAGGTTTATTTTGGAATATATAAAAAATATTGGGTGAAGAAACTACTAGAGAGGAGATACCTGGAGGCCACAAGCCTGCCAGGCGCGCCCTCCCCCCTGGGCGCGCCTGGGGGGCTTGTGGCCCCCCTGTTGCTTCTCTGGCACCCCTCTTCAGCTATATCAAGCGTTTCATCCCAGAAGAAATGAAGAGAGAGCTTGCGGGAAGAAACTCCGCCGCCACGAGGCGGAACTTGAGCAGAAGAAATCTAGAGCTCCGGCAGGGCCATCCTGCTGGGGTAACTTCTCTCCCGGAGGGGGAAATCGTCGTCATCGTCATCACCAACGCTCCTCTCATCAGAGGGGACTCATCTCCATCAACATCTTCATCAGCACCATCTCATCTCCAAACCCTAGTTCATCTCTTGTATCCAATCTCCGTCTCCCGACTCCGATTGGTACATGTAAGTTTGCTAGTAGTGTTGATTACATCTTGTAGTTGATGCTTATTGGTTTACTTGGTGGAAGATCATATGTTCAGATATTTAATCATATTCATTACTCCTATGATCTTGAACATAATCATGCTTTGTGAGTAGTTACGTTTGTTCCTGAGGACATGGGTTAAGTCTTGCTAATAGTAGTCATGTGAATTTGGTATTCGTTCGATATTATGATGTGTTGTATGTTGTCTCTCCTCTAGTGGTGTTATGTGAACGTCGACTACATGACACTTCACCATTATTTGGGCCTAGAGGAAGGCATTGGGAAGTAATAAGTAGATGATGGGTTGCTAGAGTGACAGAAGCTTAAACCCTAGTTTATGCGTTGCTTCGTAAGGGGCTGATTTGGATCCACTAGTTTAATGCTATGGTTAGACTTTGTCTTAATACTTCATTCGTAGTTGCGGATGCTTGCGAAGGGGGTTAATCGTAAGTGGGAGGTGTAGGAGATATGCCCTAGAGGCAATAATAAATTCTATTATTTATCTCCCTGTTCATAATTAGGTTTATGTTCCATGCTATAACTGCTATGGTTCTCGAGTCTGCAAATAAAACGAGGCTCGGAGGAAGACTCATATGCACGTGTGGAATAATAAACGATAAAATGTATTCCTGGTCTGGCCTCTAAGACTAGCTCAAGTGTTGCATGATGGTTCTGTTTTCCTGATCATGGGCATGTCTATGCCAGCAACTTTGAGGGCACAATGTTAGCAGAACATTTGTGTTGAATCGACCCGATTGATGTTATGCTATGAGATACATTTGTCACAAGTTTATGGTTAATAACACAGGAAGTTAATGTTTGCATAATTCCTTAGACCATGAGAGTATCGAGTTTCTTCATGCTTGCTTCATGAACTTTGGGGTTTGTTAAACGTCATCCGTAAATGGGTGGCTATTACGGCGGCTTACGGGTTCATGGAAAAGTATGGCAAGTAACGAGATAGCTCAAGATTGGGATTTGCTCCTCCGACGATGGAGAGATATACTCGGGCCCTCTCGGTGTAACGGTATCCATCATCGTCTGGCCAGACACAGGGTGATTTGATCACTGGGATGCCGGAACACGAAAACGAGAAAAGAGAACAAAACCGGTAACGAGGTAACTTGCATAGTGGACAAAGTGTTGGCCCACGGGGATGCAATAAATCTCACCTCAGGTTTTGTGACATATCACGAAGCAACAGGAATAGCTCACGACAACTGGAGGTTCACTCGAATATTCCTTCGTGTGGGTATAGGGGTCAATATGGGTGTCCACGGCTCCGATGTTGATCATTGATCGGAAAAGGTTTCGGGTCATGTCTATACTTCACCGAACCTATAGGGTCACACGCTTAAGGGTCATCTATCTGCTGAATACTAGACAGGGAGTCTGAGAGAAAGTTTCCGGAAAAAGTTTTTCGGAGACAGCGGAAAAGTTCCGACGAGAGAGGTCACCGGATGAGTTCCGGTGAAACTGAAAAGTTGTTTCAGAGGATACCATAAAGTCAAATTGGTTTTGGCACATGCGTGATAATTCTTGGAGGATGCCAAAATCGTTCTGGAAACTTTCTGGAATTTTCGGAGATGAAAACCGGAAATGTTCTGGAGCTGCCGGAACCGCTTCAGATGCTTTTCGCAGATGAAAATCACTAAACTGGAATTGTTCCAGAACGCATTGAGAATAATTATGGTGGGTACTGCAAATGTTCTAAGCCCACATGAATATTTTCAGTTCGAACGGACGCTGAAAAATGTCGTCATGAATAGTGAGAGTGCTTTTTGGGTTTTTTATGGAAAGCACCTTTTGGGATTTTCCCAAAAGGCTTCTAGAAAGACTTAGGGACTAAGGAACCCCCCTTGGGGGGGGGCCCCCATGCATGTGGCCGGCCAAGGCCACATGTCCTTCCTTCCTTCCCTTTATGCACTTTGTGTGAGACATAAAGTGGGGGTGTTTTGGTATTTTGAATGCCACACTACCCCTTGGCTTTTCCTATAAATAGAGGTGGAGGGGCAGCCCTCCACACTCACTCCTTCTCACATACTCATGCCATGCAATGATCTGGCTTCTCTCTCCCTCCCACGAAATAGTTTCGTAGAGCCGAAAGGCTGTCTGGGTTCCGGCAGGAACTAGTTCTGGACGGCGAAGCCCTGCCGGATAGCTGACACCGTATGTGTGCAACTCTGTAGAGAGGTCGTAGTTTCGATCTTAGTGCCCTGAGGGGCTGTTCGAGAGTGCCTCCCGAAGGGCTGTCCAAGTGACGGTCTGAGTTCTGTGAGTCCTCCCGAAGGGCTGTCCGGGTGACCGTTCGAGTTTCGAAGGTCCTCCCGGAGGGCTGTCCGCGACACCGTCCGGGGGACTGTTCGACCGTCTCCCGGAGGGCTGTCCGAGGAGAAGATGAGGGTATACATCCTCGCGGTTGGGAGGTTGTAAATCCTAGCTGCGGGGGTCTGCACCACCGATCGTCATCGACTCTACTTCCGCTGCGCTACGAGTCGGTAACGAAACAGATCAAACCTTGTATGCAGTCTTCATAGTGGTCCTGGGCTGGTGCGTAGGTCGGAAAATTTTCGTTTTCTGCTGCGTTACCCTACAGTGGTATCAGAACCGTGCTATGCGTAGATGCAGGTTGCGATCTAGAATACATGGAGATGTATGGGTGTTGCACAATATAATTAGGTAGTAGATAAGATCTATTACTAAAAATTATTTGTGTGGGTAGCAGATAAAATCTGTTACCTGATGTTCTTGTTGCTTCCCTAGAATTTGCATATTTCTGATCTTGATAACAGTATGGTGGAGTTTCAATGTTCTGGCAATCCGCGATCCTGATTGATCAACGAAGTGCTAACAGTTCATTGAATTCCATCGTAGTTAAAAAGAAAGATGAAATTTCGCAGACGAAAGGGCAATGCAGATATGATCTGCACGGGGGTCATGCGTATGACGAAGTTTAGTATGGGGCTCGAGATTTTATTATCTCGTGTTTCATACACCCTGGAAAGTTAATCTAGCGACTTGGATAATCATACTTGATGATGGACGTTGGTAGCTTCGGTTTGTTTCGAAACCTTAGAAGCCACGTAAGATAAACTTTTGCATGAACCGATTAGAGACGTCTAACTTGGTTTTGCAGGAGGGTTTGCATGTGCATATGATGTGGTATAGTAGTGCTCATAATAATTTGATTATGTATGAGATGACTATATGATGTAAATTAAATAACATGACCTGCGTGTCATGATTCGGCATGATGGCTGGAGCCATATGATTGCACTTTAATGACCTGCGTGTCAACCTTGTGTAATGCATTTATTTTATCTGCTATAGAGATAGCAATATTATCTGGTGCATCAACAAGGTGGTGGCAATCTTCGCGAAGGTGAACACCGACGCAAGTGCCGAAGACGAAGAATACTTGACTTCTCCGTCAGAAAGGGCTATACCATATCTTGCTATTATGAATTGCCTGAGATGTTTATCCCTTATGATGCACCCTTCTTGATTGCGCGGTAGTCGCTTTTATTAGATTGATCTCTCACAAAAATATCAAGTAGTTAGTGTTCTCCCAAGTGTAGCACCGTCACGGCACCTAACTTTTCGGGGTATCACAGGATCTCCCTGGGTACGAACGATTAGGGATGTGTGAGGCGGGTGAGTTGAGACCTCGCAGCGAGATCACTTGGTTGTCTTGACGTTCTGGAAGGATCTCCCTGAGCTCGGAACACGCCCATCGAAAGATGAACAAGAATCACATAGAGATGTGATCGGCATGTTTGCCTACTGATTGAAGTTCGCGCCATCAGTGTTCATCTCGTTCAATGGCGTTGAATGGAAATGCGGGTCTTGTATCACTCACAATCAATTATGAGAGATATTGATTTGAGTTGGAGCGCACTTTAGAATTAACTTGTTTAATTCTTAGTGCAATTAATTTTGAACACTGTCTAAGTGTGGTTTGCATAATAGTTGTAGAATAATGGCTCGTGTTTCCACCTTCCCTATTAAAATTGAATAGCTGTTAAATATCTGGTTAAAACTTTACGGTTGGTAACGTAATGTGAGGATTGTCCTCAAGAGTGCCGAGAAGGACTTTGTCCTATCGCATACTTTCGGTATTCTCCCGCTAATGCTATGGATCATGTGACTCTCGTCCTTCGATCCAAAAGCTAGAATTCTGTTTTCAGTCAAATGCAATATGTTTGCTTCCATGAGACCCGAACTTCGAAAGTTGGGATAGTTATATGATATTCATGGAATCTGAAAATCATTTTCAGACACAAACAAAGGCTAACAGATATGTGATATCCAAAGCAATGTTTGTTTTGCAAACTGTTAGTAAAAGTGTTTACTAGGCATTTGACTGATAAGAGAGGGATCCAGAAGAAAGCCTTTCATATGATGAAGTTGGATGCTTTTTCTGGAAGTAGGAGAAATACTAAAAGTTAAACTATTAGAAGTATAATGGCAATAAGAAAGAAGACTGGAATATCCAGCTCATGTATGAATGTCATACAAGTTTTTGATGTATAGAAGGCTGGTCAAAGATATAGTCCTTGGGAATTATGATTAAATTGTTGATCACTGATTCTTGGGTATTGTGAGTTAAATCACAAAGATACCCGCTCGATTGCATTCTGTTGCAACTCGATGTAAGAACTACTATGGCCTGAAAGACTAGCCAGGAATGAGGTGTAGGTATACACAGGGAACATAGTAAATGTTACTATACCTTCCATCGGTGTATTACCGTTTGTATCAATTTTCATAATTCATTTAGAGTTTTACAAACTCTAGCCCATTGCATAAGGGATCTTGCAAGAAGGTTGTTCATAAGAGAACTTTTAATGTTCGGTGTTATGAATAACATAAGGGCCATACTTTCATTATGAATGAGATGTATGCTATGAATATTGATAATAATACATTACCTCTGGGTTTACTTTCATAATTCATTTTAGAGTTTCATACACTCTAGCCCATTGCACAATGTTTGTTGCAAAAGAGTTGTTCGTAAGAACAACAATTGTTGTTCAGTATTATGAATAACATGAAGGGCCATGCTTCCATCCAAGATGGGATGTATGTTATGAATATTGATGGTAATATGATACATCCATAAACATTGACGCTAAATGTCGCAAGACTAAAAGAATACCACATATGTGTGGCACTGCATTTGGTCACATTGGAGAAACCCGCATGGAAAATTCCATTATGATGGATTTTGAAGTCGTTTGATTTTGAATCATCTGACACTTGCAACTTTCCTCCAAAAAGTGAAGTGACTGAAATACCGTTCACAGGCCATAAGGAACGAGTAACAAACTTGTTGGTGATCATACATTTGATGTGTGTAGTCCGATAAATGTTGTTAGTAGTGGATTTATCTATCTTCATAAATGACTCAAGTAGATATATGGATATTTACTTGATGAGACGTAAGTCTGGATCTTTTGAAATCATTCAAAAGGTTTTCAAAAATGAAGTAGAAGTTATTGTAACAAGAAAATTATGTTTCTACAATTCGATTGCAGAAAGGAATATTTGAGTTACAAGTTTAGCGAATGTCTGATGAGTTGTGAAAGGGGTTTCATAACTTGCACTTCCCGGAACACCACTGCAAGTGGAAAGTCTATGAAGATGTAATCAAACCATTTATGACATGGTAAGATCAAAGATGACATAAATAAAATTGCCATTATCCCTTTTAAAGTGATGCTTTAGAGACTACGGATTTTACACTGAAAAGAGCTCCATCGGGTCTGTTGAAATGATGCCATGGTATGGTACGCCCAACCATGTTATATCTTTTCTTAACATTTGGAATATGGGGCTTGTGTAAAAGGTTGCAAACCTATTCCAAATCAGACAAGTGCTACTTTGTAGGTTATCCCAAGCAATTGGGTATTCCTCCCTCACTATACCGAGGCAAATAGTTTTGCCACGAAACGGTATGCTTTTAAAGAGAATGGTTCTTTCAAAAAGGGGTGAGTGGGAGGACAGTGAAAACTCGACGAGATAACAGTATCTTTGTCATCAGGTCAAAGGAAAGGAACCTTGGAAGTAATTCCAGAGTTTCCTACTGTGACTGATACGGAAGTCTCTACAATAAAATGTATGGACTTCGGTCGAACTTGCAGCTGAACCACGTAGGCAAGGCTCGTGCAAACCTCTCAGGTGCGCAGACGAGATATTGTTGTTGGACAACAGTATACCTATGATACACAAAGGAAGCGTTGATGGGCCCTGACTCCGGAATTGGCTAAATGCCAATACAATCCGAGATAGTTTCCATATAAGTGATTCAAGATTAAAACCTTGATACACCTTTCGGAAGACTTAGAGTCTAAAGAATATTTATGGAACTTAAAACTGACACGGATAAAATGTTTTATCCATAAAGCTCGACTTGTTGCAATAACAAGTTCAAGGAGTTGACTACGATGAGGTTGTTTCATCGTAGCGATGCTTAAAGTCGGTTCGGGTTGAACTAGCAATTAATACATATTTCAATCTTGAGATATGAAACATGGATGACAATGTTGGGAACGTTGCATGGAAAACAAAAAAATTTCTCTACGTTCACCAAGATCAATCTAGTAGATGCAACTACGAGGGGAGAGTAGGATCCACATACCCTTGTAGATCGCTAAGCGGAAGCGTTATGAACGCGGATGATGGAGTCGTACTCGCCGCGATTCAGATCGCCGAAGATCCTAGCACCGAAGCAACGGTGCCTCCGCGTTCTTCACACGTACGGCTCGGGGACGTCTCCTCCTTCTTGATCCAGCAAGGGGTGGAGGAGAGGTTGATGGAGAACCGGCAGCACGACGGCGTGGTGGTGATGGTGGAGAAGAACTCCAGCAGGGCTTCGCCTAAGCACCGCGGGAGAGGAAGATGTTGTGGGAGAGGGAGGGCAGCACCGAGGCACGAACTTGTGTTGGCTGCCCTCCCTCTACCTCTCTATATATAGGGGGAAGGAGGAGAGGGGGGCGCCCCTAGGGTTTCCCCTAGGGGGGGCGGCGGCCAGGGCATGGGGGGGGCGGCGGCCAAGGGCCAGGCCCTAGGGTTTCCCCCCCTAGGTGCCTTGCCCCCCACTCCAAAGGGGTGCGGCTGCCCTAGGGGGTCCCACCCCCTTAGCCGCATGAGGAGAGGGCCCAGGGGGGGCGCACAGCCCCTTGAGGGCTGTGGTGTTCCCCCTTGTGGCCCAATAGGCCCAGAACTGCTTCCGGAACCCCCGAAACCCCTTTCCGGTACTCCGCCGATTTCCCGATGCTCCCCGGAACACTTCCGGACTCCGAAACCTTTCATCCTATATATCAATCTTCGTCTCCGGACCATTCCGGAGACCCTCGTCATGTCCGGGATCTCATCCGGGACTCCGAACAACCTTCGGTAACCATGCACTCTTCTCACTAACAACCCTAGCGTCACCGAACGTTAAGTGTGTAGACCCTGCGGGTTCGGAAACCATGTAGACATGACCGAGACACTCCCAGGTCAATAACCAATAGCGGGATCTGGATACCCATATTGGTTCCCACATGCTTCTCGATGATCTCATCGGATGAACCACGATGTCAAGGATTCAGGCAATCCCGTATACAGTTCCCTTTGTCTCGTTGGTATGTTACTTGCCCGAGATTCGATCGTCGGTATCTCTATACCTAGTTCAATCTCGTTACCGGCAAGTCTCTTTACTCGTTACCGTAATACATAATCCCGTGACCAACTACTTAGTCACTTTGAGCTCATTGAGATGACGTATTACCGAGTGGGCCCGGAGATACCTCTCCGTCACACGGAGTGACAAATCCCAGTCTCGATCCATGTCAACTCAACAGACACCCTCGGAGATACCTGTAGAGTACCTTTATGGTCACCCAGTTACGTTGTGACGTTTGGTACACACAAAGCACTCCTACGGTGTCAGTGAGTTACATGATCTCATGGTCATAGGAACTTATACTTGACATGCAGAAAACTATAGCGATAACTGACACGATCAAAAGCTATGTTTAACGTTTGGGTCTCGTCCATCACATCATTCTCCTAATGATGTGATCCCGTTATCAAATGACAACTCATGTCTATGACCTGGAAACCGCGGTCATCTTTGATCAACGAGCTAGTCCTGTAGAGGCTCACTAGGGACACAAAGTCTGTCTATTCATCCACACGTGTATTTGAGTTTCCAATCAATACAGTTATAGCATGGATAATAAACGATTATCATGAAGAAGGAAATATAATAATAACTCTTTTATTATTGCCTCTAGGGCATATTTCCAACAGTCTCCCACTTGCACTAGAGTCAATAATCTAGCATTACAAGGTAATGAATCTAACACCCATAGAGTCTTGGTGTTGATCGTGCTTAGCCCGTGGAAGAGGCTTAGTCAACGGATCTGCAACATTCAAATCCGTGTGTACTTTGCAAATGTTTATGTCCTCCTCCTTGACCGAATCGCGGATGGAATTGAAGCGTCGCTTTATGTGTCTGGTCCTCTTGTGAAACCTTGGTTCCTTGGCTAGAGCAATGGCACCAGTGTTGTCACAGAACAGAGTCATTGGGTTCAGTGCACTAGGCACAACTCCAAGATCTGTCATGAACTCCTTCATCCAGACACCTTCCTTCGCCGCCTCCGAGGCAGCTATATACTCCGCTTCACATGTAGAATCAGCTACCACGCTCTGCTTGGAACTGCACCAGCTTACCGCTCCCCTGTTGAGAATATATACGTATCCGGTTTGTGACTTAGAGTCATCCGGATCTGTGTCAAAGCTTGCATCGACGTAACCCTTTACGACGAGCTCTTGATCACCTCCATAAACGAGAAACATATCCTTAGTCCTTTTCAGGTACTTTAGGATATTCTTGACCGCTGTCCAGTGATCCATACCAGGATTACTCTGAAACCTTCCGGCCATACTTATGGCAAGGCTGACATCTGGTCTTGTGCACAGCATTGCATACATGATAGAGCCTATGGCTGAAGCATAGGGGACGACACTCATCTTTTCTCTGTCATCCGCAGTCACTGGGCATTGAGTCTTACTCAACTTCGTACCTTGCAATACCGGCAAGAACCCCTTCTTGGATTGATCCATTTTGAACTTCTTCAAAACTTTATCAAGGTATGTGCTTTGTGAAAGTCCTATCAAGCATCTTGATCTATCTCTATAGATCTTGATGCCCAATATGAAAGCAGCTTCACCGAGATCTTTCATCGAAAAACTCTTGTTCAAATACCCCTTCACGCTATCCAAAAATTCTATATTGTTTCCAATCAGCAATATGTCATCCACATATAATATTAGAAACGCTATAGAGCTCCCACTCACTTTCTTGTAAATACAAGCTTCATTGTAAACTTGTATAAACCCAAACGCTTTGATCACCTCATCAAAGCGAAGATTCCAACTCCGAGATGCTTGCACCAGCCCATAAATGGAACGCTGGAGCCTGCATACTTTGTCAGCATTCTCTGGATCGACAAAACCTTCTGGTTGCATCATATACAACTCTTCCTTAAGAAAACCGTTAAGGAACGCTGTTTTGACATCCATCTGCCAAATTTCATAATCGAAATATGCAGCTATTGCTAACATGATTCGGACGGATTTAAGCATCGCTACGGGCGAGAAAGTCTCATCGTAGTCAATCCCTTGAACTTGTGAAAAACCCTTTGCCACAAGTCGAGCTTTATACACGGTGACATTACCGTCAGCGTCCGTCTTCCTCTTAAAAATCCATTTATTCTGAATGGCCTTCCGCCCTTCAGGTAATACTTCCAAAGTCCATACTTTGTTTTCATACATGGATCCCATCTCGGATTTCATGGCCTCTAACCATTTGTCGGAATCTGGGCCCACCATCGCTTCTCCATAGCTCGTAGGTTCACCGTTGTCTAACAACATGACCTCCAAGACAGGGTTACCATACCACTCAGGTGCAGTGCGTACCCTTGTCGACCTACGAGGTTCGGTAGTAACTTGATCAGAAGCTTCTTGATCATCATCATTGGCTTCCTCTTCAACCTCTGTAGGCTCCACAAAAACATCTTTCTGTGCTGCGCTACTCTCTGGTTGAAGCAGAGGCTCAATAACCTCATCAAGTTCTACCTTCCTCCCACTCAATTCTTTCGAGAGAAACTCCTTCTCGAGAAAGGACCCGTTCTTAGCGACAAACACTTTGCCCTCGGATCTGAGATAGAAGGTGTACCCAACTGTTTCTTTTGGGTATCCTATGAAGACACATTTGTCCGCTTTGGGTTCGAGCTTTTCTGGCTGAAGCCTTTTGACATAAGCATCGCAACCCCAAACCTTGAGAAAAGACAACTTAGGTTTCTTACCAAACCATAGTTCATACGGTGTTGTCTCAACGGACTTAGATGGAGCCCTATTTAAAGTGAATGCAGCTGTCTCTAACGCATATCCCCAAAACGATAGTGGCAAATCGGCAAGAGACATCATAGAACGTACCATATCTAATAGGGTTCGATTACGACGTTCGGACACACCATTACGCTGTGGTGTTCCGGGTGGCATCAACTGTGAAACAATTCCACATTTTCTTAAGTGATCACCAAACTCATAACTCAGATATTCTCCCCCTCGATCAGATCGTAGGAACTTGATCTTCTTGTTACGATGATTTTCAACTTCACTCTGAAATTGCTTGAACTTTTCAAAAGTTTCAGACTTATGCTTCATTAAGTAAATATACCCATATCTACTTAAGTCGTCAGTGAAGGTGAGAAAATAACGATATCCACCGCGCGCCGTTACACTCATCGGACCGCACACATCAGTATGTATGATTTCCAATAAGTCACTTGCCCGTTCCATTGTCCCTGAAAACGGGGTCCTTGTCATCTTGCCCATGAGGCACGGCTCGCACGTGTCAAGTGATTCAAAATCAAGAGACTCCAAAAGTCCATCAGCATGGAGCTTCCTCATGCGTTTCACGCCGATATGACCCAGACGGCAGTGCCACAAGAAAGTGGTATTATCATTATCAACTCTACATCTTTTGGCATCAATGCTATGAACATGTGTATCATCACTATCGAGATTCAATAAGAATAAACCCCTAACTTCGGGTGCATGACCATAAAAGATATTACTCATATAAATAGAACAACCATTATTCTCTGACTTAAATGAGTAACCGTCTCGCAATAAACAAGATCCAGATATAATGTTCATGCTTAACGCAGGCACTAAATAACAATTATTCAGGTTCATAACTAATCCCGATGGTAATCGAAGAGCGAGCGTGCCGACGGCGATCACATCAACCTTGGAACCATTTCCCACGCGCATCGTCACTTCGTCCTTCGCCAGCCTCCGTTTATTCCGCAGTTCCTGTTTAGAGTTGCAAATGTGAGCAACCGAACCGGTATCAAATACCCAGGCACTACAACGAGAGTTGGTAAGGTACACATCAATAACATGTATATCACATATACCTTTGTTGTTGTTGGCCCCCTTCTTGTCCGCCAGATACTTGGGGCAGTTCCGCTTCCAGTGGCCGTTCCCCTTGCAATAGAAACACTCAGTCTCTGGCTTGGGTCCAGCCTTGGGTTTCTTCACTGGATTAGCAACTGCTTTGCCACCCTTCTTAGAGTTACCGTTCTTGCCCTTGCCATTCTTCTTGAAACTGGTGGTTTTATTGACCATCAACACTTGATACTCCTTCTGGATGTCTGCCTCAGCGACTTTCAGCATTGAAAACAGCTCGGCGATGGTTTTATTCATCCCTTGCATGTTGTACTGCTGCACGAAGCTCTTGTAGCTTGGAGGGAGTGACTGGAGAATTCTGTCAATGATAGCCTCATCCGGGAACACAAGTCCCAGATCAGCTATGCGGGTATAGTACCCAGACATCTTCAGCAAGTGCTCACTGACAGACGAATTCTCCTCCATCTTACAAGCAAAGAATTTATCGGTGGTCTCATACCTCTCGATCTTAGCATTCTTTTCAAAGATGAACTTCAACTCCGTGTACATCTCATATGCACCATGACGTTCAAAACGCCTTTGAAGTCCTCCTTCCAAGCCGTACAACATGGCACACTGCACTATCGAATAGTCATCCGAACGCGTCTGCCAGACGTTCATAACGTCCGCAGAGGCTCCAGGAGCGGGGGGTTCACCTAGCGGTGCATTTAGGACATAAACCTTTTGGGCAGCTGTGAGGATGATCCTCAGATTGCGGAGCCAGTCCACAAAGTTGCTCCCGTCATCTTTCAGTTTAGCTTTCTCTAGGAACGCATTAAAATTCAGGGGAGCTACTGCGTGAGCCATCTACAACCAAAAATTTGCAAAGACATTTTAGACTATTGTTCATGATAAGTGAGTTATTACCTAATCAAATTATTTATAACTCCCACTCAAATTGATATCCCTCCGGTCATTCGAGCGTGACATGATCCAAATTCACCAACCCAAGTCCGATCATCACGTGAGATGAGGTGGTGTCAATGGTGAACATCAACATGTTGATCATATCTACTATATGACTCATGCTCGACCTTTCGGTCCTCTGTGTTCCGAGGCCATGTCTGTACATGCTAGGCTCGTCAAGTCTAACCCGAGTGTTCTGCATGTGCAAAACTGGCTTGCACCCGTTGTATGCGAACGTAGAGTCTATCACACCCGATCATCACGTGGTGCTTCGAAACGACGAACCTTCGCAACGGCGCACACTCGGGGGGAACACAATTTTATCTTGAAATTTTAGTGAAGGATCATCTTATAATGCTACCGTCGTCCTAAGCAAAATAAGATGCATAAAAGGATTAACATCACATGCAAATCATAAGTGACATGATATGGCCATCAACTCGTGCTTTTGATCTCCATCTCCAAAGCACCGGCATGATCTCCATCGTCACCGGCGCCACACCATGATCTCCATCATCATGATCTCCATCATCGTGTCGCCATCGGGGTTGTCGGCGCCCACCATGCTCTTACTACTATTGCTACCGTTTAGCGATAAAGCAAAGCATTACAAAGCGCTTAATGATTGACACGCAGGTCATACAAAAATTAAAGACAACCCTATGGCTCCTGCCGGTTGCCGTATGCATCGACATGCAAGTCGATATTAACTATTACAACATGATCATCTCATACATCAAATATATTTCATCATGTCATTGGCCATATCATATCACATACATACCCTGCAAAAACAAGTTAGACGTCCTCTAATTTGTTGTTGCATGTTTTACGTGGCTGCTATGGGTATCTAGCAAGAACGCTTCTTACCTACGCAAAACCACAACGGTGATATTCAAGTTGCTATTTAACCTTCTACAAGGACCGCCTTGTTCTATTCCGATTCAACTAAGATAGGAGAGACAGACACCCGCCAGCCATCTTATGCAACAAAAGTCACATGTCTGTCGATGGAACCGGTCTCATGTACGTGGACATGTAAAGTTGGTCCGGGCCGCTTCATCCTATAATACCGCTGAATCAAGAAAGACTAAGGAGGGCAGCAATTTAAACATCAACGCCACAAACTTCTTTGTGTTCTACTCGAGAAAGCATCTACGCAAGATCCTAGCTCTGATACCACTGTTGGGGAACGTTGCATGGGAAACAAAAATTTTCCTACCGTTCACCAAGATCAATCTAGTAGAAGCAACTACGAGAGGGGAGTGTGATCTACGTACCCTTGTAGATCGCTAAGCGGAAGCGTTATGAACGCGGATGATGGAGTCGTACTCGTCGCGATTCAGATCGCCGAAGACCTAGCATCGAAGCAACGGTGCCTCCGCGTTCTTCACACGTACGGCTCGGGGACGTCTCCTCCTTCTTGATCCAGCAAGGGGTGGAGGAGAGGTTGATGGAGAACCGGCAGCACGACGGCGTGGTGGTGATGGTGGAGAAGAACTCCAGCAGGGCTTCGCCTAAGCACTGCGGGAGGAGAAGATATGACGGGAGAGGGAGGGCAGCACCGAGGCACAAACTGTGTTGGCTGCCCTCCCTTTGCCCCACTATATATAGGGGGGGTGGAGAGGTGAGGGCGCCCTAGGGTTTCCCCCTAGGGGCCGGCGGCCAGGGCAAGGGGAGGGGGCGGCGGCCAGGGCAGGGGGAGGCGCCCAGGCCCTAGGGTTTCCCCCCTAGGTGCCTTGCCCCCCAAGCCCAAGGGGTGCGGCCAGCCCTAGGGGGTCCCACCCCCTTAGCCGCATGGGGAGAGGGCCCAGGGGGGGCGCACAGCCCCCTGAGGGCTGTGGTGTCCCCCCTTGTGGCCCAATAGGCCCAGAACGACTTCCGGACCCCCGGAAAACCTTCCCGGTACTCCGCCGATTTCCCGATGCTCCCCGGAACACTTCCGGTACTCCGAAACCTTTCATCCTATATATCAATCTTCGTCTCCGGACCATTCCGGAGACCCTCGTCATGTCCGGGATCTCATCCGGGACTCCGAACAACCTTCGGTAACCATGCACTCTTCTCACTAACAACCCTAGCGTCACCGAACGTTAAGTGTGTAGACCCTGCGGGTTCGGAAACCATGTAGACATGACCGAGACACTCCCAGGTCAATAACCAATAGCGGGATCTGGATACCCATATTGGCTCCTACATGTTTCTCGATGATCTCATCGGATGAACCACGATGTCAAGGATTCAGGCAATCCCGTATACAGTTCCCTTTGTCTCGTCGGTATGTTACTTGCCCGAGATTCGATCGTCGGTATCTCTATACCAAGTTCAATCTCGTTACCGGCAAGTCTCTTTACTCGTTACCGTAATACATAATCCCGTGACCAACTACTTAGTCACTTTGAGCTCATTGAGATGACGTATTACCGAGTGGGCCCGGAGATACCTCTCCGTCATACGGAGTGACAAATCCCAGTCTCGATCCATGTCAACTCAACAGACACCCTCGGAGATACCTGTAGAGTACCTTTATAGTCACCCAGTTACGTTGCGACGTTTGGCACACACAAAGCACTCCTACGGTGTCAGTGAGTTACATGATCTCATGGTCATAGGAACTTATACTTGACATGCAGAAAACTATAGCGATAACTGACACGATCAAAAGCTATGTTAACGTTTGGGTCTCGTCCATCACATCATTCTCCTAATGATGTGATCCCGTTATCAAATGACAACTCATGTCTATGACCTGGAAACCGCGGTCATCTTTGATCAACGAGCTAGTCCTGTAGAGGCACACTAGGGACACAAAGTCTGTCTATTCATCCACACGTGTATCTGAGTTTCCAATCAATACAGTTATAGCATGGATAATAAACGATTATCATGAACAAGGAAATATAATAATAACTCTTTTATTATTGCCTCTAGGGCATATTTCCACTGTTGGGGAACGTTGCATGGGAAACAAAAATTTTTCCTACCGTTCACCAAGATCAATCTAGTAGATGCAACTACGAGGAAGGAGTGTGATCTACGTACCCTTGTAGATCGCTAAGCGGAAGCGTTATGAACGCGGATGATGGAGTCGTACTCGTCGCGATTCAGATCGCCGAAGACCTAGCACCGAAGCAACGGTGCCTCCGCGTTCTTCACACGTACGGCTCGGGGACGTCTCCTCCTTCTTGATCCAGCAAGGGGTGGAGGAGAGGTTGATGGAGAACCGGCAGCACGACGGCGTGGTGGTGATGGTGGAGAAGAACTCCAGCAGGGCTTCGCCTAAGCACCGCGGGAGAAGAAGATATGACGGGAGAGGGAGGGCAGCACCGAGGCACGAACTGTGTTGGCTGCCCTCCCTTTGCCCCACTATATATAGGGGGGGTGGAGAGGCTAGGGCGCCCTAGGGTTTCCCCCTAGGGGCCGGCGGCCAGGGCAAGGGGAGGGGGGGCGGCGGCCAGGGCAGGGGGAGGCGCCCAGGCCCTAGGGTTTCCCCCCTAGGTGCCTTGCCCCCCAAGTCCCAAGGGGTGCGGCCAGCCCTAGGGGGTCCCACCCCCTTAGCCGCATGGGGAGAGGGCCCAGGGGGGGCGCACAGCCCCCTGAGGGCTGTGGTGTCCCCTTTTGTGGCCCAATAGGCCCAGAACACCTTCCGGACCCCCCGAAAACCTTCCCGGTACTCCGCCGATTTCCCGATGCTCCCCGGAACACTTCCGGTACTCCGAAACCTTTCATCCTATATATCAATCTTCGTCTCCGGACCATTCCGGAGACCCTCGTCATGTCCGGGATCTCATCCGGGACTCCGAACAACCTTCGGTAACCATGCACTCTTCTCACTAACAACCCTAGCGTCACCGAACGTTAAGTGTGTAGACCCTGCGGGTTCGGAAACCATGTAGACATGACCGAGACACTCCCAGGTCAATAACCAATAGCGGGATCTGGATACCCATATTGGCTCCTACATGTTTCTCGATGATCTCATCGGATGAACCACGATCTCAAGGATTCAGGCAATCCCGTATACAGTTCCCTTTGTCTCGTCGGTATGTTACTTGCCCGAGATTCGATCGTCGGTATCTCTATACCTAGTTCAATCTCGTTACCGGCAAGTCTCTTTACTCGTTACCGTAATACATAATCCCGTGACCAACTACTTAGTCACTTTGAGCTCATTGAGATGACGTATTACCGAGTGGGCCCGGAGATACCTCTCCGTCACACGGAGTGACAAATCCCAGTCTCGATCCATGTCAACTCAACAGACACCCTCGGAGATACCTGTAGAGTACCTTTATGGTCACCCAGTTACGTTGTGACGTTTGGTACACACAAAGCACTCCTACGGTGTCAGTGAGTTACATGATCTCATGGTCATAGGAACTTATACTTGACATGCAGAAAACTATAGCGATAACTGACACGATCAAAAGCTATGTTTAACGTTTGGGTCTCGTTCATCACATCATTCTCGTAATGATGTGATCCCGTTATCAAATGACAACTCATGTCTATGACCTGGAAACCGCGGTCATCTTTGATCAACGAGCTAGTCCTGTAGAGGCTCACTAGGGACACAAAGTCTGTCTATTCATCCACACGTGTATTTGAGTTTCCAATCAATACAGTTATAGCATGGATAATAAACGATTATCATGAACAAGGAAATATAATAATAACTCTTTTATTATTGCCTCTAGGGCATATTTCCAACAGACAAAAGGATTTCCATCTAATGGAAATGAAACCTAGGACTTGTATGTGATACAGTCCAAAGTAATTTCTTGATCCAGAGGATGCTAGTAAGGGTGCAAACTTCAGAGTTCCAGCGATGGACAGAAGAGAGCAAAGTGGAGTTGGAATCTTTGTGTTTTGATGAAATGGTCAAAAGGGGTTTTGACTTCATCAATGGGTAACGAAGATGCTTGTAATTCAAGAAAGTAAGTGGGAGCGTAATAATATTTCTAAAAACCTTGTGTGCTTGACACATTGGTAATTGGAAATAAATTTCTTGACACGAATTAGGACTTCATTTGAAAATAGTTTTTCGATGAAGTGCTTAGGCTAAATAGCCTTGATATTAGGCATGATGATCTATGGAGATAGATTTACCTAATGGGGCTAAGCAATGAATACATATTGACAATATGCTAAAACCTTTTAGCATTTAAAAACGCCAAGGAGTGATTCTTGCCGAAGTCACATGGAAAGAGTTTTTGCAAGACTCGGTGTCCCAAAACACTGATGAGTAAAATACATGATGGAGATTCCAGACACTCTTGTGTTTGGATTAATCATGTATTCCATGGTATGTAAAACAACCAGATATGTCCAATACTCCCAAGCTGTTGTGAGTATAGATACCAAAGTGATCAAAGTACTGATCATGGGACAACAGTGAAAGATGTCATTGAGTACTAGAGTAAGTACTGATGACATGTTTTCTCGCAAGCGGAGATTATGAAGAGCTCGTTGTAAGTAATTACATCGATACAGTCTTCATCTTTTCCCCGTGCGATTTTCGATTTAAATTAAGGATTTTGTGTAACACACAATGTGGTGGCACAGTTAGTTGGAAATTGTTCCAAACAAGTTACTGTGGCAAATTCTATAACAGGGGCGAAGTATGTTGCCGCTTTTGAAGCGACAAATAAGATGTTGAATCATATAGTTCATTCATGAACTTAGTATGGTTCCAAGATGGCTTTTGTCAATGGGACACTACTGCAGGTAGTTGCTCCATAACTCAGTCTGAGGAATCCAGGTTCGACCTGTGATTCACATACATACAAAACCAAGTACACACAAAATATGAATTTTGTGAAAGCGTGAAGACGCGAGGATATGCAAAGATACACACGGAGCTGAAGTCGTCAGATCCGTTGGACATCAGGCTATACCACAAGCGAAGCATATTTACACCAATGTGCCATAGGTGTAAAGTGCATTAGCATTAACTAGATTATTGACTCTAGTGCAAGTGGGAGTCTGTAGGAGATATGCCCTAGAGGCAATAATAAATTCTATTATTTATCTCCCTGTTCATAATTAGGTTTATGTTCCATGCTATAACTGCTATGGTTCTCGAGTCTGCAAATAAAACGAGGCTCGGAGGAAGACTCATATGCACGTGTGGAATAATAAACGATAAAATGTATTCCTGGTCTGGCCTCTAAAACTAGCTCAAGTGTTGCATGATGGTTCTGTTTTCCTGATCATGGGCATGTCTATGCCAGCAACTTTGAGGGCACAATGTTAGCAGAACATTTGTGTTGAATCGACCCGATTGATGTTATGCTATGAGATACATTCGTCACAAGTTTATGGTTAATAACACAGGAAGTTAATGTTTGCATAATTCCTTAGACCATGAGAGTATCGAGTTTCTTCATGCTTGCTTCATGAACTTTGGGGTTTGTTAAACGTCATCCATAAATGGGTGGCTATTACGGCGGCTTACGGGTTCATGGAAAAGTATGGCAAGTAACGAGATAGCTCAAGATTGGAATTTGCTCCTCCGACGATGGAAAGATATACTCGGGCCCTCTCGGTGTAACGGTATCCATCATCGTCTGGCCAGACACAGGGTGATTTGATCACAGGGATGCCGGAACACGAAAACGAGAAAAGAGAACAAAACCGGTAACGAGGTAACTTGCATAGTGGACAAAGTGTTGGCCCACGGGGATGCAATAAATCTCACCTCAGGTTTTGTGACATATCACGAAGCAACAGGAATAGCTCACGGCAACTGGAGGTTCACTCGAATATTCCTTCGTGTGGGTATAGGGGTCAATATGGGTGTCCACGGCTCCGATGTTGATCATTGATCGGAAGAGGTTCCGGGTCATGTCTATACTTCACCGAACCTATAGGGTCACACGCTTAAGGGTCATCTATCTGCTGAATACTAGACAGGGAGTCTGAGAGAAAGTTTCCGAAAAAAGTTTTTCAGAGACAGCGGAAAAGTTCCGACGAGAGAGGTCACCGGATGAGTTCCGGTGAAACTGAAAAGTTGTTTCAGAGGATACCATAAAGTCAAATTGGTTTTGGCACATGCCTGATAATTCTTGGAGGATGCCAGAATCGTTCTGGAAACTTTGTGGAATTTTCGGAGATGAAAACCGGAAATGTTCTGGAGCTGCCGGAACCGCTTCAGATGCTATTCGCAGATGAAAATCACTAAACTGGAATTGTTCCAGAACGCGTTGAGAATAATTATGGTGGGTACTGGAAATGTTCTGAGCCTACATGAATATTTTCAGTTCGAACGGACGCTGAAAAATGTCGTCATGAATAGTGAAAGTGCTTTTTGGGTTTTTTATGGAAAGCACCTTTTGGGATTTTTCCAAAAGGCTTCTAGAAAGACTTAGGGACTAAGGAACCCCCCTTGGGGGGCCCCATGCATGTGGCCGGCCAAGGTGGAGCTCCTTCATGGAGCTCCACATGTCCTTCCTTCCTTCCCTTTATGCACTTTGTGTGAGACATAAAGTGGGGGTGTTTTGGTATTTTGAATGCCACACTACCCCTTGGCTTTTCCTATAAATAGAGGTGGAGGTGCAGCCCTCCACACTCACTCCTTCTCACATACTCATGCCATGCAATGATCTGGCTTCTCTCTCCCTCCCACGAAATAGTTTCGTAGAGCCAAAAGGCTGTCTGGGTTCCGGCAGGAACTAGTTCTGGACGGCGAAGCCCTGCCGGATAGCTGACACCGTATGTGTGCAACTCTGTAGAGAGGTCGTAGTTTCGATCTTAGTGCCCTGAGGGGCTGTTCGAGAGTGCCTCCCGAAGGGCTGTCCAAGTGACGGTCCGAGTTCTGTGAGTCCTCCCGAAGGGCTGTCCGGGTGACCGTTCGAGTTTCGAAGGTCCTCCCGGAGGGCTGTCCGCGACACCGTCCGGGGGACTGTTCGACCGTCTCCCGGAGGGCTGTCCGAGGAGAAGATGAGGGTATACATCCTCGCGGTTGGGAGGTTATAAATCCTAGCTGCGGGGGTCTGCACCGCCGATCGTCATCGACTCTACTTCCGCTGCGCTACGAGTCGGTAACGAAACAGATCAAACCTTGTATGCAGTCTTCATAGTGGTCCTGGGCTGGTGCGTAGGTCGGAAAAATTTCGTTTTCTGCTGCGTTACCCTACAGGAGGCTTGTCCAAGTAAGGGCAGCACCCAAGCACTGGTCCACCCACATACCAATATATCAAAGTAACGAACGCAAATCATATGAACGTGATGAAACTAGCTTGACAGTAATTCCCATGTGTCCTCGGGAGTGCTTTACCTATTATAAGAGTTTGTTCCAGCTTGTCCCTTGCTGCATAGGGGATTGGGCCACTTGCTGCACTTTTGCTATTACCGTTACTTGTTACCCGTTACCAACTATCTTATCACAAAACTATCTGTTACCGCTACCTTCAGCACTTGCAGGAATTACCTTACTGAAAACCGCTTATCATTTCCTTCTGCTCCTCGTTGGGTTCGACACTCTTACTTATCGAAAGGACTACGATTGATCCCCTATACTTGTGGGTCATCAGGTTGTCTCCCAACAAGCACTTTTCTTTAATGCCTTTCAAGCTAGGTATGATGATTTCAATGATGCTCACATAAAAGATAAGAATTGAAACATAACGGGAACATCATGAAGCATATGACTAACACATTTAAGTCTAACCCACTTCCTATGCATAGGGATTTTGTGAACAAACAATTTATTGGAGCAAGAATCATCTAGCATAGGAAGGCAAAACAAGCATAGCTTCAAGATTTTCAACACATAGAGAGGAAACTTGATGTTATTGCAATATGTAGAAGCGTATGTTCCCCTCTCATAATAATTTTCAGTAGCATCATGAATGAATTCAACAATATAACCAGCAAATAAAGCATTCTTTTCATGATTCATAAGCATAGGAATTTTACTCTCCACATAAGCAAATTTATTCTCATGATTAATAGTGGGAGTATCGTAAAAGACTTGAGCATTACAAATAATTTCCACATTAAAAGAGCAATGTTTAGCAAAAGGATACTCATAATTGTGACAAGTTTTATCATCATTCTTCTTTATGGCATAAGTATCATCACAATAATCATCATATATAGGAGGCATGCTTTCATCATAATAAATTTGATCACTCAAAGTGGGGGAACTAAAAGGATCATATTCATTTAACATAGCATCCCCAAGCTTGGGACAAACATTAATAGCAGCAAATATATTATCAAACACATCATTATCTTCAAGCATAGCATCCCCAAGCTTGTGGTTTTGCATATCATAGACATAATCACTCTCATCATTAATAGTATGAATAGCACCAAGAGTATAGCAATTATTATCATTCTCCTCGTTTATTTTTGATTCATTCTCATGAGGCATATCAATAGGAGCATCATTATTTGGGAGAGATACCTCTTTACCTTTACTTTTCCTTCTTTTATTTTTCTTCACCCCATCATGTGAAGGTTTACTTAATTTTTCCAAGCTTCTTTTCGGAGAGGTTGGTTGAATAGAAAGCTCCTCCTCGTTACCTGATTCATCATAAGAAATAATAGGAGGGTATTGGGAAACCTCTTCCCCTTCGTTAGTATTATTTTCATCATCTATTTGTTTCCATGTCTTTAAGTAATTGGCGATGTAAGGATTCTCAATGCAATTTATCGCACAATATAAATAGATTTCTTCTATATCAAAATCAGTCACTTTAAAGATAGCCCAATCTGGAAAACTCTTAGTAATAAGTTTCATCTCTTCATACCCCAAAAGTAGACTAAATTCATTATAATGCTCGAGGGTAATGAAGTTATCACAATTTTTAGACACAACTTGATCATGAAAGAATTTGCATTAGAAATTAAAATGACCACTTTCTTTACAAAGATCACAAGTAATGCGAAGGAAATTAAAATCTTCAGCACAATAGGCTAGCCTTTCATGCAACCATCTAGTTTCTAAATACTTATGCCTCTTACAAAATCTATTTTCCCTCTTTGGTATATATTTGCAAACTCTTGGTACTCCGCAGAAATCAACATGCTTAAAGGAAAAAATTTCATCATGGATAGTGCAATCATCATTAGCATCATGGATATTCAAAGTATTCATACTAACAACATTGCAATCATGCTCATCATTCACATATTTTATGCCAAGCATTCTATGTAACTCTTCTTCTAGCATTTGAGCACAATTTTCCTTCCCAACATTTTCACGAAAGATATTAAAAAGATGAAACATATGTGTCCAACCCAATTCCATTTTTTTAGTTTTCTATTAATAAACTAGACTAGTGATAAAACAAGAAACTAAAAGATTCGATTGCAAGATCTAAAGATATACCTTCAAGCGCTAACCTCCCCGGCAACGGCGCCAGAAAAGAGCTTGATGTCTACTACGCAACCTTCTTCTTGTAGACGTTGTTGGGCCTCCAAGTGCGGAGGTTTGTAGGACAGTAGCAATTTTCCCTCAAGTGGATGACCTAAGGTCTATCAATCCGTAGGAGGTGTAGGATGAAGATGGTCTCTCTCAAGCAACCCTGCAACCAAATAACAAAGAGTCTCTTGTGTCCCCAACACACCCAATACAATGGTAAGTTGTATAGGTGCACTAGTTCGGCGAAGAGATGGTGATAGAAGTGCAATATGGATAGTAGATATAGGTTTTTGTAATCTGAATATATAAAAACAGCAAGATAATTAATAATAAAAGTGAGCACAAACGGTATTGCAATGCTTGGAAACAAGGCCTAGGGTTCATACTTTCACTAGTGGAAGTTCTCTCAACAATGATAACATAATTGGATCATATAACTAGCCCTCAACATGCAACAAAGAGTCACTCCAAAGTCACTAATAGAGGAGAACAAACGAAGAGATTATTGTCGGGTACGAAACCACCACAAAGTTATTCTTTCTGATCGATCTATTCAAGAGTCCGTAGTAAAATAACACGAAGCTATTCTTTCCGTTCAATCTATCATAGAGTTCGTACTAGAATAACACCTTAAGACACACATCAACCAAGATCCTAATGTCACCTAGATACTCCATTGTCACCTCAAGTATCCGTGGGTATGATTATACGATATGCATCACACAATCTCAGAATCATCTATTCAACCAACACATAGAACTTCAAAGAGTGTCCCAAAGTTTCTACCGGAGAGTCAAACGTGTGCCAACCCCTATGCATAGGTTCCCAATGTCACGAAACCCGCAAGTTGATCACCAAAACATACATCAAGTACTCACATGAATATCCCATTGTCACCACAGATAGACACGTGCAAGACATACATCAAGTGTTCTATTATGTTCCATATGCCTCGGCAGTTGGTTCTATTATGTATGCCATGCTATGTACAAGACCGGATATTTCCTATGCGCTAAGTGTTAGCAACCGGTACCAAAGTGATCCAGGATTGGAACACTGGGCAGCAGTCAAGGGTATTCTAAAGTACCTCAGACGGACCAAGGATTTACTCCTTGTGTACGGAGGTGATGAAGAGCTCATTGTAAGTGGTTACACTGATGCAGGCTTCATGACTGACCCAGATGACTTCAAATCTCAATCAGGTTATGTTTTCATATTGAACGGTGGCGCAGTTGATTGGAAAAGTTCCAAACAAAAGACTGTGGCGGATTCTACGACGGAGGCGGAGTATGTTGCTGCTTCAGAAGCCTCCAAGGAGGCGGTATGGATCAAGCAATTTCTTGAAGACCTTGGTGTGGTTCCAAGTGCTCTAGACCCGGTGGAGATCTATTGTGATAATAGTGGCGCCGTGGCTCGGGCAAGGGAGCCAAGTTCGCACCATAAGACAAGACATATTCAACGCAAATATAAACTCATTCGACATCATGTCGAAGAGGGTTTAGTGAAAGTACGCAAAGTTCACACGGATCTGAATGTGTCAGACCCGATGACGAAGCCTCTACCACGAGCAAAGCATGAGCAACACCGGATAGCCATTGGTGTTAGGGAAGCCATGTAACTGAGTTATGACTCTAGTGCAAGTGGGAGTCTGTAGGAGATATGCCCTAGAGGCAGTAACAACAGTTATTTTGTATCTCCTGGTTTGTAATGAAAGTTTATATTCCATGCTATAACTGCCTTGATTCTCGAGTCTGCAAATAAAACGAGGCTTGGAGGGAAACTCATGTGCACGTGTGGTATAATAAACGATGAAATGTATTCCTAGTCTTGCCTCTAAGACTGGCTCAAGTATTGCATGATGATCCTGTTTTCCTGATCATGGGCATGGCTATGCCAGCAATTTTGAGGGCACGATGTTAGTAGAACACTTGTGTTGAATCGACCCAAATTGATGTTATGCTATGAGATACGTTCGTCACAAGTTTATGGTTTATAACACAGAGATAGTTAATGTTTGCATAATTCCTTAGACCATGAGAGTATCGAGTTCCTTCATACTTGCTTCGTGAACTTTGGGGTTTGTTAAACGTCATCCGTAACTGGGTGGCTATTACGGCGGCTTACGGGTTCACGGAAAAGTATGGCAAGTAACGAGATAGCTCAAGATTGGGATTTGCTCCTCCGACGATGGAGAGATATACTCGGGCCCTCTCGGTGTAACGGTATCCATCATCGTCTGCGCAGATAACTTGTGATTTGATCACTGGGATGCCGGAACACGAAAACGAGAAAAGAGAACAAAACCGGTAACGAGGTAACTTGCATAGTGGACAATATGTTGGCCCACGGGGATGAAATAAATCTCACCTCAGGTGTTTGTGATATATCGCGAAGCAACAGGAATAGCTCACGGCAACTAGAGGTTCACTCGAATATTTATTCATGTGGGTATAGGGGTCAATATGGGTGTCCACGGCTCCGATGTTGATCATTGATCGGAAGGGTTTCCGGGTCATGTCTATACTTCACTGAACCTATAGGGTCACACGCTTAAGGGTCATCTATTTGCTGAATACTAGACAGGGAGTCTGAGAGAAAGTTTTCAGAAAAAGTTTTTCGGAAACGTCAGAAAAGTTCTGACGAGAGAGGTCACCGGATGAGTTTCGGTGAAACCAAAAAAGTTGTTTCGGGGTATACCATTAAGTCAAAATAGTTTCGGCATGTGTCTGATAATTCTTGGAGGGTGCCAGAAACGTTCTGGAAACTTTCTGGAATTTTCAGGGAATATAACCGGAAATGTTCTGGAGCTGCCGGAACCGCTTCAGATGCTTTTCGCAGATGAAAATCACTAAACTGGAATTGTTCCAGAATGCATTGAAAATAATTATGGTGGGTACTGGAAATGTTCTAAGCCCACATGAATTTTTTCAGTTCGAACGGACGCTGAAAAATGTCATCGTGAATAGTGAAAGTGCTTTTTGGATATTTTTTTGGTGAGTCACCTTTGGGATATTTTCAAAGGGCTTCTAGAAGGGATTGGGAGGCAAGCAAGCTCCTCATGGGGGGGCCCCCAAGGGGGTGGCTGGCCAAGGTGGGGAGGGCCTCATGGTCCTCCACATGGCACCCCTTTTCTCCCATATGCCCTTTGTGAATGACTTAAAGTGGGGGTACTTTGGTATTTCGAATACCTTTTCTACCCCTTGGCTTTCCTATAAATAGAGGGGGTGAGGGCTGCCATAAGCTTCATCCTTGCTCTCATACACAAGCCATGCATGATCTGGCATTCTCTCTCCCTCCCCGCGAAATAGTTTCGTAGAGCCGAAAGGCTGTCTAGTTTCCGGCAGGAACTAGTTCTGGACGGCGAAGCCCTGCCGGATAGCTGACACCGTATGTGTGCAACCCCGTAGAGAGGTCGTAGTTTCGGTCTTCTGCCCGAGGGGCTGTTCGAGTGTCCTCCCGAAGGGCTGTCCGAGTCTTCGTTCGAGTTTCGAGGGTCCTCCCGGAGGGCTGTCCGCGACATCGTCCGGGGGACTGTCCGACCGCCTCCCGAAGGGCTGTCCGACGAGGGAGTACATCCTCGCGGTTGGGAGGTTTTTTAAATCCTAGCTGCGGGGATCTGCACCAACGATCTCCACCGACTCTTCTTCCGCTGCGCTTCGAGTCGGTACGGAACAGATCAAACCTTGTATGCAATCTCCTTAGCAGGTCCTGGGCGTGCTCGCTACCGAAATTTTTATTTTCTGTCACGTTCCCCAACAGTGGCATCAAGAGCCGTGCTATGCGTAGATGTAGGTTACGATCTAGAATACATGGAGATGTATGGGTATTGCATAATATAATTAGGTAGTAGATAAGATCTATTACTGAAAATTATTTATGCGGGTAGCAGATGAAATCTGTTACCCGATGTTCTTGTTGCTTCCCTAGAATTTGTGTATTTCTGATCCCGAAACGGCATGGTGGAATTTCACAAAGTTCTGGCAATCTGCGATCCTGATTGATCAAAGAAGTGCTATCAGTTCTTTGGGTTCCATCATAGTTAAAGGAAAGATGAAATTCACATATGAAAGGGCAATGCAGATATGATCTGCACGGGGGTCATGCGTATGACGAAGTTTAGTATGGGGCTCGAGATTTTATTATCTCGTGTTTTCATACACCCTGGAAAGTTAATCTAGCGACTCGAATAATCATACTTGATGAAAAACGTTGGTAGCTTCGGTTTGTTTCGAAACCTTAGAAGCCACAAAAAATAAAATTTTGCATAAACCGATTAGAAGGGTCTAACTTGGTTTTGCAGGATGGTTTGCATGTGATGTGGTATAGCAAAGCTCTTATTCAATTTGATTGTGTATGAGATGGCTATATAATGTAAATTAACATGACCTGCGTGTCATGATTCGGCATTATGGCTGGAGCCATATGATTGCACTTTAATGACCTGCGTGTCAACCTTAAGTAATGCATTTAATTTATTTGCTATGGAGATAGCAATATTATCTGGTGCATCGACAAGGTGGTGGCAATCTTCGCGAAGGTGAACACCGACGCGAATGCCGAAGACGAAGAAATACTTGACTTCTCCGTCAGAAGAGGCTATACCATATCATGCTATTATGAATTGCCTGAGATGTTTATCCCTCTTGATGCACCCTTCTTGATTGAGCGGTAGTCGCTTTTTATTAGGGTGATCTCTCACAAAATTATCAAGTAGTTAGTGTTCTCCCAAGTGTAGCACCGTCACGGCACTTTTCTTTTCGGGGTATCACATGGATGCATGGGTACGAACGATTAGACATGTGTGAGGCGGGTGAGTTGAGACCTCGCAGCAAGATCACTTGGTTGTCTTGACGTTCAGGCATGAAAGTCATGAGCTCGGAACACACGCATCGAAAGATGAACAAGAGTCACATAGAGATGTGATTGGCATGTTTGCCTACCAAATGAAATTCTCGTCACTTGAGATGGATGCATCCTTGGCGTTGAATTGAAATTTGGATCTTGAATCACTCACAATCAATTTTGAGAGATATTGATTTGAGTGGGAGCGCACTTTAGAATAAACTTGTTTATTCACTAGTGCCAAATATCATTATAAACAAAGTCTAAGTGAAACTTGTGTTTTCCGTTGTAGATCAAATGGCTCACAACAACGCGTTCAACTTAAGCTCGCTGTTAGAGAAAGAGAAGTTAGCTGCGACTAGGAAAAACTATGCGGACTGGATCCGCAACCTGAGGATCATCCTCAGGAGCGCTAAGAAACTGTATGTGCTTGAAAATGATCTTCCAGCTAAACCGGCGGCACAGGCCCCGGAAAATGAACAAGATGTCTGGGCCACTAATGATGATGATCATAATGTAGTGCAGTGCCTAATGCTAGCTTGCATGAGTCCAGAGCTTCAAAAACGTTTTGAATTCCACAAACCCCGTGATATGATCCGGGAGTTGGATGCTCTGTACAAGGAATCCGCAAAGTCTGAACGATATGATATCATGAAGGCTTTGAAGGAATGCAAAATGGCCGAGGGAAGTTCAGTTGGTGAGCATGTGGTCAAAATGATCAGCTATGCTGAAAGGCTTAAAACCCTGGAATTTCCACTTCCACCTGGCCATATGATGGACATGTTGCTTTCTTCACTCCCCCCGTCTTACGACGGTTTTGTCATGAACTACAACATGACAGGGATGGAGAAAACACCGGAAGAGGTGCTCACCATGCTGAAAAACACTGAAGCAAACCTGCGGAAAAATCGCAAGCAAGTGTTGCTTGTGAATAAAACCGCCAGTTTCAAAAAGAAAGGCAAGCCAAAGAAAGGCAAGGGCGCCGGTAAGACCGGCTCCCAAAGCAAGTCTAAGGGCAGTGCCAAGGATGGAACTGAGTGCTTCTACTGCAAGGGCAAAGGACACTGGAAGAGAAACTGCAACAAGTATCTGGAAGATAGGAAGACCGGGAAAACCGGCAAAGGTATAATTGTTATACAAGTTAATGTCATTGACGTTTTGCTTGCTAGGGAAAATTCTAAGTCTTGGGTATTTGATACCGGATCGGTTGCTCACATTTGCAACTCGATACAGGGACTTCAGAAGGTGCGCAGGCTGGCAAAGAATGAGGTCGTGATGCGGGTCGGGAACGGTGCTGGGATCGCCGCTCAAGCCGTCGGCATTATGCCTCTACATCTCCCTTCGGGATTTATTTTGGAACTTAGTAACTGTTATTTTGTTCCGGCATTGTGTAGAAACATTATCTCTGGATCATGTTTGGTACACGATGGGTATTCGTACAAGTCTGAGAACAATGGTTGTTCACTTTATTGTAAGGATATGTTTTATGGATTTGCACCCATTGTTGGGGGCCTTTTCGTACTAAATCTTGAATGTGGAAATGATGTCTTTAACGTGAATGCTAAACGCCTTAAGAAGGCTGACACCACCACCACTTACTTGTGGCACTGTCGACTTGGCCACATCGGAAAGAAACGCATGCAAAAGCTCCAGTCAAACGGAGTTTTGCCGTCCTTTGATTTTGAATCATTTGACACATGTGAAGCTTGTCTGATGGGGAAAATGACCAAGACGCCGTTCACGGGTCATCCTGAACGGGCGGGTGAATTATTGGAAATAATACATAGTGATGTATGTGGTCCAATGAACACGGCCGCACGGGGTGGATATTTTTACTTCGTGACTTTTACTGATGATTTAAGTCGGTATGGCTATATCTACTTGATGAAGCATAAGTCAGAAACTTTTGAAAAGTTCAAAGAATTTCAGAATGAGGTAGAAAATCATCGTGACAAAAAGATTAAGTTTCTGCGGTCTGATCGCGGAGGCGAATATCTTAGTCATGAGTTTGGCCAACATCTGAGTGACCGTGGAATCGTTTGACAGCTTACGCCTCCCGGAACTCCACAGAGAAACGGAGTATCGGAACGACGTAACCGAACCTTGTTGGACATGGTAAGGTCGATGATGTCTCTTACGGATCTTCCGATATCTTTTTGGGGTCACGCACTAGAAACTGCTGCTCACACACTAAACAGAGCACTGTCTAAGTCTGTTGAGACGACACCACATGAGATGTGGCATGGGAAGAAACCTTGTGTGTCGCATCTTAAAATTTGGGGTTGTGAGGCATATGTAAAGCGTTTATAGCCTAGCAAACTCGATCCCAGATCAGACAAATGTTACTTTGTAGGTTATCCAAAAAACACCGTTGGGTATTCCTTGTACAACCAGTCCGAGGGCAAAACGTTTGTCGCAAAAGTTGGACACTTTCTCGAGAAAGAGTTTCTCGCCAAAGAATTAAGTGGGAGGACAGTGCAACTAAATGAGATTAGTGAATCTTCGGCAACCGTTGATATGGCTAATGAACCGGAAGAAATTCCGCTAATTATCCCTACAACTGAGCCGGAAGTTGTAGCATGTGATGCACAGACTTCAGACAATGTTGTAACTGAACCACGCAGATCAGGTAGGGCTATCCAGCCACCTGAATGGTTTCATAACGAAATCTTCATTCTTGAAGACGATGAACCTGCGCACTACAAGGAAGCGATGGCGGGGCCCAGCTCAAAGGAATGGCACAAGGCCATGAGATCCGAAATGGAATCCATGTACGAAAACCAAGTTTGGAACTTGGAAGAACTTCCAGAAGGCGTAAAGCCAATTGGTTGTAAATGGATTTTCAAAAGAAAGACGGACGCGGATGGTAACATTACTATCCACAAAGCTAGGCTTGTCGCGAAAGGGTTCACGCAAGTTCCAGGAGTGGACTACGACGAGACTTTCTCGCCCGTAGCTATGCTGAGGTCTGTTCGGATATTACTAGCAATTGCTGCTTATTTCGATTATGAAATATGGCAGATGGATGTCAAAACGGCTTTCCTAAATGGAAACCTCAAAGAGGATGTATACATGATACAGCCAGAAGGTTTTGTCATTCATAAGGATGCTGGAAAGGTATGCAAACTTCAGAAAGCCATTTATGGTCTGAAGCAAGCATCAAGGAGCTGGAACATTCGTTTTGATGAAGTAGTCAAAGAGTTTGGATTCATCAGGAATGACGAAGAGTCTTGTGTTTACAAGAAGTTTAGTGGGAGCGCAAAAGCATTTCTAATCTTGTATGTGGATGACATATTGTTGATTGGAAATTATGTGAATTTCCTTAGCGAAATAAAAGAATCATTGAAGAAGAGTTTTTCAATGAAAGACTTGGGCGAAGCGGCATATGTATTGGGCATCAGGATCTATAGAGATAGATCAAAACGCCTGATAGCGCTTAGCCAAAGCACGTACATTGACAAGGTGTTGAAAAGGTTCAACATGGAGGACTCCAAGAAAGGCCTACTCCCCATGTCACCTGGCACAGTGCTTTGCAAGAATCAGAGTCCTCGGACTCTCGATGAGCGAGTGCAAATGAATGATGTTCCATATGCCTCGGCAGTTGGTTCTATTATGTATGCCATGCTATGTACAAGACTGGATGTTTCCTATGCGCTAAGTGTTAGCAGCCGGTACCAAAGTGATCCAGGATTGGAACACTGGGCAGCAGTCAAGGGTATTCTAAAGTACCTCAGACGGACCAAGGATTTACTCCTTGTGTACGGAGGTGATGAAGAGCTCATTGTAAGTGGTTACACTGATGCAGGCTTCATGACTGACCCAGATGACTTCAAATCTCAATCAGGTTATGTTTTCATATTGAACGGTGGCGCAGTTGATTGGAAAAGTTCCAAACAAAAGACTGTGGCGGATTCTACGATGGAGGCGGAGTATGTTGCTGCTTCAGAAGCCTCCAAGGAGGCGGTATGGATCAAGCAATTTCTTGAAGACCTTGGTGTGGTTCCAAGTGCTCTGGACCCGGTGGAGATCTATTGTGATAATAGTGGCGCCGTGGCTCAGGCAAGGGAGCCAAGTTCGCACCATAAGACAAGACATATTCAACGCAAATATAAACTCATTCGACATCATGTCGAAGAGGGTTTAGTGAAAGTACGCAAAGTTCACACGGATCTGAATGTGTCAGACCCGATGACGAAGCCTCTACCACGAGCAAAGCATGAGCAACACCGGATAGCCATTGGTGTTAGGGAAGCCATGTAACTGAGTTATGACTCTAGTGCAAGTGGGAGTCTGTAGGAGATATGCCCTAGAGGCAGTAACAACAGTTATTTTGTATCTCCTGGTTTGTAATGAAAGTTTATATTCCATGCTATAACTGCCTTGATTCTCGAGTCTGCAAATAAAACGAGGCTTGGAGGGAAACTCATGTGCACGTGTGGTATAATAAACGATGAAATGTATTCCTAGTCTTGCCTCTAAGACTGGCTCAAGTATTGCATGATGATCCTGTTTTCCTGATCATGGGCATGGCTATGCCAGCTATTTTGAGGGCACGATGTTAGTAGAACACTTGTGTTGAATCGACCCAAATTGATGTTATGCTATGAGATACGTTCGTCACAAGTTTATGGTTTATAACACAGAGATAGTTAATGTTTGCATAATTCCTTAGACCATGAGAGTATCGAGTTCCTTCGTACTTGCTTCGTGAACTTTGGGGTTTGTTAAACGTCATCCGTAACTGGGTGGCTATTACGGCGGCTTACGGGTTCACGGAAAAGTATGGCAAGTAACGAGATAGCTCAAGATTGGGATTTGCTCCTCCGACGATGGAGAGATATACTCGGGCCCTCTCGGTGTAACAGTATCCATCATCGTCTGCGCAGACAACTTGTGATTTGATCACCGGGATGCCGGAACACGAAAACGAGAAAAGAGAACAAAACCGGTAACGAGGTAACTTGCATAGTGGACAATATGTTGGCCCACGGGGATGAAATAAATCTCACCTCAGGTGTTTGTGATATATCGCGAAGCAACAGGAATAGCTCACGGCAACTGGAGGTTCACTCGAATATTTATTCATGTGGGTATAGGGGTCAATATGGGTGTCCACGGCTCCGATGTTGATCATTGATCGGAAGGGTTTCCGGGTCATGTCTATACTTCACTGAACCTATAGGGTCACACGCTTAAGGGTCATCTATCTGCTGAATACTAGACAGGGAGTCTGAGAGAAAGTTTTCGGAAAAAGTTTTTCGGAAACGTCAGAAAAGTTCTGACGAGAGAGGTCACCGGATGAGTTTCGGTGAAACCAAAAAAGTTGTTTCGGGGTATACCATTAAGTCAAAATGGTTTCGGCATGTGTCTGATAATTCTTGGAGGGTGCCAGAAACGTTCTGGAAACTTTCTGGAATTTTCAGGGAATATAACCGGAAATGTTCTGGAGCTGCCGGAACCGCTTCAGATGCTTTTCGCAGATGAAAATCACTAAACTGGAATTGTTCCAGAACGCGTTGAAAATAATTATGGTGGGTACTGGAAATGTTCTAAGCCCACATGAATTTTTTCAGTTCGAACGGACGCTGAAAAATGTCGTCGTGAATAGTGAAAGTGCTTTTTGGATATTTTTTTGGTGAGTCACCTTTGGGATATTTTCAAAGGGCTTCTAGAAGGGATTGGGAGGCAAGCAAGCTCCTCATGGGGGGGCCCCCAAGGGGGTGGCCGGCCAAGGTGGGGAGGGCCTCATGGTCCTCCACATGGCACCCCTTTTCTCCCATATGCCCTTTGTGAATGACTTAAAGTGGGGGTACTTTGGTATTTCGAATACCTTTTCTACCCCTTGGCTTTCCTATAAATAGAGGGAGTGAGGGCTGCCATAAGCTTCATCCTTGCTCTCATACACAAGCCATGCATGATCTGGCATTCTCTCTCCCTCCCCGCGAAATAGTTTCGTAGAGCCGAAAGGCTGTCTAGTTTCCGGCAGGAACTAGTTCTGGACGGCGAAGCCCTGCCGGATAGCTGACACCGTACGTGTGCAACCCCGTAGAGAGGTCGTAGTTTCGGTCTTCTGCCCGAGGGGCTGTTCGAGTGTCCTCCCGAAGGGCTGTCCGAGTCTTCGTTCGAGTTTCGAGGGTCCTCCGCGACATCGTCCGGGGGACTGTCCGACCGCCTCCCGAAGGGCTGTCCGACGAGGGAGTACATCCTCGCGGTTGGGAGGTTTTTTAAATCCTAGCTGCGGGGATCTGCACCAACGATCTCCACCGACTCTTCTTCCGCTGCGCTTCGAGTCGGTACGGAACAGATCAAACCTTGTATGCAATCTCCTTAGCAGGTCCTGGGCGTGCTCGCTACCGAAATTTTTATTTTCTGTCGCGTTCCCCAACATCTAGGTCAATAGGTTAGTCCCAAAAATAATATAAAATAGCATATTCATGCATATAAAACATCCAAAGTTGATAATATAGTAGCATGGAACGATCAAAAATTATAGATACGTTGGAGACGTATCAAGCATCCACATGAGCATCATCATTATCATTATCATTATCACTAGGTGCTTACCATTGCCAGATTGTGTTTCAACATCAGAAATAGAAACATCATTATTATCCTCCAAGTGTTTTTCTACCTCTGGTTCACTAGAAGTATGCAAAGTCCTACCATTTTTCTTTTTCTTTTTCTTTTTAGAGGGACTAGGTGCATCAACATTAATTCTTTGAGAGTCTTGTTTAATTCTTTTAGGATGACCTTCAGGATAAAGTGGCTCTTCAGTCATTCTACCTCCTCTAGTCATTACTCTAATAGCATGATCATTCATATTGTTATTCATTTCGCAATTCACTTTGAGATTTAGCAACTTGTTCTAACTGGGTTTGAACCATAGATGCATGTTTACCTACACCCTTGACATCATTAACAATTCTAAACAACAAGTCACTCAAGCGATCAATCATGTAAGCATTTCGTATTAATTGTTTCATAACATTTGCATTGAAGTGATCTTGCTTAATAATATAATTGTCAAATTCATACAAGCATTGACTAGGAGGTTTGTTATAAGGAACATCACCTTCATCAAACTTTATAAGAACATGTATTTCTTCAATAGGTGGCAAATTCTTAACGTCTTTAGCTTTAATACCTTTTTCCTTCATACATTTCTTTGCTTCTTGCATATCTTCAGGACTGAGAAATAAAATACCCCTCTTCTTCGGAGTGGGTTTAGGCGGTGGTTCAGGAAGTGTCCAATTATTATCATTCTTCAATATATTATTCAATAGTTCCTCAGCTTGTTCAATAGTCCGTTCCCTGAAAACACAACTAGCACAACTGTCAAGGTAGTCCCTAGAAGCATAGGTTAGTCCATTATAAAAGATATCAAGTATTTCATTTTTCTTAAGAGGATGATCAGGCAAAGCATTTAGTAATTGGAGAAGCCTCCCCCAAGCTTGAAGGAGATTCTCTTCTTCAATTTGCACAAAGTTAAATATTTCCTGTAAGGCAGCTTGTTTCTTATGAGCAGGAAAATATTTTTCAGAGAAGTAGTAAATCATGTCCTGGAGACTATGCACACAACTGGGATCAAGAGTATTAAATCATTTCTTAGCATCACCCTTTAATGAGAAAGGAAACAACTTAAGAATATAGTAATAGCGATTTTTTCCTCATGAGCAAATAGGGTGGCTATATCATTTAATTTAGTAAGGTGTGCCACAACAGTTTCAGTTTCTTAACCTTGAAAAGGATCAGATTCAACCAAAGTAATTAACTCAGGATCAATAGAGAATTCATAATCCTTATCAGTAACAAATATAGGAGAGGTAGCAAACTTAGGCTCATATTTCATTCTCTCCCTCATAGATTTTTCTTTCATTTCAGCAAGCAATTTTATAACTTCATCTCTATCATTACAAGCAAGAATGGCTCTAGCCGTCTCCCTATCAAAGACATGTTCATCAGGTGATTTAACTCTAATAGGAGGGCTAGGCATAATAGGTGAATCATAATTCTCAAGAGTTTCAACATTTTCAACATTCTCAAGTTCTTTAGCTTTAGCAATGTGTTCATTAAGAAATTCACCAAGTGTCACAGTATTATCAAGCATAGTACTAGCAGTATTGTTCATAGTAGAAGTAGTATCATCAATAACTTGTGACATATCAGAATTAATAGCAGGTGATGGTGTTGCAAGCTTGCTCAAAACAGAAGGTGAATCAAGTGCAGAGCTAGAAGGCAGTTCCTTACCTCCCCTCGTCTTAGAGGGAACGATCTTGGTCTTAGCGTCTTTCAGATTCTTCATAGTGATCAACAGATATAAATCCCAAGTGACTCAGCAAATAAAGCTATGCTCCTTGGCAATGGCGCTAGAAAAAGGTCTTGATAGCCCACAAGTATAGGGGATCGCAATAGTTTTCGAGGGTAGAGTATTCAACCCAAATTTATTGATTCGACACAAGGGGAGCCAAAGAATATTTGCAAGTATTAGCAGTAGAGTTGTCAATTCAACGACACCTGGAGACTAAATATCTGCAGCAGAGTGATCAGTAGCACAGTAGTATGGTAGTTTGATAGCAATAGCAATAGTAGTGACAATAACAGTAACGGTAGTAGCAATAGTTTTGTAGCAATTGTGACAGTAGTAGCAACAATAGTAACTTAGCAAAGAACAATATGTGAAAAGCTCGTAAGCATTGGATTGGTGATTTATGTTGGATAACATTCATCATGTAACAGTCATAACCTAGGGCGACACATAACTAGCTCCAATTCATCAATGTAATGTAGGCATGTATTTCGTATATAGTCATACGTGCTTGCGATAAGAACTTGCATGACATCTTTTGTCCTACCCTCCCATGGCAGCAGGGTCCTTAAGGAAACTAAGGGATATTAAGGCCTCCTTTTAATAGAGAACCGGAACAAAGCATTAACACTTAGTGAATACATGAACTCCTCAAACTACGGCAATCACCGGAAAGAATCCCAATTATTGTCACCTTTGGGTATGCGGATCATGACACGTAATAGGTGCATATAACTTGCAAGATTGGATCAAGAACACAAATATATTCATGAAAACATAAAGGGTTCAGATCTAAAATCATGGCACCCGGGCCCAAGTGACAAGCATTAAGCATAGCACAGTCATAGCAACATCAATCTCAGAACATAGTGGATACTAGGGATCAAGCCCTAACAAAACTAACTCGATTACATGATAAATCTCATCCAACTCATCACCGTCCAGCAAGCCTACGAAGGAATTACTCACTCCCGGCGGTGAGCATCATGAAATTGGTGATGGAGAATGGTTGGTGATGACGATGCCGGAAGATCCCCCCTCTCTGGAGCCCTGAACGGACTCCAGATCTAGACTCTCGATGAAGAACAGGAGGTGGCGGCGGCTCCGTATCATGAAACGTGATAAATCGTCCTCTCTTATTTTTTTTCTCTGGAATTATGAATTTATAAGCCAGAGATTAGGGTCAACAGAGCCACGTGGGCCCCATGAGCCACTAGGGCGCACCTGGGGGGGTGGCGCGCCCTGGTGCCTCGTGGGCACCTGGTGGCCCCCCTCCAGTGGGTATTGGCTCCCGTATTTTTTCTCCAAAAAGTTTCGTCCAATTCCAAGAACTTTTATTTCTACACAAAAAACAACACCATGGTATTTTTGCTGAAAACAGCGTCAGTCCAGGTTAGTTCCATTCAAATCATGCAAATTAGAGTCCAAAACAAGAGCAAAAGTGTTTGGAAAAGTAGATACGATGGAGACGTATCAAGCATGCCAGCATAGCTCCACAGCTTCCCCGTGATGCTCCTGACGCCGAGCTAGCCTCCACTGCCATGAGTTCGAGCACTGTAGCTCCGGCCAGCGCATCACCGCGGCGGCCGTGCTCATCCACTCCACCGCTCAGCTATAAATATCCATGCCTGAGCCCCCTCGAGCTCACCAGCCTCCTCCCCTCTCCCTCTAGATCACCCCCGTGCCCTCGCCCAGTCAATTTTGTCACCGAAGCGCTCGAGTTGCCGGCGAGCCCCGCCTACTGCTCCGCCCAATCCACCCCCTCGGCCCTCCCCAGCACCCACAGAACCCACCCGTGGATGCACCGTTCTCCGGCGACCTCACCCACACCCGCGCCCAGCCTCCCCGGCCATCGGGGCACCCACATCGACCGGAGCCGCCGCTCTCGGTAGCGCTATGCCGCTCCACCTCCAGCCATCCCTAGCCTCGCCCAAGGCCTTCCCTGGACGCGGCATTTGCTGATTCACCTGCCTATCTGGTTGCCGGCCGGAGAAGCTCACCGGAGCACCCGGGCCTCACCGGAGCCCAAGCTCCCAGCCACGGCATTGGGCAGGAGGAGGGAAGGAAGAAGAAGAAAGGAGAAGGGAGGAGAGAGAAGCTGACTAGTGGGCCCTGACCCCACCTGTCAGCGAGGGGAGCGGCACCACACTAGATAAGTGGAAGCACCTTCGGTGCGTTTATGTTTTCCCTGAAGGAAGATGTATCCTGCTGAAGTGCGCGACCCGCCGAGCTATCAGGGACCCCGTTGGTAATATTATTTTTGTAGATAGGTCCCTGGCAGAGAAACACTTGTAACTTTTTGCTCGTAACTCCAGATCAGGTGATTCCAAAGCCCACGATTTCTATTCATCGAGCCCGTTTTGATGGTATCATTTTCACAATGTTGACACATTTTGAAAATGACCATTTTACCCCTGCTCTCTATTCAGCCATTTCCGAAGGTAAACTTTTCCGGCAACTCCGTTCGTGAAATGATCGCACTTCTTTCTGATGAACTCTACGACCCCGAGGCAAGCCGACCATCTGATATATGCCCCAAAGCATTGCTTATATATTGTTCTTGTATGTGTAAGTACTTGCATGTAAATGGGTATGCTTATGCTTGTATGCGTAGTAATAAGCGGTATGCGATTCTGATGAACACTTGCTTGCCCTCTATTTGGTGATGGCACCACGCCTGTGTTCTGAGCTATTTCCGGTCGTCCAGGGTGGATGCTGACTTTATATTTCTCTTTTCAACAACTGTCTCGAGTTCTGAGCTGCTTTCGGCCGTCTCGTGCAGTCGTTAAATTTCTTTTTGTAAAAGTGACCCCATGCTCTGAGCTGCTTTTCGGTCGTCTTAGGGAGCTGCTACTTTCTTTTTATCAACACCGTCTCATGCTCTAAGCTGCTTTTCAGCCGTCTTGAGCTGGGGTTGAGTTATTCCGGTAACGTCCCAGATCTGAGTTGTAAAGACCGTTCTGCAGACCGTTCTGGTGGCTACTGGTTTATTTGCCGGTTTCATGCAAGGGTTCGGATGGTCGTAACCCATAGTTAAAACTTGTAAAGTGATAAACTTGCCATTTAAATATTGTTTCACTAGGGACTCGTTGTGAGATATATGGAGATAAGTTGTTATGTTTTCATAGTTGTTACATCATGCATTATTACTGTTATTGCAATGATCAAGAAGGTGACTTAGTTATGACAACCTCCTCCATCGGCTGGATCGAATCATAGTGCTACTGAACCGAGCAATCCAGTGCAGCCATATTTGCCGGTATGGGATGGCCCTAACTTGGTCTATTGTCTTGCCTCTTATCGGTACCTCCAAAGAGGGAAGATTATGCGTGCGTGCTAACCTGGCCCGGTAGGCGGTGATAACCTTGTGAGCCCAAGCTATATGGAACCCGGGGTCCCTGTTTGGGACAGTTTTGTTTGGCCACGATGATGGCAGGTGTCAGGAGTGACACAGGGGACACCCAGGACATGACCCTGAAGGGGTGTGATTGTCGGTGGGACCGTAAGAGTGCCAGGCAATGGACAAGTTTTGTTGGAGCAGCACCGGTCCACCCGAATGGGAATATGTACTAAAGTGCGAGACCGGGAGCTCCATGGTGTGGGTAAAGTGCGCAACCTCTGCTGAGTGTAAATTAATTCGAATAGCTGCGTCCTCGGTCATGGGACATGATACGTCTCAGTCGTATCTATAATTTTTGATTGTTTCTTGCCAATATTCTACAACTTTCATATACTTTGGGCAACTTTTTATACTATTTTTGGGACTAACATATTGATCCAGTGCACAGTGCCAGTTCCTGTTTGTTGCATATTTTTTGTTTCGTAGAATATCCATGCCAAACGAAGTCCAGACGTGATAAAAACTTATGGAGATTTTTTTGGAATATATGTGATTTTTGGGAATTGGAATCAACGCGAGACGATGCCCGAGGGGCCCACGAACCCTTGAGGCCGCCCCAGGGGGTAGGGCATGGCCAGGATCCTTGTGGTCACCCTGTAAGGTGGTTGGTGCCCTTCTTTTGCCGCAAGAAAGCTAATATCTGGATAAAAATCGTGTTAAAATTTCAGTCCAATCGGAGTTACGGATCTCCAGGAATTTAAGAAACGGTGAAAGGCCAGAATCTGGGAAGGCAGAAACAGAAGGAAACAGAGAGAGAGATCCAATCTCAGAGGGGCTCCCGCCCCTCCGCCGCCATGGAGGCCAAGGACCAGAGGGGAAACCCTCCTCCCATCTAGGGGGAGGTCAAGGAAGAAGAAGAAGGAGGGGGCTCTCTCCCCCTCTCTCCCGGTGGTGCCGGAACGCCGCCGGGGCCATCATCATGTGACGGCGATCTACTCCAACAACTTTGTCATCTTCACCAACACCTCCATCACCTCCCCCCCATCTATCTACAGCGGTCCACTCTCCCGCAACCCGCTGTACCCTCTACTTGAACATGGTGCTTTATGCTTCATATTATTATCCAATGATGTGTTCCATCCTATGATGTCTGAGTAGATTTTTGTTGTCCTATCGATGATTGGTGAATTGCTATGATTGGTTTAATTTACTTGTGGTTATGTTGCTGCCCTTTGGTGCCCATCATATGAGCGCGTGTGTGGATCACACCATAGGGTTAGTTGTATGTTGATAGGACTATGTATTGGAGGGCAAGGGTGACAGCAGCTTCAGCCTAGCATAGAAATTGATGCATACGGGATTGAAGGGGGGCAATATATCTTAATGCTATGGTTGGGTTTTACCTTAATGAACGTTAGTAGTTGTGGATGCTTGCTAATAGTTCCAATCATAAGTGCATAGAATTCCAAGTAAGGGATGACATGCTAGCAGTGGCCTCTCCCACATAAAACTTGCTATCAGTCTAGTAACGTAGTCAATTGCTTAGGGACAATTCTGCAACTCCTACCACCACTTTTCCACACTCGCTATACTAACTTAATTGATTATTCATCTAAACAGCCCCTAGTTTTTATTTACGTGCTCTTATTGATCTTGCAGACCTATCCCGTTACACCTACAAAGTACATCTAGTTTCATACTTATTCTAGGTACAGCGAACATTAAGCGTGCGTAGAGTTGTATCGGTGGTCGATAGAACTTGACGGAATATTTGTTCTACCTTTAGCTCCTCGTTGGGTTCGACACTCTTACTTATCAAGAAAGGCTACAATTGATCCCCTATACTTGTGGGTTATCAAGACCTTTTTCTGGCGCCGTTGCCGGGGAGCAATAGCTTGGGGTGAATATTCTCGTGTGTGCTTGTTTGCTTTATCACTAAGTAGATTTTATTTGCTGTTCTAAGTTGTTCTCTATCTTTAGTTATGGATATGGAACACGAAATACCAAAAAAATTAGGTGTACTTACTACTCATGGAGATGGGGAACCACCTAAAACCCTCAATACTCGTTATGTGGAAAATATTATGCACTACTTTGATAATCCTGAGAAAATCCCATTCAACTTGATAATGGGAGACACGTTGGATCAACGTGAATACTTTAGGGATTATTGCTTGACTCAAAAAGGGAAACTGTTATGGGATCAAATTCATATGTTGCATTGGTATGCTTGGAATTTATGCTTGAGATATGATTATACTTGTTGCTCTAGGATGAAGGCTCCACACCTTCCCTTTTCATGTAAATTTAATGATAATGAAACCTTGGCTTCATATGCTAATGGTATATATGATTACTATGATGTGGAACGAATAGAAGAATTCATTGCTTTTAAGGGTGCTTATGAAATTGAATCTTTGTTTAAAAAGTGTGAAAATTATGATGATGCTGTTTACAGACCTGAAAATTATGCTATACTTAAATATTGCTATGAGAATTATGAATATAATGCCGATATTGATGAGTTTATTGAGAAAGTCTCCGTTGTCCAAGAAGAGACTAATATTTTGCAGGAAACTATGGAAGAAGAAAATGATGGCACTCTGAGCTCATTAGATGAAAAAGATGACGAGGAGAGCGAGGAACAAAAGGAGGAAGAGCAGACTAGCTACCCGTGCCCACCTTCTAATGAGATCAACTCTTCAACTCATACATTTTTTAATTTCCCTTCGTGCTTACCGAAGGATGAATGCTATGTTGATTGCTATGATCCCTTGGATTCGTTTGAAATATCCCTTTTTGATGAACTTGATGCTTGCTATGCTTGTGGCCATGAGGCCAATATGAATTATGTTTATGGAGATGAACTTGCTATAGTTCCTTATGTTAAGAATGAAATTGTTGCTATTGCACCCACACATGATAGTCCTATTATCTTTTTGAATTCTCCCAACTACACTATATCGGAGAAGTTTGCACTTATTAAGGATTATATTGATGGGTTGTGTTTTACTATTGCACATGATGATTTTGATGGATATAATATGCATGTGCTTGCTGCTCCTACTTGCAATTATTATGAGAGAGGAACTACATCTCCATCTCTCTATGTTTCCAATATGATAAAATTGCAAGAAACTGCTTATGCTATGTATTGGTCTTTACTTGATGTGCATGAATTGTTCTTTTATGACATGCCGATGCATAGGAAGAGAGTTAGACTTTGTTGTTGCATGATATATGTTACTTTGTGCTCACTACTAAATTACAAATCATTGTTAATTAAAATTGGCTTTGATATACCTTGGGATCCGGGTGGATCAATTACTTGAGCACTTTATGCCTAGCTTAATGGCTTTAAAGAAAGCGCTGCCAAGGAGACAACCCGGAAGTTTTAGAGTCATTTATTTCTGTTGAGTGCTTTTATAAAGTTTAAAAACAAAAAAATATAGAGGGGAACCTAAAAAAATTTCAAAAAGAAAAGCGAAAGTGAGAAAGACGAGCATTGTTAAAGTGGGAGCTAGCCTTGAACTTTGTTCATGCCCATGGAAACTTTGTGAACCTTGATTACAGAAACTTTTCAACAAAAATAATTATCCCCTTTTATAAATCCCTTGTATTGTAAAAATAATGTGCCAAGATTTGCCTTTAGGATGATTAGATTGCTTGTTTGGTGTGTGCAGTGCAAAAACAGAAACTTTGGCTGTAGTGCGTGAATTTACATTTTTTACTGGAATGTCAAAAGTTTCTAAACTTTTTACACAGTACTTCTATGCAAAAAATTTATTTTGTCCTAATTTTTCAGAATTTTTGGAGTTACAGAAGTATATGTACCATCTGAATCTTTACAGATTGTCCTGTTTTCACAGATTGCTGTTATAGTTTCGTTATTTGCTTATGTTTGAAATCTTGTTGAGCCTCCTTTGACTTGGGGCCATAGAATTGTGATAGCATACAGTGGGAAATGATTTATTATAATTATACAATAATGTTACGGCAGTACATTATGGTATTTGATGTTTTATGTACTAACCCCTCTAATAAAAAGTTCGGTTAAGTTTTGTGTGGATGAAGTGTTCTAAGATCGAGGAGGTATTGATATGAGAAGAATGAGGAGAGTCAAGAGCTCAAGCTTGGGGATTCCCAAGGCACCCCAAGTAAATATCCAAGGAGACTCAAGCGTCTAAGCTTGGGGATGTCCCGGAAGGCATCCGTCCTTCTTCAACAATTATCGGTATGTTTCGGCTTTTGTTTTGTTCACATGATATGCGTAAATCTTAGAGCGTCGTGTGCTTTTTATTTTTCTTTTAATAATTCACCATGCTGGTATGAGAAAGTTCTTGGTTGATTTATAGAAGGCTCTTTGCACCTCACTTATATCTTTTGAGTATGGCTTTATAGAATGCTTCATGTGCTTCATTTATATCATTTGAAGTTTGGATTGCCTGTTTCTCTACACATAGAAAACCACCATTTGTAGAATGCTCTTTTGCTTCACTTATATTTGTTAGAGCATGGGCATATCTTTTGTAGAAAGAATTAAATTCTCATGCTTCACTTATATCTATTTAGAGAGTTAACAGGAGTCGGTCATTCACATGGTTAGTCATAAAATCCTACATAAAACTTGTAGATCACTGAATATGATATGTTTGATTCCTTGCAATAGTTTTGCGATATAAAGATGGTGATATTAGAGTCATGCTAGTGAGTAATTTTGGATTGGTAGAAATACTTGTGTTAAAGTTTGTGATTCCCGTAGCATGCACATATGGTGAACCGTTATGTGATGAAGTCGGAGCATGATTTATTTTTTGATTGTCTTCCTTTGCATGAGGGTCGGGGGCGCGCAATGGTTAACTCCTACCAACCTTCCCCCTAGGAGCATGCGTACTAGTACTTTGCTTTGATGGCTAATAAATTTTTTGCAATAAGTATGTGAGTTCTTTATGACTAATGTTGAGTCCATGGATTATACGCACTCTCACCCTTCCACCATTGCTAGCCTCTCTCGTACCTCGCAACTTTCGCCGGTGCAATAAACCCACCATATTCCCTTCCTCAAAACAGCCACCATACCTACCTATTATGGCATTTCCATAGCCATTCTGAGATATATTGCCATGCAACTTCCACCGTTCCATTTATTATGACACGCACCATCATTGTCATATTGCTTTGCATGATCGTAAGATAGCTAGCATGATGTTTTCATGGCTTGTCCATTTTTTGATGTCATTGCTATGCTAGATCATTGCACATCCCGGTACACCACCGGAGGCATTCATATAGAGTCATATTTTATTCTAGTATCGAGTTGTAATTCTTGAGTTGTAAGTGAATAAAAGTGTGATGATCATCATTATTAGAGCATTGTCCCATGTGAGGAAAGGATGATGGAAGCTATGATTCCCTCACAAGGTGGGATGAGTCTCCAGGCTTTACAAAAAAATAAAAGAGGCCAAAGAAGCCCAAATAAAAAAAAAGAGGCCAAAGAGCCCAAAACAAAAAAAAGAAAAAATGAAAGAAAAAGAGAGAAGGGGCAATGCTACTATCCTTTACCACACGTGTGCTTCAGAGTAGCACCATGTTCTTCATATAGAGAGTCTCTTGAGGTATCACCTTCATATACTAGTGGAAATTTTTCATTATAGAACTAGGTTTGTATATTCCAATGATGGGCTTCCTCAAATGCCCGAGGTCTTCATGAGCAAGCAAGTTGGATGCACACCCACTTAGTTTTCAGTTTGAACTTTCATACACTTATAGCTCTAGTGCATCCGTTGCATGACAATTCCTACTCACTTGCATCGATATCGATTGATGGGCATCTCCATAGCCCATTAATTTGCCTAGTTGATGTGACACACTTTTTTTGTCTTCTCCTCACAACCACCTTCTATTCCACCTATAGTGCTATATCCATGGCTCACGCTCATGTATTGCGTGAAAGTTGAAAAATCTTGAGAACATTAAAAGTATGAAACAATTGTTTGGCTTGTCATCGGGGTTGTGCATGATGAAATACTTTGTGTGATGAAGATGGAGCATAGCCAGACTATATGATTTTGTAGGGATAACTTTCTTTAGCCATGATATTTTGAGAAGATATGATTGCTTTATTAGTATGCTTGAAGTATTATTGTCTTTATGTCAAATGATAGACTATTGCTTTGAATCACTCGTGTCTTAATATTCATGCCATGATTAGATTATATGATCAAGATTATGCTAGGTAGCATTCCACATCAAAAATTATCTTTTTTATCATTTACCTACTCGAGGACGAGCAGGAATTAAGCTTGGGGATGCTGATACGTCTCCATCGTATCTATAATTTTTGATTGTTTCATGCCAATATTCTACAACTTTCATATACTTTGGGCAACTTTTTATACTATTTTTGGGACTAACATATTGATCCAGTGCCCAGTGCCAGTTCCTATTTGTTGCATGTTTTTTGTTTCGCAGAATATCCATACCAAACGAAGTCCAAACGCGATAAAAACTTACGAAGATTTTTTTTAGAATATATGTGATTTTTGGGAATTAGAATCAACGCAAGACGATGCCCGAGGGGGCCACAGGCCCTTGAGGCGCACCCCAGGGGGTAGGGCACAGCCAGGACCCTTGTGGTCACCCCGTAAGGAGGTTGGTGCCCTTCTTTCGCCGCAAGAAAGCTAATATCTGGATAAAAATCATGTTAAAATTTCAGCCCAATCGGAGTTACAGATCTCCAGGAATTTAAGAAACGGTGAAAGGCCAGAATCTGGGAAGGCAGAAACAGAAGGAAACACAGAGAGAGAGAGAGAGAGAGAGAGAGAGATCCAATCTCGGAGGGGCTCCCACCCCTCTGCTGCCATGGAGGCCAAGGACCAGAGGGGAAACCCTCCTCCCATCTAGGGGGGAGGTCAAGGAAGAAGAAGAAGGAGGGGGGCCCTCTCCCCCTCTCTCCCGGTGGCGCCGGAACGCCGCCAGGGCCATCATCGTGTGACGGCGATCTACTCCAACAACTCCGTCATCTTCACCAACACTTCCATCACCTTCCCCCATCTATCTACAGCGGTCCACTCTCCCGCAACCCGCTGTACCCTCTACTTGAACATGGTGCTTTATGCTTCATATTATTATCCAATGATGTGTTGCCATCCTATGATGTCTGAGCAGATTTTTGTTGTCCTATCGGTGATTGGTGAATTGCTATGATTGGCTTAATTTGCTTGTGGTTATGTTGATGTCCTTTGGTGCCCATCATATGAGCGCACTTGTGGATCACACCATAGGGTTAGTTGTATGTTGATAGGACTATGTATTGGAGGTCAAGGGTGACAGCAGCTTCAGCCTAGCATAGAAATTGATGCATACGGGATTGAAGGGGGACCAATATATCTTAATGCTATGGTTGGGTTTTACCTTAATGAACATTAGTAGTTGCGGATGCTTGCTAATAGTTCCAATCATAAGTGCATAGAATTCCAAGTAAGGGATGACATGCTAGCAGTGGCCTCTCCCACATAAAACTTGCTATCGGTCTAGTAACGTAGTCAATTGCTTAGGGACAATTCCGCAACTCCTACCACCACTTTTCCACACTCGCTATACTAACTTAATTGATTATTCATCTAAACAGCCCCTAGTTTTTATTTACATGCTCTTATTTATCTTGCAGACCTATGTCGTTACACCTACAAAGTACTTCTAGTTTCATACTTGTTCTAGGTAAAGCGAACGTTAAGCGTGCGTAGAGTTGTATCGGTGGTCGATAGTACTTGAGGGAATATTTGTTCTACCTTTAGCTCCTCGTTGGGTTCGACACTCTTACTTATCGAGAAAGACTACAATTGATCCCCTATACTTGTGGGTTATCAAGACACAGTTCGTACTAGGTCACACTATTTGGTCTGTGTCGAGTCTGGAGGAGTTAACTGAATGATTGCTAAGAACGAACCAGATAAGGCAAGCTTTGTCAGCACAGATGCCTGGACATCGAATGACGTCAGGAAGTTGAGATGTTAGCCATGGGATGGCTAGAAAGGAGATGGTCAGATGACCATAAGAACTTGGATATTATCCGGAGGGATCGTGAGAGGGATCTTGATAAATTACCTATACCGTTATGCATTACCTTTCTGAATTTACCCTTGACAATTATCATGCTAGATAACCCTGTTGTAACATGATGATTAATTTTGCTAGATAGTTATACCATGCCATGATAGATAATATTACTCCAATAATTAAAGCATGCTTGAATGCCATGGATTGCATTGCTTGGTGTATATGTTATTTGGTTTGCTTGCGAATACATTCAAAAGTACTCAGCGGCCTTCAATGTGGCCAGGTTCTCCTAAGGATTCGACGTCCACTAATGAGAAGCCAGAGCATTCGCGGGCTAGCAGAGTAACCCAGTCAGATCCCTATGGATTGGAGCCACGCCAAGACCATGCTGCCTTAGATAAAGTTTTTCCGCTGCCATCACCTTTCTAAGATACCATGTAAAGACTTATATACCCATTAATAGAAATGCCTGTGTTCATGATACTTGTTGTAAAAGCGCATGCCAGAGTGATTTCCTGGGCTGGTGTGTGCGGCGACCGTCTGACTACAATGGTATTCAGGCGGGGCGCCACAAGTAGCGGCGACGCTTGGGCCGCCGGCAAAGAGTACCTTGGAAACTTCTTCGATCACTTGATCTAAACGACGAAACCTGCGATGATGTCATGATAGATGAGGAGGATCCAGGCTTAAAGGAGAGTGTTCGGTGGTTAGCCGTAACTAGGTTTAGAACTAGAAGAAGGGGCTGCCTCCCCAAGGGGCGGCGCACCATGGGGTAGGGCCCACCTCAAAACGCTAGCCCCACCAAGCTTTTCTTTTTTTTAGAAGACACCAAGCTAAGGGGGCGCCCCTTTTTTGGGCCTCTAAGAGCATCTCTAGCAGACCCCTTATCACGCGAACCTTTAAAGTGAATATAAGGGCCGCGGAAAATGTGTTTTGAGGGCTGGCGCAGGCTGTGGTGGAACAGACCCCGCAAGAGCAAACGGTAAAACAGAATATTCGGCAGAACAGACCCCGCAAGGGCGAACGGTAAAACACATGGGTTTTTCACAATTTAACACATATGTGTCATATTAAATAGAAATATGAAATCAATATAATTAAAATCTAAATATTACAATACAACAATCATCCAAATTACAATAATTATTCAAATCTAAGAATTAAACTTATAATTCAATACAAGAATTGTTCCGAATAAAACAATGATACAAATCAAACATTAATGTAAAAATGGCAGTTTTTTTTATTACTACCCATGCCTTTGCCAATGGTGCTCAATGAGATCGTGCTGAAGCTGGTGGTGGGTGTTTGAGTCTTCAATTTCTCGGTATGTCTGAAGGAATGCTTTTATGCGGTCAGGGTCTCTAGATGCCTTGACACGGCTACCGACATTGTCGTAGAAGAACTCCAAGTTCATGTCCCTCGCATCTTCGATGATCATGTTGTGCAGAATCACACAACATGTCATGATGTTGCTCAGATTTTTTGATATGCGCTAAAACCCTTCAAGCCCGCGGCGTTTCTCCTTTGGGTAAAAAATCGAGAATTGGCCTCGCAAGCTTCTACTATTCTTATGAAGAGGGATCGGCACATTCGATACCTTCTCCAGAAGAGGTGCGACAGATACATAGGTGACACCGCGAAGTAGTCTTGCATGAGCATCTCGTTCCCGAGATGGCGGTTGCGAGTGATGCAAAGACGACCGATGGTCGATCCTCGCTGTCTCTTTCTGTTCCTATCCTCGAGCTCCTTCACGGCGAGGACCACCACCACCATCTGTTGCCGATTGTTCTCGAGCAACATCTCTATGTCTGAGTCATCGGACGAGGACGAATCCTCGAGCAAAATTCCATGCAAGGGCTCAAATCCATCTACAAATCGCAACAGAGCTTGCATGAATGGAAATACTTCGCTAAATCAAACTTGAAAGGGTAGAAAAGGGCTCATCGGTAGATCCGGTCACACGCCGCCCGCCTCGACCGTGCACTAATCATACACGCAAATGTGCACGATCAAGGCCAGAGACTCACGGGAAGATATCACAACACAACTCTAGACACAAATAAAAATCATAAAGCTTTATATTACAAGCCAGGGCCACGAGGACCCAAATACATAAGTCAGCGAAAGCAACAATATCTGAGTACAGACATAATTAGACAAGTTTGCCTTAAGAAGGCTAGCAAAACAATGACAACTAGATCGAAAAGGCGCAGGCCTCCTGCCTGGGGCCTCCTATCTACTCCTGGTCGTCGGTCTCCACGTACTAGTAGGCTCCGTCGGGGTAGTAGTAGTCATCGACGGGATCAGCTGGCTCTGGCGTTCCGTCATCTGGTCGCAGCAACTGGGTAGAGGGGAAAAAGGTAGCAAAGCAACCGTGAGTACTCACCCAAAGTACTCGCAAGACTTACATCAGATCTATGCTAAGCATGCATCAGTATCAAAGGGAAGGGTTTGTATCTGTGGACTATACTGCAGAAGGCTAGAGTAGAGGGGAAGGCCTAGCCTATCGAAGACTAGCATCTAGCAGCATTAGAAGAGTGTAGATTAGCATATACTAAATTAATAAGCATACAATAGCCATGCCCAGAGATCCTTCCTTGACTCCCTGAGAGAAAGCGATCCCAGAGCTATCATATTACTTAAGTAACATAGGTATCCAGTTCTAGTAGTAGTAGATCGGGATACAACTCCGAGCATCCATTACCGTGGACATGGCTATTCGAATAAATTAACTTCCCTGCAGGGGTGCACCAACTTACCCAACACGCTCGATTAATTCTGTCCTGACACACTTCTCCAGGTCATGCCCGGCCTCGGCTCATCGACACCCCGTAGTCCTACCTAGGCTCAACAGAGAGGCCAGCACGCTAGTCTAAATCCTAAGTACGAAGGGGTCATGGGCCAATCATCCTTTGCACTCCTACGAGTTGCGAACATGGCCGGGATCAGACCCACCCCCTTATACAAGTGCAGGAGGTTACCATCCACTCGGGTGCGTGGCACTCACACTACTAGGGAAAACCTTATAGGTGGAGGCTTATCAGTAGCGCGGCTTTGTGGAACGCGCTACTGCTAATTTACAGTAGCGCGGGCACTGCACAGGCGCTACTACTATCCACTTATCAGTAGCGCGGGGAAGACGAAAGGCACTACTGCTATGTGAGCCCCACCTTAGCCACCAGGCTATGTATAGTAGCAGCGCGGCCCGCCTGAAGCACGCTACTGCTAAAACTTTAGCAGTAGCGCATGTTGCAGACCCACCACTGCAACTAATGTTGTACTGTGCCACATGGTGGGCCCCGCTTACCAGCAGCGTGGCCTGCAGGACCGCGCTACTGCTAACGTTTTAGCAATAGCGCCGTTTGATGGCCCACGCCGCTGCTAAGGCGCAGCAGCCACATTTTTAACCCTCTCCCCCTTCCCCTTCCTCTCTCCCTTCACTTTGCCCCCCTCCTCTCTCCCTCACTTTGCTTCTTTCTCACCTTGCTTCTTCCCCCATTACTCTCTTTCTTCTCCTACCTCTCTTTCTCTCTCTTTAATACCCCTAACTACACCACACCTCAATTAATGCAACCCCTTTCTCTTTTCCTCACTTTTCCACCCCCTCCACTAGTTAGAGCCATCTCCTTCCCCAACTAGGTATGTAGATCTACCCATTTAATGAAGTGACCTTTCTACCTCCCCAACTAGATCTATCCATTTAATTGTGCGTGAGTTGCTTATGTTTTGCCGAAATGTCGATTTATTTCCGTTTCGGCGAATTTCGGGCAAACTCTAAATGTCCTATTTTTAGGGAAGGTCATGCTGAATTTTTGTATGACTTTGATGCATGCATGCATTTTTATAATCATTTTTCTTATTATTACTACACAGACGATCATGATGGTGAGTGGAATGATGGTGGAAAGGTGGTTGCGATCGGTGGTGCAAGACATGTATGATAATAAACGGACATAGATTTTATGTCCGTGTTGAAGATGCAAAGGAGGAGTTTGGCTCGATCCCTATAAGGATGGTCGTTTGAAGGCGCACCTGCTCATGACTGGTTTCATGGATGGCTACACTCGGTGGATAAGTCAAGATGATGAATATGAGGACGCCGACGGGGCAGCCAATGACAACATGGGGCCAGACGAAGAGATGACCGATAATGGCGGCAGAGAAGAGGCCGGACATGGCGGCGGAGAAGGGGCCGGACATGGTGGCGGTGGAGAAGAGGCCGGAAATGGCACCAGAGAAGACGCGGACACGCCGCAGCCTTCGTCGCTACTAAGTTCACTCTTGCGGGACCCTCATGTTCGAGACCTGCTTCGCAAGAAGACGAGTAGCGACAGAGCTACTTCTAGAGAGGAGGCCAAACTAGAGCAACTGGAGGTAGACTCGAAGACTCCATTGTATGATGGTTGTGATCCCGAGGTGACCTACTTGAGTTTCACCCTCAAACTTCTAAAGACGAAGGCTAAAAACAAATGGACCGACAGAAGCCTCGATGAGCTTCTCAAGTATCTAAAGAAGGTTCTTCCCGCGGGGAACCTGTGTCCTACTAGTGTCGATGAGGCCAAGAAGATCGTGTGCCCTCTTGATCTGCTGCACATTAGATACCATGCATGCATCAACGATTGCATCATTTATTGGAAGGAGCACACGGAAAAAACCAACTGTCCGGTGTGCAATGCTTCTCGATACAAGAAAGCCGGAAAGAAATCTCCCCAGAAAGTTGTATGGTACCTACCGATCACTCCCCGTCTGCGGCGTTATTTCGTAGATCCTAAGGAAGCAAAGCTCATGCGCTGGCATGCGGAGAGGGTGAAGACCGATGATGGAGATGATCCGAAGCTGAGACACCTAGCGGATGCAAGCCAGTGGAGAGCGTTCAATGCCGAATATTGATATTTCACAGGTGATGCAAGGAACATCGTGCTTGGTGCGAGTACCGATGGCATGAATCCGTTTGGCAACCAGAACACCAACCATAGCACATGGCCCGTGTTTGTATGGATGTACAACCTCCCCCCTGGTTGTGCATGAAGTCAAAGTACATACACATGAGCATGCTGATTCAAGGGCCGAAACAATCAGGAAATAATATTAGTCTGTATCTGGGGCTACTTCAAGAGGAGTTAGACACGTTATGGAAAACACCGGTCAAGACATGGGACGCCAGCAAAGGCGAGTATTTCTATATGAGAGCCATGCTGATGACGATGGTGCACGACTATTTGGGATATGTCGCAGGCCAGGTGTGCCATGGATATTGCGGATGCACGCGGTGCATGGATGATACAATGTCTCAGAAGCTAACGAAAGATGGCGGGTCTGGGAAAATCGTGTACATGGGGCATAGAAGATGGCTCGCAAAGGATGACCCATGGAGAAACCATGGAGATCTATTCAATGGTGTGGCTGAGCATCGAGGACCTCCACGTAAGAGGAGCGGCGCCAAAATCGATGAGTTGTTGAAAAACTAGGAATAGTGCCCCGCACCGGGAAAGATGAAAAAGGCGCCGGAGCCACTACTGAAGGTATGGAAAACGAGGTCTGTTTTCTGAGACTTGGAGTACTGGCCCAAACTCGACACGCCTCATTGCCTTGATCAAATGCATATCACAAAGAATGTCCTTGAGAGCTTGCTTGCAACACTGATTAACATGCCGGATAAGACCAAGGATGGGCCAAAGGCAAGAAGAGACTTGGAAGATTTGTACATCAGGGCAGATCTCCACATGCCGCCCCGTAAAAAGTCGGAGAAGACAGAGACGGAGATGGAGGCGTGGGACAAGGGAAAAAATGTCAACAAGAAGGAAGAGAATTATTGTCCCCCTTCTTGCTTTACCTTAAGTCCGAAGGATATCAATCAATTCTTCAAGTGCCTTACCGGAATCAAAGTTAGTTCTTGTTACTATGGGAAGATAAGCAGATTTCTAGACACCAAGAAGAAAAGGTTCAGCAGGATGAAGTCTCATGACTGTCATGTGATGATGACGCAGATACTTCCTGTTGCCCTTAGAGGGATAATGGACAAGCACATCCGTGACACGCTTATTGGTCTCTGCAACTTTTACGACGTTATCTCTTGAAAGTCGATTAGTGTGAAGCAGCTCCAAAGGCTACAGGAAGAGATTGTTGTGATACTAAATGAGCTTGAGATGTACTTCCCACCCGCGTTCTTTGACGTCATGGTGCATCTGTGTGTCCACATTGTGGACGACATCATAGAACTCAGGCCGACATTCCTGCACAACATGATGCCATTCAAGAGGATGAATGGGGTCATCAAAGGATTCATTCGTAACATGTCCCGCCTGGATGGAAGCATCATCCAGGGCTATCTGACCCAAGAGTGCACCTCTTTTTGCGAGAATTATCTATATGGTAGAGACCTTGTTGTTGGTTTGCCCGTTAACAAAGCACCTTGGGAGGCTTGGAGGAGAAGGTCACACCAACGGCCGGAGGGAACTGCATGTGGACCACTCGGGTCGACGCAATGACTTTGATAGAGCAAACTTAGGAGTGCTATGCTACTTCTTGAGCTTGCATTGGTTTTTCCCTTGAAGAGGAAAGGGTGATGCAGCAAAGTAGAGATAAGTATTTCCCTCAGTTTGAGAACCAAGGTATCAATCCAGTAGGAGTATCAAGATGAAGTGCCAAGGCACCTGCGCAAAAACAAACAAACTTGCACCCAACGCGATAAAGGGGTTGTCAATCCCTTCACGATTACTTGCAAGGTGAGATCTGATAATGGTAATTGATAAATATAAATAGATAAATAAAAGTGCAGAAAAGTATTTTTGGTATTTTTATGTGTAGATCTGAAAGTATAATATGAGAAATAGACCCGGGGGCCATAGTGTTCACTAGAGGCTTCTCTCATGATAGCAAGTATTACTGTGGGTGAACGAATTACTGTCGAGCAATTGATAGAATTGCGCAAAGTCATGACGATATCTAAGGCAATGATCATACATATAGGCATCACGTCCGAGACAAGTAGACCGATATTGTCTGCATCTACTACTATTACTCCACACATCAACGCTATCCAGCATGCATCTAGTGTATTAAGTTCATGACAAACGGAGTAACGCCTTAAGCAAGATGACATGATGTAGAGGGATAAACTCAAACAATATGATGTAAACCCCATCTTTTTACCCTTGATGGCAACAACACGATGCATGCCTCGCTACCCCTTCTGTCACTAGGTGAGGACACCGCATGGTATGAACCCAAAACCAAGCACTTCTCCCATGGCAAGAAAGTTGGCCAAACGAAACCCATAACTCAAAGAGACTTGCAAGGATATGAAATCATGCGTATAAGAAATCAGAGAAGACTCAAATATTATTCATAGATAATCTGATCATAAATCCACAATTCATCGGATCTCGACAAACACCCCGCAAAGAAAGTTTACATCGAATAGATCTCCATGAAGATCATGGAGAACTTTGTATTGAAGATCCAAGAGAGAGAAGAAGCCATCTAGCTACTAGCTATGGACCCGAAGGTCTGAAGTGAACTACTCACGCATCATCGAAGAGGCAATGGTGTTGATGAAGAAGCCCTCCGTGATCGAATCCCCCTCCGGCAGGACGTCGGAAAAGGCCCCAAGATGGGATCTCGCGGAAACAGAAGCTTGCGGCGGCGGAAAAGTATTTTCGTGGCTCTCTCTGGAGGTTTGGGGATTTTAGGGAATTTATAGGTGAAAGAGGTAGGGCAAAAGGTGGACAGGGGGCCCACGAGCCTGCCAGGCGCCCCCCCTGGGGCGCGCCTGGTGGGCTCGTGACCTCCCACGAAGCCTCCTGCCTTGGTTCTCAAGTCTTTTGGGTATCTTCTGTTATGGAAAAAATCATCCCGAAGGTTTTATTCCGTTTGGACTCCGTTTAATATTCTTATCTGAAAAAGGTCAAAAACACGGAAAAAACAAAAACTGGCACTGGGCACTGAGTTAATAGGTTAGTCCCAAAAAATGATATAAAACAGCATATAAATACATATAAAACATCCCAAGTTGATAATATAATAGCATGGAACAATCAAAAATTATAGATACGTTGGAGACGTATCAAGCATCCCCAACCTTAACTCTTGCTCGTCCTCGAGTAGGGAAGTGATAAAGACCGAATTTTTGATGTGGAATGCTACCTAACATATTTATTCTTGTAACTTCTTTATTGTGGCATGAATGTTCAGATCCATAAGATTCAAAACAAAAGTTTAATGTTGACATGAAAACAATAATACTTCAAGCATACTAGCAAAGTAATCATGAACTTTCGAAATAACAAGGCCAAAGAAAGTTATCCCTACAAAATCATATAGTCTGGCTATGCTCCATCTTCCCCACACAACAAATTTAAATCATGCACAACCCTGGTATTGGCCAAGTAATTGTTTTCGCACTCTTACTTTCTCAAACTTTTTTCAACTCTCACGCAATACATGAGCGTGAGCCATGGATATAGCACTATAGGTGGAATAGAGTGTGGTTGAGGTTGTGAGGCAAAAAGGAGGAGATGGTCACATTGACTAGGCGTATCAACGGGCTATGGAGATGCCCATCAATAGATATCAATGTGAATGAGTAGGGATTGCCATGCAACGGATGCACTAGAGCTATAAGTGTATGAAAGCTCAAAGGAAAACTAGTGGGCATGCACCCAACTTGCTTGCTCACGAAGACCTAGGGCAATTTTGAGGAAGCCCATCATTGGAATATACAAGCCAAGTTATATAATGAAAATTCCCACTAGCATATGAAAGTGACAAAACAAGAGACTCTCTATCATGAAGAGCATGGTGTAGGAGATATGCCCTAGAGGCAATAAAAAATGTTATTGTTTATCTCCCCGTTCATAATTAGGTTTATGTTCCATGCTATAACTGCTATGGTTCTCGAGTCTACAATAAAACGAGGCTCGGAGGAAGACTCATATGCACGTGTGGGATAATAAACGGTAAAATGTATTCCTAGTCTGGCCTCTAAGACTAGCTCAAGTGTTGCATGATGGTTCTGTTTTCCTGATCATGGGCAAGTCTATGCCAGCAACTTTGAAGGCACAATGTTAGAGGAACATTTGTGTTGAATCGACCCGAATTGATGTTATGCTATGAGATACATTCATCACAAGTTAATGGTTAATAACACAGGAAGTTTATGTTTGCATAATTCCTTAGACCATGAGAGTATCGAGTTTCTTCATGCTTGCTTCATGAACTTTGGGGTTTGTTAAACGTCATCCGTAAATGGGTGGCTATTACGGCGGCTTACGGGTTCATGGAAAAGTATGTTTAGTAACTTGATAGCTCAAGATTGGGATTTGCTCCTCCGTCGATGGAGAGATATCTCTGGGCCCTCTCGGTGTTACGGTATCCATCATCGTCTGGCCAGACACAGGGTGATTTGATCACGGGGATGCCGGAACACGGAACGAGAAAAGAGAACAATACCGGTAACGAGGTAACTGGCATAGTGGACAAGGAGTTGATCCACAGGGATGCCAACATGTCTCACCTCGGGTATTTGTAACATATCGCGAAGCAAAAGGAATAGCACACAGCAACTGGAGGTTCACTCGAATATTCATTCATGTGGGTATAGGGGTCAATATGGGTGTCCACGGCTCCGATGTTGATCATTGATCGGAAGGGGTTCCGGGTCATGTCTATACTTCGCCGAACCTATAGGGTCACACGCTTAAGGGTCATCTATCTGCTGAATACTAGACAGGGAGTCTGAGAGAAAGTTTCCGGAAAAAGTTTTTCAGAGACAGCGGAAAAGTTCCGACAAGAGAGGTCACCGGATGAGTTCCGGTGAAACTGAAAAGTTGTTTCAGAGGATATCATAAAGTCAAATTGGTTTTGGCACATGCCTGATAATTCTTGGAGGATGCCAGAATCGTTCTGGAAACTTTTTGGAATTTTCGGAGATGAAAACCGGAAATGTTCCGGAGTTGCCGGAACCGCTTCAGATGCTTTTCGCAGATGAAAATCACTAAACTAGAATTGTTCCAGAATGCATTGAAAATAATTATGGTGGGTACTGGAAATGTTCTAAGCCCACATAAATATTTTCAGTTCGAACGGACGCTGAAAAATGTCGTTGTGAATAGTGAAAATGCTTTTTGGGATATTTTATGGAAAGCCATTATTTTGGGCTTTGTCCCAAGATATTTTGGGGTGACATGGATGGATGAGAGGCCCCTTGGGGGGGCCCTCAAGGAGTTGGCCGGCCACATGTGGGGCTCCTCCTTGGAGCTCCACATGTCCTTTGGGTTGCCCCTTATGCCCTTGGAAAGTGTTTCCTTAGTGGGCATTTTTGGTATTTTTGAATACCCATCCTACCCCTTGGTTTTCCTATATAAGGAGGAGAGTGGGCTGCCCACTTCTTCATCCCTTGCTCACATGCACATGCCATGCAATGATCTGGCTTCTCTCTCCCTCCCCGCGAAATAGTTTCGTAGAGCCGAAAGGCTGTCTGGGTTCCGGTGGGAACTAGTTCTGGACGGCGAAGCCCTGCCGGATAGATGACACCGTATGTGTGCAACTCTGTAGAGAGATCGTAGTTTCGGTCTTAGTTCGTGAGTGCCTCCCGAAGGGCTGTCCGTGTGACCGTCCGTGTTTCGAAGGTCCTCCCGAAGGGCTGTCCGGGTGACCGTTCGAGTTTCGAAGGTCCTCCCGGAGGGCTGTCCGCGACACCGTCCGGGGGACTGTCCGACCGCCTCCCGGAGGGATGTATGAGGAGAAGATGAGGGTATACATCCTCACGGTTGGGAGGTTGTAAATCCTAGCTGCGGGGATCTGCACCGACGATCGTCATCGACTCTACTTCCGCTGCGCTACGAGTCAGTAATGAATATGATCAAACCTTGTATGCAGTCTCCATAGTGGTCCTGGGCTGGTGCGTAGGTCGGAAAATTTTCGTTTTCTGCTGCGTTACCCTACACATGGTGCTACTTTGAAGCACAAGTGTGGAAAAAGATAGTAGCATTGTCCCTTCTCTCTTTTTCTCTCTCTTTTTTTCATTCATTTTTTTTGGTGGGCATCTTTGGCCTCTTTTTTTTATTTGGGCTTCGCTGGCCTCTTTTATTATTTCCTCACATGGGACAATGCTCTAATAATGATGATCATCACACTTTTATTTACTTACAACTCAATACTTAGAACAATAATGAATCCTGTGAAAGATATTTAGGCCACTATTGACTAAACAAGATGGTCACTTTTCGGAGAAGGGGCTAGACAGAAAACGACAGAATTTGTTGTGACTTGAGCATGTCTTTCACTAACCCTATCGATCCCCTCTTAATAGTGCGGGATCCCTATACTCAAGAAAACGACTTGAAAACTCGTCACCCTCTTATATCTTCCTTCTTGAGCCTTATTCATCGCATATCCTTGATCCGCACACAAGGTCACACGGGGACTAATCACCTGAGATTCACTTGACAAACATAATTAGTCCCCTATATGTAAATTGTCATCAACATCAAAATATGATGTAAGGGCATGATTGCACTTTCACCTGGGGCCTCCGAACTACTCCTGGTCGTCGGTCTCCACGTAGTAGTAGGCACTGTCGGGGATCTCTGGCTCCTGGGCTCCGTCGTCTGAATGCAGCAACCGGGTAGGGGAAAAAGGTAGCAAAGCAATTGTGAGTACTCATCCAAAGTACTTGTAAGACTTACATCAGATCTATGCTAAGTATGCATCAGTATCAAGGGAAGGGTATGTTGGTGGACTATACTGCAGAAATGCCAGAGTCGAGGGGGAGAACCTATCTTAGTGAAGACTAGCATCTTGCAGCATCAGAAGAGAGTAGCGAATATATAACATATAGTAACATGTATATGGCAGTCAAACCCTGAGATCCTTCATCGACTACCCCGCGAGAAAGCGGCCTCAGAGCAAAATAACAGTTAAGTATAATTATAGTATCAGGTTCTAGTTGTAGTAGGTCGGGATACAACTCTGAGCGTCCTATTACCGTGGACACGGCTATTCGAATAGATTAACTTCCCTGCAGAGGTGCACTACTGTAGCCAACACGATCGATTACCTTTGGCCGGACACACTTGCCTGGGTAATGCCCGGCCTTGGGTGATCGACACGCCGTAGTCCTACCCAGGCTCCGCAGAGAGGTCAGCACGCCGGTCTAAATCCTAACTACAAAGGGGTCATGGGCCAATCGCCCAGAGCACTCCTGCACATTGTGTGGGCGGCCGGGACCAAGCCTAGCCTCTGTATACACAAGCAGGCGTAACCAGCTCACCCGGGCGCGCGCCCGCTCAACTGTGACATCTGACAGAGCTTTCGAGAGAATGTACGATGCCGAGGGCCCCATAAACCATAATCCTGCATGGTGCTTAGTGCGTAAAGGCCAGTGGCCAACTCATATCAAATACCCAAATCCGTTAGTGTGTTATTAGTAGCTCGCGGAGACGACTAGGGCCGTCGCTCCGACTTGTAACTCGTGGACCACGACCAGGGACCAGGCCCACCTCTCTCCTAGGTGGTCTCCACCTGCCATGTCGCTGTGACTAAAGTGCATCTTTCGTGTTGGCTATCGGGACAAGTCCGGAGCTACCACCACATCCTGGGTGGTACCGCTAAACAGCTAGCCGCCATAGTATCTCTCGCGGGTGCTCTCCGGGCCAACCCGACTTTATCATTATCTCGTGGGTACCCTTAGGGCCGACCGACTTAACATAAGGGGGAATGACTCGGGTCCATACCATCAAGGTGGAATCGAGGAATCACCCTCGATGGATCCACACTTGATACACTGCACGACAGAGACATCATCGAGAATGAACTATGAGGAATCACCCTCAGTAAGAACGCACTTGATGTGCTGCACTGCAGGGTCACCATCGAGAGTGATATACGAGGAATCACCCTCAGTAGTATCATGCTTGGTGTGGCTCGACAGAGTCGTACAATTGCATGGGCCTAAGGGGGTCTCAGGTCTCGATACATCGATCATCTGGTTCAATCAACCCGGTTAACAAGCATGGCAACACGGACAAGGGTGTAGGGCCACTGATGGGTCACTAGTATTCCTATACTAAGCATTTAGGATAACAGATAAGGTAACAACAGTGGTTATCAAAAACAGGCTATGCATCAGAATAGGTGCTATCGGAACAACAACAGTAGCAAAATCTAATGCAAGCATTAGAGAGAAAGAATGGGCGATATCGGAATGATCAAGGGGGTTTGCTTGCCTGGAAGCTCTGCTGAAAGGGGCTAGTCGTCTGGAGCGTAGTCGTACTCCGCGGCGTCAGCGACCGTCTCGGGGTCTACCAGAGAGGAAGGAGGGGGAGGAAACATAATAAATAACGGAGCACTCAAATGAAACAATATGCATGACATGGTAAAATGATATGCAGGGGTGATCTACTGCATCCCCTAAATGTTTTAAACGACTTGGGAAAATTTTCCCAAAGTCATGCACTATTTATTTATCGAAAACAGGACAAAAGTTCAAGGTTCTTCACTTTAGAGTGATCTGACATGAAGGCAAATGCATATTCGGATTCGTTGTATTTTTCTGATCATTTTTCGTATATAAATTATTTCCATCTGACTTACGGTTTATTTTCTATTAATTTTCAAAGTTTTATTTGAATTTCTGGAATTTCTGATTTATTTCAATTTTGAAAATAAACTGAAATTGCTAGGGGTACCCAGCTGTGTACCCAGTCAGTGGCTATGTGGGGCTGACAACTGGGGCCAGAGGGCCCAGTTGACCCAGTCAAAGTTTGACTGGTCAACTGCTACTGTTCATGGGGCCCAGTTGTCATTGAAACAGGGTTAACAGAATAAATAAATGGATAATTAGAGGGATGGGGGCCACCTGTTAGTGAGCTATTAATCTAATCAAATTTTAAGCTAAACTAAACTTAATTTAAACCGGCTGGGCCCACTGGCAGTGAGCCAGCGCTGGCTTAAACGCACGCGTGCGCTCGTCGGAGCGCGCCGGCGTTGCACAGGCGGCCTGCTCCGGTGACCATTCGCCGCGGGGTTTGATCCTACGGGGTCAGCGCATTGCCGTGCATCCAGTGGCGCAAGCAACCGAAGCCGGAGGTGACCGGAGCGACGGCAACGACTGAGACAGGCGGCGGCCGGAGCTAGGCATGGCAAGGGCTAGCTAGAGCTCGAGACCGAGCTCGAATCAGAGGGGGGGGAGTGCGGCTGCTCACTGCGAGTTCGTGGATGGGGTCGGGGAGGCCGGGGACGGTCACAGTGGAGCGGATCGACGACGAAGTAGTGGCGGCGGCCGACGAGGAGGAAATCGATCGATCCGTCTGTGTAGTGGCGCTGCACTTGATCTGTTGCTCGGAGTCGACGAAGGCGAAGCAGGGGGAGCTCCCTGACACGGTCTCAGGTGCCGAAGGGCTCGGTGGCTACGGCGGTGAGGCAGCGTGGCGATGGCAGCGTCGGCGCATGGGTTGGCGACGAGAGCAGAGAGAGGGAGAAGCGAATGGGGACCTGGTGTTGTCCGGGTGATGAGGGGCGGCCTTATCCATCCCCAGGATGCTCCGGATGCTCGACACGAGCTGCATCGCCAGCGCGAACGAGCGCGGCGTCGACACGGGCGCGGGAGCAGGTGAGGTTGACGAAGGGCTCCGGTGGGCTGCCACTGTAGCTCTAGGCCAAATGCACAGGTGAGCTTTCTCTTTTCCTTTCTTGTTCTTTTCTGTTTTATTTTTCCACTCTGTTTTGCATTTAATTTAGGCACTAAATGAACTTTGTTGTTTATAAAACTCCACACATAAATGCTATACATTATTATGGAGTGACACACAAAGTTTGGGGTCTGTTTGAAAAGTTTAAATTTTGATTTGAATTTCAAATATCTCAAAAGTTGCTGTTGGCTCTGTTTTGTATTAATTTGAGCTACCAAATGAGTTTTGTAAAATGTGCCACTTGCTAAATTAAATACTATGCATCATTTAGCACTGCCACAAAGAGTTTGGGATTTAAACGAATTCATTTGAATTTCGTTTAATTAGAAATGGTTTAAAAGAGGTTGTTTAGGTACTGATTTTGGATGCTAGGTTCAAAATGAGCAAACAAGTGATGTTGTTTTCCTTAACCATAATTACATAGGGATTATTTACCAAATTATGAACTATTTTGCTTGCAAGTTTGTACAATTTTTATTTTGACTTGCAAATTGAATTTTGAATTTGAAGTTGGATTAATTCCTGAATGCAATTTAATTGGGGTGATCATGATGACATGGCACATTAATTTGGATAATGACCTGACTAATATCTAGGGGTATTACAAAAGTGTGGGCCGGTTCCGTAAGATTTCTAGTCTTGCCTCTAGGACTAGCTGAAGTGTTGTATGATGGTTCTGTTTTCTGATTATGGGCATGACTGCAATGCCAACAACATTGAGGGTACGATGTTGGTATAACACTTATGTTAAATTGACTCAAGTTGTATGTTATACTTAGAGATGGTATGGTCACAAGTCTATAGTTCATAACACGGAAAGTTAACATATGCATAATTCTTTAGACCATGAGAGTATTGAAACTACACTTAAAACTGATAGAACTAGACACTTAAAACTGAAAGAACTGGTTGAAAACAGAAACTGCAAAAAACTGATAGAAACATCAAGTTTATTCTAACAAATGTTTCTCTAAACGCTCTTCGACATGTTTCGACTCTGCATTAGTGGGGCGTCGATAAGGAATTGGATTTTCGAGGTATCTAATCGACAATTAGCCTTTGTTGGCTTCTCCAAAATAGATCAATTCAATCGGAGGTACCACCGACGAGAGCCGGTTCTAGCTGTGGTCGGAACCGTTGACGATGGCCTAAAAATGCTCCTGTTAATAACATACTATAAAATTCGACTATAAAAGTTCGTCAAAAGCAATGGTCATACCTAATATTTTTTACATTGACTCTACATCCAACCCTCTAACCTCCGTATTGAAGGAAATGAAGTATACTTTGGAATGCGCTCCATACTTTTTTAAGCATGGTAGGAGAAAAGTTTTCCTCAACCGCCACCCATCCCTCACTTTTCCGACCCACTCCAGATCGAGAACGGTCTTGCCCAAGTCGTCGACACCCCCTCCCCACTGCCTGAGCCGTCATGCGTGCTACTCCTCCTAACAGACGGACTGTGTTGTTCCCCACCCGCACCTCCTCGTGCTCCGCCGACGCCACCAACTCAAAGCTTGTGCTCGTCCTCAACCTGGCGACGTGGTCCATGGCCGTTGACGATGTAGACGTTGGTGCCCGGGTTGGGGGCGGCGGCCTTGCTGGCAAAGCGCTGCCTCGAGGCTTGGGATTAGGGCGGCGGCCTTGCCGGAGGAGAGAGATGGATGGGAGAAAGGAAGAAGAAAAAAATCTCACTAATGAGTGGGTTTTCCACTCCAATGATGCAGTGCAACTTGTAGGTTTTTCACTCCAATAATGCAAGCAGGCTCCTCACTCTTTCTTCAGCTCGCGAGCAGTAGCAGTACCACTCCACTCGTTCTTCTTCCCCCTGTAGATCTCCCCGTCCAGCTTGCAGCAGCGGCAGCTCTCCTCTCCCCGCCGGCCGCCGCCACTTGGCCATCCGATCCCAACCGTCGCTCCCTTTGCTCTCCCACCCCGTCGGACCCCTATTTTCTCAAACACACCACACCAGTGCCCACTCCACCAGCCACCGCTTCTCCACCGGCCGTTCGTCTCCAGCCACCACGCCTCCGGATCCGGAGTGGATCTCCTCTCCCTCTCGCTCTGCGTTACGTTCCTTCAATCGGGGATCTATTCCAAGCCAGGTCCTCTCTCCATCGCCACCGGGGATCTATTCTAGGGTTCAGCTGCAAACAACCGAGGCAGGCAGGCAGGCAGATAGATCCCCTTTCTACAACCGAGGCAAGCTGACCGACCCAGGTGAGGTGATTTTTCCTCCGTTCGCAAATCATGCTTTCTTTGCATATTTATTTCTAGTGCCGTTTACTCCTCTCATATGTACCAACTATTGTGAAGCGTTTACTCCTCACATATCATCCCACCCTTCTCCTCTTGGCTCTTTCACTAGGTAGGCAGGTAGTAAATCTGAAGCTCAATCGCCTTTGCTATCTCCAATTTGGGAAGCTGCTGCTGCTGCTGCTTATGCGGATCTGCCCTCTGCGGGTTCATCATTCAATTGATAGCAGCTCTCTGCCACACCAATTTTTTACCACCATTTTGCTGTCCTAGGCTCTCAGCACAGCAAGGTGGGTCAAATCTAAATTACTGCTTTCTATTTGCATTCATTTATTCTCTAGTGTCATATATCCATACTTCATCAGCTACCTGAGTAACTAGGATTTGGGCCTAGTGGCTATGCTCGTATGATGAGTTTGCTCTTGTTTCCAGGTTAATCACATATACTAACTACCAAATGGCAGAACGGAAAGCTACTACTGCACCAACTGACCTGGAGCGGATGTTAGTTGACGAAACCTTGGAGCCCATGGCCCTGCCATTATTTCTTTTGGAGGACATCACCGGAGATTTCTCTGATGACCATGAGATTGGAAGAGGTGGATTTGCAGTGGTGTATAAGGTACGCACGCATCCCAATCTTAATCACGCGCGGAACCTTGATTTCAAAACTTAAATCAAACTGATGGTAACACCTGTGACTATGAATGATAGGGAATACTTGGCGGCGATATGGTGGTCGCGGTGAAGAGATTAACGAATGATCTTATGGATGAAATGGAATTTCACCGAGAGGTTGAATGTTTGATGCGGGTGAAACACAAAAATGTAGTAAGATTTCTGGGATATTGTGCTAACAGACAAGGAAGAATGGAAACGTACGACAATAAACTTGTCATGGCAGATGTCCACCAAAGGTTGCTTTGCTTCGAGTATATACCACAAGGAAGTCTTGATAAGTACATCATCGGTACGACCATGCAGCCCCTAACTCTTCTCTTTATTTATTTTTAGTTCCTATGCTGCAAATTCTACTATTCAAAAGTTAAGACATCAAGTATCTCAAATTATAAAACACTGTCTCCCTTCTCCCCTTTATAGATGCGCACCGTGAGTGGGGAACCTGTTATAGAATAATCAGAGGGATTTGTGAAGGTCTACAATACCTTCACGAGAATAATATTATTCACTTGGATCTGAAACCAGCCAATATACTGCTGGGAAATAACATGGTACCGAAAATTACTGATTTTGGACTGTCAAGATGCTTCGAGGAAAATCAAAGCTGCCATATCACCAAAAATATAAAAGGAACAGTGTAAGCTAGCTAACTCCTCTTGAAAACTTGGTATTTTGTGCTCTGTGATTTAAAATTGCACTCTCTTTGTACATTAATTGATGCTATTTTTGTACAGAGGATATTGGGCACCAGAATTTGTCGACAGTGGCGTAATCACATGCAGTGCTGACTTGTATAGTCTCGGTGTTATTATCAATGAAATACTGACCGGACAGAAGGGTCATCGAGATATTGGGGATGTAAGAATAGTATATACCATTGCTATAAAGATAAAAAGCTCATTTTTTCACGGCTAAGAAGACCCGACTTCAAATAATTGTCGCACTTTTACTTCGCATATTGTCATTACATTTTACTTTGAGATGTTATCAAATATTATTTCCCGAAGCACACCACAATTTGGGTGCAAAAGAATCAGCACTTGACATTACTTTTTAGAATCCAGGCAAAAAAAGTTACTTTTTAGAGGATTTTTTTTATTAGTTTGATGCTTCATTTCTAATTGTGCAATTTACATGGGGTGATAGATATCCCTTGCATCTATTTAGACATAGTTTACTTTTTAGAACATTTTTGTTGTTAGTTTGATGCTTGGATGTTTGTGGTAGGTATATGGTATACATATGTAATTTTCCTATATAGACAGATGTTGATGATCCATTTTGTAGACCATAACTCATCTCTATAATTCTTAGGTACTTGAGAGTTGGAGTAATAAGTTGAAGAGATCACAACAAGACACACTGTGCGAACAAATACGAGTATGCTACGAGATAGCTTTAGAGTGCGTAGACTTCAATCCAAAAAAGAGACCGGCTAGTGCACGGAATATAATTGATAGGCTTCATGAAATGAGAAGTGTTCAGGTATGTTCCAAATTTAAGAGTTTATGTACTTCTTTGATTCTGAGTTGCTACAGATACCACTCGGATCCTTGCACTGGAACCATTTGAGCTGCTGGAGTATGAGATTTGGTGCTAGAGGAACAGGGGCCAGGAGTCCCTTGAAGATAATTGCTTTACTCGTACATCCATGTTTCGTCGCATAGTATAGTTTTAGAACTTTTATCAACCAAACATTTTAAGTTTCACCAGCAACATACTTCATTCACTAGAAAATTCATGATGTTTGAGATTTGCATATTCAGGTGTCGTGATTGCATGAAATATTTTGCAGCTAGACGACCTTCAAGCAGTTGGCATTCCACATCCTGTCGAAGAATTGTCCACCCACTCTGTTCAACTTCTGCCAAGCAGAGAGGATACTCTCAAGAATGCTCTCAGGTGCATTAAGGAGGATGTTGTGGTGGGAATGATTGGAATATGGGGTCCAGATAGAGATGAGAAAACACATCTTCTCAAGAAGATCAACGATTCATTTCTTGGGGAATGCCCCTTTGATTTTGTTATCTTTGTTACAGCCTCCAGTGAGTTGTCGGTACAAGCTCAAATCGTAAGCAGGCTGCGTACAGACACGGTTCCTGATGTGGCAACTCAAGCTACTAGGATATCTGAACTGCTCAAGAAAAAAAGTTTTCTGCTGTTGGTGGATGACCTTCGTGTGCAGCTAGACCTTCAAGCAGTTGGCATTCCACATCCTCTAGGAGATGTGGAAGCTGGGGAAGTTTCTCGCCGGGTGCAGAGGAAAGTGGTAGTCACGTCAATATCACAATCCATATGTCATCTGATGGATGTAGAAAGGTATATACAAGTGCCTGATTTGGAAGATCATGAAGCACGCCAGCTGTTTGCAGAAGAATATGGTCAGCAGGATCCTTATTCTGATCCCGGCATCGGGGCCCTTGCAGAGCAGCTTGTAAGAGAACTAAAAGGCCTGCCATCAGATTTGATACGTTATGGGAAAGTAATGCAAGGAATAAGAGATGTAAGGCGGTGGGAAGATGCAATTGATGCCGTAAGGAAAGCAAACCTTCAAAGGGACGACCCATTAAATTTGGTATGTATTTCCATCACCACTCAAGATTCTTAATGTCGTTTTGAATATTTAATTTACGTGTGTTATTTATCCTTGAAGGCAGAAAAGATTGTGAGAAATCTCGAGAATGCAACCGAAGACCTGTATGCCAAGGGGAACGATGTCCGTCGGGAGATCGTGGATGCTGAGCGACAACAAAGAACACCAACGAATGAGGTGAACAGATGGCTGCAAAAAGTGGATAACATCATTCGTGATGTACAAGTGATCTCTCACGACTGCAGGCAGTTGAAGAAGGATGTTACAATGGAGGCATCTGAGAAGCTTCGTGAGGTTCAAGAATGTCTCAGTAGTTGTCCCAGTACTGTTGCAATTGAGTCAATGCCACCTCCTGTCCAAGAGATGCCTGGTCCATCTATGTCAGCTGAGAACCTTAACCTGAAAGTGGCACTCCAATACATTAAGGATGACCCCACGGTGGGAATGATTGGAATATGGGGTCCAGGTGGAGTCGGGAAAACACATCTTCTCAAAAACATCAATAACTCATTTGGAGAGGGCATGGACTTCAATTTTGTTCTCTTTGTAACTGCCTCCAGAGGGTGCTCTGTGGAAAAGGTCCAGTCACAAATCATAGAAAGGTTCCAACTGCAAAGTATTGGTTCTAAAAGTCGTACCATATATGAGTACATGAAGACGAAAAGCTTTCTTGTACTATTGGACGACCTATGGGACGAAATTGATCTAGAAGATGTTGGCATACCATATCCCCTTGGAAATGTAAACAAACTCAATAGAAAAGTGGTGCTAACAACAAGATTAAGAAAAGTTTGTGGCCAAATGAAGGTGAAGAAAGAGTTAAAAGTCACATATCTGCAGGAGCATGAGGCATGGCAGCTATTTGAAGAAAATATTGGTGCCGAAACTCTTTCTAGTCCCCATATTGAAGCTCTTGCTAGAGAACTTATGAAGGAACTGAAAGGCTTGCCATTAGCTTTGGTAACTATTGGAAAGGCAATGTATCGGAAAGATGAGTATCAATGGGAAACTGCCATCCAATATATGCAACAATCATGCTGCGCTGACAATAAAGACCCAATAGAAGTGGGTATGGAAACTAATGTTTTCAGGCAGCTGAAATTTAGTTATGACAATTTAAGAAACAAGACCTTGAGAGATTGTTTTTTGACTTGTGCACTATGGCCAGAGGATGCGATAATTCACAAAGTTGACCTTGCTCAGTGTTGGATGGGGTTAGGTCTAGTGAATGAGCATGACATAGAATCTTCCTTCAGAAAATCATATAGTTTGATAGCTGACCTTACAGCTGCATGTTTGCTAGAGGGCTGCAAATATGATGACATGCAATCTTACTTCGAAGATTTGGATGGTTATGTTAAAGTGCATGATGTGATTCGTGATATGGCTTTATGGATCTCTTGTGACTGTGGTGAAAACAATGACAAATGGATTGTGGCTGCACCAGGTGGCAGAGACAAAAAAGTTATTATCCTTTCGAACAAAGCTGAGTGCATCTCCTTGATGTCTAACAGAATTCCTATCAGGTTTAATCTTGACCCCATAAAACTGAGGATCTTGTGCCTTCAGAACAACGAATTTGATGAAAGCATAATTGTTGAAGCAATTAAGAATTGCAGTTCACTGACATATCTAGATTTGAGCGGAAACAACCTCGGGAGGATACCGGAAGAATTATGTTCCTTGGTAAAGCTGGAATACCTTGATTTGTCACGAAATGAATTTGGGGAAACTGAAGTGCCTCACTCCTTTGCAAAGCTCATCAACCTCAAGTTCTTGTACCTAATGTATAGTGGTGACGTGAGAATACCAGTTGGGGTCATGTCTAGCCTTACAGCATTGCAGGTAATAGACTTGAGGAGTGACACAACAGAATCCACCCTATCGTCCCTACCTGAGTGGATATTCCGAGAATTGGGCACCCTACCTCAGTTGAAAGCGCTTGGTATTCTGGTCCGAGGTTTCGCTTTCGCTCAGTTGGAGTCACTACGAGAAGCGGCTAACCTACCTGTTAGATATTTGACTCTGCAGGACGTAGGTGCATTCACTGATATTTTATCAACCGACTTTGCACAAAGGACCTTGTATGAACTGGATGTCATAGGAGAAGGCGGCACTCAAGAAATAACAGTAAGACATGATACGGAGCAACCAAACAACCAATTTGGTGCTCTCAACTACCTCTGCTTATCTCATATGAGAGAGATAAAGTGGATGGGAGCAACTCCAGCATTTATATTTATATTCCCAAGGCTCACTTGTTTGGAATTGTTTATGTGCCTAGATCTATCGCACCTCTCTTGGGTTATGTATTTGCCTCGCCTTGAACAACTCTCTATAAAGTTTTGTGATGGTATTGTGCAAGCATTTATGAGGTGCCATGGTGACAAATTGTGCAATGGACAGGACAAGACAAAAACATTTCCTTGCCTCAAGATTCTCTGTCTTTTTCATAACCGCTCGTTGGAAACTATTGGGGACAAGGGTATGGAATTCCCATCCCTAGAGCGACTTGTGCTTCAATGTAATCCATTGAAGAGGCTTCCTTTCCAGCTGGACAGTTTGCCACTAAAACTGAAGGAGCTACGGTTTGATAGTGCTCAACATTGGGAGAGATTGGAATGCGAAGAAGGTGTCAAAAGTTTCCTGCAACCTGCTCTTAAATTTGGCTGGTAATCTGAATGATTTGTACCGCCATTAGTAGTAAGTCCATTACATGATGCACGTAGTAGATGTTGCCTTCTCCTGTACACTCATAGTCTCATGTTAAGACACAAGAAGCAAAACCTTGTACGACATATTCAAATTATTGCAGCTGTGACATTTTTTAATAGACGAATAGACGAATCTCGATTTGTCAAGTCTCATGATCATATCATGATCTATTTTTTTCGGCTCAATCTTTTTTTTCTAAAAGAGATTGAGCCGAGTTTAATTGCAATCAATTAGAAGAATTACTGCATTTCATAACTGATTTTTTTTCTCTTTTTATTTCGTTTCATACTAAAAAAAACTAATGAGTATAAGCTTATATTGCTCTAAAGATTGTGAGGGAATAAATAGAGAGCCTCCTTTTTTTTGGACCCCAATAACTGGGAACGACAGCTTGGGAGGACCCCCTCAGCGAATGATTAGCTTTTTTTTTTTTTTTTTGAGACAACAGCGAATGATTAGCTGGTCGATCGACCAGCGGACATTTTCGTTCGCTGGGGGTGGGTGATGTAGCGAACGAGGTCTAGTTGGCCCAATTGTGCAACACTTAGGAAAAAAGTGCAGGCCCAAAAAGCTGTTTTTTGGAAGAAAAAATTCATAGGATTTTTTTTCTTTTTTTTAAATGAGCCAATTTATTTACACCCACAAAATTGCCACCTTTCAAGTTATCACCCAAATATCTTATGTACAAAAAATAAAAAAGTGGCAGTACAAAAAAATAAAAATGCCATCCTCTAAAATAATAAAACTGCCACGCCATTAGAAATAAAAATGTCATCATCTCAATAATAAAAATGTCATCCTATTATAAATAAAAATGTCATGTTCTGAATAATAAAACCGCCATGCCATTAAAAATAAAAATGCCATCCTCTCAAAAATAAAACTGCCATCCTCTTAACTATAAAATTCTTGAAACTGCCAAGGTAATATGAGAAAAAGCAAAGAATTGCCAAGATAGTATGAAAAAGAAAAATTAATAAATTTTGCTATAAGACAGAACAAAATTCATGAAACATGTAAAAAACAAAATTTTGATGTATTCCATGTCGTCAGCGTACAAAAAAAATTTATTCATAAATTTTAAAAATGTTGAACACACAAGCACGAGATAATAAAATGCCATGATCTTAAATTAATAATGCCATGATCTTAAAAATGAAAATGCCATGATCTATATTTTTTTTGTCGATCACACATAGAAAAGTTGCCATGATCCAAAAAGTGAAATTGCCAATTCATTAAAAATAAATTTACCATGATAGAGATAAAAATGCCATGCTCTATATACAAGAAGGTGCCAATGAAGAAGTGTAGCGACCCGACCCAAATGGATCGAAGTCTCTGTGCTTAAGTGCCATCCCTGGATCGGTATGCTGACACACACAGTACTCGAGGATTTATAACAGAGTTCAATCACACACTTATTACATCGAATATCTCATAAAGAGTATTTATTACAAAAATATGACTGAAGGCCAACTAACTAAGATACTGCGGAAGCTTCAAAAGATAAATGAGTCCATCCAACTCCACGGCAAACACTGAGTGCAGGCAACGACCTATCGCACCTTATTCCTCGTCAAAGAACTCTGCAACATGAGACGTTGCAGCCGTGTAGGTCAGCACATGAAATATGCTGGCAAAGTCACACAGGAGCAATAAAGATGAACAAACATCTATCACTACATGCATATTTGGCTGGTGGAGGCTCTATGGTTAAATTTTTGCATAAAGCTAGTTTTTCCCTACAACAAAAGAATAAATTTTAGTATACTACCATGTTGATTTACCCATATTGAGAAGGTTCCTCCAACTCAATCCCAAAATAACCAAATCATTAGTAACCGAATCAATTTTATTAGATAGAGTGTCGAGATCAACAAAATAATTCACTTCCAGATACTCAAGATGTCCATAACCGGGGACACGGCTAATCATGATTAGTTTGTACACTCTGCAGAGGTTGCGCACTTTTCCCCACAAGACTCGACCGCATCCATGATCGGAAGATCGAGACATAGCCTTTCTGAAGTATTTACTCTTTACTCTGGGTAAACCGGTACACCTACTTTGTAATGCCCCGAAACTGATGCGCCAGATGTCTTCCAGTTATTCGCTGCCATTGCCATGTCATCTGCTTGCGTGTTGCATTTTGCCATGTCATCATGTGCATTTTTTCTTCATCATGGTTTTCAAAATTTGCATCCGTTCGTCGCTGGCTTCCTCCCGGTTCCTTCCGTTCTCCGTTCGGAGTCCGGACACACACACACGCGCCCGCGGCACCTCCGAGATATTATTTTATAAGTGGCATAAAAATGTTCTTGGAATGGCACGAAACTTGGCGTGTGATGTTATTATATTGTCAGTAGACCGCCCGCCAATTTTTGTCGCATTCGGAGTCCGTTTGATAGCCCAACCGTTAAACTTATAGCGGCACTATAGTCGGTTTATTCGTCGGATGTTTCGGTTCCCGAAACTGCCGCCGGGCCTCTTCTCTTCCCTCTCATCTCAGCCCAAGACCCCTCTTCACAGCCCACTAAGTCAGCCCACCAACCCAGCTCTCCACCTCTCTGTTCGGAGCCGTCAGATCGCGATCTAACGGCTCAAATCGGTCTAAAACCCCCTCCTAACCCTAGCCCTCCTACCTTATTTAAACTCCCCCCTTCCATTTTGGACCCTAAACCCTTCCCTAACCTCTGTCCCGCAGCCACCAACCCCTCTCCTCCTCGGGATCCGTGCACCGCCGCCGTATTCCGCGCCGGCCAGCGCGGCTCCGCCACTTGGCGCGCTACAACTGGCCAGCCGCCACCCTAGCCGGCGCCCTGGCCAACCAGGGGCCTCCACTTGTCGCCGCCTCCAGTCCCTGTCTCCCCGCGCCCGCCGCGGCCCAGGGCAGGCCCGCCCGGGCCCGGTCCGCGCCCCGCCGCCGGCCCGCGCGAGCCCCGCGCCGCCCGAGCGGATCCCGCGCCCGAGCGCCCCCGCGCGTCCCCGCCGCCTGGCTCCCTCCCGCTCTGCCCCGCCGCCTCGTCGCCGGCAACCGCCGCCTGAGATCCGCCGCGCTGCACCGCGCCTCCCTCCCGCGCAGCTCGCTCGCCGCCCCCACGCCTCTCGCCGCGCGGCTTCGCGCGTCGCTGCGGGCCTCGTCGCGCCCGATCCCGGCGAGCTCCACCGCCGCGCCGAGCGTCTCCGCCACCGGCCGCCTCGGATCCGTCGAGCCGGGCTCGGATCCGGCCGCTTTCCCCATCGCCGGCCGTCCCCGCGGCCGCTCTGCTCCGCCCTCGCCGGATCTGATGCTCCCCGTCGAGCTCGGCCTCGCCGGCGACTCCCCGTTGCCGGATCTGCTTGTCGCCGCTTCCCTGTGGTCATCCGGACATGTCAGGAAGTTCTGGACGTGTCCGTCCCCTCCTAGTGCCGCTGACCGGTGGGCCCTCTCCTCTGCAGACACACCGGACTTGTCCAACCCGGCCCGGACATGTCCGCTCGCCCGAGGTAGAATTTGGCTAAGTCCCAGATTTGTGTTATTTAGAGTGCATATTGAACTGCTCATAACTTGTTGCATGTTTGTCCGAATTGCATGTATGATATGTCAAAATGTTCGTTACGCGATGCTCTTCGTGTTGATATGCTTTGCACTCATATAGGAGCTCATCTTAATTTATTAATCACTGTTCTAAAAGTGACTCTAGCTGTTAAGTGCTGAAATGTGTTAATTAATGTTGTTTTGTCTTTTTCATATCTTTATGTGTGATTTTTCTTTTGAGCATCATGTCTACATGGTTTAGGTGCATAAACATGTCCTCTTTCCAGTAGCATAAGTCTCATCTCATGATTTTGTGTGTGGTGACTAGCACGAGCTCGTGAAGTGGGTAACCCGTTGTTATGTGACCGTTTATAGTTTTGGCATGTTGTGTAATAATTTTGTATGGCAACCCCAACATATTATATATGTTTTTGGAGTAGAAAAATCCCACCAATCCAGTGGTGCCATTAGTTTTTGCATTTGAGCAAGTTTGTGAATCTGTTATTTTTGTATGTGATGCTGTTTTGTCATTTTTTGAGTAGAGCATATGGTTAATGATATGGGGTATTTCTTTGCATGAATGTCTTCTATAACATGCCATCTTGCTGGTAGATTTTCGTTTGTAATTTATTGTGCACTGTGATGAGTGCCACAAGCTCATGAGCATGACATCAAATCTGTTTTCTGCCATGTCTAGAATTTCACTAAGTCTGAAACTGCTGTTATATCCAATTGCCATGTTTAGTTGATCCTAGCTTGTTTTTGGTCCATTTCTAGAATATGTTCAGTAAAGATGTTTTGTTAAGGGTGTTTAGTAGATGCTTGCCATGCCTTCTGTTGCCATGATATGTTCCTGTAGCATACTTTTACCATGCCTCAAAGTTTGGATCAGAATCTGTTTTCAGCTAAAACCTGAGAATTTGACTAAGTCTGAAAACTGTTATGACCTTTGCATATTGCCATGATGTTTCCTATTGTTCTATAGCTCATATGCGCATGCTTAGTTAACATAATTTGTCATGTATGACATGTTCTTTGATGCCATGCCCTTGGTTGCTATATTAAGTTGTTGTAGCTTGTTGTTTTGTTGGTTGCTAAGTGCTATCGAGCTGCTAATGGCAGATTATGACTATAACTTGTTTCATGCGTATGTGTTGAACCGTTGCTCCGTTTTGAACATGTCCTATATGAAACTTGCTTAGAATCATGTGTAGCTTCATACTATCATGGTGCATCCTTGTTTGGAGTGTTGCTTGATGATGTTTTGTGCATTTTGCTTCAATGCCATGTGTATCTTGTTTTGCTCATATCTTCTAGGCCGTAGCTCCAAACTTAATGAACTTTATATGTAACTTGACTAGAATTTCGTGTAGATCATCATGATGCATGTTAAATTGCTGTTTAACAACTTCAACATGTGTTTAATTCAGTTCTGGACTAATTTCGAAATTTGCATATGAGGACTTACCGGAATTGTTATATGTAGTTTCCGGCCTCATTTAAACTTGCCTTGTGGTGTTGTTCTTGTGTGCATCATCTCTTTCCATGATTAGTTTCATATAGCCTTGTCTTGCATCATGCTTGTTTGAGCATCTTGTCATGTTTAAGTGTTGTGAGTTCTTCGTGTTGATTGCTTCTTCCGGTTGTGCTTCTACACTATAGTTCTAGTTTCGTTGCGATCATGAGGATTCGTTCGACTTCGTTTGGTTCGTCTTCGCCCGTTGGTCTTCTTCATGGACTCGATCTTCTTCCGAACGGGATTCCAGGCAAGATGATCATGACCTTGGATACCTCTACTATCTTTGCTATGCTAGTTGTCTCGGTGCTATCGTTATGTCGCGCTTCCTACCATATACATGTCAGCCTCCCAAATTGCCATGTTAGCCTCTAACCATTTTTCCCCAACCCAGCAAACCTTTGTTTGGCTATGTTACCGCTTGCTCAGCCCCTCTTATAGCGTTGCTAGTTGCAGGTGCAGTCGCGGTTTGTTCCATGTTGGGACATGGACATTGTTGGGAATATCACAATATTGCTTATTTAATTAATGCACCTTTATATACTTGGCAAAAGGGTGGAAGGCTTGGCCTTTTGCTCGGTGTTTTGTTCCACTCTTGCCGACCCTAAGTACCGTCATACCGGTTGTTATGTTCCTTGATTTTGCGTCCCTAACGCGATAGGGGTTTATGGGGCCCCCCTGACAGTTCGCTTAGGGTAAACATTTACAGCAAGACCCAACTTTGGTTTTACCATTTGGCATAATAACTAAAAACTTGCATAGGGACCGGTGCACACCCGTGGACCTTTTAATCAACCCCCGGGCCAGTGCTCCTCATGAGTGTTGGTCCAAACTAGAGTCGTGTGCGGTACCACCCTGGGCAACTGGGGTTTTCGGTAACTGTACGCTGCGCTCATCCGGTCGTGGCCTGAGATGAGATACGCGCGGCTACTATCAGGATGTCGGCACGCCGGGAGGTCTTGCTGGACTTGTTTCACCTTTGCAGAAATGTCTTGCGCACCGGGAACCCGAGCCTGATCGGATTTCCGTTTATGGAGGATTGTCTCCGCGGATCGTGAGAGCTTGTGATGGGCTAAGTTGGGACACCCCTGCAGGGTTTAATCTTATGCGAAGCCGTGCCCGCGGTTATGGGCAGATGGGAGTTGTTTAATATCCGGTTGTAGAGAACTTGACACCAGATCCGAAATAAAATACACCAACCGTGTGCGTAACCGTGATTGTCTCTTTTCGAGGAGGTTCGAGAAGAGAACACGATGGGGTTATGTTTGACTCGTAAGTAGGGGTTCAGGATCAGTTAGTGATCATTTGTAGTTTGCGACCGTTATGCGTAGTTGCTCTCTTCTTATTCTTGTACTCGTAAGTTAGCCACCATGTTATGCTTAGCGCTGCTGCAACCTCACCACTTTACCCCTTCCATACCCATTAAGCTTTGATAGTCTTGGTACCCATGGTTATGGGATTGCTGAGTCCTCGTGGCTCACAGATTACTACAACACCAGATGCAGGTTCAGGTAACGCGATGACTTGACGTGAGAGCGATGTTCGTTTGCCTTTGGAGTTCTTCTTCTTCCTCTTCGTCGATCTCGGGATAGGTTCCTGGTCGGCAGCCTGGGATACCAGGGTGGATGTCTTGCTTCTTTTCGTTTGATTTCATCCGTAGTCGGATGCAGCTTCTTCTGTAAGATGATTGCCTTGTATTGATGTATTCATATGAGATGTTGTATGTATTTGTGTATCCCCTTATGTATATGTATGGTACGATGTAATGATATCCACCTTGCGAGCGTCTCAATATGTGGGTCTATCTCTGGTGGGGCCATCGAGCTGACACGTAGATAGCTTCGCATATTGGGCGTGCCAAAGTGGTATCAGAGCCTCGACCGACCATAGGAGCCCCCTTGATAGATCGTTAGCTTGGCCGTTGTTGAGTCTAGAATAAAAAACTATTTTCGGAGTCTAGTTTTTCGGAGAGTAGGAATTCTTTTTACTCCTTATCCCCTTCGTCGCTCTGGTGAGGATTCTTGACGTAAGTGTTTTGATCTTTTCACTCTTCCCCTTCAAATTTTCTTTAGGATCACGCAGGTGTTTTCGATCGTTGCGATCCTCTTTGTAACCGGTGCCCTCCTCTTCGGGTTGTTTCGTCCTCTTCATCCTCTGCAAGATTGGTTCTCGATTTCTCTCCAGTGTTTCGCTTCACCCGTTCTGAGTTGTTTTCTTTTCCCCACCCACCCTCCCTTTTTCTTCGTGGATTCGGAAGTCTTGACTCGACTATCCATCTTATTCATGTGGAATCTCTCCATTCTTTTCTTCGAGCTAATCCGATCTTTTCAACATTTGCAAGATCAATTCTATGTTTCCTCAACAGTGTTCATTTCATCCGTCCGAAGTTGTCCTTGTTTTCCCACCCGCCCACACCTTTTCTTCATGAAGTAGAAATTCCCAATCGAGTATCCATTGTATTCACGTGGGAGTCTCTACATTCTTTTCCTTCAATATTCTTAACCGGTGATTTCTTCGTGAAAGTGCTCAGTAGTTCGTTGTTCATCATTCTTCATTCTCCGATTGTTTTCCCGGTGTATTCAGTTCATGTTTCCGGTGTTGATCATATTCCTTTCGTCATTTCAATGCTTTCCATTCCGGTGCAACTCCAATTAATCATCCCTCTCTCTATTCTTACCCGGAGTGTCATAATTATCTCAGAAGTTCCGATGTTTTCCATTTGAGATCCGTTCATTCTATTTCGTGGCCGTTACTTCATTCAAGTCAGTCAATTCAACCGGTGCAATATCTCTTCACAATTGTTTCAACGGTGTTCTTCTTTAGTGGGCCCTAACCCACAGGTCTTTCCCAGGATCTTACCTGACTCTTCTAATTTTCCCGGAGTTATCAAATTCTTTCAAATTTGACGTAAGAATGAATTTTCATCAGTCAAATTTCTCCTCGAAGCTCGATTCTGAATTCTTTTCATCCTTGCCCCAACCTATCTGTTCTTCCTTATTACGGAGTTATTCCCAAATTCTCTCTAAGTTTGACGTAAGTATGATTTATCATCGGTCAAATGCCTTCTCCAAGATCGCTTCTAAATTTGTTTCATCTTTGGCTCAACCTCGCTATTCTTCCTTATTCCCAGAGCATTTCACAATTCTTCATGATGGTTCTCGTCATCCTTCTCTGCTTTGAAGACCGAAGAAGATTTTTCCCCCATCCGTTCTCTTGAAGATTCATGGTTCTAGCTTCGTGCCATACTCACAATTATTTTTCGATTGTGATAAATTCTTTTTGTACCCATCCGGAGCGTTTCATAAGTTCTTTTCCATTTTGATTCTCCGGAGGTCGTCATTCCAGAAGAATTCTTCATTCTCGACATTCGTCTCGCATTCTCAATTCTTTCCGGTGCACCGTTCAAGTATTGTTTAGTCAGACCGTGATCTCTTCGTTCTCTTGTATTTAATTCCCTCAAGTATCTTCGCTCGTTTCTCATTCTTCCGGAGATTCGTCCTTTTCTTCGTTCATCCTAAATTCTTATGGTGGCTCTTTCAAGATTCATATTCTTTTGTTATCATGTGAATTCTTTCGTTCGGTTCAAATCCTACCGGTGCTTCGTTCAACTTTCCACTTTATTCGTATCATGTTGTTTCATTCATCTTTCCTAAATCTTACCGGTGGTTCGTTCAAGATTTCTCTTCATTTGCTGTCGCCTCATTTCATTCGTCCTTTCCGATCCTACCGGCGGTCCATTGAGTTGTGCTATACCTCTCTTCAATCCTTTTTCAGGAGGAATAAGTAGTATGCAAATCCATTGGTTGTCATCAATTTAAGTTGATGAAGGATAGTCATATTATAATTCTTATTCCTATTCTATCGAGGTGATTTCATTCCTTTTTCCGGAGTTCGTTCATGATATCAAGTATCGATTCGATTTGATCATCTTTTCTTTCCGGAGATTTAAGTTCTTTCTCGGTTGTCTCGTCACGAAGCTTCATCTAAATCATCGCTATGTTTCATCTCGCCCTTTTCAACTTTCTTTTCTACAACCCATTTGGTTACCGGAGTTTATTCATGTTGAATGAATTCTCGGTTCCAATTGGTTCATCTTATTTTCCGGAGTTCCATGCTTTTCATTTATCTCATCAACAGCTCCATCTAAATCATTTCGAGGCTTCGTCTTATTCCTTTCAACCTTCATTTCTATAATCCTTTTGGTTACCGGAGTTCTTCATGGTGGCTCGTCAAAGATTTAATTCATTCTCGAAGTGTTCTTCAAGATTCCTATTGGAGCTCAAGTATTCTTTGTCTTGAATTTCAAAGTGCTATCCCTTTCTACTGTATCTTTTGAGGTGGTGTTATGTTATTCTTGACAATTTCCTTCGGGTTTCATAATTTAAAGTTGTCAAGAATGAGATATTTAAACCCATCATGCTTCTTTTCGTTCAAGTCTTTTCAACCGATCAATTACCTTATTGGAGTTATCTTGGTGTAGATTTCACCTAAAGCCTTTCAGGAGGATTGTTGCTTTTTGCGGTGATTATCAATGATCCAAGTTTTTTCTTCTCTTCTCGGTGAAAGAAGTTTTCATCTCCGTGTTGCTCTCAAGCAATCAATTGTTTCCGTTAGTGGCAAAATTTCACCTCAAGTTTTGAGATGTTTTCCATAATGCCACAACAAGCTTATTCCTTTCGTTGTTGTTTTTTCAACAACTCCGTTCAACCTTTCTTCATAAAGATGTGGTTTCAAATTCAATCGTGGGAGAAGTTGTCATGTTCTTCTCCGTTCCTCTTCCTTTCAACGTTCTAGCTTTTGGTCTTTCATTCCGGAGGCATTGTGATGTTACTCTTTTGACCCATCATCTCGTTTTCTCAAGATCAGGCTCTTTCCTTGTTTGTCCATTTTAACCGGAGTATTGCATCCTCTTTTATGTTCTTACCATCTCATCAAGTTTTGCTTCTGTTTTCTACCAGAGTGCTATCCGAATTCTTTCGTTCTCTTCCCTTGGCTATCTCGTTTCGACATGAGTGTTTATCAATTCTTTTGGTTCTCACTCTTTTTCGATCATGTCTCCTGAGTTTTTCAATTCTCGTTCTATTCCCTTCTCCTTTGTTTCTACCCCGAGTGCTCTTGATTTCGTTGATCCTCCCTGTCGACTTTGTTCTTCTCTTTTGGAGCACTTGTTTTCCTCTTTATCTTCCTCTTCCTCCCCCGTTGTCTTCCTATGATCTCGGGACGAGATCCTCTGTTAGTGGAGGAGAGTTGTAATGCCCCGAAACTGATGCGCCAGATGTCTTCCAGTTATTCGCTGCCATTGCCATGTCATCTGCTTGCGTGTTGCATTTTGCCATGTCATCATGTGCATTTTTTCTTCATCATGGTTTTCAAAATTTGCATCCGTTCGTCGCTGGCTTCCTCCCAGTTCCTTCCGTTCTCCGTTCGGAGTCCGGACACACACACACGCGCCCGCGGCACCTCCGAGATATTATTTTATAAGTGGCATAAAAATGTTCTTGGAATGGCACGAAACTTGGTGTGTGATGTTATTATATTGTCAGTAGACCGCCCGCCAATTTTTGTCGCATTCGGAGTCCGTTTGATAGCCCAACCGTTAAACTTATAGCGGCACTATAGTCGGTTTATTCGTCGGATGTTTCGGTTCCCGAAACTGCCGCCGGGCCTCTTCTCTTCCCTCTCATCTCAGCCCAAGACCCCTCTTCACAGCCCACTAAGTCAGCCCACCAACCCAGCTCTCCACCTCTCTGTTCGGAGCCGTCAGATCGCGATCTAACGGCTCAAATCGGTCTAAAACCCCCCTAACCCTAGCCCTCCTACCTTATTTAAACTCCCCCCTTCCATTTTGGACCCTAAACCCTTCCCTAACCTCTGTCCCGTAGCCACCAACCCCTCTCCTCCTCGGGATCCGTGCGCCGCCGCCGTATTCCGCGCCGGCCAGCGCGGCTCCGCCACTTGGCGCGCTACAACTGGCCAGCCGCCACCCTAGCCGGCGCCCTGGCCAACCAGGGGCCTCCACTTGTCGCCGCCTCCAGTCCCTGTCTCCCCGTGCCCGCCGCGGCCCAGGGCAGGCCCGCCCGGGCCCGGTCCGCGCCCCGCCGCCGGCCCGTGCGAGCCCCGCGCCGCGCAAGCGGATCCCACGCCCGAGCGCCCCCGCGCGTCCCTGCCGCCTGGCTCCCTCCCGCTCTGCCCCGCCGCCTCGTCGCCGGCCACCGCCGCCTGAGATCCGCCGCGCTGCACCGCGCCTCCCTCCCGCGCAGCTCGCTCGCCGCCCCCACGCCTCTCGCTGCCCGGCTTCGCGCGTCGCCGCGGGCCTCGTCGCGCCCGATCCCGGCGAGCTCCACCGCCGCGCCGAGCGTCTCCGCCACCGGCCGCCTCGGATCCGTCGAGCTGGGCTCGGATCCGGCCGCTTTCCCCATTGCCGGCCGTCCCCGCGGCCGCTTTGCTCCGCCCTCGCCGGATCTGATGCTCCCCGTCGAGCTCGGCCTCGCCGGCGACTCCCTGTCGCCGGATCTGCTCGTCGCCGCTTCCCTGTGGTCATCCGGACATGTCCAGAAGTTCTGGACGTGTCCGCCCCCTCCTAGTGCCGCTGACCGGTGGGCCCTCTCCTCTGCAGACACACCGGACTTGTCCAACCCGGCCCGGACATGTCCGCTCGCCCGAGGTAGAATTTGGCTAAGTCCCAGATTTGTGTTATTTAGAGTGCATATTGAACTGCTCATAACTTGTTGCATGTTTGTCCGAATTGCGTCTATGATATGTCAAAATGTTCGTTACGCGATGCTCTTCGTGTTGATATGCTTTGCACTCATATAGGAGCTCATCTTAATTTATTAATCACTGTTCTAAAAGTGACTCTAGCTGTTAAGTGCTGAAATGTGTTAATTAATGTTGTTTTGTCTTTTTCATATCTTTATGTGTGATTTTTCTTTTGAGCATCATGTCTACATGGTTTAGGTGCATAAACATGTCCTCTTTCCAGTAGCATAAGTCTCATCTCATGATTTTGTGTGTGGTGACTAGCACGAGCTCGTGAAGTGGGTAACCCGTTGTTATGTGACTGTTTATAGTTTTGGCATGTTGTGTAATAATTTTGTATGGCAACCCCAACATATTATATATGTTTTTGCGGTAGAAAAATCCCACCAATCCAGTGGTGCCATTAGTTTTTGCATTTGAGCAAGTTTTTGAATCTGTTATTTTTGTATGTGATGCTGTTTTGTCATTTTTTGAGTAGAGCATATGGTTAATGATATGGGGTATTTCTTTGCATGAATGTCTTCTATAACATGCCATCTTGCTGGTAGATTTTAGTTTGTAATTTATTGTGCACTGTGATGAGTGCCACAAGCTCATGAGCATGACATCAAATCTGTTTTCTGCCATGTCTAGAATTTCACCAAGTCTGAAACTGCTGTTATATCCAATTGCCATGTTTAGTTGATCCTAGCTTGTTTTCGGTCCATTTCTAGAATATGTTCAGTAAAGATGTTTTGTTAAGGGTGTTTAGTAGATGCTTGCCATGCCTTCTGTTGCCATGATATGTTCCTGTAGCATACTTTTACCATGCCTCAAAGTTTGGATCAGAATCTGTTTTCAGCTAAAACCTGAGAATTTGACTAAGTCTGAAAACTGTTATGACCTTTGCATATTGCCATGATGTTTCCTATTGTTCTATAGCTCATATGCCCATGCTTAGTTAACATAATTTGTGATGTATGACCTGTTCTTTGATGCCATGCCCTTGGTTGCTATATTAAGTTGTTGTAGCTTGTTGTTTTGTTGGTTGCTAAGTGCTATCGAGCTGCTAATGGCAGATTATGACTATAACTTGTTTCATGTGTATGTGTTGAACTGTTGCTCCGTTTTGAACATGTCCTATATGAAACTTGCTTAGAATCATGTGTAGCTTCATACTATCATGGTGCATCCTTGTTTGGAGTGTTGCTTGATGATGTTTTGTGCATTTTGCTTCAATGCCATGTGTATCTTGTTTTGCTCATATCTTCTAGGCCGTAGCTCCAAACTTAATGAACTTTATATGTAACTTGACTAGAATTTCGTGTAGATCATCATGATGCATGTTAAATTGCTGTTTAATAACTTCAACATGTGTTTAATTCAGTTCTGGACTAATTTCGAAATTTGCATATGAGGACTTACCGGAATTGTTATAAGTAGTTTCCGGCCTCATTTAAACTTGCCTTGTGGTGTTGTTCTTGTGTGCTTCATCTCTTGCCATGATTAGCTTCATATAGCCTTGTCTTGCATCATGCTTGTTTGAGCATCTTGTCATCTTTAAGTGTTGTGAGTTCTTCGTGTTGATTGCTTCTTTCGGTTGTGCTTCTACACTATAGTTCCAGTTTCGTTGCGATCGTGAGGATTCGTTCGACTTCGTTTGGTTCGTCTTCGCCCGTTGGTCTTCTTCATGGACTCGATCTTCTTCCGAACGGGATTCCAGGCAAGATGATCATGACCTTGGATACCTCTACTATCTTTGCTATGCTAGTTGTCTCGGTGCTATCGTTATGTCGCGCTTCCTACCATATACATGTCAGCCTCCCAAATTGCCATGTTAGCCTCTAACCATTTTTCCCCAACCCAGCAAACCTTTGTTTGGCTATGTTACCGCTTGCTCAGCCCCTCTTATAGCGTTGCTAGTTGCAGGTGCAGTCGCGGTTTGTTCCATGTTGGGACATGGACATTGTTGGGAATATCACAATATTGCTTATTTAATTAATGCACCTTTATATACTTGGCAAAAGGGTGGAAGGCTTGGCCTTTTGCCCGGTGTTTTGTTCCACTCTTGCCGACCCTAAGTACCGTCATACCGGTTGTTATGTTCCTTGATTTTGCGTCCCTAACGCGATAGGGGTTTATGGGGCCCCCCTGACAGTTCGCTTAGGGTAAACATTTACAGCAAGACCCAACTTTGGTTTTACCATTTGGCATAATAACTAAAAACTTGCATAGGGACCGGTGCACACCCGTGGACCTTTTAATCAACCCCCGTGCCAGTGCTCCTCATGAGTGTTGGTCCAAACTAGAGTCGTGTGCGGTACCACCCTGGGCAACTGGGGTTTTCGGTAACTGTACGC
>LR738711.1:965436066-965482020 GCA_902687465.1 Secale cereale
CACCGGCGTCGGCGCGCCGGCGGCGGCGTCGTCCTCGTCGCCGTCCAGGCGGAGATGGCACTTGTACACCCTGCCGAAGCCGCCCTGGCCGAGCAGGTTGGACGCGGAGAAGCCGTCTGTGGCCGCTGACAGCTGCTCCAGCGTGAACTTGCGCGCGGTGCGGCTCGCCACGCTGCCGCTGCCGTTGCCGTCGCCGCCGCGGCGGAGGCTCATGGAGGTCTGCGCGACGTAGGTGGAAGGGCTGGAGGGGCTGCAGGGGGCATCGCTGGCGCAGGGGACGCAGGGGAGGCTCGGCAGGCGGTGGGCGCCCCAGAAGAAGCAGCGCGGCATGGCGGAGGCCGGCGGCGAGGGAGGGAGCTAGCTAGCTCCGCCCGTAGCCGTGCCCGTGCGTCTCCAATGGCAGGAGGAGCTAGAGCGAGAGCGAGGCTGGCCGACTAAAAAACGGGAGGCCGCCATTTGAGCTCCTCAAATTAACCACGTTTTGCTTGTCACTCTCTCCCAACTTTTCTTATCCTCGATTATGTTAAAATTCAGTCAAATTTCAACAAATACTGTCGAACTCGTTGAAATGTTTTCATATTATGCCAAGATATATGCGGTTAGTTGTATCAAACCGCTCTTAATTGTGTCAGGTTGGATTTGACGAATATTTATGACATGCGATTAGTCACCCCATCATAGTGACATGTGGAACTCCACTAAGATGTAAAAATGTAATATCTTTATTTTAGCAGAGTGAATACTATCATACCTTCTATATCTAAATAGCTAGCCCCTACCAATTATTTTTCTTAACATGCAAACATGCCACATCGTCGCACAACATGAAGGAGAAAATGCTCACCCCCACAATCATATCGTCTCTCAACATGCAAACATGCCACAACATCGCACAACATGAAGGAGAAAATGCTCACCCCCACAACCAAATCGTCTCTCAACATGCAAGCATGTCATTTCATCATGAAACATGCATGGAAAAAAGGCTCATCTCAACATGCTAACATACATGAGAATTTTCATTCTATTATGTTATTTTGTATTTAATAAACATTTTATAACTATACACTAATCAAACATAATAAATTACATGTATTTTCAATTTTAGTTTTTTATATTATTATTTTAAATATTCATGTTTCATACGACGAATCACATTGAAATATATTGTAAAATATTTCCGCAACAACGTGCGGGTATCATCTAGTGATCACAACCGAGAGGTACAAATATACTAATATAAATTTTAAAATATGGTAAAAACCATCCCATGAACAGAACCTAATGCCTTTTGGTGGATGGGCTCCAGGTAGCCCCTCTTTTTTCTCTCGCAAAATTCATTTTCACGTGACAAAATGTTTTAAAAAATGTGTGCATATACAAATACATGTGCAGTAAGCACGCTTGGAATTTCATAATAATATATTTCATATTGTCAAAATGGTTTTTTGTTTGTTTTTTGGGATGGAAATTTGATTCTGTTTTGTAGCTTACAAATTATCATACTATTTAATGAATATTTATGGATATGTGGTGAACATGTGGGACATAGAACCTGGGTCCATGATGGAAAAAATAGAAAAAAAACAGCCATGATGAAGCTGGAATACCTTGATTTGTCAGAAAATCAAATTGGGGAAACTGAAGTGCCTCACTCCTTTGGAAAGCTCATCAACCTCAAGTTCTTGTACCTAAAGTCTGGTTGTGGTTACGTGAGAATGCCAGCTGGGGTCATTTCTAGCCTTAAAGCATTGCAGGCAATAGCCTTGAAGCATTGACACTTGAGAAATAACAGTAGAACAACCAAACAACCGTTTTGGTGCTCTCAACAACCTTCGCTTAACTATGATGAGATTCTTGAGAAAGATAAAGTGGATGGGAGCAACTCCAGCATTTATATTCCCAAGGCTCACTTATTTGTAATTGCTTTTGTGCCAACATCTATTGCACCTCTCTTGGGTTATGTATTTCCTTCGCCTTGAACAACTTCATATAGTTTCCTGTGATGGTATGGTGCAAGCATTTATGAGGTGCCATGGTGACAAATTGTGCAATGGACATTTTTGAGGAATTGGCAGATTGTATTGCCTATATATTAAGAAGGAGAGAAAAAGTGCTACAAAACGCGCGTTACAGACCAGGGTTTAAGGTGTCCCCCACCATGAAAGGAAAATTACATCAATCTGTTCCGGTTCCGGGTTGTTCTCAACATCCGAGAGCCAGTGAATGGAGAGAGCCGGTTGCAGGATGTCTTGTTTGATAAGCTGTAGGTGAAGGAAATATGCCCTAGAGGCAATAATAAAGTTGTTATTTATATTTCCTTATATCGTGATAAATACTTATTATTCATGCTAGAATTGTATTAACCGGAAACTTGATACATGTGTGAATACATAAGACAAAAGTGTGTCCCTAGTAAGCCTCTACTAGACTAGCTCATTCATCAAAGATGGTTAGGTTTCCAAACCATAGACATGTGCTGTCATTTGATGAACGGGATCACATCATTAGGAGAATGATGTGATGGACAAGACCCGTTTAATAGCTTAGCATAAAGATCATTTTAGTTTTATTGTTGTTGCTATGTTCATGACTTATACATGTTCCTCTGACTATGAGATTATGCAACTCCCGATTACCGGAAGAACACTTAGTGTGCTATCAAACGTCACAATGTAACTGGGTGATTATAAAGATGCTCTACAGGTGTCTCCGAAGGTAGTTGTTGGGTTGGCATGAATCAAGAGTAGAATTTGTCACTCCGATTGTCGGAGAGGTATCTCTGGGCCCTCTCGGTAATGATCATCACCATAAGCCTTGCAAGTAATATGACTAAAGAGTTAGTTACGAGATGATGCATTACGGAACGAGTAAAGAGACTTGCCAGTAACGAGATTGAACTAGGTATGGAGATACCGACGATCGAATCTCGGGCAAGTAACATACCGATGACAAAGGGAGCGACGTATGTTGTTATGCGGTTTGACCGATAAGGATCTTCGTAGAATATGTAGGAGCCAATATGAGCATCCAGGTTCCGCTATTGGTTATTGACCGGAGACGTGTCTCGGTCATGTCTACATAGTTCTCGAACCCGTAGGGTCCGCACGCTTAACGTTCGGTGACGATCGGTATTATGAGTTTATGTGTTTTTTATGTACCGAAGGTAGTTCGGAGTTCCGGATGGGATCACGGACATGACGAGGAGTCTCGAAATGGTCGAGACGTAAAGATCGATATATTGGACGACTATATTCGGACACTGGAAGAGTTCCGGAGAAGTTTCTGATTTTACCGGAGTGCCGGAGGGTTACCGGAACCCCCCGGGGGATCAGTGGGCCTTATTGGGCCCTAGTGGAGAGAGAGAGGGGCCGGCCAGGGCAGGCCGCGCGCCCCCTCCCCCTGAGTCCGATTTGGACAAGGAAGGGGGGGGGGCGGCCCGCCCTTGCCTTTCATCTCTCCCTCTCCTTCCTTCCCCCTTCCTTCTCCTTGTAGGAAACCTACTAGGACTTAGAGTCCTAGTAGGAAACCCTACTTGGGGCGCGCCCCCTAGGGCCGGCCGGCCTCCCCCTCTCCTCCTTTATATACGGAGGAGGGGGCACCCCTAGGACACAAGTTTGATCTTTGGATCATTGCCTAGCCGTGTGCGGTGCCCCCCTCCACCAAATTCCACCTCAGTCATATCGTAGCGGTGCTTAGTCGAAGCCCTGCGTCGGTAGCAACATCATCACCGTCACCACGCCGTCGTGCTGACGAAACTCTCTCTCGGCCTCAACTGGATCAAGAGTACGAGGGACGTCTCCGAGCTGAACGTGTGCAGATCACGGAGATGCCGTGCTTTCGGTACTAAGATCGGTTGATCGCGAAGAACGTTCGACTACATCAACCGCGTCACTTGACGCTTCCGCTTACGGTCTACGAGGATACGTAGACAACACTCTCCCCTCTCGTTGCTATGCATCACCATGATCTTGCGTGTGCGTAGAATTTTTTTGAAATTACTGCGTTCCCCAACAGTGGCATCCGAGACAAGTTTATGCGTAAATGTTATATGCACGAGTAGAACACAAAGGGTTTGTGGACGATAATAGTCATACTGCTTACCAGCATGTCATACTTTGATTCGGCGGTATTGTTGGATGAAGCGGCCCGAACCGACATTACGCGTACGCTTACGCGAGACTGGTTCTACCGACGTGCTATGCACACAGGTGGCTGGCGGGTGTTAGTTTCTCCAATTTTAGTTGAATCGAGTGTGGCTACGCCCGGTCCTTGCGAAGGTTAAAACAGCACATACTTGACGAAAGATCGTTGTGGTTTTGGTGCGTAGGTAAGAACGGTTCTTGCTAGAAACCCGTAGCAGCCACGTAAAACTTGCAACAACAAAGTAGAGGACGTCTAACTTGTTTTTGCAGGGTATGCCGTGATGTGATATGGTCAAGGCATGATGAGATATAAGTTGTTGTATGAGATGATCATGTTTTGTACTGTATAATGACAACCGGCAGGAGCCTAATGGTTGTCTCTTTATTGTATGAGATGCAAGCACGATGTATATGCTTTACTTTATCGCTAAGCAGTAGCAATAGTCGTAGAAGCAATAGTTGGTGAGACGACTACCCGACGACACGTTGATGAGGATCAAGATGATGAAGATCATGGTGTCGTGCTAAGTGACGATGGTGATCATGACGGTGCTTTGGAGATGGATATCAAAGGCACAAGACGATGATGACCATATCATATCACTTATATTGATTGCATGTGATGCTTATCCTTTATGCATCTTATTCTGCTTTGATTGACGGTAGCATTATAAGATGATCTCTCACTAAAATTTCAAGGTATAAGTGTTCTCCCTAAGTATGCACCGTTGCGAAAGTTCGTCGTGCCGAGACACCACGTGATAATCGGGTGTGATAAGCTCTACGTTCAAATACAACGGGTGCAAGCCAGTTTTTGCACACGCAGAATACTCGGGTTAAACTTGACGAGCCTAGCATATGCAGATATGGCCTCGGAACACTGAGACCGAAAGGTCGAGCGTGAATCATATAGTAGATATGATCAACATATTGATGTTCACCATTGAGACTACTCCATCTCACGTGATGATCGGACATGGTTTAGTTGATATGGATCGCGTGATCACTTAGATGATTAGAGGGATGTCTATCTAAGTGGGAGTTCTTAAGTAATATGATTAATTGAACTTTAATTTATCATGAACTTAGTACCTGATAGTGTTTTGCACGTCTATGTTGTAGATCAATGGCCCGTGCTACTGTTCCTTTGAATTTTAATGCGTTCCTAGAGAAAGCTAAGTTGAAAGATGATGGTAGCAACTACACGGACTGGGTCCGTAACTTGAGGATTATCCTCATTGCTGCACAGAAGAATTACGTCCTAGATGCACCGCTAGGTGATCAACCCGCTCCCGCAAATGTGGACGCTATGAACGTCTGGCAAGCGCGGAAAGATGACTACTCGATAGTTCGGTGTGCCATGCTTTACGGCTTAGAACCGGGACTTCAACGACGTTTTGAACGTCATGGAGCATATGAGATGTTCCAGGAGTTGAAGTTAATATTTCAAGCAAATGGCCGGATTGAGAGATATGAAGTCTCCAATAAGTTCTACAGCTGCAAAATGGAGGAGAACAGTTCTGTGAGTGAGCATATACTCAGAATGTCTGGGTACCATAATCACATGACGCAATTGGGAATTAATCTTCCTGATGATGCTGTCATTGACAGAGTTCTTCAGTCACTGCCACCAAGCTATAAAGGCTTTGTGATGAACTATAATATGCAAGGAATGAACAAGACCATTGCCGAGCTCTTCGCAATGCTGAAGCATGCGAAGGTAGAAATCAAGAAGGAGCATCAAGTGTTGATGGTCAATAAGACCACCAGTTTCAAGAAGGGCAAATGGAAGAAAGGGAAATCCAAGAAGAACGGCAAGCAAGTTGCTGCTCAAGGGAAGAAACCCAAGTCTGGACCTAAGCCTGAGACTGAGTGCTTCCACTGCAAAGGGACTGGTCACTGGAAGCGGAACTGCCCCAAGTATTTGGCAGAGAAAAAGGATGGCAAAGTGAAAGGTATATTTGATATACATGTTATTGATGTGTTCCTTACTAATGCTCGTAGTAGCACCTGGGTATTTGATACTGGTTCTGTTGCTCACATTTGCAACTCGAAACAGGAGCTACGGATCAAGCGTAGATTGGCTAAGGACGAGGTGACGATGCGCGTGGGAAATGGTTCCAAAGTCGATGTGATCGCCGTCGGCACGCTACCTCTACATCTACCGTCGGGATTAGTTTTAGACCTAAATAATTGTTATTTGGTGACTGCGTTAAGCATGAACATTGTATCTGGAGCTTGTTTATTGCGAGACGGTTATTCATTTAAATCAGAGAATAATGGTTATTCGATTTATATGAGTAATATCTTTTATGGTCATGCACCCTTGAGGAATGGTCTATTTTTGTTGAATCTCGATAGTGGTGATACACATGTTCATAGTGTTGAAACCAAAAGATGCAAAGTTGATAATGATAGTGCAACTTATTTGTGGCACTGCCGTTTAGGTCATATCGGTATAAAGCGCATGAAGAAACTCCATTCTGATGGGCTTTTGGAATCACTTGATTATGAATCATTTGGTGCTTGTGAACCGTGCCTTATGGGCAAGATGACTAAAACTCCGTTCTCAGGAATAATGGAGTGAGCAACAGACTTATTGGAAATAATACATACTGATGTATGCGGTCCGATGAGTGTTGAGGCTCGTGGCGGGTATCGTTATTTTTTGACCTTCACAGATGATTTGAGCAGATATGGGTATATCTACTTGATGAAGCATAAGTCTGAAACATTTGAAAAGTTCAAAGAATTTCAGAGTGAAGTGGAAAATCATCGTAACAAGAAAATAAAATTTCTACGATCTGATCGTGGAGGAGAATATTTGAGTTACGAGTTTGGTCTTCACTTGAAGCAATGTGGAATAGTTTCAAAACTCACGTCACCTGGAACACCACAGCGTAATGGTGTGTCCGAACGTCGTAATCGTACTTTACTGGATATGGTGCGATCTATGATGTCTCTTACCGATTTACCGCTATCGTTTTGGGGTTATGCTTTAGAGACGGCTGCATTCACGTTAAATAGGGCACCATCAAAATCTGTTGAGACGACACCATATGAACTGTGGTTTGGCAAGAAATCTAAGTTGTCGTTTCTTAAAGTTTGGGGCTGCGATGCTTATGTGAAAAAGCTTCAACCTGATAAGCTCGAACCAAAATCGGAGAAATGTGTCTTCATAGGATACCCAAAAGAGACTGTTGGGTACACCTTCTATCACAGATCCGAAGGCAAGATTTTTGTTGCTAAGAATGGATCCTTTCTAGAGAAGGAGTTTCTCTCGAAAGAAGTGAGTGGGAGGAATGTAGAACTTGATGAGGTAATTGTACCTTCTCCAGAATTGAAAAGTAGTACATCACAGAAATTGGTTTCTGTGAATCCTACACCAGTTAGTGAGGAAGCTAATGATGATGATCATGAAACTTCGGATCAAGTGACTACTGAACTTCGTAGATCTACCAGAGTAAGATCCGCACCAGAGTGGTTCGGTAATCCTGTTCTGGAAGTCATGTTACTAGACCATGACGAACCTACGAACTATGAGGAAGCGATGATGAGCCCAGATTCCGCAAAATGGCTTGAGGCCATGAAATCTGAGATGGGATCCATGTATGAGAACAAAGTATGGACTTTCGTTGACTTGCCCGATGATCGGCAAGCCATAGAGAATAAATGGATTTTTAAGAGGAAGACTGGCGCTGATGGTAATGTTACCGTCTACAAAGCTCGACTTGTTGCGAAAGGTTTTCGACAAGTTCAAGGAGTTGACTACGATGAGACCTTCTCACCCGTAGCGATGCTTAAGTCTGTTCGAATCATGTTAGCAATTGCCGCATTTTATGATTATGAAATTTGGCAAATGGATGTCAAAACTGCATTCCTAAATGGATATCTTAAAGAAGAGTTGTATATGATGCAACCAGAAGGTTTTGTCGATCCAAAAGGTGCTAACAAAGTATGCAAGCTCCAGCGATCCATCTATGGACTGGTGCAAGCATCTCGGAGCTGGAATATACGGTTTGATGAGGTGATCAAAGCGTATGGGTTTATACAGACTTTTGGAGAAGCCTGTATTTATAAGAAAGTGAGTGGGAGCTCTGTAGCATTTCTGGTATTATATGTGGATGACATATTATTGATCGGAAATGATACTGAATTTCTGGATAGTATAAAGGGATACTTGAATAGGAATTTTTCAATGAAAGACCTCGGAGAAGCTGCTTATATATTAGGCATCAAGATCTATAGAGATAGATTAAGACGCTTAATTGGACTTTCACAAAGCACATACCTTGATAAAGTTTTGAAGAAGTTCAAAATGGATCAGTCAAAGAAAGGGTTCTTGCCTGTGTTACAAGGTGTGAAATTGAGTAAGACTCAATGTCCGACCAGTGCAGAAGAGATAGAGAAAATGAAGGTCATACCCTATGCTTCAGCCATAGGTTCTATCATGTATGCAATGCTGTGTACCAGACATGATGTGTGTCTTGCTATAAGTTTAGCAGGGAGGTACCAAAGTAATCCAGGAGTGGATCACTGGACAGCGGTCAAGAACATCCTGAAATACCTGAAAAGGACTAAGGATATGTTTCTCGTTTATGGAGGTGACAAAGAGCCCGTCGTAAGAGGTTACGTCGATGCAAGCTTTGACACCGATCCGGACGACTCTAAGTCGCAAACCGGATACGTGTTTATATTGAACGGTGGAGCTTTTAGTTGGTGTAGTTCCAAGCAAAGCATCGTGGCGGGATCTACGTGTGAAGCGGAATACATAGCTGCTTCGGAAGCAGCAAATGAAGGAGTCTGGATGAAGGAGTTCATATCCGATCTAGGTGTAATACCTAGTGCATCGGAACCAATGAAAATCTTCTGTGACAATACTGGAGCAATAGCCTTGGCGAAGGAATCCAGATTTCACAAAAGAACCAAACACATCAAGAGACGCTTCAATTCCATCCGCGATCAAGTCAAGGAGGGAGACATAGAGATATGCAAGATACATACGGATCTGAATGTTGCAGACCCGTTGACTAAGCCTCTTCCACGAGCAAAACATGATCAGCACCAAGACTCCATGGGTGTTAGAATCATTACTGTGTAATCTAGATTATTGACTCTAGTGCAAGTGGGAGACTGAAGTAAATATGCCCTAGAGGCAATAATAAAGTTGTTATTTATATTTCCTTATATCGTGATAAATACTTATTATTCATGCTAGAATTGTATTAACCGGAAACTTGATACATGTGTGAATACATAAGACAAAAGTGTGTCCCTAGTAAGCCTCTACTAGACTAGCTCATTCATCAAAGATGGTTAGGTTTCCAAACCATAGACATGTGTTGTCATTTGATGAACGGGATCACATCATTAGGAGAATGATGTGATGGACAAGACCCATTTAATAGCTTAGCATAAAGATTGTTTTAGTTTTATTGTTGTTTCTATGTTCATGACTTATACATGTTTCTCTGACTATGAGATTATGCAACTCCCGATTACCGGAAGAACACTTAGTGTGCTATCAAACGTCACAACGTAACTGGGTGATTATAAAGATGCTCTACAGGTGTCTCCGAAGGTAGTTGTTGGGTTGTCATGAATCAAGAGTAGAATTTGTCACTCCGATTGTCGGAGAGGTATCTCTGGGCCCTCTCGGTAATGATCATCACCATAAGCCTTGCAAGCAATATGACTAAAGAGTTAGTTACGAGATGATGCATTACGGAACGAGTAAAGAGACTTGCCGGTAACGAGATTGAACTAGGTATGGAGATACCGACGATCGAATCTCGGGCAAGTAACATACCGATGACAAAGGGAGCAACGTATGTTGTTATGCGGTTTGACCGATAAGGATCTTCGTAGAATATGTAGGAGCCAATATGAGCATCCAGGTTCCGCTATTGGTTATTGACCGGAGACGTGTCTCGGTCATGTCTACATAGTTCTCGAACCCGTAGGGTCCACACGCTTAACGTTCGGTGACGATCGATATTATGAGTTTATGTGTTTTTGATGTACCGAAGGTAGTTCGGAGTTCCGGATGGGATCACGGACATGACGAGGAGTCTCGAAATGGTCGAGACGTAAAGATCGATATATTGGACGACTATATTCGGACACTGGAAGAGTTCCGGAGAAGTTTCGGATTTTACCGGAGTGCCGGAGGGTTACCGGAACCCCCCGGGGGATCAATGGGCCTTATTGGGCCCTAGTGGAGAGAGAGAGGGGCCGGCCAGGGCAGGCCGCGCGCCCCCTCCCCCTGAGTCCGATTTGGACAAGGAAGGGGGGGGGGGGCGGCGCCCCCTTGCCTTTCATCTCTCCCTCTCCTTCCTTCCCCCTTCCTTCTCCTTGTAGGAAACCTACTAGGACTTAGAGTCCTAGTAGGAAACCCTACTTGGGGCGCGCCCCCTAGGGCCGGCCGGCCTCCCCCTCTCCTCCTTTATATACGGAGGAGGGGGGCACCCCTAGGACACAAGTTTGATCTTTGGATCATTGCCTAGCCGTGTGCGGTGCCCCCCTCCACCAAATTCCACCTCAGTCATATCGTAGCGGTGCTTAGGCGAAGCACTGCGTCGGTAGCAACATCATCACCGTCACCACGCCGTCGTGCTGACGAAACTCTCCCTCGGCCTCAACTAGATCAAGAGTACGAGGGACGTCTCCGAGCTGAACGTGTGCAGATCACGGAGATGCCGTGCTTTCGGTACTAAGATCGGTTGATCGCGAAGAACGTTCGACTACATCAACCGCGTCACTTGACGCTTCCGCTTACGGTCTACGAGGGTACGAAGACAACACTCTCCCCTCTCGTTGCTATGCATCACCATGATCTTGCGTGTGCGTAGAATTTTTTTGAAATTACTGCGTTCCCCAACAGTAGGATAGCAGGCTCATGTAGAGACTTATGCTCAAAAACCCTTGGATTTCTTTCCTTCCAAATGTTCCACGCGGTGTATATGACTGCACTTTTGGCCTTCTTACCCAGGCTGCTGGCGAAGCTGTTCCACCAAGCAGCGATGGATGTTGAATGCGGGCCGCATCAAATAGGGATGGGGTTTTCAGGTCAGCAGCAACAAGAAACCAAACTGTTCGGGCAAAGGTGCATTGGAGAATAAGGTGTAGAGGGGTCTCATCCTGCTGGTCGCAGAGGTGGCACTTTTCAGAGTGAGGGATTCCTCTTGCCTCCAGATTGTTGTTGGTGAGGATCTTACCTCACAACCACACCCACATGAAGAAAAGGCACTTGGGCTCAACAAGCTCCCCAAGCTTAGACTCCACTTGTCCAACCGAGATGCTTTGGGCGGCAGACCGTACTCGTGTTCACCAAGGGCATGGCCTTACCACTGCTCGTCCTGGAACGCCACAAGAAGTTCCTCCTAAGCTTGTCCATTTGCTTGATGGCCCAACTGTCCAGCTTGAAGATCATGAGCAGGTGTATTGGGATGGCAGAGAGGACAGAGTTAACCAGACTCAGGCGAGCATCAGGAGCCATCAGTTTGCCCCTCCAGATTTGTAACCTGGCAGCCATCTTGTCCAGAGTAGGTTGTATGTCAGCACAGGTGATCTTCTTGAAGTGAAAGGGCAGCCCGAGGTATTTGCAAGGAAACTGACCAAGGGGCACCGGAAAGTCAAGAAGCATGGTGCTTAGATCAATGTTTTCGCAGGCAATTGGTAGGAACATGCTCTTTTGTATATTGGCTTTCAAACCGGAGGCCATGCCGAACAGATGCAGGATCTCTCGCGTAGAGATGATATCATCCGTGGTTGGCGCAATGGACAGGACAAGACAAAAACATTTCCTTCCCTCAAGCTTCTTTTTCTTATTTATAACAAATTGTTGGAAACTATTGGGGACAACGGTATGGAATTCCCATCCCTAGAGCGACTTGAGCTTGAAGGTAGTCTGGTATTGAAGAGGCTTCCTTTCCAGTCGGACAGTTTGCCACCAAAGCTGAAGGAGGTACGGTTTGATGATGCTCGATGTTGGGAGAGACTGGAATGCGAAGAAGGTGTCAAAACTATCCTGCAACCATATCTTAAATTTGGTAGACGATACCAAGGTTAAAAATTTCAACGGCATTTCAGTGAAGCCGATTTGTACGATTAGTAGTAGTTAGTCCATTACATGATGCAGTAGATGTTGCTTTCTCCTGGGCTTGGACACTCATGGTCTCATGTTAAGACACAACTAGCAAACATTGTACTACGTAGGAAATATTCAAATTATTGCAGCCAGGGGTGTGCAAGTGCAACTGTGAGACATTCTCCAACAGATACTGATTGATGTCAACAAATTCTAGAAACATTTGTATCGTCTACTCCCTCTGTACCATAATATTTGTCTTTCTAGCAGCTTAATTTGAACTGCTAGAAAGACAAATATTATGGTACAGAGGGAGTACATGACATCTCTTATCCATCCTCACTCATTGCAGTAAAAATCTCATCTTTCCTTGACTGAAAGAAGAAAAGCAGAGCAGAGCAGCAGTGGAGTACTCCTCCCAAGTCAGACAGACAGACAGACAGACAGGGCGCGACTGCTTCTGCCTCGGTCGTCTTCCCTTGCTCCACCGCCGGCGATGGCGCGCAACCCCTACGACATCCGCCGCCTCCTCCTCGTCGCCGCCGCCGTCGCCTTCATCTACATCCAAGTAAGATAAGAGTAAACCCCTCCTTTGCCCTGCTCTGCTCTCTCCACCGCGGAACCAGATCCACCCGGGTCGCCGGCCGGGGATCTAACCGCCTCTGCTTCCTATTTTCTTGATTGTGATTTCCCCTTGTGTTTGCATCTTGTTCAGGTGCGGCTCTTCTCCACCGAGTCTTCTAGTAATTCCCACGACGCCGGACGCCTCGCGGAAGCAGTAAGCGCCCCCCTCTTTTCTACTGCCCTGCCCACAGTGGCAGTAGGCTCTCCAATTAATTCCAGGGCAGGGCATGCGTAACTAATCCAACAAGCTGTTGTTGGACCAGCCCTGCGCGTGTTTGTTGTCTGAATTGGATTCAGAATTTACATCTGAATTTGCTTCATGTTTACATCTGTAAATTCTGAATCGAAAAGTTGGCACTTGAGTAGCAAAAAAGGTTCACGTATAAAGGGCAATGGGTTTTAGATTGGCTTGTGGTTTCAAAGCTCGCTAACCTGCGCTCCTTGAGCTATTCAGTCATGATTCATCCATCCATCTTTATAGATTGGAAAATGATACAAACTTGACGCAAGTTAATTGTTATTCTCAAATGGGCTGAGTCTGTAATTTCGATACAGACAACTTGCACATATGCTAGCCTGCACATCTCAAGGATCCATGAATCGTTGTTAGGTTCAATGAACTTCAATGTAAATAATGTATACTGTACTTGGCAGGCGAGTTTGCATAGGTAGCAGCCCACATGTATACTTACTGGTGCTAACATGCACTTGTTAAGCCTGAAAGATTCGACTCTTACCTTCCCAGATTATGCTTGGCCTGAAGCTAGCTGTCGTAATTCTATACGACAAATTGTGACACCAAACGAATATGCTTGGCCTCAAGCTAGCTGTCGTACTCATCTTACTGCAACCCAGTTGATATAAACTAATGGTCAATAATTGAGCATCTTCATTTTGAACTACTCTATGCTTGTTTTCTGCAGTTTGGTCGTTGACTATTCTCTCACTTCCAAGGGATACCTTCCCAGCCACAATCTTCCACAACTCCCACAATCGCCACAGCTCTTCTCTTCTGCTTCTTCTTCTGCATCCTGATTTCGTTCAATTCATTTCTGCCCTTTTCTGAAAAAAAAGGTTTGATAATCTTTCAAGCTTCTATGCATAGGTTTTATTTCTGAATCAAGAGAGAAAAAACTCGGGGAAAAAAAAACTATTTCCACATTCTAGTTGTGTTTGCTTTTTTCTGTTATTCTTGCCAAGATTTAAAAATAATAAAAAATTAGTGAACTTTTTTTTACGCATTTCTTCAGTTGATAGAGTAAAGGACATTTGTTTTTGGTACTCTTTGCATTCACAACGTCATTTTTGATTGAACTTGAATTGCCCTTGCCTTCCTTGTTCTATTTGAATATAGAGACAGAACTCAAAAAAGAATTTCTCGTGGACCTGTTTTCATTTGTGTCCTCTTCTCTTTCTGTGAACAAGGACGTTTTGTTTTCCTTGTGACAAGACCGTATAGTTCTTCCAAAACAAGTTCCGGAGAAGGGTTCTTCCACGATAAAACAAGAGACACAGTAAGCACTTTCTTGCAACTTTATCTGTTATTGTTTTACCTTTTATCTGTTCAAACCGCTTAACAAGCGGACATATTTCCAGAACTCCAATTGGCTATAGCTGAAGTTATAGTACTTCATCCATATAGAGCATGATAATTCTCCTTTTGATGAATTTCTTAGTCTTTTGATGAATAACTCCAATTGGCTATAGCTGAAGTTATATGCATCTACCCAAAAACTAATAAAAACTTGTCTGCTACTGTTGATTTTTTAATTATTCTGAGGCACGTTTTTTCAACAAAGGGTGGCTTTTATTAGCTCAAAAACAATTATTATGAGGCACATACCAACACCAAAATAAGGAGCAAGGACATAAACTGGGTACTATTGGAGAAACAATTATTCTGTTGTTCCCATATAATTCAGTGATGCCAAGGATAAATGGTTGTTTCAAGTTTTTAGGGTCCACTAGTTAAGTCCTGTTAGAACAAGATTTTGATATGTTTATCAGTTGCTAGAGAAGTTATTTAAACAGAATGGCCCGAATATTATAGTCAGTTGTTCTTCACAGGGATCTGTTAGCATGTACAATTACGGAAGATAGATTCGGTCGCATCCAGTGTTCTTACAAATAGTGTAACAATATAAACTCGCGCAAGTATAAAGATAATCACACAAGATTTCCAATGTGCTAGTTTGAACTCCCTTGCATTTATTGTCCTCAACATATCAAAACCTGCAGTTCGTTCACTATTGCGTGTAGTCTATACTTTTCATAAAGTTTATTGATTGGTGTTTTTTCTTGCCATATTCATAACTGAGACACATCAATTGGATTTGTCTTGCAGTACTGGTTCTTCAAATTTGTGCCAAAAATGCCAATTGATCCGCCGGCGCTTGGTCCTTTGCTCGGAAATACTGTCAACACAGTCATAAGTCCATTCTATACACTCTTCTCCACAAATGCCACGTATTGCTTCACCGCTCGCACAAACGTGACAAATCACAGGACTGAAACTGAGACTTTGAGTGGCAACTTGCTTCGCGTCAAACAGAGAATTGCAGATGGCGAAATGAATGGCTTGATACCGACAGATGAAGCAGAGGATTGGGTGCAAAGGGCGGAGCAAGCCATATCTGAAGAAGCGGCAAACCGCGAGTCTTTTGATCAGAGGTGCAGAATCTTTGGGTGCTCCCTGAATTGCTGGGGAAACTATAAAACCAGCAAGAAAGCGGCTGAGAAGGTGGATGCTGTGAGAAAATATATCAGTAGCGCACCGGTACCAGATAATGTCACACGCACACCACCTCCACCTCCTGTCGTAGATTTGTCCACCCACTCTGTTCAACTTCCGCCAAGCAGAGAGTGTATTCTCAAGAATGCTCTCATGTGCATTAAGGATGACCCAACGGTGGGAATGATTGGAATATGGGGTCCACGTGGAGTTGGGAAAACACATCTTCTCACAAAGATAAATAATTCATTTCTTGAATATTGTCCCTTTGATATTGTTATCCTTATTAAGGCCTTGAGTGAATGCACAGTGCAAAAGGTTCAAGCTCAAATCATAAACAGGTTTGGTATTAACCAGAATGTTAATGTGACAGCTCAAATATATGAACTGCTCAAGAAAAGAAGTTTTCTGGTGTTGGTGGATGACCTTTGTGAGGAGATAGACCTTTCAGCAGTTGGCATTCCACACCCTCTTAGAGTTGTGGACCAAAAGAAGAGGAAGGTGCTAATCATTTCACGATCAGAATCCATATGTGATCTGATGGGTGTGGATAAATATATACAAGTTCTTGGTTTGGAGGAGGAGGAGGCACACCAGCTATTTGAACAAAGTTTTGGTGAGGATAATCTTTATACTGATCCCCACGTCGGGGTACTTGCTAAGGATCTCGTAAGAGAACTAATTGGCCGACCATCAGAGCTGATACATTTCGGGAAGATGATGCGAAGAAGCAGAAATGCAAGGCAGTGGGAAGATGTAATTGATGCAGTAAAGAGATCAAACCTTCGAAAGGATGACCCATTATGTATGGTAAGCACTTGCATCGATAATCAAATTTCTAAATAGTACTCCCTCCATCCCAAAATTCTTGTCTTACATTTGTGTAGATACGAATGTATCTAACACTAAAATATGACTAGATACATCCGTATCTAGATAAATTTAAGACAAGAATTTTGGGACGGAGGGAGTAGTATCAATGCCATTACTGAGTACTAATACATGCATGTTATTTTTAAACCTGAAGGCGGAAAGAATTGTGGGAAGTCTCGAGCACTCCACCAAAGACTTGATTGCGAAAAAAAACGATGTATGTCAGAAGATTAAGAATGCTGAGCGAGAAGGCAAGAAATCAACAAATGAGGTCGACAGATGGCTGGAAAAAGTGGATAACATCATTTGGGATGTACAAGTGATCTCTCGCGACTGCAGGCAGTTGAAGAAGGATGTTACCATGGAGGCATCCGAGAAGCTTCGCGGGGTTCAAGAATGTCTCAGTAGTTGTCCCAGTACTGTTGCAATTGAGTCAATGCCACCTCCTGTCCAAGAGATGCCTGGTCCATCTATGTCAGCTGAGAACCGTAACCTCCAAGATGCTCTCCAGTACATTAAGGATGATCCCACAGTGGGATTGTTTGGAATTTGGGGTCCAGGTGGAGTGGGGAAAACACATCTTCTCAAGAACATTAATAACTCATTTGGAGATGGTATGACCTTTGATTTTGTTCTCTTTGTAACTGCCTCCAGAGGGTGCTCAGTGGAAAAGGTCCAGTCACAAATCATAGAAAGGCTCAGGCTGCAAAGTACTGGTTCTAATCGTCTTACCATACACGAGTACATGAAAACGAAAAGCTTTCTTGTACTATTGGATGACCTATGGAACGAAATTAATCTAGAAGAAGTTGGTATACCATATCCCCTTGGAAATGTAAAGAAACTCAATAGAAAGGTGGCGCTAACAACAAGATTAAGAAAAGTCTGTGGCCAAATGAAGGTGAAGAAAGAGTTAAAAGTTGCGTATCTGCAGGAGCATGAGGCATGGCAGCTATTCGAAGAAAATATTGGTGCCGAAACTCTTTCTAGTCCACATATTGAAGCTCTTGCTAGAGAACTTATGAAGGAACTGAAAGGCTTGCCATTAGCTTTGATAACTATTGGAAAGGCAATGTATCGGAAAGATGAGTATCAATGGGAAACTGCCATCCAATATATGCAGCAATCATGCTGCACTGAGGACAAAGACCCAATAGAATTGGGTATGGAAACTAATGTGTTCAGGCGGCTGAAGTTTAGTTATGACAATTTAAGAAACAAGACATTGAGAGATTGTTTTTTGACTTGTGTCCTGTGGCCAGAGGATGCGAGGATTCGCAAAGTTGATCTTGCTCAATGCTGGATGGGCTTAGGTCTAGTGAATGAGCATGACATAGAATCTTCCTTCAGAAAATCATATAGTTTGATAGCTGACCTTACAGCTGCATGTTTGCTAGAGGGCAGCGATGTTCGCCCAGGATCTTCCTTTGAAAATTCACATGGTTCTGTTAAAGTGCATGATGTGATTCGTGATATGGCTTTATGGATTTCTTGTGACTGTGGTGAGAAGAATGACAAATGGATCGTGGCGGCACCAGGTGGCAGAGACAAAAAAGTTATTATCCTTTCGAACAAAGCTGAGTGCATCTCCTTGAGTTTCAACAGAATTCCTATCAGGTTTAATCCTGATCCATTAAAACTGAGGATCCTGTGCCTTCGAAACAACGAATTGGATGAAAGCATTGTTGAAGCAATTAAGAATTGCACTTCACTGACATATCTGGATATGAGCGGAAACAACCTCAAGAGGATACCGAAAGAATTATGTTTCTTGGTAAATCTGGAATACCTTGACTTGTCAGAAAATGAATTTGGGGGAACTGAAGTGCCTCGCTCCTTTGGAAAGCTTATCAACCTCAAGTTCTTGTACCTAAAGTCTGGTAGTGGTTACATGAGAATACCAGCTGGGGTCATTTCTAGCCTTAAAGCATTGCAGGTAATAGACTTGAGGAGCCTCTTCAGAAAATGTACCCTATTCCTGTTCCAAGAGTTGGGCACCCTACCTCAGTTGAAAGCGCTTGGTATTCTGGTAAGAGATTTAGCTCAGTTTGAGTCACTAGGAGAAGCGGCTAACCTCCCTGTTAGATATTTGGCTCTGAATGACGTATGTGCACTCACTCGTATTTTATCAACCGACTTTGCACAAAGGACCTTGTATGAACTGGATATCAATGAAGAAAGATATTTTCTTGAACAAGATATCAATGAAGAAATCGACGCTCGAGAAATAACAGTAGAACATGATACGGAACAACCAAACAACCGTTTTGGTGCTCTCAACAACCTCCGCTTAACCATGACGAGATCCTTGAGAGAGATAAAGTGGATGGGAGCAACTCCAGCAATTATATTCCCAAGGCTCGCTTATTTGGAATTGTTTATGTGCCAACATCTATTGCACCTCTCTTGGGTTATGTATTTGCCTTGCCTTGAACAACTTCATATAGTTTCATGTGATGGTATGGTGCAAGCATTTATGAGGTGCCATGGTGACAAATTGTGCAATGGACAGGACAAGACAAAAACATTTCCTCGCCTCAAGCTTCTCGTTCTTATTTATAACGAATCGTTGGAAACTATTGCGGACAACGGTGTGGAATTCCCATCCCTAGAGCGACTTGAGCTTGAAGGTAGTCTGGCATTGAAGATGCTTCCTTTCCAGTTGGACAGTTTGCCACCAAAGCTGAAGGAGTTACGGTTTGATGATGCTCGATGCTGGGAGAGACTGGAATGCAAAGAAGGTGTCAAAACTATCCTACAACCCTATACTAAATTTGGCAGACGATATCAGGGTTAAAAATTTCAACGAAATTTCAGTGAAGCTGATTTGTATGATTAGTAGTAGTTAGTCCATTACACGATGCAGTAGATGTTGTTTTTCTCCTGGCCTGGACACTTATGTTTGCTATAATAGAGATTGTTATAAGCACCAAAAAACACTGGTCTATATACATTGAAGATTTTAGAGGTTCAGATGCTATATAATAGAGATTTCACAGGGAGTGAGGTGAAATCGGGGCAAAGAAATTAGGGAAATCCTTATAATCAACCGACTGATCAAACCACGGACGTAAGCCGCGTCCTCCGCACGCCACGCGTCCAGTTGGGGCCCACGAACCGCAGCTCCCTCTCTATCCTTATCCCAACTGACGAAGCATTCACCACCCATTTTTCCTGCTACCTCTGTGCTATGACCAGAGCTTCCCCCTTCCCCTTATCCCATGACCGGATTTGTATCCCACATTCTGTGGAGTCTTCTGAATAAAACTTGATCTTACCGTTAGAAAAAACTTGAAAGCAACTAATCTTTTTCTTTTAGAAACTTGAAAGCAACTAATCAAGGGGTATCCCTTGGGAGAGGCCAGCAAGGGTCATTTTTGGTGGACTGAGAGCGCGTTATTTGGCGCGCCCTCAGCCACCGCCACGTGTTGCGCCTTGGGGGCTCCCTTGTTTTTTTTTCTGTACACGTTTTTGTGTTTTAGATGTTTTTTTTTGTTTTTTCGGCTTTTTGATTTTTGCCCGGTTTTCCCTAGGTTTTGGCGTGAAAAAACATGTTTTTTTTTGCTTTCGTAGATGCCTCTCAGCAAAACAAATATGTTTTTTTTGCTTTCGCAAGAGGCAAATAACTGCTACTCGTGGAGGCACAGGTTTACTTCCGCGAGGAAAAAGCAGAAAAATATGTTTTATTTTTTTTTGCTTTCGCGAGAGGCACGGGTTTGCTTTTGTGAGAAAAAAAAAGGAAAATGCGTTTTCTTTTTTTCCCTCTTTCGTGAGAGGCCTAGATTTGCTTCTCTTGGAGGCAATGATTTGTTTCCGCGAGAGGCCTCTCAGCAAGGGGAAAACGTGGGGGGAAACATGCTTTCAGCTCAGTTTTGTGCTTCTGCAAATGCCTCTCAGCATAAAATATATGTTTTTTTTGCTTCCACGAGAGGCAAAAATTTGCTACTCGTGGAGGCACAAGTTTGCTTCCGCGAGGAAAAAGACATTTTCTTTTTTGTGCTTTCGCGAGAGGCACGGGTTTGCTTCTGCGAGGAAAAAGGGAAAAAATGCGTTTTTTTCTCTTTCGCGAGAGGTACATGTTTGATTCTGCGAGAAAAAAAGGGTAAAATTGTGTTTTTTTCTCTTTCGTGAGAGGCACAGATTTGCTTCTTGTGGAGGTAACGATTTGTTTCCGCAAGAGGCACAGCTGTAAGGGAAAAAAGTGTGGGAAAACATGCTTTCAGCTCAGTTTTTTCCTTCCAGTTTTTTCTAAAATAATTCATATAAATCTATTAACATGTGATCTAGTTAGAAGATCTCGACGTAAGAAATTCAACAGTGAAATGGCAGGAAAACATGTCTCCTTGTCAAGTCAATAACAAATTGCAGCATTTCGTTATTTATGGAGCGGCAATAATAAATTGTTGAAATCCACCGTGAAAGAAGGCACATTCACGAGTCGGACTTCTGTCGTCATGATGGATTTCGACGGACCGCGTCATCTTTTAGGAAGATGAAGACTTGGGTTGGGTCTTAGCTCATTTTTTTAGAACACAGTGCAGACACATGAGCTCATATATATATACGCGTATACTCACCTCTATGAACATACATGAACACACTGCCCCTATGAGCATATTTGAGAAAATTGAGCCGGCATATCATCTTGAGATTGACGAAGTCATCGCAGGTGACTCGTAGTCGACGAGAACGTCTCCTCCAACTGAACACGCATCGCCAAGAATTCTGAAATAAATCAAGAAAAATGCGAGCACCAAGACTTTAACTCTGGTGGGCTGTGAATACTATTGTCCTCTTAATCATCTAACTACAGGTTGGTTCGCATTGAGCCATGTCTGTTGATGCAACAAAGATGAAGGTACGCCAACCCTTCAAAAAATCACTTACGCTTCGGTACAACCCCCTAAACATATTAAAGGATGAGATCTCTTCATACCCCTTCATAATAAAGGGTTGGTTTTTAACAATACCGCTATATACGTAACCACCTAGTCCTATTCAGTGTGCAACAACGTGATTCAAACTCCTGACCTTCAAGTTAAGTGCAACTGTATAAACCAAGTGGGACAACTAACCCGACGTGCCTAGTTTAGTTCTTCTTTCTTCCTACTAGCAAAAGAACCCGTGCGTTGCAACGGGGGAGAAAACATAACACACGCTCTTAACCCAACAACCATCGCTCAAGACCACAATACGTCCATCTCCTTTATTTTAGCGAGGCACCATATTTATGTTGCCGCTTATCCTCCTCCTCACTCTCGCCGGCGATGGCCTCGGTGTTCATGCAAAACAAAACAAAACGTGTTTGAATAAGGTTAATCCCAAGGCGTCTCTCTCTTCCTCTCTCTCTCTCTCTCGCTTTCTCTCACTCTCACGATGAGAAATCTGTTGTTTTTCCCTGCGACATTTTTCAGAGGTATGCATGTATAGTTATTGATGTTTTCTTTCCCTATATGGTTGTAGTCAGGTATTTATTTGCAATCCTGGTCGCCGCCGGTACGAAAGAAAAAGGATCGTGCGCTATAAATTATAAGTTTGCTTCTAAAACAATATTTAAAAAATATTTAACAAGTAAAATTAACATCATATTCATATTCCACATATTTTTCTAATCAAATTTTATATATAACATGTTAAAATCGGAGTTACGGTTTAAAAGATACGTATAATTTAGAAAATCATTTATTTGACTTAAGTATCTTACAAAATAATATTTAAAAATACTTAACATGTAAAAATAATCTCGTATTCATATTCTACGTATTTTTCTAATCAAATTTCATATATAATATGTTCAAATCAGAGTTACGGTTTAAAAGATATGGATGATTTAAAAATATCATTTGTTTGACTTAAATATGATCCGCGGATGAATTACCTAAAAGATCAGGGGGGTTTTAAAAAAATGTAAAATAACGGTTCGGGTGTGACTTAAAACAGGACTGCGGGTTGAATTCTCTGAAATAGAGGGACTTTTCTGAAAAATGTCATGACGGACGAAAGAAACCCAATTTGTTTTATTATTATTAGCAAAAGAGCCCGTGCGTTGCAACGGGAGAGAAAACATAACACACGTTCTTAACCCAACAATCATCACTCAAGACCACAATACGTCCATCTCCTTTATTTTACCGAGGCATCATATTTGTGTTGTCGTTTATCCACCTTCTGACCCTCGCCGGCGATGGCATCGGTGTTCACACAAAACAAAACAAAATAAAACGTGTTTGAATATGGTTAATCCTAAGGCGTCTCTCTTCCTCTCTCTCTCTCGCTTTCTCTCGCTATCGCGATGAGAAATCTGTTGTTTTTCCCTGCGACGTTTTTCAGAGGTATGCATGTGTAGTTATTGATGTTTTCTTTTCCCTATATGGTTATAGTGGGGTGTTTATTTGCAATCCGGATCGCCGCCGGTGCGAAAGAAAAATGATCGTGCGCTATAAATTATAAGTTTGCTTCTAAAATAATACTTTAAAAATATTTAACAGGTAGAATTAACATCATATTTATATTCCACAGATTTTTATAATCAAATTTCATATATAACATGTTAAAATCGGAGTTACATTTTAAAAGATACGTATAATTTAGAAAATCATTTGTTTGACTTAAGTATCTTCCAAAATAATATTTAAAAATACTTAACATGTAAAAATAATCTCTTATTCATATTCTACGTATTTTTCTATTCAAATTTCATATATAATATGTTAAAATCGGAGTTATGGTTTAAAAGATATGGATGATTTAGAAAAGCATTTATTTGACTTAAATATGATCCGCGGATGAATTACCTAAAAAACAAGGGGGTTTTCAAAAAATATAAAATAACGGTTCGGGTATGACTTAAAACAGGATTGCGGGTTGAATTCTCTGAAATAGAGGGACTTTTTCTAAAAAATGCCATGACGGACGAGAAGAAACCGAATTTGCTTTATTATTAGGTAGAGACTAGCAAAAGAGCCCGTGCGTTGCAACGGGAGAGCTTACCTCTCTCTTTCATTTATCCATCAGACTCATGCCTCATCCTTCACTTATTAATTCCCAAGAAGGCTTGTTCATAGACAACTTCATCACATATCTAAATTGGTGGATTCGGTGTTAGAAAGCGATGTGGGACTATTTTCTAATAAGTAAATTAATATGGAAAGGCTGATTAGGAGCCCACTTGGGCCTTGGCGGAACTGCGTGGATGAGCCGACCCTAATAGAGCACTCGTATAGCTTTTTTCAGCCTTACTAACCTCCCGCACGCAAAAAAACATAACCTCACAGGCCGGCCCAGTCGTCCCCACTACTCTCACCCTAGCCCGATCCCCTCAGCCTCCCGATCCCCATCTTTCCCAGCACTTAACACGTCATCCATCGTATCAGAAGCTAGCGGGTCGAACAAAGTGGGATTCTTAGGGAGAAAAGCGCGAGACTTATATGATTAACCTAAGCTAGCGAGACATGTAATCAATGGAACTCGTGTCATGTGGAGATGTATCATACGAAGGGCAACCACACTTCATATAAAAACAATAAATCCACGTCGGCTCGATGATAAAGCCGTGCAGGGAGCCGGCGAGGAAAATAAAGGGGTCAAGGTGTCGCCGGCCTGCTCAACATGAGCCGCCGCCCTACTGCACATGTGCAGATCCAGTGCCGATCAATGTCATCCGTGCGGCTGTACATTGTCACTCCGACACGCGTTGTTTCAAAAAAAGAGACGGGAAAAAAAGAGAAAAGGATAGAACCTCCCTCAAAAACATACTCCCTCCGTTCCTAAATATTTGTCTTTTAGACATTTCAAATGAACTATAACATACGGATGTATGTAGACATATTTTAGAGTATAGATTCACTCATTTTACTCCGTATGTAGTCACTTGTTGAAATGTCTAGAAAGACAAATATTTAGAAACAGAGGGAGTATAAAAGAGCATTTGGCGCCGATCATCTCCATGCAACCGCACGTGCCGACAGCCGAGCACGCGTTGCCTTTGATCGAGCCACGTATGCTGGCAAATCGCGGACGCCCTATGGGCACCGATGCCGTTGTCTAGCCATGCAGAGTCGTGCGCTGTTGTGTGCCATTCCCATCGCATTCGTTGGCATGTGCCTCCTGCCGCTCGCCCAAGCGCTCCATCTCCGCGATTAATGTTTGATTCGGTGATTTACAAAATAAATTGGTTAGTTTTAAATTTGACCATCATGCCCTTGTAATTGAAGAGGTAAGTTTTAATCTCCAAACTTGATTAAATAAAAGAGGTGTACCGAGCGTGTTTGTGCTTTTAAAACTTTATTAATCATTTTCCAGAAAAAACTTTATCTCAGAAGTACACGTTAGGTGCAAAGCTAGCCTAGAAAGCAACTTGATTGATTTCGTAGCCAGTTTGTAGACGTAGAAACTATCGCGCTAGGCTGGTGTCAGCTTGATGTATTTTACCTCTCCTTTCCACATAGCGGAAACAGGACCAACGCCGGCAAACCGACGGCCACTGCTGCTGCAAGCTTTCACTTCTCGTTCATGTGCACCATTAGCCGCTGCTCCTTCTCGCTGCTGCAAAGTAAAAAGGACGACCTCCACTTGCTTGCACGGGCAACGACGGCCACTGGAGGTGCTCCAACGGGTGTTGCTGTGATGATGCCGACAATCGAGGCTGCAGCAGGGCTCCCGGTGCTACGATGCACTGGTCGCCGGCGGCTCTCCGAGCCGATGAGAGATCCCGCAGAGCTGCGTGGTAGCGGCTGCTGGAGCTGCAGATGGCACTCGCCACTCGCCGCAGATGTTGCAATCAGGAGGTTGAGTAGTGGAGCTGCGCAACATCGGGCCGCCGGAGTTGTCGTGACAGAGGGGCCAACGGCGCTCTGCTGTGGTTCAAGCGAGTGGCGGGGTGCTGCAATCGCGGACTCGCCGGCTTTTCAATGAAGCATGGCCAGGCCACCGGAGTTGTGATGTAGCATCGCCGGTGCTGTGATTCAACATCGCCAGGACCGCCGGAGTTGTGATAAGCAGGCCATCCCAACTGCCGCCCCTCTCCTCCTCTCTCACTCAACTATTCCCTTCTCCTTCTTCTCTTTTTCAAATCTTTGTTTTCACCCCCCGCCTTGGAGCTCGCCCCGCCTCCGGCCACCTCTCCGCGGCCTCGTGCTCCTCCACCTCGGTCCGTCCACCCCGTAACCGGATCCGCTGCCAAGACCACCAAGCGTCGACTGCTCCTTCGCCTCCATCCACGCCAGAGCAGTCGGATCCTCTTGTCGGGCCCTCCTTTCAGGGGAGGAGCTCCAGCCGCCGCCGCCGATCCGGGGCCGGCCGTCCCGTCCCCAGCCGCTCTCGCCGCCGCGTTGACCCTACTCTAACTCGCCGCGCGGCAGAAGCCGTTTCCACTGCCAGCAAGGGCGCCGCCCCTCACCCGTGCACACACCTCGGCGAGGCATCCTCCATCCCCCACGCGAGGCACGGCAGCCGCCGGCACATGACAGAATGGGCGGCATGGATAAGAGGAGAGGAAGACGTTTTTTTCCACTCAACAAAGGATCGCGGGCTGAATACAAATAAATGCAGGGATTGTTTTGTAAAAATGAAACGTTTTCTCAGATCCACTTAAAAAGGGACTGCGGGTTCAATTTCCAAAAACACGAGGGCTTTTTTGAAAAATTACATGACGGACGGTTAGAAACTCAATTTGCTTTATTATTACTAGCAAAAGAGCCCGTGCGTTGCAACGGGATAGAAAATAACACACGTTCTTAACCCAATAACCACGACTCGAGACCCTGGTAGGTAGATGTTCTTTATTTTAAAATGGCATCACATTTGTGTTCCCGATGGTGATCTTAAACGTATTTGAATATGGTCAGTCCTAAGGCGTCTCTCTCTCACACACACGTATGCGCGCTCGCACGCACACAATCGCTCAGAATAAGATGAGAAAAATGTTATTTTTTTCCTGTGAGGTTTTTCAGAGTTGTGCGTGCGTGGTTATCAATATTTTTTTCCTCTCAATCTGGTTTTAATGTGTGTTTATTTGCAATTTGGATCGCCACCGGTGCGAAAGAAAAATGGACCGTGCACTATAGATTAAGTTTGCACCCAAATTAATAGTTTAGAAATATTTAACAGCTAAAAGTAACAGTTTATTTAGATTCTACACATTTTTCTAATCAAATTTCATATATAATATGTTAAAATCGGAGTTACGGTTTAAAAGATAAGGATATTTTTGTTTTAGATAAACTGCAGATTAATTAACCAAAAGGTTAGGGGTTTTTCTGTTAAAACACAAAAAACGATTCGGCTGACTTAAGTATGGATGGCGGGTTGATTACATGAAACCTGAGGGGTTTTTATGCGAAAATGCCAAAAAAACGGTTTGGTATGACTTAAACGTGTAGTGCGGGTTAATTTACAGAAAACAGAGTGGCTTTTCTGCAAAGTGACATGACGGACGGGCTGAAACCCAACTTTCTTTATTATTAGGTAGAGATTAGGTAGAGATACAACGCACCCTTTTGGGCCGGACCATGTACGATGCGCTCGGTTTTCTTATATATTTTTTTCGTTCTTGTTCATTTCTATTTTAAATAATTTACTATTTAAAAAAATCGAAATTTTAAAAATTGTACATTTTGAAAAAATGTTCAAAAAATCATGAAACGTTTGCGGATTCAAAAAATTGTTGGTGTATTAAAAAAAATGTTATGAAACTGAACAAATGTTAGCAACTTCAAAAACTGTTCATAAATTTTTAAAAATGTTCAAAAAAATTCAAAACTGTTCAGAAATTACAAAAATGTTTGCCGATATAAAAAGGGTTCACGCATTTTAAAAATGTATGTGCAAAACAAAATAAGTGTTCGTGAATTACAAAAATTGTACCCCCAATTTCAGAAAATGATCGCTGATTCAAAAACAATGTTCACGGGTTTAAAAAATGTTCACAATTTCCAAATGTTTGTGAATTTGTCCAAAATGTTCATCAATTCACAAAATGTTCACAATTCTAAAAAATATTCTTAAGTTTTAAAAAATGTATACTTTTTAAACAATGTTCACGAGTTCAAAAATAATCATGATTTTCAAAAATTGTTCACGATTTGAGAAAATATGTTCACAAATTTTAAAGATGGTCACAAAATAGGAGACGCCTTAAAAATCAAATACACCATTCTGACTTACCCAAACACCCTCCATTGAACAGGGTATATCTTTGGACGTGAATGAAATGAGCCCAACTTTTGCCAGCGGGTGGGCTTGCCCCATGGTAGGCATCCATGCTAGGTTTGAATGAATTCCGATGCCGTATGCAAGTTTCACCAAATCCAACCAATTATCGCCCAATTTTCACCTAGAAAACATCAGAAAATGCAAGATTTGTTGAAAACTAAAACACCTTGCATTGGTGGCTTTAATTGGTCATGTAAGCTCATGAAAAAAATTTGTTTATTTGAATGATGCCGAAAAACACACGCTCTCAAACGGACCCTTCTTGCCTACACGAACACCCTCCATTGAACATGGTCTATTTTTGGACATGCATGAAATAACCAAAAAATTTCCAAAGGGGGGGGGGGGATGCCCATGGTAGGCATCCATGTTACGTTTGAACGAATTTCGACACCTTATGCAAGTTGTGTCACGTCCGGTCAATTATCGGGCTTTTTTCACCGAGAAAACTCTAGAAAATACCAAACTTGTTGAAAACTCAAACAACTTGGCATGGTGCCTTGAAATGGTGATATAAGTCCATGAAAAAAATTAGGGTCACTTCAAGGATGTTGACAAACAACGGGCTCGCGAGCGGAGGCTTCTAGCCTACCCCGACACCCTCAATTGAACATGATCTAGTTTTGGACATTCTTAAAATGACCAGACTTTTGCAAGCAGATAGGAATGCCCATGGTATTCATTCATGCTAGGTTTAAACGATTTCTGACAGCTTAGGCAAGTTGCGACAAGTCCGACCATTTATCTGTCTTTTTTTTTACCGAGAAAACTCTAGAAAATGCAAAAATTGTCGAAAACCAAAACAACTTGACATGATGCATTGAATTGGTCATACAAAACAATGAAAAAATAAGGTCATTTGATGGATGTCGAGAAACAACGTGCTCTCAGACGGATCCTTCTGGCATATCCAGACACCATACGATGAACATGGTGTTTTTTGGAACATTATTGAAATGGCCACAACTTGCCGGAAGGTGGGCATGCCCATGGTAGGTTTAAAATAAAATGTATTTAATCAGGTACTTAAAACTAGTAATTTTTTTAAACATAATTAATATATACAAAGTGATAAAATTGAAAGCAGTAAAACACATTTAATAAATGTTTGACAGAAAAAATAATTTAAAACTTAAAAAAAAAATTGCTATTTTGGTATACCGAAAAGTATTTCAAAATTTTAAATTGGTTTCAAAAAGAATAATAAATTTCAAAAGGATAAAATGAATCAACAAAAAAAGAATAACAAAAAATAGGAAAGAAACGCTTAGGCCTTGGCCCAACTAGGCGAGTGTATCGCTCCCGTCGGGCCCCTATTGGGAATTTCTAAAATTGTTTGAAATTTTTAAAACTTGTTCATGTTTTCGAAAAATGTTTGGAAATTTCAATAATTGTTCATGTTATAATTTTTTTTGTTCAAGTTTCAAAAAATGTTTGTGTTTGCCGATTATTGGAGGAGGAGGAGAGAGGTCGTGAAACTCAGCCTCTACCGGAGCCGCCGCCGATCTGATCCCACACTTAGATTATCTATAGCCCATGACGATAATCTATAGCTCCATGCTACTATATTATCAACTTTGGATGTTTTATATGCATGATTATGCTATTTTATATTATTTTTGGGACTAGCCTATTAACCTAGAGCCCAGTGCCAGTTCCTGTTTTTTCCTTGTTTTTGACCTTTTTCAGATAGGAATATCAAACGGAGTCCAAACAGAATAAAACTTTCGCCGTGATTTTTTTGGAAAATATCAAAAATACCAGAAAGAAAAGATGCCGGAGGGGAGTCCCGAGGAGGTCACAAGCCAGGGAGGCGCGCCCACCCCCCCTGGGCGTGCCTGGTGGGCTTGTGACCCCCTCGTGGGTCCCGCTGACTTGTTCTCGACGCCATCTGGTCTTATAAATACCAAAAACTCCAGAAAGAAACCTAGATCGGGAGTTCCGCTGCCGCAAGCCTCTGTAGCCACCAAAAACCAATCGGGAGCCCGTTCCGGCACCCTGCCGGAGGGGGAACCCATCTCCGGTGGTCATCTTCATCATCCCGGCGATCTCCATGTCGAGGAGGGAGTAGTTCTCCCTCGGGGTTGAGGGTATGTACCAGTAGCTATGTGTTTGATCTCTCTCTCTCTTGTGTTCTTGAGATGTAATGATCTTGATGTATCGCGGGCTTTGCTACTATAGTTGGATCTTATGATGTTCTTCCCCCTCTCCCTTCTTGTAATGAATTGAGTTTTCCCTTTGAAGTTATCTTATCGGATTGAGTCTTTAAGAACACTTGATGTATGTCTTGCACGTGTCTATCTGTGGTGACAATGGGATATTCATGTGAGTACTTGATGTATATTTTGGTGATCAACTTGCGGGTTTCGTGACATTGGGAACCTATGCATATGGGTTGGCACACGTTTTGACTCTCCGGTAGAAACTTTGGGACACTCTTTGAAGTTCTATGTGTTGGTTGAATAGATGATTCTGAGATTGTGTGATACATATCGTATAATCATGCCCACGGATATCTAGGTGACATTAGGGTCTTGGTTGATGTGTGTCTTAAGGTGTTATTCTAGTACGAACTCTATGATAGATTGAACGGAAAGAATAGCTTCATGTTATTTTACTACGGACTCTTGAATAGATCGATCAGAAAGAATAACTTTGTGGTGGTTTCGTACCCGACAATAATCTCTTCATTTGTTCTCCTCTATTAGTGACTTTGGAGTGACTCTTAGTTGCATGTTGATGGCTAGTTATATGATCCAATTATGTTATCATTGTTGAGAGAACTTCCACTGGTGAAAGTATGAACCCTAGGCCTTGTTTCCACACATTGCAATACCGTTCGTGCTCACTTTTACTATTAATTACCTTGCTTTTTTTATATTTCCAGATTACAAAAACCCATATCTACTATCCATATTGCACTTGTATCACCATCTCTTCGCCGAACTAGTGCACCTATACAACTTACCATTGTATTAGGTGTGTTGGGGACACAAGAGACTCTTTGTTATTTGGTTGCAGGGTTGCTTGAGAGAGGTCATCTTCATCCTACGTCTCCCACGGATTGATAAACCTTAGGTCATCCACTTGAGGGAAAATTGCTACTGTCCTACAAACCTCTGCACTTGGAGGCCCAACAACGTCTACAAGGAGAAGGTTGCGTAGTAGACATCAACGCATATTAATACCAACTATCATATCATACATGTCCATTTATTCTATGCCTACATGCCAACAAGTTTTGTGTCCCACTAACAATGCCACTAACGAAACAAGTTTTTAATCCCATACAATCACACAAACATAAATACATTCCTCTCTAAAGCAACATGAGTACACAAATATCACATTAGCTTGTTCAATGTACATATTTCATCACAACATAAGAACATAAATACACAATCTCTACAAATTTTCTCTATAAGGCCGTTAGTACACAATAGCAAATAAAATACAATTGAAAAAGCATATATATATATATAATCCCTAGATAAATTCTATCTAAAGTCACATCAATATTTTGACCAAAAAAATCACACACTGTACAAAGCGTACGTGCATACATGCCGGTGATATCTCAGGTGCGATCAGATGGACAAACATGCATACATGCTGACAAAGAGATATCTCAGGTGATTACAAGCCGATAGAAAGGTTTAGTACGATAACACGGATTCAATAGATGTAGTCAATAAATGCCCAAAGCTCTTGTCTAATTATTGCAATCTTAATAATAGAGGCAACCCCGCGAGACGGATAGAGCCTTCGGTTGGACAACTAACTCTTGATGCAGGACCCGTGCCGGTCAAGACGTAATTTTGACACACACCCCACTCGGTTTGTAACAAGCATATCTCGATGGGTCACTTCCAGAGCACAAATTAAGATCATATCTGGTCCCAACACAAATATATGGTTGTAACCATTAAGACCTCATACCCATGCCTATTTTTATTATAAGTGTTTTCTTTCAGTTTGTTTGATTTTGATTCGGACAAAAGCTGGAATTGTTCTTTAACAAAAGATTGCTTGAGACCCTAGCTTCAAGGGGACCTTCCTCCCGTGGGTTCGATAACTCAGGGTCACCTCTGGGGGAAAAGGCGGGAATACTTTCTGCTCCATTTCCGGATCACCACATGAAGTAATAATTTCCCTGCCAGGATCGCTCCACCGGAGAGAAAAAGTGCTCCACCCAAGTTCCGCCTCGCAGACGGTGGCGGAAAGTCCCAAAACATTTCTGTGATCTGTTTCTAGGGAAAATAGGATTGTATGGCCAAAGGAAATCGGGAGGGGAGCCACCAGTGCCCCACATGGGCACATAGCACGACCATGGGGTGACCGCGCCCCCTGTCCATGTGGTTGGCTGGTGGACCCCCCCGGCCCATTTTTGCTCCATAATTCTTCATATATTATAAAATAATTCTCCAAAAATCCACACTTCGTTTTGAGCTCCGGAGAATTGTTATCTCTGATGTTGCTTTTTTAGGTCAGATTTCCAGCTGCCGACAATCACCCTCTCTTGATGTATCTTGTATTTTAAGAGAGAAAAGACATTAGAATTGCATCATAAAGTGAACTATAACATTAGACTAAGATAAATAATAGTAAAACCATAATGTCCACTTGTCCCGAAGCGAATACCGAGCTCGGTAAACATGACCACCGGTTTATAGAGAGATGTGTTTATAATAAAGAATATAGACATGACAACATCACATTAATAAGCATCATTATATATCATAAACAACCACTCTACTTCATAAGACTTCCCATGATCAAGTAACAATCTATTCACATGTTAAGGTATAGACAATAAACTCTATTGAAACTCAACAAACTACGTTTTCAGTCATCAAACAGTTGCAGTTCATCTTATTTTTCAGAAGAATCTATGCAAGAGCTTTTGTTTAGCAAACTTCACATATTCAATTATCATATAATCTTCTAATGATGCTTACTCCAAGTTTGTACTCAAGCAGGCAAGCAATGTTGAAGCGGGCAAGCCTCCTCGTCAGCTTGGGGTGTGTGGGATGAAGAACTTCATCATCATCATCCAGTCATTGTGATTGCAGTGTTGTTTTCCTAATGTGATTGGTGTGATCGTATGTAAGGTGTAGATGGCAAACTCACCACATAAAGTATAAGGTAAGTAGACCTTGTTGAATGTATGCAACCAAACACCGGGCAGTGCATCAGCACAACCATAAGCAGACAACCAAACACAGGGGCTGGAATCGGCGCTATGATGCAGGCAGGCAGTATGCAGAGAACCAAACAATGTGGGGAACATGGTTTTCTACTTGCATCTGCTCAATCAGGCTCAACCGAGACAAGTATGCAAGGGGGCAAAAAACTATGTAGGCAATCAAACAAGCCCCTAGTGTCCTTCTACATCTGATTAGAGAGAACACACGAGAGATTGGACCAATTGTGCATGTCATAATATGCACACAACCAGATATGTCCTATGCTCAAGTGTTAACAAGCATATACCAGATGATCATTGTGACTAAGGATGTGTTTCTTGTTCATGGTGATGATGACGAGCTCGTTGTAAAGGTATTACACTGATGCTAGCTTTGTCATAGATCCGGACGATCTTCAATCTCAATCAAACTTTGTGTCTATAAAGTGGCGCAGTGAGTTGGAAGAAGATGCATTCTGGTTTTGGATGAGCTCCGAAGCTTGACACTGTGAGACATATTCTCTAATGAATGCTGATTGATGTCACTCGTATCGTGTACATGGCATGCTCTTTGTGCACGTGTAAAAACAAATTAGGTGTAGTAACGGTATGTTAAATAATTGCCTTCCTTCTCCTTCCTTTTTTTATGATAACATGCCTAAATGCTGATGAAGATGTGTGGTCTCGTGTCACCTTGATACGGGCTCCATATCGGGTGCTCTGGTTAATCACGATGTATATACGATTTTTCCGAAGTGGCGATAACAAATTGTCTCCTTGCCAAGCTAGGGGCGATGCCGGAAAGTCAATAACGAATTGCCTCACACTATTGTGTGACTTGCATTGGGTCTTGGTTGTTTGTTGCGAGTCTTTGTGTGATGATAAAAAAGATGCTTCTATCTATCTAATTATTGGTTCACATGTTATGTAATTGTGATGTTTTTTAGGAAAAATGTGATTAGATTGGTAGTGGTAGAATGGATGGTTGGTGACTGCTTGGAGTTGGAGGAGAAGAGCAGAGCAGAGAAGGTTCTTCATGTGATGAGTGTGAATCTCTCATCCCCATTGTAAAAATCTCATCTTTTCCTCGATTGAAAGAAGAAAAGCAGAGCAGCGTCCCCTCCCTCCCCTGTTACCCAGCCCAGCAGCAGTGGAGTCTTCCAAGTCAGACACCTCAGTCGTCTCCTGCTCCGCCGCCGCCCCGCCGCCGGCGATGGCGCGCAACCCCTGCGACATCCGCCTCCTCCTGGTCGCCGCCGCCGTCGCCTTCATCTACATCCAAGTAAGATAAGAGTAAACCACCTCCCTCCCTCCTCTGCTCTGCCACGCGGTGGAACCAGATCCATCCGGGCCGCCGGCCGGGGATCTGAACGCCTCTGCTTCCTCTTCTCCCCTGCGAATCAGAATCAGAATCAGAATCAGAATCAGATTATTAGTCGAGTAGATAGATGGTGGTGGGATTCGGGTCTCTTTCCCCCCCCTTGGTTGGTTCTGATTCCCCACCTGCTTGTGTTTGCGTCTTGTTCAGGTGCGGCTCTTCTCCGCCCAGTCTTCTAGTAATTCCCACGACGCCGGACGCCTCGCCGAAGCAGTAAGCTCTTCGGCCCCCCTCCCTCTTTTCTACGTACCCACTCTCTCTAATTCCATGGCGGGCGGGCGGGCGGGCGTAACTAATCCAACAAGCTGCTGTTGACAAACACGCTGCTGCAGGAGAAATGCGAGAGCCAGCTGCGCGCCATGATCGACCAGGTCAGCGCGCAGCAGGAGAAGATCGCTGCACTTGAAGGTAAATCATTCCGCCCTTGAGCCTGCTCTCACAATTCTGTCTCTCCTGAATCTCATGCTCTTCATCCTCAAGGTTCAAATGCTCCAAACACATAATTACTCACCTATTTCTCAACATAGATAGGCATTACCAAGGTTCTCAACTTAGTAAAGAATTTTTTTTTAGCTCTTCTCTTCCATACTGCTACTACGCGCCGGTAGGTAACGCTTCCGCTGGCATTTTACGATATTAAATCCTTTCTGTTAATGCGACAGAGATGAAGGTACGCCAAGACGAGGAGCGCGTGCAGCTCAAGATTCTAATCCAAGATCTTGAAAGTAAGTATGCAAGGAATCATTGCCCTCTCTCTCTCTGTTTAGCTTTGGGTATTGGTTTCAGCTACGACGGCTCTTTTTTGGCGTGCCTCTGCTGCCGTACTTCATCTCTTCAGACCTCCTGTTATTTTAGCCATCAATCATAGTAAAGTATGGTCAAGTATGTTAGGTCGCAGAGTACCACGTTTCTATCCATCCAAACCTTGCCATACTGGAGTCTCATGCACATGCTTGTCTCCTCCATCCATGCTGAATGTTGTCAATACTGCAACGTCTGGTCGTCTGCTCCAATATTTCATCTTCAAATTGGCATCCTTCTTTCTGGAAACGACATAGATCCAAAATATTATTTTCCATAACTTCTCAAGATTAAAGTATTTTTGGGAATATTGTTTAAATATGGCTCCGCAATAAATGGTAATGAGTTAACAATTAGTACAATACATTCAGTTTGGGCTGAATGCCAAAATGTTACTGACACATCGGGAACTTGAAGAATCTAACTCTACTTTTATCATTTCTTTTGGATGCAGAAAGGAGTTTACAGACCTTAATAAACAAGGACGTGGTATGTCATCTTGCTAAACTTTATTGCTCTACAGGATCGACCTCATCTCTTTCTGACAGCAGGTTCCTGTCGCCGCTGTTGTCATAATGGCTTGCAATCGTCCAGACTATTTGCACAAGACAGTTGAATCTATCCTCAAGTACGCTCTGTTTTCTCCATTCCTTCATTTCCCAAAAGAAGAAAATGTTGACGTCTACTGTGTTGTTTAATTCCGTAAGAGCCCACTCAGTTGATGACACCTGTGTCAGTTATCTTTGAAATCGAGTTGCACTGTTGATTACCAGACAGCATCTCTGAGGAAACTTAGACTATTACTCCCTCCGTCCCAAAATAAGTGACGCAAAAATGACTCAACTTTGTACTAAAGATAGTACAAAGTTGAGTCATTTTTGCGTCACTTATTTTGGGACGGAGGGAGTACTTGCTAATCTGTTAATTACTCCTTCTAGATCCATGTAGCTTCAGTTTTTAGAACACCCTTCCTGACAAAATAAATGATGGACGGTAACTCTTTCAGGTATCAGAAAGCAGTTGCTTCAAAGTTTCCACTATTTATATCACAGGTAGTACTTTCAGTTCTTGTTTTCAGTATTTTAAGTGTGTGGGAAGGATTTTTTTACACTGCTCCTTCCAATCGCAGGATGGAACAAATGGAGAAGTAAAAAAGAAAGCTTTGAGTTACACTCAAATAACATTTATGCAGGTGCGTAAAGCTTTATGCTTAATTGCCTGATAGAATAGAACAACTCTGTTTCTCTTGTAATATTGTTAGCATAGCTGATGCATGTTATGCATGACTGCTCATACCAAGTAGGCATATAAGTGCAAAAATTGAAATAAAAATTTGGCCTGCAAGAAGCTGTAGATGTACCGAGAGATGGTAGCAAATCTAGATGGAGGTAGGACTTGAAGCATTTGAGACATGTCGGAGCAACACTAGATCCAACAGGAAAATGGCTTAGCCACAAGGGAGACATGTTCACTTGTGGCATCTTGATGTGCCACGTTCTAGAGGGCACTAGATTAGTTTGGTACTGGGAAAGTAGGTTATGTACGTGGATGTCAGATGCAGTGATGTCAATTGTCCAAACGTTTAAATTGTCTGCCCTTGGTACAACATCAATGGGAACTGCTACCCTCGAGGAAACAGCGCAATGAAGTGGGAGGGGGGTGGGGGGAGGTTACTGAATTTGGATGATTCTATCTTTTCTAGTTTAAGTCTTCTCTACACAGCGTTTCCAGTATTTTTATAAGAGCGCAGATTACCAGCAAATGATTTGTGTAGCTAGCACTCAGTGTTCTTTTTGCCTTTGATGTGTTGCAGCATGTGGATCTTGAGCCTGTGCGCACTGAAAGACCAGGAGAAAACGTTGCATATTACAAGATAGCTAGTAGGTGGTCCTCAATTGATTAGTGTTTTCTTAAGAGTTGATGATGTGATCGATTCTTGTCCTAATGATTTTCTTAACCCAGACCACTATAAATGGGCCTTGGATGAGCTATTCATTAAGCATGATTTCCGTCGAGTAATCATTCTGGAAGGTCTGATCTCTTTTTGATGGTTCTTTAACTGACTTGTTCCTAGATATTTCCGCATGCCATCTCATTTCCATGGTTTATTGGTTAACAGATGACATGGAGATCGCCCCAGATTTCTTTGACTACTTCGAGGCTGCAGCGAAATTACTTGACACTGACAAGTATGTTACACCTATACTCTGTTTTATACATGGCAAGACAGTGAAATTATATCAAGTGTGTCTAACTACGTTACTGTGATTGTTGTCGTTGCGGTATTGAAGGACGATAATGGCTGTTTCTTCTTGGAATGACAATGGGCAAAAGCAGTTTGTTTATGATCCAAGTTAGTATTCTGATAGGCCTCTGCTCAACTTTATTTCCGCATTAATAGGGAAAGTTGCTCATTTTTCTGCACAACCCATTGCAGAGGCTCTTTACCGTTCGGACTTCTTTCCTGGGCTTGGATGGATGTTAACAAAGTCAACATGGATGGAGCTGTCACCAAAGTGGCCCAAAGCATATCCTTGCTGCTGCCTACTGATTCTTAGATTAGCATATATATACATTTTTAACTACCATGTATTGTCTATTTCTTCCTTGACAAGAGTTTACTTATTGGGATGACTGGGTGAGGCTAAAGGAGGTACACAAAGATCGGCAGTTTATTCGGCCAGAAGTATGCAGAACATACAACTTTGGCGAGCATGTATGTTGGCTACTCTACACTAATGCATATTTATCACTGCATTTTTGCGTGCCGTAACAAGAAGCAGATTAGACCTTGAATATCTGAGCCTTCTGGATTGCTGGCATTTACACTTGGGTTTTTGTTCTTCCGTTCCAGGGATCAAGCATGGGACAATTCTTTGATCAATACTTGAAACCAATCAAGTTAAATGATGCTCATGTATGGAGATCTTCCCATATTTTTAAATTTTATAAGGTCTTTGTTGCTGAGACTTACTTGTTCCCCTCTTGTGGCCACAGATTGACTGGAATTCCGAGGACCTGAGCTACCTCATGGAGGTAAGGATTACTAATCTAATCTTCAGAGAGAAAGTTGCTGTTTCCATAAGAGGGTGCCTAATACTTGTGTTGTTGGCAATGGCATCAGGACAAGTTTTTGACCAAATTCGGAAAAGACGTGGCTAGCGCCACACCTGTGCATGGATCCGATGCTTTGTTGAAGGCTCACAATCTGGATGTGGATGTAAGGATTCAGTATGACAACCAGGGCGATTTCGAGCGTATAGCTCGTCAGTTTGGAATATTTGAAGAGTGGAAGGTTCCTTGCTAACTCAATCCAATTCTTAACCTTTTTCATTGTCAAGTGAGCCAAATTACAGTTTCTGTGTGACGTCTGAAGCGTGATCTGTGCTCTAGTAGGAAATGCGTAACAATCTGAGTATTATAGTCTTCCAGTAGAAAATATGACGGCTCATGTTCTGTTTTTTGTGACGGCCCTTATTTTCCCAGGACGGCGTTCCACGGGCGGCTTACAAAGGCGTGGTGGTGTTCCGGTACAAGAGCAGCCGAAGACGGATATACCTGGTGGGGCCCGACTCTCTTGGCCAGCTCGGGGTTTAGCTTAGCGTTGCCAAGGTGGGGAGATCTCTCTACGTTGGGGAAGTTGACACCCTGATGTAGCAAAACATTGAATGATGGGTGCAAATTCAATGCACAGTTGCCAAGGATATTTTTTCCTTTTTATGATGGATGGATGACGGGTGTTTGTTTCGCCCTCGAGTCGAGGTCTTGAGGGGTTTCGCCGTCCGTCGACATTCGAGGGAGGGGATAGAGTAGAGTAAGAGTAAGGGAAGAAGAGCGCACGGTGTAGAGAATCACAGAGATACATACATTATTTGGCTGGGATTCATTCATCCATGTGTGTGTGTGTGTGTGTGCGTAGTTAGTAAAAGGGTTTGTTTGTATTCAAGCAAGTTTGTGTGTGTGTCTGTGTTTACTACATGATGATCTAACAAGAATATGTATAATGGTGTTCCCTTTATCTGACCTGGTATTTTATCCGTGCACAATATAATGGTGCAGAAGAGAAGAAAATTGTTTGAATATTGGTGATGCTGGTTTTGAAGTTTGAAGCTGTGTGTCCATGTGAAAAGAGTCGTGTCCAGTCTAGTCAGCAATATCCATAGGGGTAGTTGGGTTGGAATGAATTGAATTGAATGGATGAAGAAGACAGAGGTGGGTGGGAATGGATCAAGTCAATCCCATCCATGCATCCATCCATTTGATGATGTTTAATGCAGAAGAAGCTAATGACACTGATTTGACTTGTTGCCTGACAAAGGGAGGAAAGAAAAGACAAGACAGCAGCAATTACTTGAGTTGTTGAAACAGCCACACATCTAGACAAATCTAAGACAAGAATTTTGAGACGGAGGGAGTAGTAAAATTTGTTAAAACAAAGATTCCAGCTCCATTATGCTGGAGTAAAACTAATCTAAAAAGAAAGAAAGAAAGAAAGAAAGTTGGTTATGTTTCTTCTTGTTCTACGTACTAAAGGGCATAGCTTTCCTTTGGGTTTTGGTCTTCCATTTCCATTTCCGTTTCCATTTGGTGGTGGTGGTGGATTCAGTCAGTCAGTCAGTCGGATACTAGTACGTAGTACAGTAGTAACTTAGCAGCAGTATGTATGAATATTATGAAATAAAAAGAGCAACTTTCATTTTCTATGTGTCGTCGGCAGGCAGCTCAGCACATATGACAGCTTCTTCTTCTTCTTCTTCCTCCCCTGCCTGCCTGCCTGCGACTTTGATTGATTCAGCTCCCCTCCCCTCCTCTCCTCTTTGTCGCCATCCATTCCCCATTCCTTCTCCTCCTGCGCCGCCGCCGCCGCCGCCTCCGCCTCCTCTTGCTGCTGCGCCGCCTCCGTCCGGGTCACCGCCGTCGCGCAGATCCAATAAAGAAGCTCGGGTCGATTTCTTCTCCATTTCCACCTCACTCAGGTTTGCTCTTCACTTTACTCGATCCCCTCCATCCTCCCCTCCATCTTCCCCACCCACCGCTGCACCAAACAAATTATTAGTAAGCAAAGATTACCGCTTGATCAAAAAAAAGTGTCCCTGCCTTGGGTTGCCCCATTGATTTCGATTTCGATTTGTCTTATCAAGAGTTTTGGTTTGGACCATTCCATTCCATTCCATGGGGAAGGAAGGAAGGAAGGAAGGAAGGTAGCAGCAACAGCAGCTTACTTAGTTTTGACTTGTCAATCTCTAGGCCTGTATGTTATGTAGGCTGTATAATTCAATTCAATTCAGATTACACCTATCATCATTTTCATTTTCATTTCACCTATGATATGATATGATATGCTATCCTGTTCCTGTCCACAACCTGGGCCGGCCAATCATCTAAGCAAGCGCTCATTTATTCAGGGGCAAGTTTCTGCAGGGAGATTTTTTATTTTTATTTTTTTGACTAACTAGTGTGAGGCAAAAGCCCCACAGTCCTTTTCTGCAGGGAGATTAATAGATGCCTACTTAATTACCTCCTCACTGCTGCCAATTCCTAAGATAGGTAGCATCAGCTGAGCTTAATTGGTTGGTTTTAACCACCCACTTGCTCCTACCTTTTATCCATAAGACAGAATTGCTTCAGCAATCATCTTTAATGGAGTACATATATCCCCCTTATTCGTACACTAGGTCATAGGCTCTAGCAGAATACAACAGGTCACAACATTACTTTCACCTGTCCTATCCTACCCAAAGGTGGCTGGCTGGGACAACAAAAAAGTGTTCATATATTTACATTACAGACAGACAGACACCCTTTTATCATCCAAATTTTTAATTTGCTCAACAAACCTCCCTCATCTATGCTGTTGCTGCTCTATCTTATCTATGCCAATATCAAATTTTTAGCCTCCTTTTGTCTTTTTGGTATCCCCCATCCACATCATTATCTGACTTGTGCGGCATTTCATTTGCTCTGCACACACGTATGAGTATGACTGCCTGTCGACTTAGTTTTGACCTCTAAAGTTTTGGACCTTGGGCTTGATTCCTAGTCCTGGATAAAAGGGTGGCGGCAGCCTAATTAGTTTTCACTCTCGACTTGCTGCTTCTCAATCCTCCCTCTTTCACCTTTAATGTCATCCATTTATTTTCTCCATATCAAAGACTTGCTTCATTTTCAACTGTGTATATGTTGTAATCACACCTCTAGGCTACAGATTAACCATCCATGAGTGGGGAACACCCCTTTATCAATTCATATCATTTTTATTTAACTCTGTATATTCAGGTTAATTATAAAACAACCCTTTATCCAAAAAGATTGTTCCAAAACTCCCATTTATCCATTGCCTACTTAGCTCACTGGTGCTGCCAATTACTCTGGTTTTAATCATGTTTGTGTTCCTTCCATCACCCCAACCTTAGTTTCAACTCCTCCACACTAAGTGCACTATTGCTGTTGCTGCTAATTCAGAACAAATTCAGTGACAGAGGAGGAGAATTCTGGCGGTATGCATGCCAATATTTTATATACCAAAACGAATTCAGTGACCATTGCTATTGCTGCTGCTGCTGTATCTATGCGGACTACATATATATCCGCCCGCCTTATTCATACACTACTAGCTAGATCATACGTCATAGGCTCCAGTTCAATACAGTAGGTCACACCATTACTTTCACCTATCCTATCCTACCCACAACTGGCTGGCTGGGACAAGTGTTCATATATTCAGATTGCAGACAGACAGCCACCCTTTTATCCTCCAAAATTTTAATTTGCTCAACAAACCTCCCTCATCTATGCTGTTGCTGCTCTATCTTATCTGTGCCAATATCAAATTCAGTGACAACATGGGAGGAGCATTCAGACGGTATCTATGCCAATATATATACCAGACCAGATAACTCAACTGTACCAAAACGAATTCAGTGACCATTGCTATTGCTTCTGCTGCTGCATCTATGCCCATATTAGTCTTAGCATTTGTATTCCCCAAGTGTATATTCACCTCTCCATAAGTGGGGCATAAGTGTATATTCCCCAAGTGTTACAGCCACCTACCCAGAGTTTGCCCACTCACTGGTCCCAATGAGTTAACTCTCCTTCAGAAATCCCCTTTAATCATGTTTATGTTCCGTCCATCACCAGCCCCAATCTTTTAATTTGAAATTCAACAAACATCACTATTGCTATTGCTGTATCCATGCCTGTACTAATTAATCCTTACAATCTGTATACCCAGTATCTCGACTTCAGAAAATCTTATTGCTGCTGAATTCATGTCAATATTAATTATTTCTTACAATATATATACCTACCCAAGATATTGCCAAAACTAGCTCAATTCACCACTGCTATTTCTGCTGCTGTTGCTGTATCATGCCAATATTAATTCTTACCATCTGTACCCTACAATTCTTTATCTGACTTGTTTGGCATCTTCACTGGACAGCTGCAAGATGATGGCCCGGAATTCAGACGGCGAGCTGGAGGAGCAGTCCACAGAGGGGTACCAGGAGGCGGCATTCGAGGCCTTCATGTGCCCGCTCACCAAGCAGGTGATGCAGGACCCAGTCACCATCGAGACGGGCCAGACATTTGAGCGCGAGGCCATTCTCAAGTGGTTTCGCGAGTGCCGCGACAATGGCCGCAGGCCCACCTGCCCGCTCACGCAGCGCGAGCTCCGCACCACCGACATCAACCCCAGCATCGCCCTCCGCAATGTCATCGACGAGTGGAGGGCCAGGAACGACGAGAAGGACCTTGAGAAGGCCTGTAACGCCCTCAGGCTGCACCCCGAGGATGACGAGGATGACAGCCTGCGTGCCATGGCCTACATCTCGCAGATATGCCAGCGGAGCGGCGCCAAGAAGAACCTCGTGCGCGCCCAGGGCATCATATCCACGCTCGCCGACTTGCTCAAGAGCAGCAGCAGGAGGGTCCGCCTCAAGTCCCTGCAGGTCCTCCGCACCGTCGTCGAGGACAATGATCAGAACAAGGTTCTTCTTTCTTTCCTTCCTTCCCCTGCTCCCTCCCTCCTGAAGTCCTGATGGATGGATGGATTTTCCACAGTTGGTCCAGTGTATATGCTATTCAAGTAAGTAACTATATGCATGTATTTATATGTTTGGTTTCTTTTGCAGGAAGAGCTGGGGAAAGGCGACACGGTGCGCACCATCATAAAGTTCCTGTCGAACGAGCACATCCAGGAGAGGGAGCTTGCGGTTTCCCTGCTGTATGAGCTCTCAGAGTATGAACCCGTGTGTGAAAGGATCGGCGCGGTCTATGGGGCCATACTCCTGCTGGTTGGCATGGGGAGCAGCAAGTCGGAGAACATGATGGCTGTGGAGAAAGCAGAGAAGACGCTCAAAAATCTGGAGAAGTATGACACCAACATCAAGCAAATGGCTGAAAATGGCAGGCTGCAGCCTCTCCTCACCAAACTGCTTCAAGGTGCATTCTCCAGCCTGCACCATTTTCTTCATTTTGCTTCACCATGTATTCTCTGTTCTGCGAATTCTGAAACTCTCTGATATGCTGGTCCATTGTTTCGAACTAGAACTTTGTACAAGGAAATCTGAAAGTAGTAGCATATACTGTATGTTTCAGTGCTCAAAGTGCAGATATATGTTTCCTGGAGTTTAAATTTGCGGTCTTAATTAGATGAGCTTGTTTTGAAATTGCAGGAGGGCCTGAGGTGCAGGTTACCATGGTTGAGTACCTCGGGGAGCTCGCGTTGGCCAACGACGTGAAGGTGGTGGTGGCGGAGCAGGTTGGAACGCTGCTGGTGAGCATCATCAAGACGGGCGGCCTGCCGGCGAGGGAGGCGACGCTGAAGGCGATGAGGGAGATGTCATCCAACGAGCTGAGCGCCAAGATACTGCTGCAGGCCGGCATCCTGCCGCCGCTGGTCAAGGACCTCTTCTCCGTCGGCGCCAGCAGCCACTTCCCCATGAGGCTCAAGGAGGTCTCCGCCACCATCCTCGCCAACCTGGTCGCCTCAGGCGCCAGCTTCCGCTCCATCCCGCTCGACGACGCCGGCAGGCAGACGCTCCTGTCCGAGGACGTGGTGCACAGCCTGCTCCATCTCATCAGCAACACCGGCCCCGCCGTGGAGTGCAAGCTGCTCAACGTCCTGGTCGGACTCACCAGCTCACCGGACACGGCGCAGGACGTGGTGTCGGCCATCAAGAGCTCCGGCGCGACCATCAGCTTGATCCAGTTCCTGGAGGCAGCCCACCGGGAGATCCGCGTGGAGTCCCTCAAGCTCCTGCGCAACGTGTCGCCTTACATGGGCGCGGAGCTCGCGGACGCCCTCGGCGGCCACCTCAGCAGCTTGCTGCGGGTGATATCCGACGCCAGCGGTGGCGGCGTGACCGAGGAGCAGGCGGCGGCCGTGGGCCTGCTGGGCGACCTCCCGGAGAGGGACTCGAAGCTGACGCGGCAGCTGTTCGAGCTGGGAGCGTTCGGGACGCTGAGCACGAAGCTGGCGGAGCTGCGGCGGGGCGCCATCCGCGGGAACCGGTACACGACGCCGCTGACGGAGGGCATGGTGAAGGTGATGTACAGGCTGACGTGCATGCTGCAGGAGGCGCCTGAGTACGTGGAGTTCGCGCGGGAGGCCGCCCTGGCGCCGCTGTTCGTGGAGCTGGTGCAGGTGAACGGGCAGGACGCGGTGCAGCTCTACTCGGCGTTGGCGCTGGAGAAGCTGTCCTTGGAGACGAGGAACCTGACGGCCATCCCAGACCCCCCGCCGCCGGCGCCTTCCGGCGGCTTCCTGTGCGCGTGCTTCGGGGCGCCATCGTCAACAGCTGCGGCTGCAGGTCGTCCGGTGGGGGTGTGCCGCGTGCATGGCGGGTTCTGCTCGCTGCGGGAGAGCTTCTGCCTGGCCGAAGGCGGGGCCGGGGGGAAGGCGGTGGAGCGGCTGGTGGCGTGCCTGGACCACCTGAACCCGGAGGTGGTGGAGGCGGCGCTGGCAGCACTGGCGACGCTGGTGGGGGACGGGGTGGAGGCTGCGGAGGGTGTGGGGGTGCTTGGGGATGCCGACGGGCTGCGGCCGGTGGTGGACATCCTGGTGGAGAACCGGACGGAGGCGCTGCGGCGGCGGGCGGTGTGGGTGGTGGAGCGCATCCTGCGGGTGGAGGACATTGCGCAGGAAGTGGCGGCGGACCAGACGGTGGCGTCGGCGCTGGTGGAGGCGTACCGCAACGGCGACCCGCGCACCCGGCACACGGCGGAGCGCGCCCTCCGGCACCTGGACAGGATCCCCAACTTCTCCAGCGCGTTCCATGCCCAAGCACGCCGGCCATGAACATCCATCATCTTGTTGTTGCTGTCTTTCTTTGTGTTTCAGATTCGAAGCTTGTTTTTTGGTCCTGTCATGTGTATGTAAATGTATGTATGTAGGTTGATTTGATTGGTTTGTTCATGTTGCTGTTAATATGGTAGGAGTATCAAGTACTCCCTCCGTCCGGAAATACTTGTCGGAGGAATGAATGTATCTAGATGTATTTCATTCCTAGATACATTCATTTTTATCCATTTCTCCGACAAGTATTTTCGGACGGAGGGAGTACTATGACAATTCATTTCTCCGTCATAGTCTATTTGAAATGTCTAAAAAGACTTATATTTAGGAACGGAGGGAGTAGCAATCATACTGTCATCTCCGTTCACTTTTATAAACATAAGAAAATGAACTGTTTTACACACTGTCTGAAATGTCTTCAAGGACTTATAAAAGTGAATAGAGGAAGTACTAGTTTCGACGTTTACGTGCATATTTAGTGTATAGCCTATTAATTAACTAATAGCGGTAGCTAGATTTCTCGGGAGGGCCATGAAAGGGGACTAAAGCTCAAAGTGCCCCCCTGATTATGTGTTTGTGTGTGTGTGTGTGTGGGGGGGGGGGGGGGGGGGGGGGGG
>LR738711.1:965482049-965507531 GCA_902687465.1 Secale cereale
GGTAGGCCAGGGTTGTGACAAATGATCATGCCCCGTGTATGACTTTTCAGAAATGTAGGGGCCAAACTGCAAAAGGAGGCACGATCCACGTTAAATGCGGTCTCCATCGTTGGATCTAAAAGAGAGGAATGGTTGGGATTACCTCAGGGGGACAATCTGTGCTACTCAAAGATCAACCAATGAGACGCATGGATTTTGCACGCATCATTGTCTTGTACTACTTCCACATGTCAAACCACCCTCTGAAATCTGACCAATCGGTGTGACCATGTTTGGCCGAGAGCTCGGGAGTTCCCTACCACACCTGGCACACCCTGCTAGGTGTGACACTTCGACTCAACTCTTTGGTTTGATGACCATGTTACTGTGGCGCTTGTAAGGGGCTGCAAGTCTCCATGGATCCTATTTGGCGCCCTCGGTGCCACTTATGCCTTGTACAATGCTAGATGCTTAGATAAATAAACTGTTTTTTTTTCTGAAGCACAGGTGCCTTTTTTTTTACAGGAGAGGCGTCTAGTTAAGCATCTATCCTGTACAAATAAGCACCGGTGCTTAAGAAAAGCCTGGTTTATTTCTCTAAGCACCTCCCCTAGGCACATTGCATTGTACAAGGCCTTCGGCACACCCTTGGTCCGTATTGGATCAGACCATTTAATTTTCTTCTCACAGCAGCATAGTGAACAGTACTGTGTAATAAATAGCATGACACATTTCACTACACCACGACACTCAAAGCAACGTCAAACAATCTGTTGGCATATGTCACCTAAGGCGACACATTTAGTGTCGGCAAAGATCTTTCCCGACAGAAAGAAGTTGTCGCCTATAGTCCTGCCAGGGAAGGTCTTCCCCGACAGATAAACCTTTACCAACAGACAATATGACACCATTGGTGAGATCTACGCCGACAGACGTTTTTCTCCGACAGACAATTATATAGCAACAGTTCATCTGACAACGTGCTATGGCGACAGATGGTGCAACGCCCATTGATATGCCGACGGTTCATGTGATAGTGTGCTACACCGACACATTATGTGTCATCCAATACTTATGCTGACAGACTTTCTGCCTAGGTCTATATTTCAGTATAAATGCAAATGTACCATAAATTAACATGAAAGTAATTCATAATAATCATTTCATGTTCAGCCACCAATACATATATAAACATTTTCACTCTTCTATCAATCACAAGCTAACATTGATCAATGCATTCATTTCATGTTCAGTACCAAATACATATACAAACATTTGCACTCTTCTATTCATCACAAGATACCATCAATCAATGATCCAATGCATTCATTCAACATATATAGAAGATTTGTTAGTTTTCTTCACTCAAATTAGCTACAGTCATCAAGGAAATACATAAGTCAACATTCAGGTCGTGGCCTCTTACAAAATATGATGCCCAAGTTCCTAAGAGACCAAATGTTTGATTGCTGCCACAAAAATTATGGAAGAGACCAAGTCTTCGATCCCCAAGCTGACACCAACTTCCATATGAACAAAAGCGGTCACCGGAATATCTTAGATCAACTTGTGGACTTGCTACTTTCTTCCGTTTGTCCCTGGAAAAGAACTCGGATGTTAGAGCAATCTTAGAAAATGAGAATTTGTGAGTGGCCATGGTCGCAAAGATCTAAAAATTAGATGTACCACAAATAGGTTACAAAAGATAACCTTGTCAGAACGAACATCAATCGAAGTCAGGCTAGCACCTAGTGTATCATATGACTTGCTATAAAAATTTATGCACTCATTGATAGAGCACTCAAATCTATCCTAAGGCATGAAGAATAATGTTCTTATTGTAATTTTAGAGATTCGCATTTGAAGTCCCTCAGCCAGCTAATAATCAGAAATGCATTTGTAAATATACATGTACTAGAAGTCATATAGGTAGTAGCAGGAAGTACAACATGGCCTTAGTTGATCTATAGGAGAAGTTCAAAGCACATGCATATTTAAAACTTGGGCACCATCGGCTAGTGCAGTACTGCTACAAAACTCCATACTAGAAACTGGAAATATGCTCAAGACACAATCATGAGAATACCTTTTGTTAACCGAGTCACCATATCGAGTGTGCTACTTCTACTGTAAGTAGGACATGAGTTTCTTCCTCAATAAATGATAAGAACAATAGTGTCTTTGTGTTCTATAACTAATACACGACTTCTTTATTTTCTGAGGAGTACTCCCTCCGTCTCAAAAATAAGTGTCTCGACTCTGTACTAACTACGCCCATAAGTTGTACTAGAGTTGAGACACTTATTTTGGGACGAAGGAAGTACAAGGAAAGTGTCGGGGAAACTGACCGCCCGCGAACACCTATGGGACCGGAGCCCCTTCTACGTTGCGGTAAGGGAGCGGAGGGAGCACGGAGAGCAGGTCGAGGAGCACACGCGGGCAGTTTACCCAGGTTCGGGCCGCGATGACGCGTAAAACCCTACTCCTGCTTTGGTTGTATTTAGTTCTTGGGCTCGGGAGCTTGAAGATCTACAGTACTAGCTACACCGAGTGTGGGAGTGAGCGAGTTTCTGGGATCGAACCTCCTCTACGTTGTGCATGGGCCTCCTTTTATAGCTCAAAGGGGTCACCGACAGGTGTCAACGTAGAGGAGGGTAAAAATGTAAAATCGGTGGTAGTTGCAACAGTGCATGAATAGTGTATGAACAGTGGTCTTCACCTAACTCTGACGGTGGGGGACAAGGGCATTGAATGCCCGTCGCCGTCGCCCCAAAAGCGCCCGTCCATGCGTCTCCGTTCGCCACGGCGATGGCTTCGTCACCGCAGCTTGCCACCGTGTACCCCAGGCTGCACAGCCATCCGCCACGTGCCCCTGGAAGGGCCCCAGGGCGACGCGTGGCCAGATGAGCTGGAGCGCAGGCACACAGCATAAGCCTCCCCGGCAAACACCTTGCCGGGGTCGCAACCTTGTCGGGCCCGGAAGCTTGCCGCTCTCCGGGTCCTGTCGGGGCACATGATGTGCCGCGATATACCTTCTTGAAGTGCCGTTCTTTTGGCCTTCCTGGCAAGCTCCTCTTGCCAGGGTCTCGTGCTGGAATGATAACTTCGAGCCTGGTGCGGCCTTCCCGGCAAGCTCCTCTTGCCGGGGTCTTGTCTCCTAACTTGAATACTTTGTTCTTGAATGGCTAAAAAGGGGTCTGGAGCGGGCTTTGGCGGGCGCGTGGTGGGCCAGACCACGGGACGCTGCTACTGCCCGTGCACAAGTCGGGATACTAAGGTACCCCTACTTTAGTACACCGACAGGAGCTCCCGGGCCTGGGCCACACACGGTGCCGAGCGCTGTTGGGCCAGGCCCAGAACAGTGCACGGGCACACGCAGCCCACGGCTAGAACAAGAGTGGAAGCCACAGATCTGACGCACATGTTCTCACACAATTGCTTCTCACATATGTACTTGAGCCGTTGGACATCATATCTGTCTGCCGCTACGAACAAGCCTTGAACCCATTGCAGCCACATATCATCCTCTGACGCCTTGTCTTCTTGTCCTTGTTCTATATCTTGTGTCGATTCATCCTCGTCCATGTTTGTAACACCCCCTTGTAATGATCACTGTGATCAACTGCTAATAATGCCAAGTCATCTTCATTTACAATGTTAATCACAGTGGTTCAACAAGTCAACTCAAATTTGCCCCTGAAAACTCCAATTCAAATTCAAATGCAAAATGAAGTTGTTCCAAAAATTATGGAATAATGTTCATTATTTAGCAAATATTCCACAACAAATGCTGTTGTTGAAAATAACATCACCAGCAACTCAAATAATGGGCTAGAGCATTTAAAACAGTGTTATAACAGCACTATTAAATGCTTTTTCATTTTTGTAAATTCCAAAAGTGTTCCCAATAAGCCCAAACCAATTTTGGTGTTAGGGAATATTGCTAAGACATTTTTGGACTAAGTATCACATTTTACAAAAGAGGTTTGATGGCCCTACCTTTTCTTTTTCTTCTTTGCTGATGAAATAAAGGAAAACAGTAAATAATAAAAGGGGAAAGGGCCTGGAGGCCTTACCTGTTACTGGGCCGAGCCGGCCCAGCCCTTCTCCCTCACCTGCCCCGTCGCCGTGTCGGCCGCGCGCTGGCCGCCGCGCGCTTGTCGCCGCTCCGGCCGCCACCTGCCGCCACAGGGCGCCGGAGGGGATAAGGCCGAGCCCCAGCGGCCTCCCCTCCGTCCTCATCCATTTCCCCCCCCTCTCCCCTCGCTCGCATCGCCTCCTCTTCCCTCTCAGATCCGGCGCCCGAGCGCCCGTCGCCGTCCACCTTGCTCCGCCGTGGCCACCAGCCTCCTCACGTCGTCTTCCCGTGTCCAACAACTCCGCCGTCGTCCTCCCCGTCGTCTGCGCCTAGCCGCTGGCGTCGGGAGCCGTTGCCGTGAGCTCCACGAGCCCTTCTTCAACCTTCGGCCACCGGAGCTTCTCCGGCGATTGCCGACGTTCTGCTGCTACTAAGCTGTCAACGGCCCTACGTGCGTGCCGCACGGCGAGTCGCCGTTCCTCCCCGCGTCCTCTTCCTGCTCCGCAGTGCCCGTAACGGCCACTCCACGCGAGTCCGAACCCACCGCCGCGCTGCTCGCCGCCGGCGGGTCTCCGGTGACCAAATGGTCACGGGCGTAAGCCCATCTGGTTCACCGCGCTGCGTAGATGCCTCCCAACCCCTCCTGCTGGCCGCTAGCTCGCCGTAGCCGCGTTTTCGCCGTAGCCCGTACTCCGGCGTCCGCCACGGCCGCCGTCGCCGTTGTTTCCGGCCACCTCCGGCCCGGAGACCACCGGCGTTGGATGCGCGACTCGTCGCTCGTTCGAACGACCCTACGCGCGGGTCGAATGGACCCCAGTAGCGCATTTCCGAAGCTCTCCGGTGATGCGCCGCCGCGTTTGGCCTCGCCGGAGCTTTCTCCGGTGGCCGGCCGGCGTGGCTGACCTGGGGCCACCCCCAGGGTCGCTGCCCGTGGGCCCCGGGGCCCCCGTTGACTGGGTTGACCAGTCAACGTGCTGACTGGGCAGCCCCAGCCACTGACACGCGGGCCCCACCGCCCTGCTAATTAACTGAGACGTTTTAAAAATAAAAATAAGTTAATTAAGGTTAATAGTCTATGACAGGTGGGGTCCAGTAGCTAAATAGAATTAGTTTAAATTAAAACAAACTCTGTTTTATAACAGAGGCTGACAGGTGGGACCCACTGGTCAGGTTTGACCTGACCAGTGCGGCTGTTGACTGCTGATGCAGTGCTGACGTCAGCATGACGCAGTAAACCTTTTCTGTTATTAAAATAATTCCAGAAATTCTTTTAAACTTTAGAAAATCATATCTTTTAAACCGTAACTCCGATGAAAATAATTTATATATGAAAATTGCTCAGAATTTCGATACGAATCTAGATACGCCCTCCGTATTCCCGTCAGATGCTCCTAGCTAGATGAACATGGAACTTTCGGCCTGTTTTCGATAAATGAATAGTGCTCAACTTTAATAAAATAAATCCAAACAAATTCCTAAAATAGCTAAATGACTTAGACATGTCTTTAGACAACCCTGCACTGCATCCTAGCCGTCACCTACCTCGAACTACCTGTACGTGAAACCGTTCCCCCTCCGGTTCATCTGTCTGACAGACGTCCGGAACCGGGAATAATTCCCGGATGGGTTCCCCTTCTCCGATATCGGTAACACTGCGTTAGATCGTTATGCCTTGTGATTACTTTCGTTACTGTGTATTTATATTGTTTCCTCTCCCCCTTTCTTCCCGGTAGACCCCGAGACCGCCGACGTTGCCCTGGTGATCGACTACTTCACCGCCGTTGTTCCTTTTCATTTGCCGAGCAACCAGGCAAGCAACCCCCCCTTGAGCATTTCCGATATCGCCTATGTCTATTCTCTCTTATTCTTGCATTAGAATTGCTGCTACTGCTACTGCTCATATTACTGTTGCATAGCCTGTTTTTGCTAAACTGTTGATACCTGTCTTTATTCATAAACTGCTTAGTGTAGGTTGGGTAGCACTGCTATGGTCCCACACTCTCGTAGTTGCCTCGCATAGTACCCTTGCCTCGATCAATCGATCGAGCCCCTTTCCCTGACCTTCTTCACATCACCGCACACCCCCCCTAAATGCTCGACTCCGCAGAGTTAACATCGGGTGACGAGGGTGATACCTCCGAACTCACTTTCGATGTTGTCCCTGTAGTATAGCTAGCTCGTTGTGGGTTACCGAGGGTGATTCCTCTTCCCACTTCCGACTTAGCTTTTGTCGTGCATCCGCTATGGTGATTACCGCCGAGGGTGATTCCTCCGGTACCACCTTATCGGGACTTGTCGTTTAGGAATCCAACGAGGGTGATTCCTCGGATTCCTCATCGGCATGGAAACCACACGGATGCCTTGATTCACCACACCGTGTTTAAAGACGTATCGATCCCCGAGGCCGGACGTCGCCAGGAACAAAGGCGTGCGGCCAGAGGTATCGTGCGTCTGAAGACACTTTGAAGTTTACCGTGTTTAAAGACGTATCGATCCCCGAGGCCGGACGTCGCCAGGAACAAAGGCGTGCGGCCAGAGGTATCGTGCGTCTGATGACACTTTGAAGTTACTACTGCACATGTTGGATGGAGGCGGGTTGACCCAGAGGGGTACCCGCGAGTGCCTTTGAGGCGTGAGCTGTGGAGTCGGGTGACCAGTGAGGGTACCCGCGAGATAACTACGAGGCGTGGCCGGTCTTTTCCAGTCCTTGTCACAAGTCCTCGAGACGGGACGACGGGGCCAACAGTATCGTAGGCTCTGCTCGTTACCGCGCGCTCCCAATACACTAAGCGATTTGGATATTTGATCCGAGGGGCCTTCGGGTCCGATAGCACTAACCACCACGTGGGTGTGAGTGGGTGCTCTGCGTCGTATACATCAGCCGGAGTCGTCACGACGTCAGCGATTGAGCGGGTTGTTCGGATTGGACCCAGGATGCAACTGCGTGCTTGTATAAGGGGTTGCTAGGTCTGCTACCGAACGGCCACGTAACGTGCAGGAGCGTCCGGGGCGATGGCCCCGACCCCCGGGTGCATAGGTTTAGTCCGACGTGCTCGATCCTCTCTGGCGGTATCCGGTCGGGTTGCGTCGTATTGTTTAGCCGAGGGCGGGCACGACCTGATGGTGTGTCCGGCCGGAGTTAAGCGAGCGTGGTGGGTAACTTGGTGCACCCCTGCAGGGAAGAAACAATCTATCGATAGCCTGTCCTACGGTAACGGACACTCGGAGTTGTATCCACTTCGGTACAACTAGAACTGGTGACTTGAGATATGTGATATGAAGATATTCCTATGAACACTATACATTATGATGTACTATTCTGCTCCCTTCTAATTGCTGCAAGACGCTGAAGATGCTAGTCTTCGTCAGGACTAGGCTTTTCCCTTCTCTACTCTGGCTTTCTGCAGTCTAGTCCACCCACATAAAGCCCCCCTTTGAAAATGATGCATTGCTAGTATAGATCTGATGTAAGTCTTGCTGAGTACTTTGGATGAGTACTCACGGTTGCTTTGCTTCCTCTTTTGTCCTACTCGCATGATAAACCAGACGACGGAGCCATGATGCCTGCAGCCCCCATTGACGACTTCTACTACCAGCTCGAGGCTGGCTACTACTACTACCCGGCCGGCAAGTACTTCTACGAGGAGCCGGCGGACGACGACCAGGAGTAGGATCGGAGGTCCCAGGCAGGAGGCCTGCGCCTTTTCGATCGTAGCTTTTATTTTGCCCCGCCTTTGTTAAAGGCCTATCCTCTGCTGTGTTGTATCTGTACCCAGATACCTAACGCTTCCGCTGACTATGTGTGTGACATCATGTTATGTATTCGAGCCCTCGAGGCCCCTGGCTTGTAATATATGACTTGTATGTATTTATTTATGTTTTAGAGTTGTGCTGTGATTCCTTCACGTGAGTCCTTAGGCTTGATCGTGTGCATTGCGTGTATGATTAGTGCACGGTCGGGCCGGGGTCGTCACAGGTTGGTATCAGAGCCGACTGCCTGTAGGAACCCCTTTCCAACTCCTTGGCCGAAGTCGAGTCTAGAGGTCCAAAAATGTTTTACTAACTTGGCTGTGTGGCTTATGGCCCCACGTCGCCACTTGGGTGGTATAGCATCTTTTATTCCTCGTCTATACTCTGGGACTCTGAACCTCTCTTCTATTCGGGTTAAACGATTTTATTAACTCCGACATTAGGTTCTCGTGAACGATTCCTTCCGGAGAGCCCCCTCGTTCCAGAAGATGGCATGACATCATCAGAAGACTCCGAAGATACTCCTCGAAGTTTCTCGAGACCCTGTGCCCACTGCTTTGCAGTTCCTGACCACTTGTAAACTCCGAAGGATAACTACTTGCCCCTGTCGTTCATATATTCGTTCCAGTACCCTCGGGTTTTATCCGACCTATCGTAACACTATCCGACATTTCGAAAATTCTCGGAACCTATTGCCTTGCAGTCCTGTTCTGTCTGATCACACCTATGAATAAATCCTCATACTTACCGGGGATTCGTTCATCCCTAGTTGATCAGGTGTTTCGCAACATACTTCCCATTGTTAATCGATCTCCCGAAGGACCTCTGCAGCCTACTGCTGTTGGTTACCTTGCCGGCCTGAATTATGGATAATTCCATATGTCTGGCAATATTCATCGTTACCCTTTGACACCGTCATTTTGGTCTTATTGAGTCAACATGGGTGTGAATGCACGCAATCATTAGTTGATCCTTCTAAATTATTTTCTTCGGCTCAGACCTTATTCCGAACTTGAGCTGGTTCCCGGTAAATCAATCCTTGATTGATTAGCCATCTAATCCAATTCAACGTGCTCATCTTTTTATCAGAGCCTCTGCCTCTGATTCCTCGACTTTGGAAATTGTAACTCTCTGCATTTAAGCTTCGGCTTATCCAGATAATTTCCATAAACTGATGCCCTTGCATTCTCCTTCTTCTGGTTGAGTACCGATACTCACATCAGATCCTTTGCCGACCACCTGATCTTTTGTTGGATTAATATCCGACACTGCCCTCCATATTCCATAACCTTGTTAGTTTCCTCGGATACATAATACCTTTGGTAAGTTGTATCCTCTGTCCTGACAACCATGCTCTACTATCGGGCCTGAGTTATTTACTCCTAAAATTTCTGGTATATGGCCCTAAGTTGCCCTGAAGGGTTGAACATATGCCTTCTCTAGTCTGTGTGAATCAAAAGCTATGCGGGTTATATCTACTCGCGTTCCGTCGAATAAATTTTTCGACTCTACAATTTCTTCGAAGACGAGAAGTGAATGAAAGGTTATGCATTGGATAAGTGGGAGTCGACCTTGAACCTAGAGTTCATGCCCATGGACCCGATGTAGAACTTATCATGAAAGCTGCTCGTAAAAATGATTCCCCTCTGGTATAAGATCATCTTATATCTGTGAATTGATCCTTTGCAACCATGGTTACGACCATATTCTTCCCTTGATTCCATTTCCCGGATAAGTTAAAATACTTGTCCTCAGCAGATCATTTCACCCGTACAACCTCGACTCTGATTGACCTCCGGGTATTACCCCTAGTACCTGTTACTGGGAAGTTATTCCTCCATCACCTCATTCCTAGCATGATCGGTTATATCATCATCATGCTAAATTTTAACCGTGTTACCTGGTCTTTATGCCCGGAGCACAACCTCCGACGATGAGCAAAGCATACGTCGATCTTCTTCATTTTATCATTTCACCTCGAACAACAAGCTTGATTTCGAGCTTGTGCCATATCCGTGGCTCCATTAACCCTCTCGCTTCATCATTCCTTTTATCGATGCCGTCGCTGTTCGATGGCATCCTCGTGAAATCTCTCGACAAAATGTTTCTTGATCCATTATCCACACAACATCGTATGGGTGATATCAAGACTCTTCTCTCGTCCCTTTATCCAAATGTTTTTGGACTTGCTGCCCTATCATGTATATCATGCTTCGCTCTTTCTTGCGAAATGATATACCCCTAAAACTTGTGTGTAAACACATATTTCTTTCCATTGGCGTGATTAATCATTTAATCACATTTTCCTTTCCATTTGTTTGTTTAACCTTTCTTGAGATCATTAAGACATGAGCAGGAATAATTCCCTGCTTATAAAAACATTTCGGTCTACAACTCTGTCAGCGAGACCCTGATACTTTTGTTGATGACATTCCGGTAACCACCGATGGACGAGAACTTTGCCTATTGGTCCGCCTCGTTTAACGAGCAGGAAAATGGTTCTCTTCGTCCCTCGCCCTTGGTACCGACGATGTTACCGACATAACTGACAGACTGCCCCCTGACATACCTTGTTGTCGTGACCGGTAAGATGTCACCGTTCCCCTACTCTCGATTGACACTGATCGCAGTTCCACAGAATCGTAACCTGACTCTCTTGAACATTCTTGATCTCGTAGAATCCTTTGCTCTTGGCTTGAGTGTTGTCACGATCCACCTTCAAGAGTTAATCTATTCTCGATGCTCTGAACTCCTTTCACACTCTGTTCAGTCATCGATCGGATGTCCGTCCGCTTGAAGCTTTCTCCTGAACTGTCACACCTTGCTCTCATTGTTTTCCTAAGTTATAACTCAAGAGATATTTCTGCCAAGCTCCTGACTAATCTGCTTCACAAAGGCGTTAAGTTTGAGTGGACAGATAAATGCCAGGACAGCTTTCAAGCTCTTAAGGACAAGCTCGTTTCTGCACCAGTGCTTGCTCCTCCAGATTCTCACAAGGACTTTGTGATATATTGCGACGCCTCTCGTCAAGGATTAGGCTGTGTCCTAATGCAAGAACGAAGAGTAGTTGCTTATGCATCGCGTCAACTACGTCCGCATGAAGAGAATTATCCAGTGCATGATCTTGAACTTGCTGCAGTGATCTTTGCATTGAAGCTATGGCGACATTACCTTCTTGGTAACCGGTGTGAGATTTATACTGATCATCAAAGTTTGAAGTATTTATTCACTCAGCCGGATCTTAATCTCCGCCAACAGCGATGGTTGGAAGCTATTTCTGAATATGACTGTGGTATTTCTTATACCCCTGGCAAGGCTAATGTGATGGCCGATGCCTTGAGTCGCAAGTCATACAGCACCAACCTCAAGGTTAGGCGAGCTCAGCCTCGTCTTTATGAGGAATTACGCAAGCTGAACCTGCATATCGTTTCACATGGTTCGCTTAATGACCTTGTGATACAGCCGGATCTTGAGAAGGCTGTCAAGGTGGCGCAATCCAAAGATGCTTTCGTTGATGTTATAAAACAGGAACTGCAACTTCCGAAATACAGGGATTTTTCAATATCCGAAGATGGAACCTTGTATTTCCGAGGCCGCATCGTGGTAACACGTTTCGACCTAATGACTGACAAGGTCATGAAGGAGGCACATGATACACCGCTGTCTATTCATCCTGGTAGTACTAAGATGTATCGTGATCTCCGCCAAAGGTACTGGTGGCCTAATATGAAACGGGATATTGCTCGTTATGTTGCTGAATGCGATGTCTGTCGTCGCGTGAAGGCAGAGCATCAGAAGCCTGCTGGACTTCTGCAACCTCTTCCTATTCCGCTGTGGAAATGGGATAAGGTGCAGATGGATTTCATTACTGGATTTCCTAAGTCCCAGAAGGGTAACGATGCCATTCTTGTCGTCGTCGACCAACTTTCAAAGGTTGCACACTTCTTGCCAGTCAAGGAGACTATCACTGCTAGCCAGTTAGCAGAACTGTATATCTCCCGAATTGTATCCCTCCACGGAATTCCGAAGGAGATCAGTTCGGACCGTGGCTCCCTGTTCACTTCCAAGTTCTGGGAAAGTTTTCAAGAAGCTTTGGGAACTCATATCCACTGGAGTTCAGCTTATCACCCCCAGTCCCAAGGTCAAGTTGAACGAGTCAATCAAGTGCTTGAAGATATGCTGCGAGCTTGTGTTATATCATTCGGTAAGAAATGGGAAGAATCCCTTCCTTATGCCGAGTTCTCGTATAACAACAGCTATCAAGCAAGCTTGCAGATGGCTCCCTTTGAAGTTCTGTACGGACGTAAGTGTCGAACCCCTCTGAATTGGTCAGAAACTGGGGAACGACAAGTTATTGGTCCGGACATTATTCAGCACGCCGAAGAGCAAGTCCGTATCGTGCGTGAAAATCTCAAGGCGGCTCAGGACCGTCAGAAGAGCAACTATGATCGCAAGCGATGGGGTTTGACTTATCAACCAGGTGATCAAGTTTATCTTCGTGTCACCCCTATGAAGGGCACACACCGTTTCGGTATCACGGGCAAGTTAGCTCCACGCTACATTGGTCCCTTCCCCGTGGTTGCTAGACGTGGATTTGTGGCTTACAAATTGCAATTGCCTCCGCAATTCTCTCATATCCACGATGTGTTCCATGTGTCGCAACTTCGCCGATCTTTCAAGGAGTCCCCGCATCGTGCTGTGGATCACGAGATGCTCGAGCTTCAAGATGATCTGTCTTATAAGGAGCATCCGATCCGTATCCTCGATCGAACTGAACGTCGGACCCGCCAGAAGACAACCAAGTTCCTGAAAGTGCAGTGGTCAAATCATACTGAAGATGAAGCCACTTGGGAACGTGAGGAAAACCTTCGGGCGGAATACCCCGACCTCTTTCCTTCTACCTCCTAAATTCTCGGGACGAGAATTTCTTTTAGAGGAGGAGAATTTGTAACACCCCCTTGTAATGATCACTGTGATCAACTGCTAATAATGCCAAGTCATCTTCATTTACAATGTTAATCACAGTGGTTCAACAAGTCAACTCAAATTTGCCCCTGAAAACTCCAATTCAAATTCAAATGCAAAATGAAGTTGTTCCAAAAATTATGGAATAATGTTCATTATTTAGCAAATATTCCACAACAAATGCTGTTGTTGAAAATAACATCACCAGCAACTCAAATAATGGGCTAGAGCATTTAAAACAGTGTTATAACAGCACTATTAAATGCTTTTTCATTTTTGTAAATTCCAAAAGTGTTCCCAATAAGCCCAAACCAATTTTGGTGTTAGGGAATATTGCTAAGACATTTTTGGACTAAGTATCACATTTTACAAAAGAGGTTTGATGGCCCTACCTTTTCTTTTTCTTCTTTGCTGATGAAATAAAGGAAAACAGTAAATAATAAAAGGGGAAAGGGCCTGGAGGCCTTACCTGTTACTGGGCCGAGCCGGCCCAGCCCTTCTCCCTCACCTGCCCCGTCGCCGTGTCGGCCGCGCGCTGGCCGCCGCGCGCTTGTCGCCGCTCCGGCCGCCACCTGCCGCCACAGGGCGCCGGAGGGGATAAGGCCGAGCCCCAGCGGCCTCCCCTCCGTCCTCATCCATTTCCCCCCCCCTCTCCCCTCGCTCGCATCGCCTCCTCTTCCCTCTCAGATCCGGCGCCCGAGCGCCCGTCGCCGTCCACCTTGCTCCGCCGTGGCCACCAGCCTCCTCACGTCGTCTTCCCGTGTCCAACAACTCCGCCGTCGTCCTCCCCGTCGTCTGCGCCTAGCCGCTGGCGTCGGGAGCCGTTGCCGTGAGCTCCACGAGCCCTTCTTCAACCTTCGGCCACCGGAGCTTCTCCGGCGATTGCCGACGTTCTGCTGCTACTAAGCTGTCAACGGCCCTACGTGCGTGCCGCACGGTGAGTCGCCGTTCCTCCCCGCGTCCTCTTCCTGCTCCGCAGTGCCCGTAACGGCCACTCCACGCGAGTCCGAACCCACCGCCGCGCTGCTCGCCGCCGGCGGGTCTCCGGTGACCAAATGGTCACGGGCGTAAGCCCATCTGGTTCACCGCGCTGCGTAGATGCCTCCCAACCCCTCCTGCTGGCCGCTAGCTCGCCGTAGCCGCGTTTTCGCCGTAGCCCGTACTCCGGCGTCCGCCACGGCCGCCGTCGCCGTCGTTTCCGGCCACCTCCGGCCCGGAGACCACCGACGTTGGATGCGCGACTCGTCGCTCGTTCGAACGACCCTACGCGCGGGTCGAATGGACCCCAGTAGCGCATTTCCGAAGCTCTCCGGTGATGCGCCGCCGCGTTTGGCCTCGCCGGAGCTTTCTCCGGTGGCCGGCCGGCGTGGCTGACCTGGGGCCACCCCCAGGGTCGCTGCCCGTGGGCCCCGGGGCCCCCGTTGACTGGGTTGACCAGTCAACGTGCTGACTGGGCAGCCCCAGCCACTGACACGCGGGCCCCACCGCCCTGCTAATTAACTGAGACGTTTTAAAAATAAAAATAAGTTAATTAAGGTTAATAGTCTATGACAGGTGGGGTCCAGTAGCTAAATAGAATTAGTTTAAATTAAAACAAACTCTGTTTTATAACAGAGGCTGACAGGTGGGACCCACTGGTCAGGTTTGACCTGACCAGTGCGGCTGTTGACTGCTGATGCAGTGCTGACGTCAGCATGACGCAGTAAACCTTTTCTGTTATTAAAATAATTCCAGAAATTCTTTTAAACTTTAGAAAATCATATCTTTTAAACCGTAACTCCGATGAAAATAATTTATATATGAAAATTGCTCAGAATTTCGATACGAATCTAGATACGCCCTCCGTATTCCCGTCAGATGCTCCTAGCTAGATGAACATGGAACTTTCGGCCTGTTTTCGATAAATGAATAGTGCTCAACTTTAATAAAATAAATCCAAACAAATTCCTAAAATAGCTAAATGACTTAGACATGTCTTTAGACAACCCTGCACTGCATCCTAGCCGTCACCTACCTCGAACTACCTGTACGTGAAACCGTTCCCCCTCCGGTTCATCTGTCTGACAGACGTCCGGAACCGGGAATAATTCCCGGATGGGTTCCCCTTCTCCGATATCGGTAACACTGCGTTAGATCGTTATGCCTTGTGATTACTTTCGTTACTGTGTATTTATATTGTTTCCTCTCCCCCTTTCTTCCCGGTAGACCCCGAGACCGCCGACGTTGCCCTGGTGATCGACTACTTCACCGCCGTTGTTCCTTTTCATTTGCCGAGCAACCAGGCAAGCAACCCCCCCTTGAGCATTTCCGATATCGCCTATGTCTATTCTCTCTTATTCTTGCATTAGAATTGCTGCTACTGCTACTGCTCATATTACTGTTGCATAGCCTGTTTTTGCTAAACTGTTGATACCTGTCTTTATTCATAAACTGCTTAGTGTAGGTTGGGTAGCACTGCTATGGTCCCACACTCTCGTAGTTGCCTCGCATAGTACCCTTGCCTCGATCAATCGATCGAGCCCCTTTCCCTGACCTTCTTCACATCACCGCACACCCCCCCTAAATGCTCGACTCCGCAGAGTTAACATCGGGTGACGAGGGTGATACCTCCGAACTCACTTTCGATGTTGTCCCTGTAGTATAGCTAGCTCGTTGTGGGTTACCGAGGGTGATTCCTCTTCCCACTTCCGACTTAGCTTTTGTCGTGCATCCGCTATGGTGATTACCGCCGAGGGTGATTCCTCCGGTACCACCTTATCGGGACTTGTCGTTTAGGAATCCAACGAGGGTGATTCCTCGGATTCCTCATCGGCATGGAAACCACACGGATGCCTTGATTCACCACACCGTGTTTAAAGACGTATCGATCCCCGAGGCCGGACGTCGCCAGGAACAAAGGCGTGCGGCCAGAGGTATCGTGCGTCTGAAGACACTTTGAAGTTTACCGTGTTTAAAGACGTATCGATCCCCGAGGCCGGACGTCGCCAGGAACAAAGGCGTGCGGCCAGAGGTATCGTGCGTCTGATGACACTTTGAAGTTACTACTGCACATGTTGGATGGAGGCGGGTTGACCCAGAGGGGTACCCGCGAGTGCCTTTGAGGCGTGAGCTGTGGAGTCGGGTGACCAGTGAGGGTACCCGCGAGATAACTACGAGGCGTGGCCGGTCTTTCCCAGTCCTTGTCACAAGTCCTCGAGACGGGACGACGGGGCCAACAGTATCGTAGGCTCTGCTCGTTACCGCGCGCTCCCAATACACTAAGCGATTTGGATATTTAATCCGAGGGGCCTTCGGGTCCGATAGCACTAACCACCACGTGGGTGTGAGTGGGTGCTCTGCGTCGTATACATCAGCCGGAGTCGTCACGACGTCAGCGATTGAGCGGCCCGTTCGGATTGGACTTAGGATGCAACTGCGCTTGTATAAGGGGTTGCTAGGTCTGCTACCGAACGGCCTCGCAACGTGCGGAGCGCTCGGGGCGATGGCTCAGACCCCCGGGGAGCATAGGATTAGTCCGGCGTGCTCGATCCTCTCTGGCGGTATCCGGTCGGGTTGCGTCGTATTGTTTAGCCGAGGGCGGGCACGACCTGATGGTGTGTCCGGCCGGAGTTAAGCGAGCGTGGTGGGTAACTTGGTGCACCCCTGCAGGGAAGAAACAATCTATCGATAGCCTGTCCTACGGTAACGGACACTCGGAGTTGTATCCACTTCGGTACAACTAGAACTGGTGACTTGAGATATGTGATATGAAGATATTCCTATGAACACTATACATTATGATGTACTATTCTGCTCCCTTCTAATTGCTGCAAGACGCTGAAGATGCTAGTCTTCGTCAGGACTAGGCTTTTCCCTTCTCTACTCTGGCTTTCTGCAGTCTAGTCCACCCACATAAAGCCCCCCTTTGAAAATGATGCATTGCTAGTATAGATCTGATGTAAGTCTTGCTGAGTACTTTGGATGAGTACTCACGGTTGCTTTGCTTCCTCTTTTGTCCTACCCGCATGATAAACCAGACGACGGAGCCATGATGCCTGCAGCCCCCATTGACGACTTCTACTACCAGCTCGAGGCTGGCTACTACTACTACCCGGCCGGCAAGTACTTCTACGAGGAGCCGGCGGACGACGACCAGGAGTAGGATCGGAGGTCCCAGGCAGGAGGCCTGCGCCTTTTCGATCGTAGCTTTTATTTTGCCCCGCCTTTGTTAAAGGCCTATCCTCTGCTGTGTTGTATCTGTACCCAGATACCTAACGCTTCCGCTGACTATGTGTGTGACATCATGTTATGTATTCGAGCCCTCGAGGCCCCTGGCTTGTAATATATGACTTGTATGTATTTATTTATGTTTTAGAGTTGTGCTGTGATTCCTTCACGTGAGTCCTTAGGCTTGATCGTGTGCATTGCGTGTATGATTAGTGCACGGTCGGGCCGGGGTCGTCACAATGTTGTCCTCCTTCATTCTAGGGAATGAATCTGTGTAGATAAAGCGAAGCAAAGCTTTGAACGCTTTTGCTTCCATATCTTTGATTTGTATTGCACCGGGCATGCGAGTTCCCTCCTTCATGGGACCAAAGAGTTGAGCCATGAAGACTTTGGATTGGGCTGCAAGCACGCATCGGTGTGCAGTGAAGGTCTCACCGCCGACCTCGAACGTCACATCAGCACCCACCTTATTGTGAAGGAGATTGTCAAGGTTGTGGTGTATATCGGGCAGGAGCACCTTGGTGCCACCGGCATCATGCATCCTCGGTATTGCAGACCATGATGTCACACCGGATGGTGAAACAGCCATCCTCTTCTAGATTCATTAATCGTTCGAGGTCAATTTTTTTTAGTAAACTCATGGCCCCAAGAAGAAGCATCCAGGGTGAAGATGATTGTTGTAATTTGACGGATGTAGACTGGATTCTGCCTCTCAAGCTCGTCGACGAAACTGAAGCTGAACTTGGCTTTGACGGGCTTGTCGTCATCGTCCCAAAGGGAAACACATAGATAAACAAAGTCGGCACGATCCAAGGTGATGCCATTAGGGTAGTAGCTCATGGACCAACGATGGCCTCCTACCCCGAAATCACGAGAGGTGAGGCGCTGACCAGTGGGCGTCTCTTTCTTGATACGAGAGTAACCTTGGAGAACAAGCAGGTGGTACCCGCAGGCCGAGCTGGTGCCGACGAAGGTCGTGGTGGAACTGCACAGCTTACCGTCGTCCAAGACGGATACGCCGGCGAACGACAACATGGCCGACCTCGCTGTGCGCCCACGTCGCAGGAAAAAGAGAGAATTTGGTGATTGATCTCTCAAAAAACACTTGTGCTTCGGTAGACCCCCCCTAAACACAAGGACGGCTCAGATTAACCCGTACCTCTTCATAGGAAGGGGCATGATAGTCATATTTATAAATTCTTCGTCGTATATATACGCTGAACATTTTCTTTATAGTCCATGAATGAAAGCTCGCATCCTCCCGCACTGGACCGGCCCATGCATCATGTTTTTTATTTTTCTAAAACAGCAAAAATAATTAAGTGCCGAAGAGGATTCGAACCTCCCTCCAGCAGTAATTAGCACAGGCGCACTAACCAACTGGGCAACTAAACAACTTGTGCTGGATTTTTTTTTTGACTAACAATAGAACACCGGTAAAGCGCACTATATTCTGTTTGGTTTTCTTTTCCTCTTTATTTTTTCCTTTTCTTTATTTGTTTCCCTTTTCTTTCTTAAATGCATAAAGATTTTAAAATTCGTGATTTTTTTCAAAAATGAAGAAATAAATTCAAAGTCCTTAATTTTCTTCAAAGTGGGTGCACTTTTTTTTCCAAAATGGTGAGGTTTTTCCCCCAAATTCGTGTACTATTTCTCAAATCAGTGATTTAAAAAAATTGAAATTTTTATAAAAATGATGAATTTGATTTTAAAAATCAATGAACTTTTAAAAAAAATTAATGTATTTTTTTTACAAAATCGGTAAAGTTTTATTTAAAATGGTTCTTTTATTTTGATTTTTTTAAATTAATGATTTGTTTTTCCGAATTTGTCTTTTCCCAAATTTGATGAAGTCTTGTTTTACTTTTTCTAATCAATGAGCTTTCTTAAAATCCAGTGGACTTTTTAATTTTTTTGTGAACTTTCTTGAATTCCTAATTATTTATTTTAAAAATTATCTAAAAGTCCATGATCAAATTGTAATTAAACTCCCTCCTCTTTCTTAATGAGCGTTCTTTGAAATTTTTCTTGGATGCTTGGCATGGTGATACTAGTGTGTGAAACAAATTTGAGTTCATTTTATTCATGTGAAAAAAGTGCTGTGACGCCCGAGACCGACGTCCCAGAAGATCCCAGAAGATTCCAGAAGATTCCAGACGTTCCGGGTTCTTCGTGTGTTGCTTTTGTGCTTGTGTTATTTATTTTTTTGCATTGCATCATGTCATCATGTCATCATCTCATTAATTTTTGCATCTCAACCTAAATAATTCGTGTGGACCTTCGGTCCATTTAAATCGAGGGAAGATGTCTTCTCTTTATAACATATAAAAGCCTCTCAATATTTAGGGAGCTATATTAAAATATTCCATTGCTTCGGAATCACCATAACACACTTGCATAATTTTCCTCATGCCTCTTACTTCGAGTTTCTCCTTCAAAAACCTTGCCAATACTTCTTTTCTCGTTGTTCGAGGTTCCTCCAAAACCCCCCATCTATTTTATTTAAATTCCTGACTTTTTTACGAGCCCGAGAAAAATTAACCTTTGTCCTAAATCCATCCCTAACCTCTTTTACTTTCTTTCTCTTCTTCTCTCTATTGTATTTTCTGCTAAAATTCAAATAAAAAGGAAGAGCCAGCCGGCATCTGGGCCTGTGCTTCCCTCTTGGCCGAGCCGGCCTCCCTAGGCCTTCCCTCCAGCCTCTCAGGCCTCCCACCAGCCCAGCCGGCCCATCCTGGCCACCCTGGCCCGACAACTCCCGCAACCCTAGCGCTAACTCCCTCGCTCTCCCTCTCTCCCGCACGACCGCCGCCACCCTCTCGTTCCCTCGCACTCCTCCTTTCCCCTCGCAGCCCGAGCCTCCCTCATCTCCCTCGCGACCCACTCCCTCCGTTCTCCTCGAAGCGGCCAAGACGCCAGCAGCAGCGCCCCGAGCGCGCCCACCAGAGGCCCGCGCCTCCGGCTCCCTCCTCGAGCCAGGGCCCCGACGGCCTCCCTCCGCGGCTCCCTCCTCTCTGCATCGGCGAGCCAGCGACGCCCGCAGCGCCCTTTCCTCCGCCGCAGGCCCCGAGGGCCCTTCCTTCCCCGCCGTCGCCAAGGCGCATCGCGGCCTCCCTCCCAGCGCCAGGGGCGTCCTTCCTCTGGCCTCTGCCTCGCCGCGCCCCCTCGTTCAGCGCCTGGCGCCCGCAAGCCGATCCGGTCGGCCAGATGCAGCCGGCTCCGCCCAGCTTCGTACGCGAGCCCATGCAGCCGGCTCCGCCCGGCCTCGTCCTCCCTCCGCCGGCCAGGAGCTCTGCTCCTCCTTCGCCAGCAACCAGCAGCGCCTGCGCGCCCCGGTCGCCATGCTGCTGCCAGGCCTCTACTTCGTCGCCGAGACCGCAGCTTTCCCTTGGTTTTTGTTGTATTGTTGCTGTTTTTGTTAATCTCAGATAACCAGGAAACAACAAGTCTATCTTCTTTTGGACCCGAACGTCTACCGGCGCCCGAACGTCTACCGTCGCCACGTGTACCTCTACGGCTACGAAACGTGTACGACTACATGTGTGATGCGCCAAGTACCACTACCGTCGCGAGAACGAGAACCCCCAAGTACCACGACGACCGACTCGGCAAGTACCCCTACGGAACGTGTTCCACTACCGTCGCCCGGAAAAGACGGATGCGCCAAGTACATCTACGAACGAGTTCGTCTACCGTCGCCGTGTACCCCTACCGTCGCCGAAGACCCGTGAACAACTACTTCCTCTTCGGAAACGTGAACCACTACTTCCTCTATGACTCACGAGAACGTCTACTTCCACTACTTCCTCTCCGACCGCGAGTACCACTACTTCCTCTACGATCTCGAACCGTCCCGAAACGAGTGTTTCGAAGGTATAACCCGAGACGATGACCCGTGGATGCTTGTTGTGGTTGTATGAATGTCTCCCTTGTGTGCTCCGTGCCGTTTCGTCCGTTTGTCATGTTCCTCGGTTGCCTCGTCATCGACTCGTGGGAACCCGGTAACGGGATCGCCCCACCTTTCATCTCGTTTGACTCGCTCACGCCATCTTTGCTTTTGCCCGGACTCTCAACGAGTTACCGGAACCGAGTTGTTGCCTTTGCATCATTTCGGATCGTTGCCGTGGCACCCTTTCTTTCCACCACGGTGACAATACTTCATATCTCTTTTAAGTCAACCTTTTAAAAAATTGCATAATCTTAATCATGTCATCCGCATCATGTTAACAACATTGATATGTTAAATTGTTGTTGCTTTATAATTATTAAACATGCTCATGGGGATTTTCCGGACTTGTTGTTGTTATTTCCGGCCTCATTTAAATTGCCTAGTTAGTATAGTTTTATTAAGCTTCACCTCTTGTCATGTTAAAAACATTTAATCTTGTCTTGTAAATAACGAGAGTCAACTAAATAATTAACATGTGGTGTTTTGTCAATATGCAACTTGTTGCATATTGAGCTCCACTTAACTTGTAGTGTTGTTTGTGCACTTTGCCATGACATGCATAATTAAACCGGACATGCATCATACTTGTTTGCGCATCGTATGCCATGTTCATGCTTGTGTGTTTACCGTGTTGTTTCTTTCTTTCCGGTTGCTTCTCTTGTTAGCTTCGGTTTCGTTCCGGAGTTGTGAGGTTTCGCTCGTCTGTGTTGCTCCGTCTACTTCGTGGATCCGTTCTTCCTCCTTGTGGAATCCCAGGCAAGATGACCGAACCCGGATACCATTACTATTTTTGCCTATTGCTAGTAGTTCCGCTCTATAGTTTTGCCTCGATGCCCATGTCTTTCTTGTCAGCCTCCTACTTGTAACCATGAACATGTTTAACCACCCTACCTATGCAAACCGTTGCTTGGCTAAGTACGCTTCGCTCAGCCCCTCTTATAGCATTGCTAGTTGCAGGTGAAGATTGAAGATGCTTGCTTCATGTTGAAGTTTGGTTGGGTTATATCACACTATATAAATGCTTAAAATGAAATCATCTATATATTGGCAAGGGTGGAAGGCTAAGCCTTTTGCTTGGTGATTTGTTCCACTCATGCCGTTAGGAACCGTATAAACCGGTGTTATGTTCCTTGATTATGCGTTCCTAACACGGTTGGGGTGTATGGGACCCCCTTGATAAACCGCTAAGTGCTAAGTCTTTTCCAGCAAGTCCCAACATTGGTACTATTTGCCTAATAACTAATAAAACTTGCATGTGGACTAGCTATCCCTTTTATTCTTAATTCAACAACCCCGGGCCAGTGCTCCACATGAGTGTTGGTCCGAAACGGGGGTCCTGCGGGGCCACCACGAGGAAACTCGAGGTTTGGTAAAAACCCGTAGCATCACCCATCCGGTCGTGTCCTGAGACTAGATACGCGCGGCTACCTATCAGGGTGTCGACACGCCGGGAGGATTTGCTGGATTAGCCTTACCTTAGTTCGGTTTAACTTGAGCACGGGATTCCGAGAATACTCGGGTCTTCCCACCTATGGAGTTGCGACTCCGCGGATCGTGGGCTTGTAATGGGTCAAGTTGGAACACCCCTGCAGGGTTTGAACTTTCGAAAGCCGTGCCCGCGGTTATGTGGCAGATGGGAGCTTGTTAATATCCGGTTGTAGAGAACTTGACACGATGATTCAATACACTACCAGCGTGTGTACCGTGACTGTCAATTTCCGAATAGGGATTCGGGAGTTGAACACGGTGGGGTTATGTTTGACCGGCTTTAGTTAGGATCACTTCGTGATCATCTCTCGACCGATGCACCTTCTCTTCTCGCTCTCTTTTACGTAAGTTAGTGCTAGTTGCTGCTGCAGACTCTTGTTGTTCCTTCACCTCTTGTTCTTTTCTTCAGCCTTGTCCACACCCAAGGCTTAAATAGTCGTGTTACCCGGGAACGGGATTGCTGAGTCCTCTGTGGCTCACAGTTACTTCACCACACCAGATGCAGGTTCAGCCGAGTTTGATGCAGGAGTTGGATCAGTTCTTCACCGGGAGTTCGATGAAGAGTTTGGCCGTTTGCTTGTGACGTTTCGACGTTCAGTAGTGGTTTCTACTAGGATTCGATCCTGACCTGTGGCTTTATGTTGTTTTGGTATCTTTCTTTGGATCTTCACCCGTAGTCGGGTTGTGATGTTTTGAATGATGATTGTTTATGTAATGTATTGTGTGAAGTGGCGAGTGTAAGCCAACTATCTCCTTTTGCAATTTAATTCCTCTTTTACATGAGTCGTGCAAAGATACCAAACTTGAGATCATTCTAGGATGGGCTTATACCTTTAAGTCGTGCCTCGACACGTAGGAGGTATAGTCCCATCCTGGGCATTACAAGTGCACCCAGACTTGCCCTACCAGCCTACCCGAGCCATCACCATTGAACATGATATGCTTCTTGCCATGCACGAAATGACATCAAAACTTGTCAGTATGTGGCCATGCTCATGGCTGGCCTTCATGCAAAATTTGAAGGAATTCGGACACCTAACACACATTGTGACACGTTCGGTTAGTGTTTTAGGATTTTTTTTCGCGGGAAAACTAAATGCATAAAAAGTTGGAACTCAATTAAATTTATCATGGATGCTTTGCATGGTGATATTAGTGTTTTGAAAAAATTGGTTTTATTTTATTGGTGTGAAAAAAGTGCAACCAGACTTGCCCTACCGGCCTACTCAAACCACCGGCTTTGAACATGGTGTGCTTCTTGTCATGCATGAAATGACATCAAATTTTGCCAGCATGTGAGCATGCTCATGGCACGCCTCCATCGAAATTTTGAAGAAATTTGGACACCGAACGCATGTTGCGTCATGTTCGGCTAGTGTTTTAGGGTTTTTCACTACGAAAACCCTAGAAAATGTATGAAATGTCAGAATTCAATGAAACTTATCATGGATTCTTGACATGGTGATACTAGCGTGTGGAAAGAATTTGGGTCCATTTTATTGATGTGAGTATTTTTTGAAAGAAAAAAGAATAAAAACGAAAAACAACAAGAATGAATATAAACAAAAAAGAACAGTAAACCGGTCGTTGAATGGTTTATTTTCCTTTTCCTTTTTCTATTTAACAGATGCTCAGAAATTTTAAAAGTGTCTAGTTCTTTTATGTGAGCATGTTCCTATTTAAACAAACAATAAACAAACATTTTTTCTATTTTAAAGATGTTCAGAAATTTATCATATTGATGTGAGCATTTCTATTTAAACAAACAATTTTTGGACATATTTGTACTATTTTCTTAAAAAGCGAATACATGTACTTTATGTACAAAATTTTAGAAAGTGATTTTTAATTCAATGAACAATAAGTGTGAATTTTTTTAGAAAATAAAAAGAAACAAAAATGAAAAAAAAAACAAATAAAAAACGAAAAAAATAGTGATAACAGTACCGATTCAACAATGGGCCAGCCCAGCCGTGAACTGAAGTAGAAGAAAAGAAAAAAAGAAGTAAAAACATACAAGCATTAGGTCGTTCTAGTTGGTTAATGTGGTTTTACTCAGACCAAGAGGTCTTGAGTTCGACACTTGATGCCTGCGCTATTTTTTGAAATTTAATAAAAAGTGGGTATGATGTCTCGTATGTGTCACATAAGCGTATGAGTATACGGTTTCGTGAAATGACTATACCGTCCTTATACGGTTTGTGGAAGGGGGTCTACCGAAGCAGACCTCCTCAAAAAATCTCTCGTTTGATGGTGCGTCTGGCTATCCATGTATCTAAATATAAAAAAAAAAACATGGTCGTATCATGTCCTACAGGGACACCTAATAACACAAGTCGTATGCAAGCAAATCTATCTCCAGATCAGAGTTGATGACGTACGGTCTCCCATCCATCCTACCATATGATATGACAGACAGACCACTAGCCAGATATGCCCAACCAAGATACTAGTATAACACTTGTGGACAGGCACTTGGTAGAGTAAACACGAACCAACCAAAACACTTATGGTCTCACAATTTATCAAATACACCACTGTCATGTTGCTGCGGCAATACCTCAAGTGTGTAAGCCCAGCAGACCAGTAGTTTTTTTTTCCGAAAACGAGCAGACCAGTAGTTAGAGCATCTCCAGCCGCGCCGCCAACAGCCCCCCAGGCCACTTTTTCGGCGCCGGCGGCGAAAAAATGGCCCAGTCGCGCCCCCAGGACGCCGAAAATCGCCGGATTGGGCCGAAACTGGCGCCGGCGGACCCAACCCGAACCCGGGACGCTGGGGTCGCCTGGGGGCGCCGGACGGGGCGTTTTTTGGCGCGAATGTGATGGGCCTGCCCTGTCAGCGACGCGCTGCTTCGTCGTCCTCATCGCCTCGGTCCCGCGGGAATCAATGCCAAAGTTGCCGCACTGCCGCGCCGTCGCCTGCCCATTGATGCCGCGCAGCGAACCGTCGCGTCGCCCGGCGCCACGGCCGCCCGCCACGCGTCGCCTGGCATGCGCCTCTCGCCGCCCGAGCTCCGGCTATAAAAGCCGCCCACCTCGCCGGTGGACGCCACACCGCAGCAGATCG
>LR738711.1:965520754-965544532 GCA_902687465.1 Secale cereale
CCCCCCCTGCCCCCTTATGAAGCTTTCATGCATTGCTTGGGCAATCCTCCTAGACACTGAGCGCATAGAGAGAAAGATCACAATAGTGAGGTCTCCATGCAAAATACCTTGAAAGCAAGATTTGTTTCTTATCTTTACCTAATAACAGAGGGATGAGACTTTCATAATTCTCCATACGTCATCTCTTTATCTCTGTTAATTTTGTGTTAATTGACTGCTAAGATTTAAAAGTCTCTGCCCAGAATTTTGTAAGTTGCCAGGACCATTGTTTGTCAAATTCCACGTCCCTCGCGGCCTTACCTAATTAATGCCTCTAATCCACACTTCATAATAAATGGGTTATTGCTTCTGGCGGTACGTCACGGAAATTTCCACCAAATAATTAATGCCAATCCACACTTCATATAACCAACGAATGCCACCTATAAGTGATAAAGAATGTTTTACACAGGGAAATCCCCCGCCTGGGCCGGCCCATGCAGTAGGGACCTTCTATACTGCGTTGTGCGCGCTAGGAGAAGACGTAGTGTCCCCGTTTGGGCCAGGCCATGTTCGGGCGGCCTGTTTTATCAATTCTATTTTTTATTCTTCTTTTCCATTTTCATTTTTTTCTACTTTAAATAATTTGGCACTACAAAAAAGTTCCGAATATTAGAAATTTTCATTTTCAAATAAATATTTAATAAATCATTCAACGTTTATGGATTCAAAAAATGTTCACCATTTTGTAAAAGCAAGTGCTTACTAATATTTTTTTTGAAATTTGAAAACAAATGCAGGGAAATCAATAAATGTTCATGAATTTTTGAAAAGCTCATGTATGAAAAAAAGAACAAAATTCGCAAATTCCAAAAAATCACATCGATGAAAAAATAAGCTAAAAATTCAAAACTATTATTGACTTACAAAATAATTTACTCATTCATAAAATTTTTGCTGATTCAAAAAATGATCATGCATTTCAAAAAATGTTCGTTAAATCAAAAACATAATTTTGAAATTCAAACATTTTTCCACCAATCTCCAAAAATTTGTTCGTCAATTATAGAAATGTTTGCCGATTCAAGAAAGTTGTTTGAAAAATGTTAGCAACTTTTTTTAAAAAATGGTTGCAAATAATATAAAAGTTCATGAATGCAAAACATGTTCCTGATTTTAGAAAAAAATTGAAAATTTGTAAAAGTGTTCACAAATTTGAAGAATGTTCACAATTTCAAATATTTTCATGACTTTAAATAAATGTTCATGATTTGACGAAATTGAGAGTGATAGTGTATCTCGTGATGTAGCAAAATGTGGTCATGGACATTGGAGATTATGATTTTCTTTCCCGTTGCAACGCACGGGTCCAATTGCTAGTAAGTATCTATTCGAAAGACGCCTTCCTCCCACGAACACCTTTCGTCGTCTCACGAATGTCCACGTGCCGCTCACTCTCGGAAGCCTTCGTGGATGTTCCCATTGCTGCCACCAGCTTATGTCTACCCCACCGTTAACGCCGGGTATCACGATGAATGGGATTTGGCGAAAGTCCTAGCCTCGGGTCGATGCTACTTGGCGCAAGGATCAAGATGGCATCGGGGACGAAACCCACTGGTTTTGCTCGCCCAAACTCATCCCAACGAGAAAAACGCAAGCCCGTTCCTGTCCCCGTCACCGTGCGCGGGGCAAGTTTTTTGCCCGTCCCTAAACCCGTCCGGTTTTCTAAACCCACGGGGAACCCGTTCCCATGAGTAGTCAATGAAAACAAGAGCATTTGAAAGACAAACAGAAGCATATTACAGCAGCAAAAATCAGCATATTTAAGCAAAAACATAGTACATTTCCGCAGCAACAACATTAGATAAATAGTAGCAACAAAGAATAGAATTTCAGCAGCAAAAAGAGCATATTTCAGCAGCGAAACTTGAGCAAATTTCAGCACAGTACAACATTATGTTTCATCAACATTTCAGCAATAACAACAACTTTGGGCCCCTTGAGTCAAGGGATCAGTGCATGCTAAAAAAACATATTTTTGACGGGTATTGTCGGTTTTCGGTTACGGGTTCGGGTACTACTGTAAGCGGTTTAAACCCACGAAACATGACGGGTTTTATAACGTACCCACCAGCAGCCTTGCGGGGATAGAAAGATGCCCATCATCGTCCCCTAATTGTTGGAAATATGAGCAATTTACCATATGATTTTATTAACAGAAATACTAGATATAACATGACTATTATAGCAGAGATAAAATAAGTCATGCAATCTGACGGAGAGAAGGTAAATAACATCTGCATATATGAACTAGAACAGAACATATCTAGAACAGACACTAGTGCAAGAAACTGTGGTAGGATCTAAAACCGAAAGGACTTGAGAATGTACGAAACGGCAGCAGAAGCATTGGTCTTCGGGTCGACGTCCTCGCCGGCCATGTCGTTGAAGAGGTTGTCGACGTCGGGAAAGAATTCGTCGTTGGGGAAGTGGTCATCGACGTCTGGATCGTCCGTGATGAACCGGCCAGTAGTCGCGCTGAGCGCTCCCCAAAAACCTTATCACCCTTCTCCCGTACAAGACTTAGAGAGGTGCGGTTTCGGAGGCCTACTGTCCCGCCATGTGGTGCATGCATCACAGAATCCTATAAACCGGAAAGGAGGGAGTATATAAGCATAAACTCGAGAGCATTAATTACTTGATCAGTAACTTTGTTTTATATGCCCGTTTCACATGCATATCTAATAGTACTCCCTTCTTTCTGGTTTATTGGGCTCATCTCATTTTCTTGGCTTTTTCATATTATAAATCTCTTCACTTCTTTCCACCACATGTTTACATTCCAAGGTGCATTAAATTGATGCATGCAAGCATAAAGAAACCAACCAATGCATGTAACCATTCCTACTCATTTAGTGGTCATCCATGCATAAAATGTAATTAATGTAGATTATAGTTTGAATAATTTTATAAACTATGAGATACATTCGTCCACTCATCATCTACATTGGTTGATGTGATTTCAGATTTTAGCCCTATAAACCGGAAAGGAGGGAGTATCATTCTACTCCCTCCGTACCGGTGTAAGTCATTTTACGTTGTGCACCGCGACCAAGGCGGAGGGGGAAACGAGATAATTCAGTTTCTATTTGCTAATTTATATTATTGCATGCAGTGAACTGATCACTACATGCCGTGCTAGATAGTCTCAAGTCATTAAAAACATACACGCCCCACTCCTCTTATTGCTTGATTCCTTTATTCATGTCAAGAAACAAGGAACGAAGTGGGAGTTAATGCATCGCCTCTAAGTATTTTAGGACTTTGGTTTCGTTATGGGACTAATACACCGGTACAGAGGGACTATGTGTGTTAGACCCTCCCCAGTGCTCCACCTTGTATAGGTGCTAAGGCTGCCATGTAGGCAAAAAATCTGATGTAGCAAGGTAATAAAGAGAAGAGAGGTGAGTATGGTGACCCCAAGAAAAACCAATGCCAAGCACGTGAACCTAGACAAAAACAATTAAATGAAAGCAATCCACCAATGCATGGAATAGTTTAGTTGCTAAAGCATTAAATGAGGGGAGCTTAGCACCAACAAATGAAGCACCTATGCATTGTGGACATTAGGTGCTAAACTTTTTAATGTGCTTAGCACCTCATCTAAACACCAATGCATTGGAAGTAGCCTTAAGGATTAAGGTCGCATCTTTGATAGTAGCACGGCTGACCAACAACTTTGCATTAAAGTGAAGATACGGCAAGGCAGAAACATGCGAATTGGAAGCTACAACTCAACAATGCACCATGGAAGGTAATTAAACTCTCAAATACGACATAAACCCTTACATTTATTTTATACCCGTTGCAACACACTGGTTTTTTTTCTTGTCTTTCATTAGTCCATAAAAGACCAACAACATCTATAGATACTATAGCTATATCCTTGCCAGTGGGAAGCCAATTCATCCATAAATCAAGAAGAGAGGTTGTACATATGACTTCACTATGTCTGACAATTTATTTTTGTATATGTATGTTGTTGTTGGTTATGTGCATTCTAGTTATGCAGATGCTTGCTATAAAAACTTCCTTCATCGAAATACATCGTACCAAAGAAACAAATTTTTAGTAGAATTTTTTATGAGTATTGTACGACTCTCTACTATTCTACAAGAGCACGGAAACAAAAATATGTACAAGGATACCTGTATGAATTTGCCCTGTTCATTGAAAGAAAAGGTAAGACGAAAGAATTACAATGGGTACTCGAATATAAATAAACTAGATATTCCATAACAGTGTTGAATTTCCATTCTCTCCGTTTGTATCTGCTAAACGTCATGCTGATATGTTTTTTTCTATAATAGCAGTATACTAGTAAACATGCCCATGCGTCGCAATGGGCGAACAAAAAATCCCGGCACGTTCCAAGCAACTCATTTATATTGTCACTTCTTCTCTTAAGCACCATCATTGATAGTGGTCACATTGTCGGTCTATTCACAACAAAAAAGATCAATCCAAAGGTGACGAGCTTGGTCATCACACTATAGCATGCCACTTTGTAAGCCCTTTCCTGCACGGACTTTTAATGTTGGTTGGGGCCACCTGGTCTCATCTACAATTGTGCATGCACCACCCCAACACTGTACTCCCTCTGTTTCAGTTTTCAAGTCTGGCGCGTATACCTAGATTGCCAATTTTATCACCATAATATAAACTATATAACACAAAAATTATATTGTTTGAAAATATAACATCTGATGTTTAATTATAATGGTATGTTTTTTGTAATATATGACTTGTATTAGGTTGATCAAATTGACGATCTAGAGGTACGCGTACGCCTTGTAAACTGAGAGAAAGAGGGAGTATGTTATTGCTCTTTTCCCACGGAGGAATTGTTCACTTTTTACTACTCGGTGCGATCTTTTGTGAGCAATGCACGTACTCTATTTCATAAAAGTGTTGTTCCGGGGAGAGATATAGGAGAAGTCACATAGCTTTTAACATAAATATGTGACCACATTTTTAAATTACATGAACATTTTAAAATTAGGTGAACACTTTTTAAATCACATGTACATTTTTTCCTAAAAATGATTACACAATTTTGTAACGTTACACGGCCATTTTTTTCAAACGTGTGGATATTTTTAAAAATAAATAACACTTCTATGTGTGTGTGTTTTTAATGTGTGGACACTTTTTTAGATTACATAAATATTATATGAAAATGCATGAAGACTTTTTTAGGTACATGGCCATTTTGTACACTAATTTTTTTTTCTTCATCTTCAAGATTTATGATTTCCTTACCCCCGCAAAAAAAACTTGTGACTGTATTCATTAATTCAATGCATCTGGGCACCTCTAGCTTCATTAGGCTGATACGTTATGGAATCACCTTGTCCAGCTCGCTGGATTTCCTGTTTCTAAATGAGATGGAGATAAAATAGTGCGAAATTATTTTGGTTGACTGCACACTTGTTCTTTGTCTTGTCTGCTGCACAAGGTCGCATGCACCCAATGGCACTTGCTCTTTGTATTCTAGTATGTCAGGCATATCATTAATGCCCGGAAGAAAGTTAAAGCACATATATGGTCTGACATGCAACAGGCCCAATGCATCTGTCGCGAGACAATGCGCACTCAATTGCAACTTTCACTTTTGTTGTGGTTCACACACTACTACATCTGTCCTGATTTATTGGTCCTCATTGTATTTCGTGCGAAAGTTTGATAAAAAATTTGACAAACAAAATATTCATGCATGTCATCAAGAATTATATCAATGAAAACTACATTCAAATATGAATCTAACGATATATTATTCGTTGACATGCATTAACATTTTGTTAGTTAAATCTTTGGTCAAACTTTGACACAAATTACAAAAATGACTTATAAACCAGGACGGAGGTAGTAGCTTACTACAACTACCCGTCCGGATTTACTAGTCCCATTTGCAATTTGGGTCGTCGTAACTATGATTCTAACTAATAAAATACATGTTGTATGTAGCAAAAACAATATAACTGAAAGAGCAGTGCTACACACACGACGCATGATAGCCAAAATGTGCACGACACTACATCACAGACCATCCACTGGCAAGTCTGAGCAGCCGTGAGCGCTTGGATCAGCTATCGTGCATGCGTTCGTTCACACACTACATTCAAATACCTATCTAACAATATAAATTTTGATGACATGCATTAATATTTTTCTCATAAAATATATGATCAAATTTTGACTCAGAATACAACGAGGACTAGTATACACGGACAGAGGTAGTACTTGCGGGAAGACGAGAGATTAATGCGTAACGGGAGATCGGGTTTTCGGGGGCAATGTAGGAAAGAGTCCACGTTCCTGGCCTCTCCTTGGTGAGGGTGACAAAGGATTTACGCAGGAGTATATTCTAATTAGCGCAGTGGCGCCATTATGACATGACACTCGAGGTCGAGGTCAACCTATAGACTTGATACCCACTCTACTCTACTCTACTCTGGAGAGAATCCCGTTTGGGAAGTCTGTGATCGCATCTCATCTCACGCTCCACTTGTATTAGTAGGACAAAGTCTTGAGGTTCATTTGACCTTGAGTGTCCTTAAATCCCATGCACACATGTACTCCTAGGAGCAGCTCCCAAGTCTCTAAGTAAGGATCAGTGTCCACTCGAGCTGAGTGAACAAGCCGGCCAGTAGGTACAAGATGAAAAATGCCACGAGGAAGGAGAGGGGTAAGAAGCTTGTTGTGGGCAGGGCAGCAGCAAGGGCTCTCGTCTGGCTTCTGCTTCCTCTCCTCGTCTTCCTCGTGCTCAACTCCGATTACATGCCGCAGGTTCCTCTGCAAGCAACAACTCTTTGTAAGTCCCCTCAGTTTCATTGCATGCAACAACTCTTTAGGTTTCGAGTGTTCATCTCATCTAGTATATATATGTTAGAGTTAATCTTCACATGTGTATGTACGTGCATGTGTGTGTGCATTGCATGTTAGTGGTCTAGAGATGGCCGGGTCATTGAGTCTGTTGTGTACTGTAGTGAGTCCAGGTGTTGGCTGGGTCAGTGTTAGTGGCCTGGGTTTGTGCATGCATGGGTTAGTTGGTTAGTGGCCGAGTGTGCCGGCCAAGTTAGTGTGTGCGTACGTGAGTTAGTTGCCTAGAGAGGTGGCTGGTTAGTGCGCGGCAGAGGCAGTTGCGAGGGAGAGAAGAAGAAACCGCGCTGCGACGAGAGGCGGCGCCAACAATATACGTGTGTGCCATCATATTCCCAAATACTCATTACTACTCAAACTCTTGGCCCATAGTGAAGAGAAAGGTCTAATAGCTTCCGGGTGTGCCTACACCCTCATGAGCTGTAAATGCGAATTTTTTGGAAATAAAATCAGAAACATCCAAAATTTTAGCACATCAAACATTTGATGTTCTTGCAATGTTTCAGACACAAATGACATTCGAGGAGTCCACACACAAAAAAAATCATCGTTCAAAGTATATGTGCACTTTTGGGCAGTGATTTTTTTTTTTGTGAGGGCTCCTCAAATGTTATTTCTGACTGAAGCTTTGTAAGAATATCAAATATTTGATTATGTTGATGTTCCAAAGGATCAGATTTTCCCCCCTTTGTTTTGAATGTACTGTTCAATGAGGGTGTAGGGGCACCCAGATGTTGAAAGGCCATAAATTTGACGTGTAACAACGATTTAATACTCCCTCCGTCCCAAAATTCTTATCTTCAGTTTATCTAAATACGAATGTATCTAGTCACGTTTTAATGTTAGATACTTCCTCATCTAGATGAATCTAAGACACGAATTTTGGGATGGAGAGAGTATATCTGTTGCAGCACGAGTGTGTACACTGCCCATGAGCTTGATCGTTCTCTGATTAATACTACATCGATTTGGCGCTAACAATAATACAGTAGTATATGCCCATGTGGCTGATCCTTCATTTTATTCAGATTTGGTGGCCCGTGCACCACCACCTTCTCCCGCATCAAGCGAGCAGACGCACGGTGAGGCCGTCGATGCACCACCTTCTCCCTCAACAACCGACCAGACGCCCAGCGCGGCCGTTGATGCACCACCTTCTCGGGCATCACGCGACGAGACGCCCGGCGACGTCGTCAGTGCCAACAAAAGTCAAGGCGACCTCGCCCGTCAACGAGGTAATTAATTGCCTTTTCTCCGTAGAACCGTTGTTAAATCTGCCTAAGGCTGGTTGTAATGAGGAGTATCATATACCAGTATCATATGCATGATACTAGTATATGATACTACGTCCGTAATGCATAGTATCATATGTGGGTATCATAGATGACTATATTTATTGCCATGCATGACACAAAGTAGCATATCATTTAATATGATATAGTATTATGATATGATACTCAAGCCTCTCTTTCTTTATTTAATTCTATGCCATCTCATCAAAATGGCTTAGTTGACATGCATGATACTACCTATGATACTCCCATTACGAGCAGCCTAAGCAAACTAATGCTACTAACAGACACTGTGTTAGTTTTACAATACCAATGGAATAATCCAAGATCTCTCCAAGAGTGACAAGAGCAAAACCAAAAAGGAGTTTCTTTCTACTAATTAATAGCTTTTTTGTGCATCTTACAGATACAGATGTGGCAGCACCAAGAAGCAAGTCAATGTGCAACTTCAGCAGTGAACGCATGGACATATGTGCCATGCAAGGCGACGTTCGTATGCACGGCAAATCAGCTACCGTCTACGTGGTCTCAGCGGCCGATGACAGCTACAAGCCAGAGAATGGAACATTGAAGATCCACCCATACCCACGCAAGTCGGAGGAAGGAACGATGCACGCTATCCGGGAGGTGACCATCCGCTGGAGCGGGCTGGATGCGCCACGGTGCACGGTGACACACGACGTCCCTGCGTTGGTCTTCTCCACCGGCGGCTTCCTCAACAACTTTTTTCATGCAATGACCGACGGTCTCATCCCTCTCTTCAACACTGTGCGGGAGTACGATGGCCGCGTCCAGCTTGTGGTCACCGACTACAACCACAAGTGGGTTGACAAGTTCCAAGACATCCTCGCCGCGCTCTCCAAGTACCCGGTCATCGACTTTGACGCCGATGACAGGGTGCGTTGTTTCCCGTCGGTGCACATCGGCACCGAGAGCCATAAGGAGATGGGGATCATCCCTGCTCTCTCCCGCAAGGGCTACACGATGGCGGACTTCCGGAACTTTCTTCGGTCGGTCTACTCGCTGAAGCGTGAGTGGGCGACCCCCGTAAACCGGACCTTCGGCGACAGACCTCGTCTCCTAATGGTGTTGCGCCGCAAGTCAAGGGCATTCGCCAATGAGGCGGAGGCCGTCGCAGCTGCCACCGATATCGGTTTTGAGGTGGTGTTGGGGGCCCCGGAGGCCATGAGCGACGTGGCCCGGTTCGCAGAGGTTGTGAACTCGTGCGACGTGATGGTGGGTGTGCATGGTGCGGGGCTCACCAACCTGGTGTTTCTCCCACGCAATGCGACGTTGGTGCAGGTCGTCCCGTGGGGCGACATGAGCTGGGGGTCCAATGCTGCCTTTGGTGCGCCGTCAGCTGACATGGGGCTCCGGTACGTCCAGTATGAGCCGACCGCCGAGGAGACGACGCTCAAGTACATATACCCGAGGGACCACGCCGTCTTCACCGACATTGCCTCCATACACAGGCAAGGGTATGGTATGACATGGGCGATCTTCCTCAACGGCCAGAACATCACCCTCGACATCGACCGGTACAGAGGGGTGTTGCAGCAAATCTACCATGATAGTGTAATGGCCAATCCTTCATTTAATTCTATTCCCGTCGTCGAAGCACGGCCTTCTCCGGCTTTAACCGGCGAGACACCCGGCGACGTCCTTGATGCGAACAAAGGTAATTAATTACTTGTTCTCCGCAGACCACACACTTTCAGTGAGTTTGTTCGAATGTCAGATCTGACTATATTGAATATATTGTAATCTGTTGCAGATCTCCAAAACGAAAAGGGGCTCCTAGCCATGAACGCGGGATTAGATGGTTCTTTGATAAATTCAGGTACATAACAAGTTTTATAATTTGGTTGCGTCGCTTTGGTGGCAACGAGAAAACATGTACTTAATTGTTGGCGATACTAGAATTTGGTAGCAAACAAACTAACAGACTTTACGTTAGTTGTACAGTACCAACATATTATAGAAATTACTCCTAGTTACTAATTAGAAGCAATCCTAGAAAACATGCCATAAATAACCAAACAATATGAATTCGACGACTAAGATTAGATGTGAGATACTCCCTCCATTCCCTTATACAAGGCCACAAACTCAAATTACAGGTATCAAGGTAAATTTAATGACTGCTTTGCAAGTCCACTTTTCTTTTCGTTAACTGTGATCATTAATACGCCCACATGCATGCAAGTAAGGAATTACTCCCTCCGTTCCTAAATATTTGTCTTTCTAGGGATTCAACAAGTGACTACATACAAAGCAAAATGAGTGAATTTACATTCAAAAATATGTCTACATACATCCGTATGTTGTAACCATTTGAAATGTCTAGAAAGACAAATATTTTGGAACGGAGGGAGTAGAAGGAAGTAGCATAGTGTCATTATGACTACATGCATGCAAGTATTAAAATAGTTGGTAGTACGAGAAAACATCATTAATTTTTGCCTCGATTACAGTTAGTGGCCTTGTATAGATGCAAATTGTATTTTTCGTAATGGCCTTGTATAAGGGAATAAAGGGAGTAGTAGAGTACATTTGTGCGCGGTTTTAAGTTCTGGCAGTCCGTATGTGTTTGTACCACGAAAAGCAGAATCCTAATAGACTAATGCTTCCCTTTTTTTTATGGAGTTGGACTAATGCATCTACCTTCGTCCTCTCTTTCACCGAGATCTGTGTACTTAAGTGTGTTGTATGCAATCTAGCTACGTGCACTAATTGATATATTTAGTTTTTGAAATATCACCATGCACCCCAGTCTACCCAGTCTAAATGCATTTCTATGCATGCGTACTGTATCAATCTTAATCATAAATATACACGTAAGATGCACGTAGTAAGCTTTTCTAAAAATATACACAAACAGTTTAAGATCAATATAAACACCAAATCCAAAATTATATTAAGATGAAAATAGCTAACAAAGTGCAAGCACATCCATAAACCATAGAATCCAGTAGTCCGAGCTTTATATTTCATATAAGTTGGAAGACATATTGTTAACAGAAATCGGCCAAACAGTAAATAAGAAGAAGGTGCTCACATGTGGACACGTCGATAGCACAAGCTCCGTGCATGGTTAATAGTCCCAAAAAGATGCGAGGTTAATAGAACCCACGAAGGTATGTAATGTTTGAGCCGGGTCAATATGTACACCATATCAGCCTCATGATCTTTTAAAAGACATATTTGCAAATAAATGGGAAAAAGTGACACGAGATTCTGTTAGATATACTAACTTCTAGTACTAGTAGGCATCACTAAGCAGATAAATAAAAATTTGCTGTGTGAAAATAGATACAATAATATGACCGTCCAATTTTTTTGCCCAACACGTAATACGAAAACTTCGGAGTGATAAAGATAGAGACTAATCCACTGTATATTGAATATCCATATGAAATTAATATGATGATAATTCAGATATTTCTTTCGGAGCACAAAAAACAAGATCCCGGACTAACACTAAATAAGAAAGAAGCAAAAAGGGTAAAAAAAGTTCTTTTTAAAAACAAATATGACTGTCTTTTATGACAATTTAGTGATTTTTACCCAAAAAAACAACATATGTTGTAAAGTAGACGAAGATATTTCACGTTAAAAAGTAGCCTGTGTTTAGAACCTTTTTTGTCCAGATCACAACATCTTTCTTTCGTTCATAAAAAGTCTCAAACATGTATAAGACCTGAACATGCTCTTAGCAAACTTCTACTTAAATCTTCTAAATATTAATTCTTTTTACTATTCACCGCCAAAACTGTATACCTCTAATAGTAACCATATAATTGATAGAATACATGTATGAACCCGTGTACGAATTGATGGCTAGTAGAGTATACAATAAAGGGCTGCCCATGATGGAATAATCCAACGGCAAATGAAAATTTAATAAGAGTGACAAAAAAACTAAGAGAAGTTTTTAACTAGACTAATTAATACTTCCTCCATTCAGAAATATAAGGTTTTCTACATTTTTTTCTGATTCGGATTTTTATGGGCGCATTTTAGTTCTTTGTTCACTCCTATCAGTTTTTTTTTTTTTTTTGTAAAGACTCATTTCACTACGTAAGTAGACCATATCAAAATATCCAAAGCAGCTATATATTTGTGAACAAAGGGAGTAACTTTGTATTCATGATACAGATGTGGCAGCACCAAGAAGCAAGTCAATTTGCGACTTCAGCAGTGAACGCATGGACATCTGTGCCATGCAAGGCGACATTCGTATGCATGGCAAATCGTCCACCGTGTACGTGGTCTCAGCGTCTGATGACAGTTACCGGCCAGATAATGGAACAGTGAAGATCCACCCGTACCCGCGCAAGTCGGAGGAAGGAACGATGCACGCTATCCGGGAGGTGACCATCCTCTGGAGCGGAATAGATGTGCCACGGTGCACGGTGACACACGATGTCCCCGCGGTGGTCTTCTCCACCGGCGGCTTCCTCAACAACTTTTTTCACGCAATGACCGACGGTCTCATCCCTCTATTCAACACTGTGCGGGAGTACGATGGCCGCGTCCAGCTTGTGATCACCGACTACAACCACAAGTGGGTTGACAAGTTCCAAGACATCCTCGACGCGCTCTCCATGTACCCGGTCATCGACTTTGACGCCGACGACAAGGTGCGTTGCTTCCCGTCGGTGCATGTCGGAACCGAGAGTCATAAAGAGATGGGGATCATCCCTGCTCTCTCCCGCAAGGGCTACACGATGACGGACTTCCGGAACTTTCTCCGGTCAGTCTACTCGCTGAAGCGTGAGTGGGCGACCCCCGTAAACCGGACCTCCGGTGACAAGCCTCGTCTCCTCATGGTGTTGCGCCGCAAGTCGAGGGCATTCGCGAATGAGGCGGAGGCCGCCGCAGCTGCCACAAATATCGGCTTTGAGGTGGTGTTAGGGGCCCCGGAGGCCATGAGCGACATGGCCCAGTTCACAGAGGTTGTGAACTCGTGCGATGTGATGGTGGGTGTGCATGGTGCGGGGCTCACCCACATGTTGTTCCTCCCGCGCAACGCGACATTTGTGCAAGTCGTCCCATGGGGCGACATGAGCTGGGGGGCCAATGCTGCCTTTGGTGCGCCGTCGGCTGACATGGGGCTCCGGTACGTCCAGTACGAGCCAACCGCCGAGGAGACGACACTCAAGTACATATACCCGAGGGACCATGCCGTCTTCACTGACATTGCCTCCATACACAGGCAGGGGTATGGTATGACGTGGGGGATCTTCCTCAACGGCCAGAACATCACCCTCGACATCGACCGGTACAGAGGGGTGTTGCAGCAAATCTATCATGATAGTGTAATGGCCAATCCTTCATTTAATTCCGTTCCCGTCGTCGAAGCACCGCCTTCTCCGGCATCAACCGGCGAGACACCCGGCGACGTCCTTGATGCGAACAGAGGTAATTAATTACTTGTTCTCGGCAGAAAACACAGTTTCAGTCAGTTTGTTCGAAAGGCAAGTCTGACTAAATTGAATATATTGTAATCTGTTGCAGATCTCCAAAACGAAAAGGGGCTCCTAGCCATGAACGCGGGATTAGATGGTTCTTCGATAAAATCAGGTACGTACCAAGTTTTATGCTGCATATCCAAGCACTGGGTATTTGCGTCTCTTCATAATTTGGTTGCGGTGCTTTGGTGGCAACGAGAAAACATGTAACTATTTCGCAAAAAAAAAAAAGAGAAAACATGTAACTGGGGGCGATACTAAAATTTGGTAGCAAACAAACTAATACAATTAACTTACTTTACGTTAGTCATACAGTACCAACGTATTATAAGAAACGGGTTAATTAGATAAATGTCACTCCAATTATAGCGATTCATAAAAATGCCACTGCATTTTCAAACTTTGAAAAATGCCACTGCAATTTTTGTGAACTTTGAAAAACGCCATTCTAGACTTCAAAAAATGCCACTGAAAATGGCATGAAATGGCATTTTTCAAAGTTTGGAAATTGCAGTGGCGTTTCTCGGAATCGCCAGATTTGAAGTGGCATTTATCATTTAACCCGTAAATTTCTCGTAGTTACTAATTAGAGGCATCTTTAGAGCCACCATGATAATCCTAGAAAACATGCCATAAATAACCAAACAATTTGAATTCGACGACTAAGATTATATGTGAGATAGAGTATATTTGTGCACGGTTCTATGTTTTGCCAGCCCTAGATCTCCACTTCTTTACATTTTGTATTAACATATGCAACCATTCGCTTGCACGCTGCCAGTTTGTAGCCGATTAGCCCTTCGGTAGTCCGTATGTGTGTATGTACCTCGCAAAGTAGAATCCTATAATAGACTAATGCATCTAGCTACTACGCAAGCTGAATCTCTACCTTATTCCTCTCTTTCACCGACATCCATAAACCATAACTTCCATCAGCCCGAGCTTTAGATTTCATATAATTCGGAGCACATATAGTTAAAAGAAATCGGCCAAACAATAATTAAGAAACAAGTGCTCACATGTGGACGTAGATGGCACATGCTTCAAAAAAACTAAGGTTAATATAACCCACGCAAGTAAGTAATGTTTCAGCCAGGTCAATTTGTAGACCAGGTCAGTCTGTAGATCTTGAAAAAAAGACATATTTGCAAATAAATGGGAAATAGTGACACAAGATTCGGTTACTAGTGTAAAAAAACGTCTTACATTATGAGACAGAGGGTGTTTTTCTTTATGAACTAGCGTGGAAAAATGTGAGCACCATGACTTATCCCTGGTAGGCTAGGGATACAACTGTCCTCCTAGCCATCGAACCACAGGTTGGCTCATAACAAAAATTTGTTGTGCGGAAATAAATACGATAATATGACCATGCAAAAAAATGCCCAATGTGTAATATAAAAACTTTGAAGAGATAAAGATGGGGACTTATCAACTGTATATTGAGTTTCCATATGAAATTAGTAGGATAATAATTCAGATTTTTTTTCCGGAGCACACACTACAAGATCCCGGGCTAACAGTAAATAAGAAAGATGCAAAAATGGTGAAAGAAAAATGATTTCTTTTTAAAACAAACATGACTGTCTACTTTAATAATGTAGTGATTTTTACCAAGAAAAAACATGACCGTAGTCGGATATTTAACGTTAAAAAGTAGCCTCTGTTTGGAACCTTCTGTTTTGCCCAGACCACAACATCTTTCTTTTGTTCATGAAAAGTATCAAACATGTATAAGGCCTGAACATGTTCATTACGTTCTAATTAAATTTCTAAATATTATTTGTTTTTACTATTCACCTCCAAAACACTACCTCCAATAGTAACCATATATATTTGTCACAATACATGTATGAACCCTTGCACGAATTCATAAGTAATAGACTATACAATAAGGGGCTACCCATGATAGAATAATCCAACGAAAATTGACAATTTCATAAGAGTGAAAAAAGAAAACCTAAGAGAAGTTTCTAACAAGTACTAATAAATACTCCCTAGACTCACAAATGTAAGATGTTCTACCTCTTCTTCTGACACAGATGTATATAGTGATATTTTAATTGTTGTTGACTCATTTCAGTATGTAAGTAGTCCATATCAAAATATCCAAAACATCTCATATTTGTGAACAAAGAGAATAACTCTTTTGTGCATGATACAGATGTGGCAGCACCAAGAAAGTCAATTTGCGACTTCAGCAGTGAACGCATGGACATATGTGCCATGCAAGGCGACGTCCGTATGCACGGCAAATCAGCCACTGTGTACGTGGTCTCAGCGTCTGATGACAGCTACCGACCAGAGAATGGTACAGTGAAGATCCACCCGTACCCACGCAAGTCGGAGGAAGGAACAATGCACGCAATCCGGGAGGTGACCATCCGTTGGAGCGGGCTAGATGCGCCACGGTGCACGGTGGCACACGACGTCCCCGCGGTGGTCTTCTCCACCGGCGGCTTCCTCAACAACTTTTTTCACGCCATGACCGACGGTCTCATCCCTCTCTTCAACACTGTGCGGGAGTACGATGGCCGCGTCCAGCTTGTGGTCACCGACTACAACCACAAGTGGGTTGACAAGTTCCAAGACATCCTCGCCGCGCTCTCCATGTACCCGGTCATTGACTTTGACACCGACGACAAGGTGCGTTGCTTCCCGTCGGTGCACGTCGGCACCGAGAGCCATAAGGAGATGGGGATCATCCCTGCTCTCTCCCGCAAGGGCTACACGATGGCGGACTTCCGGAACTTTCTCCGGTCGGTCTACTCGCTGAAGCGTGAGTGGGCGACCCCTGTAAACCGGACCTCCGGGGACAAGCCTCGTCTACTCATGGTGTTGCGCCGCAACTCGAGGGCATTCGCGAATGAGGCGGAGGCAGTCGCAGCTGCCACGGATATTGGTTTTGAGGTGGTGTTGGGGGCCCAGAGGCCATGGGCGACATGGCCCGGTTCGCAGAGGTTGTGAACTCGTGCGACGTGATGGTGGGTGTGCATGGTGCGGGGCTCACCAACCTGGTGTTCCTTCCGCGCAACGCGACATTTGTGCAGGTTGTCCCGTGGGGCGACATGAGTTGGGGGTCCAATGCTGCCTTTGGTGCGCCGTCGGCTGACATGGGGCTCCGGTACGTCCAGTACGAGCCGACCGCCGAGGAGACAACGCTCAAGTACATATACCCGAGGGACCACGCCGTCTTTACCGACATTGCCTCCATACACAGGCAGGGGTATGGTATGACGTGGAAGATCTTCCTCAACGGCCAGAACATCACGCTCGACATCGACCGCTATAGAGGGGTGTTGCAGCAAATCTACCATGATAGTGTAATGACCAATCCTTCATTGAACTAGATGAGACACGGTGTGCCCTTGACGCAAAGATCTAATGCTGCCGAGAAGGGATGCGATTTATATGGAAGCCGTCATGATGGCATCAAGGACGAGCATTGTCACCCCTATGTTGCTGATACCCGCAGGAGTATTGCGGTGATCAATTGTAATCAAAATTGTCGAACATGAGTCTACTTGTGGCAGTGCGGATTCAATAGTGCACACCTCGCCTAAAACATGAAAAAAAAATCAAGAATTGTTATTTTAACGGAAAAGGAAATATATTTTTTAGGAAATAAAAAAGAACTACAAAATTGAAACAATGAGAAGTTACCCAAGAAAAAAGCCATGATAAAATAAAAAATGAGAGCTAGTGTATCGAACAACAATACTAAGGCTATCCTAACGCCAAGGAAAAAACAAAAGAAATAACAAGTCTAGCTTGAAATAGAAAAAAACTAACAAACCAGGGGCTGCCCATACACACACGAAAAGCTCATCTCCGTCCACAACATAGAAAAGCCGAAAAAATTTTATGGCTCGTAAACCCGAAATCACTAATTAAGTACTTCTTTCAAAGATCACTCCCACCTTGCCAGGTTGCTGCAAGTGGCGCATTGCATGTGCGCCACTTGTTACAAACCGGGAATTTTCCCTTTTTCAGTAGATCACGGTTATTCAAAGTGTTTTATCTCTTAAACCGTGCGTCCAAATCTCAAACCGTTTTCCTCATTGAATCCTCGGGTCGAGATCTTTGAAACTAGATTGCATGTTGATAGGTTTTCACGAATTTTTTTTTTTACCAAAAATCCTAACCGGGAGCACGTTTTTCCCTTTTTCGAAAGAGGCACGACTGTCTGGCGGAAACAAATCCGTGGCTCTCGCGGAAGGAAAAAACAGATTTTTTCCATTTCGAGAGTCTCGGTTGTGCCCCTCCCGAAAGCAAAACCGTGCCTGTTATGGAAGAAAAAAAAGGGTTTTTTTTTTTCGTTTTTGAGAGACACAATGCCTCTTGCAACAACAAAACTGTGCCTCTCAGAGAAGAAACAAATAAACGCGCTTTTGTTTGTTTCCAAGAGGTACGCCGTGCCTCTCGCAGATGAATAAAACGAGTTTTTTGCGCAAAAAAAATTTGATTTTTTTGTCCAAAAGCTAAGAAATACCAATGGAAAATCAAAAAGCCGAAAAACGAAAAAAAACATCTAAAAAGTAGAAAACACGTGCGGAAAAATAAAAAGAAGCCGGAGGGAAGGCTCAGAGCAATTCAATGCTACCTGCATGAAATCGGGTGTCAACTTAGCGAACGATATTGACGCAAACCGGCTGATATTCATCAAAGTTTGGAAAGAAATTATCACAAATCATCCATACATACGATGCAAGTACAACAATGTCCCAAATTCGATGTCCAACAAGTTTTTCAACAGATCATCTGGTCCCACACATGTTGTACCTTCAACTTCATCCAACAGTGTGTGTACGTTGTCCTGTGGTACATCACGGCAGCGAGTATGGGCTACAAAACAAGAATAACAATATTGAGTGAATGAATGATTCAATCATGAAGTTGAGGAAGAAGAGGCAAAACTTACAATCTTCTCATCTGCCGCATGCAATGGCCACCTCACCTCCAACTGAGCAACTGTGTGACTGAAATTGGTGATGTTGTTCTGCATGGCTTACCATCTATATGATAACGACCTCACATTGCGATCATGGATGGTGTGTATGTCATAGGGCGCAATGTGCTTTCGTTCAGGAAGGTCCCCCCCCCCCTCTCTGCTCCTGCCTACGAAATCCGCGGATACGGCTAACCACGCATCGCACAACAACTCATCCACCATGGTCGAGAACCCCGGCATCCTTCTTACTCAAAAAACGACATGGCGTTTGAAAATAGGCTCAATGGTATTTGGTCGAACACTTGTCGGGCGTGATAGCCGACATGGAGGTCGTCGGAAGGGTGGCGGAGTGTACCTGGGTACAAATGGCTCCAGGGTGATTTAGTGGGCCTGGGGTATCGGAGTCCAATGTGGTTGCTGTCCGGACTCCCACAACCCCCCTCACTTTGTCTCCACTTTTCAGAAGAAAGTAGGCCTGGACCACCGAGCAGACCAATAAATGCCCGCGTCGGATGGATTCCGCAATTCGGATCATGCCGTCCTGACATATGCAAGCGGTTTGAGGGTCGGCGTTGGAGATGTCCTATTAAGACTTCAAGTTGTTTTCATCAAGATCAACCCAATTAACTGGTTTGGTTTATCACAAGCAACACGTTACTTCATGATGTTTTAACTAGCAATTGAAGTTGGTATTATTGGTTATAATATATTTTTTAGCATCAGTACGGACACAAGCGCTCATATACACGCGCATACACTCACCCCTATGAACGCGCACACACACACCCTACCCCTATGAGCACCTCCGAGAGACTGAGCCGGCATATCATCTTGAGGTTTACGAAGTCACCGTAGGCGCCTCGTCGTCGACGGGAACGTCTCCTCCCACTGAAAGCGCATCGTCGGAAATCCTGAAATAAATCCAGAAATAATGTGAGCACCAGGATTTGAACCCTGGTGGGTTGGGGATACCATTGTCCACCTAACCATCTCAACCACAGATTGGTTCGCTTATTGGTTATAATATTAAGAGGTAAATACCCCGGGAGTCTTACAACTTGCACGCAGCGGTAGTATGAGCATCGGTACTAGCGCGGGATGCTCATATGGTGCACCATCTTCTGTTCTGGATAGCTCTGCGTGGCTGGTTTTCTTCCCACGTGATCTCCTCTTCATATGGTACATTATTATCACGTTAATTACCACAATTTTCACTTGCAACAAGGGTGTTCTATAATCAATGCGCAAGATCTCTTGCTTCTTTGGGATCCTGGCAAAAAAAGGCAAGAAATGGTGCGCCGACGCGATTAAATTCTGATAGTCCAATCACTATGATGCAAAACAATGGATAGAAGTGATGCTAAAATGCACTCATCACAAAGCCAATTCCCAGTGAGATACTTGTGAATTCTGATTCACCTTCGGCGCCTCTCAGATGCGACGTGGAAATATGGTCAGGAGGAGAAACGTCTAAGGTAGTTGGAAATGCAAGTTGCTAATATTTGGCAGACGACTTGTTTCAATAAACTAAGTACTGACAGCTATGGTTCTCTACATGCTATAATTTTTCTAGCTGCTAAGGGGGTGCTGAAAAGGCTGGATTACTTTAGGTCGAGATTCTTTTCTAGTAAGGTAAAAGTGAAAATAAAAGAAATATGAATATCTCAGATGGAACATGGTTTGCCACCCAAAGGATCATTGATGATTAGGCATGGACAAAGGAGAGGAATCGCTTGGTGGTCTACGGATCTAGATGTAATTTTTATTATTTTTGGTATTCGTTGTACTGTCATGATTGAAGATGAATAGATCGGAAATTTTCTTGTAAAAAAAACAGAAGAGGGGAAGCACAATCTTGTCGGTATATATCCTGGGTGGAAAACCTCCACGCAAAATCTGACCCGGGCCAAGTAGGTGGGCATTTGGACGTCGAAACCTGCAAGGTTTTTTGGACCCGATCCCCGTGAATTCTCTGCCAGTGCTGCTCCAAAGGTTGTGCTTCCTCTCCTCTCAGCCTACGCCCTTGTGCTCCGTCGTGCTCACCGGCATCCTCCACTAGTTAAAGCTGGTTAGACGGGCAACCATGGCTGCAGCTCTGCGCGTCCTGCCCACTATATATGTCGCGCCAAAGGGAGGCTGCTAGCGACGGTGACTACTCCTGCTGGTGACAGTGCAGACGGGATTTGTAGAGATGCATGGCCACAGCTCGATCTGGGTGCTCCAACGCAACAGAAGGCTAGGTCAAGTAGCCAACAAATCTATTCCGGGGATAAGGGCATCTCCAACGACTATCCGTAAATTTCCTCCCGCATCTGTCCGTGGACAAAAGGGGACCATTCCGCGGACACAGATGCGAGAGTACGCCATCAAACTGTAGCCGTATACATTTTAACAATAATTCGAACCAACCGGACAAATCTCATGCAAACATGGCCGGATTTTATATAAACATGATGGGTTTCATACAAACAGGATGAAAACGTTTACATTTTGAACATATTTTAACTAAAAAAATTAAAAATGTGCACGTACGGTCGTGCGGAGCTCCACTCCCACGACACGGACACTAGTCTACACCCGACCACGACGGATCCCTTTGTCTTCCTCATGTCCAGCTGCCCGCTCACTGGACTGCATGAGGGTGACGGCGCCGCGAGCGTCACTGCCGCTCAATCCAAAGGGATTTGTGTTTTCACCCCGGTATATGAGCAGGGGAACAAGGCAAAGGGGAGAAAGGGATAACCTTGACGGCGCCCTCAGGCGTCGCCGTCGTCATGGCCGACAGAGCCAGCCGTGGATTCCTCCAGGCCCCACGTCTTCCCCACCCCTACCACAGACGCGGCGCCGGCAGCCTGGGGCAGCCGGAAACTAGATCTGACAGGGGCCGATAGGGTTGGAGGCGGAGGCGTCAGATCCGGGAAGGGCGCCCCCGCGGCCACTGCGCCCCACAGCCACCACCCGCCGCCACCTTGCCACCCGCGCGGCGAAGGGGACGGCCAGCACTAGCGACGGCCGCTTGCTGAGGTCGTCGTCGCTCCACCATCTGAGGCCGCCGCCTCAGCTCAAAGCCCCCATCACGAGACAGGGCGGACATATCCTCGCCAACACCCTCCTCGGAGGACGCGCGATGTTCCAGCGACCCCCTCCGGTGGTGGCGAGGGAGAGGAGAGGGGGAAGGGGTGGCTGGTGGCAGGCTAGGTTATCGCCGCCTGAGTTGGCCCTTCGGGGTTTTAGTCTTGCCGAGAATATTTCGCCCTGGCCGTCTTTTCCTTGGAAATATCCATCGTCGCCTCCAAGCAAGGCCACTAGTAGGGTGTGTTTGGTAGAGTGCATGAAGGGTGCATGAGCTCAAGAGGTCCCTCCTCGGCCCACATTTGGGTGTTTGGTAGCTTGCACGGGACCTCCCTAGCATGCACGAGCTCAGCCCAAATAGCCTCTTAGCGTGCACGAAGAGAGAACACCCCCACAGCCATTCACTGGTCAGCATGCATGAGCAAAGCGAGCGACAACGTTTCTAAACAATGATTTAATTTTCAAAATAGCAAAAATTGTTCAAATTTTCAAAAAATGTTCAACATTTTAAATTTTGTTTACTTTTTAAAAAACTTCAGATTTTTTAAAAAAGGTTCAGATTTTCAATTTACTTAAAAAAACTTAAAAAAACTTTATAATTTCAAAAAAGTTTGAATTTTCAAAAATGTTATTGTTTCTATGTTTCAAAAAATTGTTCACATTTTTTGATTTTTTTTGTTACAGTGCCGACTAACATGCACTAGTAGAAAATGGGCCATTTGTCCCGGTTCATAAGGGCCTTTAGTCCCGGTTGGGGAACCGGGACTAAAGGGTCGATACAAATGGTCCATCCTTTAGTCCCGATCGTAGTTCTTATACGATCCGGGACTAATGGCCCTCCACGTGGCTGCTGCCTGGAGGTCCACCTTTAGTCCCGGTTGGTAACACCAACCGGTAAAAAAAGATTTTTTTTTAAATTAATTCTTTTTGAAATACTTTCCCGATTTTCAAATTTCTGAATTATTTTAACCTCTAATCTCTAATCACCCCTCATCACTGCTCAATTTAATCTCTAATCACCCTCATCATTCCAAATCATCTAACTTCCCGAACGGTCACCCATCCTCCCACTCCCCCAGCCTGAGCACGCTTAACTTCCGGGATCTATTCTCCCTCGTTTCCAAGTCTGCCCTTGTTGTTTTCCTGACAATAGTAAGATGTCAATCCTATTAATCCTCAGGAGTTTAGCTTGAGCATGAAGTCACACATTTCACTGTTTGAGTTTGAAACTATTGTTCTAAAAAACAATAATTATTTAGTAACACTAATATTTCTTGAATAAGTAGTTTGACCATTGTTTGACTACAGTTTGACCAGATTTGACCAAAATTAAAATAAACTGAAATAATTATTTAGTAACACTAATATTCTTGAATAATTAATTAGTAACACACTCGCAACTTTGGCAGATTTTGGCCCGTTTCGTGGACTATTACTCACCGTTTCGGGGTCCCAAACCGATTTCCATAGTTGATAAACCCCAAGGTGCGCTTACGCGTCGGTCATCAACAATCGTAGTTTGGGCAGATTTTGGCCCGTTTCTTGGACTATTACTCAGTTTTGGGGTCCCGGAGTGATTTCCACGATTGGCGAACACTGGGGGTGCATTTACGTGTCGGTTACCAACACTCACAATTTTGGCCGATGTTGGTCCGTTTCGTGCACTATTACTCAATATTTTGGGTTCCCAGTGATATTTCCATGATTGACGATCCCCGGGGTGCGTTTACGTGTCCATCGTCAACACTCACAGTTTTGACCAATTCTGACCCGTTTCGTGGACTATTACTCACCGTTTTGCGGGCCCCAAGCGATTTCCATAGTTGTTGAACCCCAAGGTGTGGTTATGTGTCGATCATCAACACTCGCAGTTTTGGCCGATTCTGGCCCGTTTCGTGGACTATTACTCACTATTTTGGGGTCGGAAGTGATTTCCACGATTAACGAACCCTGGGGTGCGTTTACGTGTCGGTCATCAACACTCGTGGTTTTTGTCGATTCTCGTCCGTTTCGTGCACTATTACTTATCGTTCTTCGATCCCAGAGTGATTTCCACGATTGACGATCC
>LR738711.1:965652083-965662466 GCA_902687465.1 Secale cereale
TATCGTTCTTGGGTCCCACAGTGATTTCCACGATTGACGATCCCCAGGGTACGTTTACGTGTCCGTCGTCAACACTCACAGTTTTGGCCAATTCTGACCCGTTTCGTGGACTATTACTCACCGTTTTGCGGGCCCGAAGAGATTTCCATAGTTGCTGAAGCCCAAGGCGCGCTTAGGTGTCGGTCATCAACACTCGTGGTTTTTGTCGATTCTCGTCCGTTTCGTGCACTATTACTTACCGTTCTTGGATCCCACAGCTATTTCCACGATTGACGATCCGCGGGGTGCGTTTACGTGTCTGTCGTCAATACTCACAGTTTTGGCCAATTCTGACCCGTTTCACTCACCGTTTTGCGGGCCCGAAGCGATTTCCATAGTTGTTGAACCCAAAGGTGCGGTTCTGTGTCGGCCATCAACACTCGCGGTTTTGGCCGATTCTGGCCCGTTTCGTGGACTATTACTCACTATTTTGGGGTCGGAAATGATTAACGAACCCTGGTGTGTGTTTACGTGTTGGTCATCAACACTCATGGTTTTGGTTGATTCTGGTCCGTTTCGTGCACTATTACTTACCGTTCTTGGGTCCCAGAGTGATTTCCACGATTGACGATCCCCGTGGTGCGTTTACTTGTTCGTCGTCAACACTCATAGTTTTGGCCAATTCTGACCCGTTTCGCAGACTATTACTCACCGTTTTGCGGGCCTGAAGCGATTTCCATAGTTATTGAAGCCCAAGGTGCGCTAACGTGTCGGTCATCAACACTCGCAGTTTTGGCCGATTTTGACCCGTTTCATGGACTATTACTCACCGTTTTGGGGTCCCAGAGCTATTTCCACGATTGATGATTCCCATGTTGTGTTTACGTGTACGTCGTCAACACTCGCAACTTTGGCAGATTTTGGCCCGTTTCGCGGACTATTACTCACCGTTTTGGGGTCCCGAACCGATTTCCATGGTTGATGAACCACAAGGTTGTTGGGGATCGTAGCAGAAAATCAAAAAAATTTCCTACGCATCACCAAGATCTATCTAAGGAGTAATCTAGCAACGAGCATAAAGGAGAGTGGATCTACATACCCTTGTAGATCGCGATGCGGAAGCGTTGCAAGAACGCGGATGAAGGAGTCGTACTCGCTGCGATTCAGATCGCGGTTGATTCCGATCTAAGCGCCGAACAACGACGCCTCCGCGTTCAACACACGTGCAGCCCGGTGACGTCTCCCACGCCTTGATCCAGCAAGGAGAGAGGAAGAGGTTGGGGAAGACTCCATCCAACAGCAGCACGACGGCGTGGTGGTGGTGGAGGAGCGCGGGACTCCAGCAGGGCTTCGCCAAGCACTGCAAGAGACGAGGAGGGAGAGGGGTAGGGCTGCGCCAAGAGGGAGACAATCTCGTGTGTAGCAGCCCCAAAACCCCCACTATATATAGGGGAAGGGGAGGGGCTGCGCCCCCATCTAGGGTTCCCTCCCTAGGGGTGGCGGCAGCCCCCAAAACCCATCTAGGGTGCGGCCAAGGGGGGGGAGAGAGAGGGGCGCCCTAGGGTGGGCCTTAAGGCCCATCTGGACCTAGGGTTTGCCCCCCTCCCACTCTCCATGCGCCTTGGGCCTTGGTGGGGGGGCGCACCAGCCCACCTGGGGCTGGTCCCCTCCCACACTTGGCCCATGCAGCCTTCTGGGGCTGGTGGCCCCACCTGGTGGACCCCCGGGACCCTCCCGGTGGTCCCGGTACATTACCGATAGCGCCCGAAACTTTTCCGGTGACCAAAACGGGACTTCCCATATATGAATCTTTACCTCCGGACCATTCTGGAACTCCTCGTGACGTCCGGGATCTCATCCGGGACTCCGAACAACATTCGGTAACCGCGTACATACTTTCCCTATAACCCTAGCGTCATCGAACCTTAAGTGTGTAGACCCTACGGGCTCGGGAACCATGCAGACATGACCGAGACAACTCTCCGGCCAATAACCAACAGCGGGATCTGGATACCCATGTTGGATCCCACATGTTCCACGATGATCTCATCGGATGAACCACGATGTCAAGGATTCAATCAATCCCGTATACGATTCCCTTTGTCGATCGGTATAGCACTTGCCCGAGATTCGATCGTCGGTATACCGATACCTTGCTCAATCTCGTTACCGGCAAGTCTCTTTACTCGTTCCGTAACACATCATCCCGTGATCAACTCCTTGATCACATATTGTGCACATTATGATGATGTCCTACCGAGTGGGCCCAGAGATACCTCTCCGTCATACGGAGTGACAAATCCCAGTCTCGATTCGTGCCAACCCAACAGACACTTTCGGAGATACCTGTAGTGCACCTTTATAGCCACCCAGTTACGTTGTGACGTTTGGTACACCCAAAGCATTCCTACGGTATCCGGGAGTTGCACAATCTCATGGTCTAAGGAAAATATACTTGACATATAGAAAAGCTTTAGCATACGAACTACACGATCTGTGCTAGGCTTAGAACTGGGTCTTGTCCATCTCATCATTCTCCTAATGATGTGATCCCGTTATCAACGACATCCAATGTCCATGGTTAGGAAACCGTAACCATCTATTGATCAACGAGCTAGTCGTCTAGAGGCTCACTAGGGACATGGTGTTTGTCTATGTATCCACACATGTATCTGAGTTTCCTATCAATACAATTCTAGCATGGATAATAAACGATTATCGTGAACAAGGAAATATAATAATAACCAATTTATTATTGCCTCTAGGGCATATTTCCAACAGTCTCCCACTTGCACTAGAGTCAATAATCTAGTTCACATCATCATGTGATTAACACTCACAGGTCACATCGCCATGTGACCAACATCCAAAGAGTTTACTAGAGTCAGTAATTTAGTTCACATCAATATGTGATTAACACTCAATGAGTTCTGGGTTTGATCATGTTATGCTTGTGAGAGAGGTTGTAGTCAACGGGTCTGCAACATTCAGATCCCTATGTACTTCACAAAACTTTATGTCATATCGTAGATGCTGCTACCACGTTCCACTTGGAACTATTCCAAACTGTTGCTCCATTATACGTATCCGGTATCTCTACTCAAAGTTATCCGGATAGGTGTTAAGCTTGCATTGACGTAACTCTTTACATCGAACTCTTTATCACCTCCATAACCGAGAAACATTTCCTTATTACTCTAAGGATAATTTTGACCACTATCCAGTGATCTACTCCTGGATCACCTTTGTACCCTCTTGCCAGTCATGTGGCAAGGCACCCATCAGGTGCGGTACTTAGCATGGCATACCGTATAGAGCCTATGACAAAAGCATAGGGGACGACCTTCGTCCTTCCTCTTCCTTCTGCCGTGGTCAAGTTTTGAGTCTTACTCAACTTCACACCTTATAACTCAGGTAAGAATTCCTTCTTTAACTGACCTATTTTGAACTCCTTCAAAATCATGTCAAAGGTGTGTGTTCCTTTTGAAAGTATCATCAGGCGTCTTGATCTATCTCTATAGATCTTGATGCCCAATATGTAAGCAGCTTTATCCAGGTCTTCCTTTGAAAAACTCATTTCAAACAACCCTTTATGCTTTCCAGAAATTCTACATCATTTCGGATCAACCATATGTCATTTACATATACTTATCAGAAATGTTGTAGTGCTCCCACTCACTTTATTGCAAATACAAGTTTCTAACAAACTTTGTATACCCAAAAACTTTGATCACTCCATCAAAGTGCATATTCCGACTCCGAGATGCTTGCTCTAGTCCATAGAAGGATCGCTGGAGCTAGCATATCTTTTAGCATCCTTAGGATCGACAAAACCTTTCTGATTGTATTATATACAACCTTTCCTTACAAAAACTGGTAAGGAAACTTGTTTTGTCATCCATCTGCCAGATTTCATAAATGCAGCTAATGCTAACATGATTCCGACGGACTTAAGCATCGCTACGGGTGAGAAAATCTCATCGTAGTCAACTCCTTGAACTTGTGAAAAACTCTTTGCCACAAGTCGAGCTCCATAGACGGTGACATTACCGTCCACGTCCGTCTTCTTCTTAAAGATCCATTTATCTCAATGGCTTGCCAGTCATCGGGCAAGTCCACCAAAGTCCATACTTTGTTTCGATACATGGATCCTATCTCGGATTTCTCGGCTTCTAACCATTTGTCGGAATATGGGCCCACCATCGCTTCTCCATAGTTCGTAGGTTCATCGTTGTCCAACAACATGACCTCTAAGACAGGATCACCGTACCACTCAGGAGTAGTACATATCCTTGTCGACCTACGAGGTTCGATAGCAACTTGATCTGGAGCTTCATGATCACTATCATTAGTTTCCTCTTCAACTGTCGTAGGTTCCACAGAAACATCTTTCTGTGTGGCACTACTCTCCGGTTGAAGTGAGGGTTCGACAACCTCATCAAGTTCTATCTTCCTCCCACTCAATTCTTTCGAGAGAAACTCCTTCTCGAGAAAGGACCCGTTCTTAGTGACAAACATTTTTGTCCTTGGATCTGAGATAGAAGGTATACCCAAATGTTACCATTGGGTATTCTATGAAGATGTATTTGTCCGCTTTGGGTTCGAGCTTTTCCCGGCTGAAGCCATAAGCATCGCAGCCCCAAACATTAAGAAAACGACAACTTTGGTTTCTTGCCAAACCATACGACGTCGTCTCAACGGACTTAGATGGTGCCCTATCTAAAGTGAATGCAGCTGTCTATAATGCATAACTTCAAAATAATAGCGGTAGATCGGTAAAATACACCATAGATCGCACCATATCTCATAAGGTTCGATTACGATGTCCGGACACACCATTACGCTGTGGTGTTCCAGGGGGCTTCAACTGCGAAACAATTCCACAATGTCTTAAGTGATTGCCAAACTCATAATTCAGATAATATCCCCTTGATCAGATCGTAGGAACATGATCTTCTTGTTACGATGATTCTTAATCTTAACTCTGAAATTTTTGAACTTTTCAAACATTTCAGACTTTTGCTTCATTAAGTAAATATACCCATATCTACTCAAATCGTCAGTGAAGATGAGAAAATAACGATATCCACTACACGCCTTAATTCTCATTGGATCACACACATCAGCATGTATGATTACCAACAAGTCACTTTCCCGTTTCATTGTACTGAACACGGGATCTTAGTCATCCTGCCCAAGAGGCATGGCTCGCATGTGTCAAGCGATTCAAAATCAAGTGACTCCAAACATCCATCAGCATGGAGTTTCTTCATGCATTTTATGACAAAATGACCTAAGCGGCAGTGCCACAAGAAAGTGGTACTATCATCATTAACTCTACATCTTTTGGCATTAATATTATCATCATGTGTATTACTATGATCGAGATTCAACGAACCATTGGGTGCATGACCATAAAGGTATTATTCATGTAAACAGAATAACCATTATTCTCTAACTTAAATGAATAACCGTATTGCGATGAACATGATCTAATCATATTCATGCTTAACGTAGACACCTGATAACATTTATCTAGGTTCAACACTAATCCCGAAGGTTGAGGGAGCGCGCGATGGTGATCTTTATCAACCTTGGAAACACTTCCAACACACATCGTCACCTCGCCCTTAGCTAGTCTCCGCTCAGTTCGTAGCTTTTGCTTCAAGTCACTAATAATAGCAACTGAACCGGTATCCAATACCCAGGTGCTACAAGGAGTACTAGTAAGGTACACATCAATAACAATATACTTTGTCGAAGTTTCCAGCTATCATATCTACCATGTATTTGGGGTAGTTCCGCTACCATGTGACCGTTCCCCTTACAATAGAAGCACTTAGTCTCGAGGTTTGGGTTTAACCATGGGTTCCTTCATCAGAGCGACAACTGGTTTGCCATCCATGAAGTTTCCCTTCTAGCCCTTGCCTTTTTGAAACCAGTGGTCTTTGTTAAACCATCAACACTTGATGCTCCTTCTTGATTTCTACTTTTGCGGTCTTAAGAACCGCTAATAGCTCCGGGATCATCTTCATCCTTTGCATGTCATAGTTCATCACGAAGTTCTAGCAGCTTGGTGATAGTGTCTAGAGAATTTCGTCAACCACTATCTCACCTGGAAGATTAACTCCCACTTGGTTCAAGTGATTTTAGCACCCAGACATTCTGAGCACACGCTCACTAGTTGAGCTATTCTCCTCCATCTTTTGGCAAAGGAACTTGTCAGAGGTATCATACCTCTCAACACGGGCATGAGCCTGAAATCCAAATTTCAGCTCTTAGAACATCTCATATGTTCCATGGCGTTCAAAACGTCATTGGAATCCCGATTCTAAGCCGTAAAGTATGGTGCACTAAACTATCAAGTAGTCATCAGGACGTGTCTCTCAGGTGTTCACAACATCCACAGACAACATTGTAGGGGTTTGCACATCGAGCGGTGCATCAAAGACGTAAGCTTTCTGTGCAGCAGTGAGGACACTCCTCGGACTACGGACCCAGTCCGCATCCTTGCTTACTATATCTTTCAACTTAGTCTTTCTCTAGGATCGTATTAAACAGGGAGCTACAACGCAGTTATTGGTCTACAACATAATTTGCGAAGACAACTTAGACTATTGTTCATGACAATGAAGTTCATCTAATGAACTTCCACTCAGATAGACATCTCTCTAGTCATCTAAGTGATACATGATCCGAATCGACTAGGCCGTGTCCGATCATCACGTGAGACGGACTAGTCATCAACGGTGAACATCTTCATGTTGATCGTATCTTCTATACGACTCATGTTCGACCTTTCGGTCTTCCGTGTTCCGAGGCCATGTCTGTACATGCTAGGCTCGTCAAGTCAACCCTAAGTGTATCGCGTGTGTAAATCTGGCTTACACCCGTTGTATGCGAACGTTAGAACCTATCACACCCGATCATCACGTGGTGCTTCGGAACAACGAACCTTAGCAACGGTGCACAGTTAGGGGGAACACAATTCTTGAAATTTTAGTGAGAGATCATCTTATTCACTACCGTCGTTCTAAGCAAATAAGATGTAAAACATGATAAACATCACATGCAATCAAATAGTGACATGATATGGCCAATATCATTTTGCTCCTTTTGATCTTCATCTTCGGGGCTCCATGATCATCATTGTCACCGGCATGACACCATGATCTCCATCATCATGATCTCCATGAAGTCGTCTCGCCAAACATTACTTCTACTACTATGGCTAACGTTTAGCAATAAAGTAAAGTAATTACATGGCGTTATTCAGTGACACGCAGGTCATACAATAAATAAGACAACTCCTATGGCTCCTGCCGGTTGTCATTCTCATCGACATGCAAGTCGTGATTCCTATTACAAGAACATGATCAATCTCATACATCACATATATATCATTCATCACATCCTTTTGGCCATATCACATCACACGGCACATGCTGCAAGAACAAGTTAGACGTCCTCTAATTGTTGTTGCAAGTTTTTACGTGGCTGCTATAGGTTTCTAGCAAGAACGTTTCTTACCTACGTCAAAACCACAACGTGATATGCCAATTTCTATTTACCCTTCATAAGGACCCTTTTCATCGAATCCGATCCGACAAAAGTGGGAGAGACAGACACCCGCTAGCCACCTTATGCAACTAGTGCATGTCAGTCGGTGGAACCTGTCTCACGTAAGAGTACGTGTAAGGTCGGTCCGGGCCGCTTCATCCCACGATGCCGCCGAATCGAGATAAGACTAGTAACGGCAAGTAAATTGACAAATCCACGCCCACAACTACTTTGTGTTCTACTCGTGCAAGATACTACGCATAGACCTAGCTCATGATGCCACTGTTGGGGATCGTAGCAGAAAATCAAAAAAATTTCCTACGCATCACCAAGATCTATCTAAGGAGTAATCTAGCAACGAGCATAAAGGAGAGTGGATCTACATACCCTTGTAGATCGCGATGCGGAAGCGTTGCAAGAACGCGGATGAAGGAGTCGTACTCGCTGCGATTCAGATCGCGGTTGATTCCGATCTAAGCGCCGAACAACGACGCCTCCGCGTTCAACACACGTGCAGCCCGGTGACGTCTCCCACGCCTTGATCCAGCAAGGAGAGAGGAAGAGGTTGGGGAAGACTCCATCCAACAGCAGCACGACGGCGTGGTGGTGGTGGAGGAGCGCGGGACTCCAGCAGGGCTTCGCCAAGCACTGCAAGAGACGAGGAGGGAGAGGGGTAGGGCTACGCCAAGAGGGAGACAATCTCGTGTGTAGCAGCCCCAAAACCCCCACTATATATAGGGGAAGGGGAGGGGCTGCGCCCCCATCTAGGGTTCCCTCCCTAGGGGTGGCGGCAGCCCCCAAAACCCATCTAGGGTGCGGCCAAGGGGGGGGAGAGAGAGGGGGCGCCCTAGGGTGGGCCTTAAGGCCCATCTGGACCTAGGGTTTGCCCCCCTCCCACTCTCCATGCGCCTTGGGCCTTGGTGGGGGGGCGCACCAGCCCACCTGGGGCTGGTCCCCTCCCACACTTGGCCCACGCAGCCTTTTGGGGCTGGTGGCCCCACCTGGTGGACCCCCGGGACCCTCCCGGTGGTCCCGGTACATTACCGATAGCGCCCGAAACTTTTCCAGTGACCAAAACGGGACTTCCCATATATGAATCTTTACCTCCGGACCATTCTGGAACTCCTCGTGACGTCCGGGATCTCATCCGGGACTCCGAACAACATTCGGTAACCGCGTACATACTTTCCCTATAACCCTAGCGTCATCGAACCTTAAGTGTGTAGACCCTACGGGCTCGGGAACCATGCAGACATGACCGAGACAACTCTCCGGCCAATAACCAACAGCGGGATCTGGATACCCATGTTGGATCCCACATGTTCCACGATGATCTCATCGGATGAACCACGATGTCAAGGATTCAATCAATCCCGTATACGATTCCCTTTGTCGATCGGTATAGCACTTGCCCGAGATTCGATCGTCGGTATACCGATACCTTGCTCAATCTCGTTACCGGCAAGTCTCTTTACTCGTTCCGTAACACATCATCCCGTGATCAACTCCTTGATCACATATTGTGCACATTATGATGATGTCCTACCGAGTGGGCCCAGAGATACCTCTCCGTCATACGGAGTGACAAATCCCAGTCTCGATTCGTGCCAACCCAACAGACACTTTCGGAGATACCTGTAGTGCACCTTTATAGCCACCCAGTTACGTTGTGACGTTTGGTACACCCAAAGCATTCCTACGGTATCCGGGAGTTGCACAATCTCATGGTCTAAGGAAAATATACTTGACATATAGAAAAGCTTTAGCATATGAACTACACGATCTGTGCTAGGCTTAGAATTGGGTCTTGTCCATCTCATCATTCTCCTAATGATGTGATCCCGTTATCAACGACATCCAATGTCCATGGTTAGGAAACCGTAACCATCTATTGATCAACGAGCTAGTCGTCTAGAGGCTCACTAGGGACATGGTGTTTGTCTATGTATCCACACATGTATCTGAGTTTCCTATCAATACAATTCTAGCATGGATAATAAACGATTATCGTGAACAAGGAAATATAATAATAACCAATTTATTATTGCCTCTAGGGCATATTTCCAACAAAGGTGCGCTTACTCGTCGGTCATCAACAATCCTAGTTTGGGCAGATTTTGGCCCGTTTCTTGGACTATTACTCACTATTTCGGGGTCTGAAGTGATTTCCACGATTAACGAACCCTGGGGTGCGTTTACGTGTCGGTCATCAACACTGGTCGTTTTTGTCGATTCTCATCCGTTTCGTGCACTATTACTTACCGTTCTTGGATCCCAGAGTGATTTCCACGATTAACGATCCCCGGGGTGCGTTTACGTGTCTTTCGTCAACACTCATAGTTTTGGCCAATTCTGACCCGTTTCGTGGACTATTACTCAACGTTTTGCGGGCCCGAAGCGATTTCCATAGTTTTTGAAACCCAAGGTGAGCTTACGTGTCGGTCATCAACACTCACAATTTTGGCCGATTCTGGTCCGTTTTGTGCACTATTCCTCAACGTTTTGGGTTCCCAGAGCTATTTTCACGATTGACAATCCCCGGGGTGCGTTTCCCTGTCCGTCGTCAACACTCACAGTTTTGGCCAATTCTGACCTGTTTCACTAACCGTTTTGCGGGCCCGAAGCTATTTCCATAGTTGTTGAACCCAAAGGTGCGGTTATGTGTCGGTCATCAACACTCGTAGTTTTGGCCGATTCTGGCCCGTTTCGTGGACTATTACTCACTATTTTGGGGTCGGAAATGACTTCCACGATTAACGAACCCTGGGGTGTGTTTACGTGTTGGTCATCAACACTCATGGTTTTGGTCGATTCTGGTCCATTTCGTGCACTATTACTTACCGT
>LR738711.1:965688818-965706607 GCA_902687465.1 Secale cereale
TTTGCCGGCCCGAAGCGATTTCCATAGTTGTTGAAGCCCCAGGCGCTCTTACGTGTCGGTCATCAACACTCGTGGTTTTTGTCGATTCTCGTCCGTATCGTGCACTATTACTTACCGTTCTTGGATCCCAGAGTGATTTCCACGATTAACGATCCCCGGGGTGCGTTTACCCGTCTGTCGTCAACACTCACAGTTTTGGCCAATTCTGACCCGTTTCGTGGACTATTACTCACCGTTTTGCGGGCCCGAAGCGATTTTCATAGTTGTTGAAACCCAAGGTGCGCTTATGTGTCGGTCAACTACACTCACAATTTTGGCCGATTCTGGTCCGTTTCGTGCACTATTACTCAACGTTTTGGGTTCCCAGAGCTATTTCCACGATTGACGATCCCCGGGGTGCGTTGATAACCCTCAACCGTAAGGGATCGAGGTAGTCTTCGCGGGTAAGAATAACCCTATTTATTGATTCGACACACGGGGAGCCAAAGAGTATTTATAAGCTTTGACAGTTGAGTTGTCAATTCAACCGCACCTGAAATATACTTACTTGCAACAAAAGATAAGTGGTAACAGTGATATGATAGTGACGATAGTAATAGTAAAAGTAAACAGCAAAAGTAAATAGCAGTAGTTGATACGTCCAAAACGTATCTATAATTTCTGCTTGCTCCATGCCACTTTTGGGTGATATTGCTATGATATTCATACACTTCCATACACTATTGATCATATTTGGACTAACTTACTAATCCAGTGCACCCCAGTGCCAGTTTCTGTTTTCGGTTGTTTTTGTATTTCAGGTTTTCACGCTTCGAGAACTGCCCAGAAAAATCCAGAAAAATTATATAAAAAATCAGCGATACAGAAAAAATACTGCGTCCGAAGGGCAGCCTGGGGGGCCACAGGGGCTCCAGGCGCCCTGTGGGCGCCCCCCCCCTGGGCCGCGCCGGGGGGGCGCCTGGGCCCCCCGAGGCTCCCCCGGTGCCCTACTTTGGCATATATTTAAAGGTTTCCCCGTAACCCTCAGAAGAGGACTTCTTTTCGCGATCCCATCTCTGTTCCGCCGCCGCCGCCGCTTCCAAGATCGGGAGCACCAGGAGAACTCTTCCCGACACCCTGCCGGAGGGGAGGATCACCACCGGGAGCTTCTCCACCACCATGGACGCCTCCCGGATGACTCGTGAGTAGTCTCCCTTGGACCATGAGTCCATGACCAGTAGCTATGTGATGTTCTCCTCCCGTTCTTGTGCTTCACTAATTAGTCCTCGTGAGCTGCCCTACATGATCGAGGCACCTATGTAATCCTTATGCTGTTGCTATGTTGAGTTTGCTGGGATCCGATGGATTATGGGATTATGTTCAGATTGATCTTGAGTAATATATTTGATTCACCTCTTTTATATTTTAGTTCATAAGTAATTCTTGCATGTTCTCCGTTGTTATTTATTGCTTTGGCCGAGTAATAGGTAGTGACTCCAAGAGGGAACGTTATGCTCGATTGTGGGTTCATGCCCCACGATGACTAGCTTGAGTGACAGAAACATGAGTCTAGGGGATGTGCTGTTGCCACAAGGGGGAAAACAACGGTGCTTGTGCCCGCGGGTGCAAGGATTGTTTACTTTACGCAAAGTTCTTTTAATGCAGTTGTCTGTTGCATTGAGTTTACACTATGGGTGGGACTCGCAACTTAATACCAGTGAGATGTTCTGGATAGATATCTCAAGGTGGATGATTAGTAGTAGATATTGATGGATTTCGGTCTACTTACTTTGGCGTACCGCCCATGCTTTGAACCTCAACCTTTCTTGCAATGTAGTCAGCATTGGTTTGCGTTCGTGGTCCTGTCAATTGCCCAGCTGTAATTTGTTTACCTCACATAGCTGTTTTATCGTCTTTTGGGAGAGAGACATCACTAGTGAACATCATGAGACTCCGGTCCATATTACCATCATCGATCACATACACTATTTACTTTTCGCTATTTTATTTACTATTGCAAAACACTATCTATCACTACTATCATATTGCTTTTAACCCTTTGTGAACTACAAGGCCGGAGAGATTGACAACCTCTCTGTACTCGTTGGGAGCAAAGTTATTTGTATCTGTGTGCAGGTCCACGTTGATTGCTAATTGCGCCGTTAGCAGTTGACACCTACCTGTTGAACCTAGGAGTCTCTGGGGATTCGATCCTTGGCATCTTTGCTAGGGGAAAACACTTCTACTTACTGCATCTTACACCTTCCACTTGGGGTAACCAACGAGGGGTTCGAGGCCCATCAAGGAGTATTTTCTGGCGCCGTTGCCGGGGACTCCACTCTTCAGGATAGGGGAGTTGCACGCTATCTTTTACCTTTGCTATTAGTCTTGTTAGTTTACCTTTCAGTTTTCTTTATGTCTTTTCACCAGTTATGCTTATGGACAACCTTGCTATTGGATCGTTGCTTGCGGGAAGACGCTCCACACCTGTGGTGGTTGCTCCTCCCCCTACTGAAATTGTGCCCTATAAAATACCAGCTGGTATTATCAATTATATCTTGGCTAATCGTTATGCAGGAGACAAACATCCCGGTGAACACTTGCTATATCTGTCACAATTATGTTCATTATTTAAGCTTGCAGGTGTATCAAGGGAGTTTGTCATGAGGAAATTGTTCGCCGTATCACTTATAGATAAAGCTTCAGATTGGTATAAGCTTCTCGATAGCTCGCACTTGCTTGATTGGCAAGAGCTTATGTCTCTCTTTGATAATAAGTTTTATCCTCTTCGTGATGCTTATGTGGAGAGTAAGAGTACCTTTTTGCATGTGGATCATGGTAACAATGCTTTATGTGATGCTTATATTGTTGAGTTTATTCGTGATCCCACTGAAAATTATTATGAGAAGGGAATATATGCTTATAGATATTTCAATAATATCAAGTTCCCTTTCTTTATGTTGAAGGTTTTGAAGCTGCACTTGTTTTGTCTTCCTATGCTTATTGCTTTGTGCTTCAATGAATTATTCTATTGCAATATTCCTATGCATAGGAAGCATGTTAGGCTTAAATGTGTTTGGTATTTGCTTCTTGATGCTCTCTTTTGTTCTTCAACTCTTATTCCAACGAGAGCATCATTAAAGTCTTATGCCTAGCTTAAAGGCATAAAAGAAAGCGCTTTTGGGAGGCAGCCCACATGAATAAAGTTTTTGTTTTTGTTGTGTCTTGATGTTGTTTACTGCTGTAGCATCATCATTGTATCTTTGCTTTTCATATTTGTGCCAAGTATAGCCTCTGATTGCTAGAAAGTTCAAAAGTTGTGAGGTGCTGTCCAGGAAACAGATTCTGTCCTTGGATAGAAAAATTCGTATAAAATCACCATATCATCTTTTTGGTCTGAAATTTTTCGACAGCGTTCTCTATATAATTGTATTTCGTGCGTCTGTTCTGAGTTTTTTTATTTGAGTTGCAGAAGTATCCCGAACAGGTCAATTACTGCCTGCTGTTCTGTTTTTCACAGATTCTGCCCTGTTTTGCCTTACCTTCACTTTGCAAATTAAGAACTTGCTTTTTCTTTGCAAAAACCTTTTGGCAATCTTGAGAAACAGTAGAACTTCAAGAATATCCTTATTTCCAGCAAGGTATAATTATTTTATTAAGGGTACTAACCTCGCTAATCAGATTATGATGAGTTGTGTATGAAGGGAGTTTTCAAGTGTGCGAGGGAAGATGATAAAAAGATTCAGGAGTGTCAAGCGCTCAAGCTTGGGGATGCCCCCGTGCACCCCCAAGAAATATTCAAGGAGACTCAAGTGTCTAAGCTTGGGGATGCCCCCGTGCATCCCCTTCTCCATCAACATTATCAGTTCGTCTTTCGTTTCACTATATTTTTATCACTTCATGTGTTATGTGCTATGCTTGGAGCGTCTTGCTTTTAGTTTTCTTTTTAGTTTTTCATAACGAGTCGGAACCCAACATTCCTTTATGTGGGAGAGAAACACGCTCCACCTCTACCTAGAAAATTACATAGAATTTTCATGTCTATCTACGCTGTGTGTGTTCTTTGTCTTTTAATAGCTACTATCGTGCTTTGCTCTTATTATTCATGCTTATCTTTTCAAGAGCTTTTATTTAGTTGGTTGCTTGAACTCTCTTTAATTACCATGCTCACCTTATTAAGAGAGTTTGCTTCCGTTGCATGGGTTAATGTGTCTATGATAAAGATGCTACTTTCATGATGGTGCTTAGTAGTTCAAGTTTTCTTTTGGTTAATCTCAAATAGCTGGGGGGTTCCCAATGTGTTATTGGAGTACCAACTTGGTTTGTTTGCCTATGATATGGTATGGTTTAGTAATATCTTCCTTCGAGAATTTATTTTGATTGACTTGGCGTATGCTCACGCATATTCAAGACTGTAAAGAAAGTCTGTCAAGCCTTGATGATCTTTTATTTCTGAGTAGTGATATAACTACCATGCCTGATTCAATATTGCTTTGTCGCTCTGCATGATTATGACCGTCATTGCTCTCTTAGTTGGTCGCTCCCAGTCTTTTGCTAACCTCCACCTGCACTAAGCAAATTAACCATGCAATACATAGCTCATGGGAAAGTAGCCTAAAAACTATTGTGGTAAAGAATATGTTGCCTATATATCTTATTTCTTATGAGTTGCTTGCTGAGCGGTAACCATGTTTCTGGGGACGCCATCAACTGTCACACTTTTGTTGAATATCATGTGAGTTGCTATGCATGTTCGTCTTGTCTGAAGTAAGGGTGATTTACCGTGGGTTGAATTAATATGCATATTGTTAGAGAAGAACATTGGGCCGCCAACCAAAGCCATGCATCATGGTGGAAGTTTTAGCTTGGACCTTAATCCTCAATCTCTCATGAGAATATGCTTATGCATTAAAGAGGAGTCCATCATCTATTTTCTATGTTGTCCCGGTATGGATGTCCTCAAGTTGAGATCTATCAAAAACGAGAAATCAAATGCAATCTATCTCCTTGGACCTTTGTACAGGTGGCATAGAGGTACCCCTTTGTGACACTTGGTTAAAACATATGCAATGCAATGATAACCCATGGGGATCCGAGCTAATTAGGACAAGGAGCGAGCACTATTAGTATTCGATGCATGAGGCTTGCAACTTATAGGATGTTTTATGCATGACACATATGAAGTACTACTACCGTTGACACAATTGCTTCCATGTTTCAAAATAAAAAGCTCTAGCACTTCAAGCACCAACTACTGAGAGCATGATTGTCATTCTGAGTGTAATGTGCATTGTTCCAAAGTAGCATTGTCTTTTGCATGATTGTGATATCGTTTATTCTGAAATGATTGTATCTAGTCATCACTTAAACCTTGAAGGTGCCCTTGCATTTATGTTTTGCATCACTAAAGGGGGCAAGCTAGATATCACTTGATCATATTTGCACATCATGTTCATTGCAAATCTTTTTGATGTTTCAGTTTCATGTTGTAAAACTTTCAGTCATTTGTGATTTTCTCTTGAGGCAACTTAATTACTTTAGAATCATTGTCTCAGTAAGCTTTTGTCATATGACTTTGAGAAAGTCCTATATGGTTAATAGCATGTCACCACAGAAATTATTCTTGTTATCATTTACCTACTCGAGGACGAGCAGGAATTAAGCTTGGGGATGTTGATACGTCCAAAACGTATCTATAATTTCTGCTTGCTCCATGCCACTTTTGGGTGATATTGCTATGATATTCATACACTTCCATACACTTTTGATCATATTTGGACTAACTTACTAATCCAGTGCACCCGAGTGCCAGTTTCTGTTTTCGGCTGTTTTTGTATTTCAGGTTTTCACGTTTCCAGAACTGCCCAGAAAAATCCAGAAAAATTATATAAAAAATCAGCGATACGGAAACAAAACTGCGTCCGAAGGGCAGCCTGGGGGGGGCACAGGGGCTCTAGGCGCCCTGTGGGCGCCCCCCCCTGGGCCGCGCCGGGGGGCGCCTGGGCCCCCCGAGGCTCCTCCGGTGCCCTACTTTGGCATATATTTAAAGGGTTCCCCGTAACCCTCAGAAGAGGACTTCTTTTCGCGATCCCATCTCTATTCCGCCGCCGCCGCCGCTTCCAAGATCGGGAGCACCAGGAGAACTCTTCTCGGCACCCTGCCGGAGGGGAGGATCACCACCGGGAGCTTCTCCACCACCATGGACGCCTCCCGGATGACTCGTGAGTAGTCTCCCTTGGACCATGAGTCCATGACCAGTAGCTATGTGATGTTATCCTCCCGTTCTTGTGCTTCACTAATTAGTCCTCGTGAGCTGCCCTACATGATCGAGGCACCTATGTAATCCTTATGCTGTTGCTATGTTGAGGTTGCTGGGATCCGATGGATTATGAGATTATGTTCAGATTGATCTTGAGTAATATATTTGATTCACCTCTTTTATATTTTAGTTCATAAGTAATTCTTGCATGTTCTCCGTTGTTATTTATTGCTTTGGCCGAATAATAGGTAGTGACTCCAAGAGGGAACGTTATGCTCGATTGTGGGTTCATGCCCCTCGATGACTAGCTTGAGTGACAGAAACATGAGTCTAGGGGATGTGCTGTTGCCACAAGGGGGAAAACAACGGTGCTTGTGCCCGCGGGTGCAAGGATTGTTTACTTTACGCAAAGTTCTTTTAATGCAGTTGTCTGTTGCATTGAGTTTACACTATGGGTGGGACTCGCAACTTAATACCAGCGAGATGTTCTGGATAGATATCTCAAGGTGGATGATTAGTAGTAGATATTGATGGATTTCGGTCTACTTACTTTGGCGTACCGCCCATGCTTTGAACCTCAACCTTTCTTGCAATGTAGTCAGCATTGGTTTGCGTTCGTGGTCCTGTCAATTGCCCAGCTGTAATTTGTTTACCTCACATAGCTGTTTTATCGTCTTTTGGGAGAGAGACATCACTAGTGAACATCATGAGACTCTGGTCCATATTACCATCATTGATCACATACACTATTTACTTTTCGCTATTTTATTTACTATTGCAAAACACTATCTATCACTACTATCATATTGCTTTTTACCCTTTGTGAACTACAAGGCCGGAGAGATTGACAACCTCTCTGTACTCGTTGGGAGCAAAGTTATTTGTATCTGTGTGCAGGTCCACGTTGATTGCTAATTGCGCCGTTAGCAGTTGACACCTACCTGTTGAACCTAGGAGTCTCTGGGGATTCGATCCTTGGCATCTTTGCTAGGGGAAAACACTTCTACTTACTGCATCTTACACCTTCCACTTGGGGTAACCAATGAGGGGTTCGAGGCCCATCAGTAGTAAATGGCAAAAGTAGCAACTGGTGACAAGCAGGATTTCAAACACTGTAGGCTAGGGAGATGGATGGTTGGGCGCTGCATGGATGAGATAGATCTAACTTGGGGCACGACACACGGAAAAGTAATGATCATCTAGGCAAATATCAAACATTAGGCATGTATCCCGTAGGTAGTTGTGCGTGCTTGCAATAAGAACTTGCACAACATCTTTTGTCCTACCATCCCGCTACGAACGGGGCCAAAAGGAACTTATGGATATTAAGGTGCTCCTGTCAAAGAGCACCGGAACAAAGCAATGAACTCAATGGATACATGTAATCCTCAAACTACAGACCATCCCCTTTGGTGTCCCAAGTTGTCACTTTTGGGATCGCCGGCTCCGGACCGTAACAGGTGCAAACAACTCATAGATAGGATCACGAACACAAATATATTCATACAAACACATATGGTTCAGATCTGAAATCATGGCACTCGGGCCCTAAGTGTCAAGCATTAAGAATAACAAGTTGAAGCAAAGATGATAAACACCCTAGTAGATGATAGGCAAGATGCCCCCAACGATCTGATAAACTATTACATGATCTAACTCATCCAATCCCTACCATCCCCTTCGCCTACAGCAGGGGAATTACTCACACATGAAAGGGGAAGTCATGGAGGGATGATGGAGTGGTGATGATGATGACGATGGCGACGATCTCCCCTCTCCGGAGGCCAATTCAGCCTCCAGATTAGCCCTCCCGAGGAAGAACAGAGGGTGGCGGCGGCTCCGCGATGGAAAACTGCGAAAGAACTTCTGATCTGGGGTTTCTGCATCGGGAGTAAAAATACGAGGCTAAGTAGGGCACCAGGGGGTGTGGGACCCACCCAGGCGGCCCCCCGGCGCGGCCCGGGGGGGGAGCGCCCACAGGGCGCCTGGGCACCCCCTGGCCCCCCTCTGGCCCCACTTCTGGCTCCTGGTTCCTTCGGGTGCGTGGATTTTCTGTGATTTTTCGTGGATTTTTCTGAGATACCTAAAAATCCGTTTTCCTGCACACAAATAAACCATACAGGCAGCTCTGCTGAAAACAGCGTCAGTCCGGGTTAGTTTAGTCCAAATCATGCAAGAATGAGGCCAAAACAATATCAAAAGTGTTTGTAAAAGTAGATACGTTTGAGACGTGTCAACTCCCCCAAGCTTAGCATATTGCTTGTCCTCAAGCAATTCAGTTCAACGAACTGGACGCGACAAAGAAAACTTTGACAAACTCTTTTGCTTCATTAGATGTATATAAGCATGTACTACGAAAAGAGTTTAGCAAGTATTGAAACAGTACTTATGAGGACAATGCAAGGAGCAATCCTTCTTTCAAGTGACCAGTCACAAATACTTAAAAGTAAATAATATATTAATGAAAATCAAGACAAGATTACATTGCACATAGCTTGAGCATACTAGGGTGGTATCTCGCTAGCCTCCATGAGTGAAGCAAAACATAAGTGCAGAGACTCCTCCAGAGTTTTAAAGGAGACTAGAACTAAGAATTTCAGAATAAATCATATCACAAGTATGCAGAAGACAATGTAATACTTTGGGACAATGCACATTACACTCAGAATGACAATTAGGCTCTCCTAGTCGGTGCTTTGAAGAAAGAAGGTGAAACTCTCGAACCGTGGCTTTTATTGGCAAGGTTGAAAACCCGTGGTCGGAAACAAAAACTAAACATGTACCAGAGCTCTTGGTTTAAAAAAAAAAGATAAACATGTTTTGAGAAGTGCATATTTTGTCAACGAATGCTAGCAGGTAACTCAATCACTTTTTGAGTGGACAAGTCTCGAGGAACGGCTCCCGCATGAGGACGATCACATTCTCTTAATCTCCTTTGTTTATCACTGCCAAAGTTTTCTGATTTCTCATGAACAAAGCGTGAAGGAGGGTTTGTTTGTTATATTATCTTTTCAAGCCGGGCGCACTCAATGCCAGTTCCTTTTCGTATTAAGGGTTTGCACATTATACATGCAATCCAGGGGTGAAACTTGTCCAACTTAAAAAGATCATGAATTAACTACTACTTCCTCATGAGCTAAAACATAGGCACAAAAAAGAAATGCTTTTGATTAGTTTCGAGATGGTACATGAAAGTTTTCGTTAGGAATGGCAGGTAAATACCATGTATAGGAAGGTATAGTGGACTCATATGGCATAACTGGTTTTAAGGATTTTGGATGCACAAGCAGTCAGTCCGCTTAGTACAGGTGGAGGTTTAGCAAAAGACTGGGAAGCGACCAACTAGAGAGCAATAACGGTCATAATCAAACAGAGCGACAAAGCAACATTGAATCGGGCATGAAAGTGATATAACTATTCTAAAACTCAAAGATCATCAAGGCAAAGTAGACTTTTTAGTCTTAAGCATGTGTAAGCATGTGCCAAGTCAATCCAAAAATTCTCTAAAGGGAAATACCACCTTAGTATACCAGACTATGAACAGTGCAATGCATGTAGATCATTTCAATAACACATTATATACTCTAGTTATTCGGGACTAGCCACAAGGAAAGCATGAACCACTGGAAGAGCATTGTAAACATAGCACTATGTCGCTACAAGCTGGTCTCTAGATCATAAGTACAGGCATATGTACAAAAGTAGAAACAAAAAGAGTTCATACCGGTCTTCCTTGTTGCTTCCCTCCAGTCGATCTTCGTCATCACTGCTTGTCACTTGCACGATCGAACGTAGGAAATATAATTAAATGCCATCACGGACTCGAGCTGATCTCTGAAAACAAAGCAAACTAAAGAGAGAAAGGAAATCTTTTTGGGTTTTTTCAAAGGTTGAATAAAAGCAAAAGAAAGAAAAAATCTTTTTGTTGTTTTTGCAAAGAGAGAAACAAAGAAGAACGGGCAAAAACTTCGAAAAGATCAAAGCGAATAAAACGGATAATACAATGGAAAAGTGAGAAGGGCACGTACTCCCCCAAGCTTAGGCTTTTGGCCTAAGTTGGTAGCAGCTACTGCCCCCAGGAGCCTCCTGCTCCAGGGGTATGGTGGTGAGTCCAAGGGTCGTAGAAGGATGCTGGCGCGTACACCGAACTCCTCGGAGTCTCCCACGAGGAAGGTTCCGAACGCCAAACAGAGGAAGACCCTTCACCAAACTCGGTGGCGGTCTCTTCCTGAAAATGTGGTATCTCACCGTGCCTTTCCTCGTCGGGCACAACCTCCTCCACGGGGTTATGAAACTGATGCTGGACCATGAACTCATCGAACTGAACAACATCAAAGGACCATCCGTTCCTGCGAGAAAAATCAAATAAAAGAGGTGCAGGTAGACGGATCTCGCGTTCCGCGGCAGTTCCGAAACGCAAGATATAAATAAGATTATCAAGCTCAGAACCCATGGTAACAAACTTATGCCTTTTCATAGCAGCAAGATCAAAGCTTAAATAAGTAAAAGGAGTATCATCAGGGTGTGGGGTGCCTTCAAGATGCTCTAAGATAAGTGTGGCATAAATGCCACCATATAAGTCCCCCTTGTAACCGTTCATAGCAAGGCATCGAGCAATTAAGGTACCCAGATTATAATCAGACCTCCCTGAGAGGGCTGCTGCCAGGATAGCAATATCCGGAGCAGAAATGTTGCTCGTGTTGTCACGAGCTAACACCCCTCTAGCAATATAATATGCAAAATACCTGAGTTGAGGAAACAAGATGCTGGAGATCTTCGACCGATGAATATCCCTCGTACCCATGCTGTAGAGGGAGTTGATGACGGTTTTCAGCTCGGAGGGCTGAGTGGCCATCCTAGCCGTCCTCCCAACATTCGGCACACCTATTATTTCACAAAAATTTCCCAAAGTCATGGTGATAAGATCATTGTAAATTTTAAACTCAATAGCACCTGAATCAGGATTATATCTAAAACTGTTAATGAAACTGGAGGTGAGTTTTTTATGCTGGGTAACACGGCTCGTGACGAGTCGTGTCAAACCTGCATTAGCACAAAGATTATAAAACTCATCCTTGATTCCCGCAGCTTCCATGAATTCATCACATGGAAATGTCATCGCACGTGCTGGACTTGTGTCTTCCAACAACTCCAGGGGCACATGATCTTCATTATAGCTCACCCTAGCAGTCGATGGTGAAGCTGCGGCTCTAGTAACTCGATCGGAGTGTGCGGGCCTCCTCTTCTCAAGCCATCCTTTTGCCCTTCCTAACAAACTCATTTCTGAATTTTTTTTACAATTTACAAAAACGAGGATTAAAACAAAGTGAGCTAAGGCAAACTACTCAACTCACTTGCCCAAGGCATAAACTTGCATCAAAACTTGAAAAATAACTTTCTACACATGCATGCAAGCTCATCTCTACAGCACCAAGAACTACTAAATACTCACAAATGAAGCCACCAATCAAAAATCTAATTGGAGGGGTGGAGGAGTCACATACCAGGGAGTATTTGCTCAAATTTTCAGCTCAAATGATGGGCTGTAGAGAGAGATCGAAGAATCGCCTCCAAGAACAGCAAGAACACAAAGAACAAGTGTAGAACTCGCGTTTTTGGAGAAAGAGAGAGAGGGAGGAAGAAGACATACCTGGAGGGGGGCCCTGTGGGCCCCAGGCGCCCTATGGGCGCGGCCAGGGGCTGGGCCGCGCCAGCTGGCCACCTGGGCCACTGGTGGCCCCCCCTGGCTGGCCCCAGGCCCCTCTGGGTCTCTCCCGATGTAGAAATTTTTATTATAATTTTTCTGGAATTTTTCTGAAAACTTCACTGTTGAAATTTTTTTGAAGTTCAAAAAGCTGCGAAACTCTCTGAAAACTTGAAGCAGTTAGTAGTATTGTGAAGCTTCAAAAACATAAATGCTTCGTACAGCAAGTAGGACAAAACTAAAAACAAGGGAAAACATAACAAGCTCAACTTTTTATCTATATAAAACATGTTCACTAGTAAGGTTGATCAAGTCTTACCAACAAACAGGCGATATATAGAGCAAACAGTCTCAACTCCTACAAAGTAGTTACTAAACCTTTACTTTGATGGACATTGTCCCCACCATGATAGTTTTATATTTGTGAGGCACATGTAGTGGACAGTCCCATTCTCCAATTTTCACGGTCTCGATATTCTCTATAGAGTTGAGGCCATGCCTCCTGTCGGTCTTCTTTGGAAAATATACCGTGTGTTCTTTATCATTCACATGGAAAGTAACCTTCCCTTTATTGCAATCAATAATAGCACCTGCGGTGTTAAGAAAAGGTCTACCAAGAATAATGGACATGCTCCCATCCTCAGGCATGTCAAGCACAACAAAATCAGTAAGAATTAAACAATTAGCAACTTCTACGGGAACATCCTCACAAATACCTATCGGAACAGCGGTTGACTTGTCAGCCATCTGAAGGGAGATATCTGTAGGAATTAGTTTTTCTAAACAAAGCCTCTCGTAAAGAGAGAGAGGCATAACACTCACTCCTGCTCCAAGATCACATAAAGCAGTTTTGACATAATTATTCATTATGGAGCAAGGAATGGTGGGTATACCTGGATCACCGAGCTTCTCAAGAATCTTGCCACTGAAAGAGTAGTTAGCAAGCATAGCAGATATTGCATCATTAGGAACTTTTCTTTTGTTAGTGACAATATCTTTCATATATTTTGAATAAGGAAGTAACTTAATAGCATCAGTCAAAGGGATTTGAAGAAAAAGAGGTTTAATCCACTCACAAAACTTATTATAATGCTCTTCTTCTTTAGATTTGATGGACTTACCTGGAAAGGGCATGGGTTTCTGTACCCATGGTTCTCTTTCCTTCCCATGTTTTCTTGCGATGAAGTCTTCTTTAGTGTACCTCTTACGTTTGTCAGGTGCTTCTTCTTCTCGGACTTCAGGCGGATCATTCTTCTCATTATTATTACCTTCAGGTTCAGCACCGTCTTCAGTCTCAGCATCGGAGATAGATACACTGTTGGGATCAATAGCTGGTTCTTCATCTGCAATAGGATCATTAGAATTGTCAGTCTCCTTATGTTTCTTCTTTTTCTTTGGAGAGCCAACAATTTCTTCTTCCTGCATTTGAGAATCCTGCTCGATTCTCCTCGGATGACCCTCTGGGTAGAGAGGATCTTGAGTGCTAGTTCCTCCGCGGGTCTTAATCCCGAAAGCCTGCAAATTATCTTGTTTGGCATTGTTAGCAAGTAAATCTCTTTGCACATTAGAAATTTGATCAAGCTGAGTTTGAACCATATGAAAATGCTTCACAAGACATTGAACATCATTAACTGTTCTATCTAAAACATCAAGCAGTCTTTTAATAGCAAGGGAATTATCATGCAACTGACTTTCTATCCTCTCATTAAAATGATTCTGTTTCATATAAAATTATCAAACTCATCTAAACATTGATCAGGAAGCTTACCATGAGGGATGTCACTTGCGTTGAAATCTAAAAGAGAGTGTACCACTACCATAGGAGGGTGAGTGGTAGGATCACACAGCTTCTCAATAGGGGGTAGATTCTTAACGTCTTCAGCTTTAATACCTTTCTCTTTAATAGACTTCTTTGCTTCTCGCATATCCTCGGGGCTCAGAACAAACATGCCCCTCTTCTTTGTTGGTGGAGGTGGTTCAGGGACGGACCAATCTTCATGGTTTTTGGCAATCCTGCCCATTAAATCTTCCGCATCATCCGATGTTCTTTTCCTGAAAACACAACCAGCACAACTGTCCAAATAGGACATGGATTCATCAGTTAGACCAGCATAGAATATATCGATTAATTCATTCTTAGGGATTTCATGTCCTGGTCTAGCCCGAATCAGACCGCAGTACCTCCCCCAAGCTTTAGGGAGGGACTCATCCTGCAACTGTTTAAAGTTATAAATTCTTTGTAAAGCAGCATGTTGCATGTGAGCAGGAAAGTACTTATCAACAAAAGAGTGAGCTAAGTCCTGAGGACTCTTAATGGAACCGCATGGGAGTGAATCATACCATGCTTTAGCACCCTCCTTCAAGGAGAAAGGAGGAAGCTTGGTCACATAAAAGTATTGTATCTTCTCATCTGTGGTAAACAGGCTACCCAACTCACCGAGTTTAGTCAGGTGTGCAATAGCATCATCATTTTCTCTGCCATAAAAGGGGTCAGCTTCAACCATAGGTATAAGTGAAAGATCAACAGAGAAATCATAATCAGGATCATCAATGCATATAAGAGACGTAGCAAATTCAGGATTAGGAACGGTTTTGTTCTTTAGAGAGTGTTTTTCAAACAGTTTCTTAATAGCTTCAGGGTTAGAGCCGGAAAACTCTGTCAGTTCCCTGCATAAATCTTCATCTAGTATATAGTAATCATCATCAAGGAGACTCTCCTTGAGTTTACTCAAATCAGGATAATCATAAGTTTCACCAATAGGGTAGCGAGTAACAGGGAGTTCAATTCCAGATTTTTTTTGCAGCAGCAATTTGTTTCTCAAGAGCATAACCAAGCGAACTAATATCATCAAAAGTAGTAGAAGCATCATCAAGAGTATCAGACATAGCAACAGATTCAGTAGGAGCATCATGTGGTGGTGGTGAGGCAAACTTACTCATAACGGAAGGTGAATCAAGCGTAGCACTAGTGCTCAGAACAGTACCTCTTCTTGTAGTGGATAGTAAGATCGGAACCTTGGGGTCTCCTTTCTTACCCATAGTGGATGAAGTGCAGCAGGTAGGATACCTCAAGTAGACTTGTAAATATTGCTATGCTCCCCGGCAACGGCGCCAGAAAACGGTACTTGATAACCCTCAACCGTAAGGGATCGAGATAGTCTTCGCGGGTAAGAATAACCCAATTTATTGATTCGACACACGGGGAGCCAAAGAGTATTTATAAGCTTTGACAGTTGAGTTGTCAATTCAACCGCACCTGAAATATACTTACTTGCAACAAAAGATAAGTGGTAACAGTGATATGATAGTGATGATAGTAATAGTAAAAGTAAACAGCAAAAGTAAATAGCAGTAGTAAATGGCAAAAGTAGCAACTGGTGACAAGCAGGATTTAAAACACTGTAGGCTAGGGAGATGGATGGTTGGGCGCTGCATGGATGAGATAGATTCTAACTTGGGGCACGGCACACGGAAAAGTAATGATCATCTAGGCAAATATCAAACATTAGGCATGTATCCCGTAGGTAGTTGTGCGTGCTTGCAATAAGAACTTGCACAACATCTTTTGTCCTACCATCCCGCTACGAACGGGGCCAAAAGGAACTTATGGATATTAAGGTGCTCCTGTCAAAGAGCACCGGAACAAAGCAATGAACTCAATGGATACATGTAATACTCAAACTACAGACCATCCCCTTTGGTGTCCCAAGCTGTCACTTTTGGGATCGCCGGCTCCGGACCGTAACAGGTGCAAACAACTCATAGATAGGATCACGAACACAAATATATTCATACAAACACATTTGGTTCAGATCTGAAATCATGGCACTCGGGCCCTTAGTGTCAAGCATTAAGAATAACAAGTTGAAGCAAAGATGATAAACACCCTAGTAGATGATAGGCAACATGCCCCCAACGATCTGATAAACTATTACATGATCTAACTCATCCAATCCCTACCATCCCCTTCGCCTACAGCAGGGGAATTACTCACATATGAAAGGGGAAGTCATGGAGGGATGATGGAGTGGTGATGATGATGACGATGGCGACGATCTCCCCTCTCCGGAGGCCAATTCAGCCTCCAGATTAGCCCTCCCGAGGAAGAACAGAGGGTGGCGGCGGCTCCGCGACGGAAAACTGCGAAAGAACTTCTGATCTGGGGTTTCTGCGTCGGGAGTAAAAATACGAGGCTAAGTAGGGCACCAGGGGGTGTGGGACCCACCCAGGCGGCCCCCCGGCGTGGCCCAGGGGGGCCGCGCCCACAGGGCGCCTGGGCACCCCCTGGCCCCCCTCTGGCCCCACTTCTGGCTCTTGGTTCCTTCGGGTGCGTGGATTTTCTGTGATTTTTCGTGGATTTTTCTGAGATATCTAAAAATCCATTTTCCTGCACACAAATAAACCATACAGGCAGCTCTGCTGAAAACAGCGTCAGTCCGGGTTAGTTTAGTCCAAATCATGCAAGAATGAGGCCAAAACAATATCAAAAGTGTTTGGAAAAGTGGATACGTTTGAGACGTATCATGCGTTTCCGTCTCCGTCGTCAACACTCACAGTTTTGGCCAATTCTGACCCGTTTCACTAACCGTTTTGTGGGCCCGAAGCGATTTCCATAGTTGTTGAACCCAAAGGTGCGGTTATGTGTCGGTCATCAACACTCGTAGTTTTGGCCGATTCTGTCTCGTTTCGTGGACTATTACTCACTATTTTGGGGTCGGAAATGATTTCCATGATTAACGAACCCTGGGGTGTGTTTACGTGTTGGTCATCAACACTCATGGTTTTGGTCGATTCTGGTCCGTTTCGTGCACTATCACTTACCGTTCTTGGGTCCCAGAGTGATTTCCACGATTGACGATCCCCGTGGTGCGTTTACGTGTCCGTCGTCAACACTCACAGTTTTGGCCAATTCTGACCCGTTTCGTGGACTATAACTCACCGTTTTGGGGTCCCGAACTGATTTCCATGGTTGATGAACCCCAAGGTGCGCTTACGCGTCGGTCATCAACAATAGTAGTTTGGGCAGATTTGGCCCCGTTTCTTGGACTATTACTCAGTTTTGGGGTCCCGGAGTGATTTCCACGATTGGCGAACAGCGGGGTGCGTTTATGTGTCGGTCACCAACACTCACAATTTTGGCCATCAACACTCATGGTTTTGGTCGATTCTGGTCCGTTTCATGCACTATCACTTACCGTTCTTGGGTCCCAGAGTGATTTCCACGATTGACGATCCCCGTGGTGCGTTTACGTGTCCGTCGTCAACACTCACAATTTTGGCCAATTCTGACCCGTTTCGTGGACTATTACTCACCGTTTTGCGGGCCCGAAGCGATTTCCATAGTTGTTGAAGCCCAAGGCGTGCTTACGTGTCAGTCATCAACACTCGCAGTTTTGGCCGATTCTGGCCCGTTTCATGGACTATTACTCACCGTTTTGGGGTCCCAGAGCTAGTTCCATGATTGACGATTCCCGGGATGCGTTTACGTGTCCGTCGTCAACAGTCGCAACTTTGGCAGATTTTGGCCCGTTTCGTGGACTATTACTCACCGTTTTGGGGTCTCGAACCGATTTCCATGGTTGATGAACCCCAAGGTGCGCTTACGCGTCGGTCATCAACAATCGTAGTTTGGGCAGATTTTGGCCCTTTTCTTCGACTATTACTCACTATTTCGGGGTCGGAAGTGATTTCCACGATTAACGAACCCTGGGGTGCGTTTACGTGTCGGTCATCAACACTCGTGGTTTTTGTCGATTCTCGTCTGTTTCGTGCACTATTACTTACCGTTCTCGGATCCCAGAGTGATTTCCATGATTGACGATCCCCGGGGTGCGTTTACGTGTCCGT
>LR738711.1:965720252-965734290 GCA_902687465.1 Secale cereale
AGTTTTTATGATCTGGAGGATTTTACATACGTGCACACACAGGATCACGTGCGTTGAAAATTCTGCGCCCAAAAAGGGTCGTCTTGGCCCTCAAAAATGGCCTGCAGGATTGGAAAAAATGAAAGTTATCGCAATTACAGCTCAAATTTTGATGAGCCGGCATATCACTTTGGTGTTCAGGTCCTGGGCGCCCCACCCATGTATGGATACAATAGGGTGTTAGGCCAACTCTCGCGAAGAAACGGTGATCAAAGAAAATACAAAAATCAACCTAGAGTCCGAATTGATCGAGACTCTCAAAGCAAGTGAGAACAAGCTCCGATTTCGTCATTTTCATAGGCGTTGGAAAGCTATTGGGGAATTGATGTGATAGGACTTCTAGTTTTTACGATCTAGAGGATTTTACATACGTGCACACATAGGATCACATGCGTGGAAAATTCTGATCCCAAAAAGGGTCGTCTTAGCCCTCAAAAATGGGCTGCAGGATTGGAAAAAATGAAAGTTATCGCAATTACAGCTCAAATTTTGATGAGCCGGCATATCACTTTGGTGTTCAGGTCCTTGGCGCCCCACCCATGTATGGATACAATAGGGTGTTAGGCCAACTCTTGCGAAGAAACAGTGATCAAAGAAAATACAAAAATCAACCTAGAGTCCGAATTGATCGAGACTCTCAAAGCAAGTGAGAACAAGCACCGATTTCGTCGTTTTCATAGGCGTTGGAAAGCTATTGGGGAATTGAGGTGATAGGACTTCTAGTTTTTATGATCTGGAGGATTTTACATACGTGCACACACAGGATCACGTGCGTTGAAAATTCTGCGCCCAAAAAGGGTCGTCTTGGCCCTCAAAAATGGCCTGCAGGATTGGAAAAAATGAAAGTTATCGCAATTACAGCTCAAATTTTGATGAGCCGGCATATCACTTTGGTGTTCAGGTCCTGGGCGCCCCACCCATGTATGGATACAATAGGGTGTTAGGCCAACTCTCGCGAAGAAACGGTGATCAAAGAAAATACAAAAATCAACCTAGAGTCCGAATTGATCGAGACTCTCAAAGCAAGTGAGAACAAGCTCCGATTTCGTCATTTTCATAGGCGTTGGAAAGCTATTGGGGAATTGATGTGATAGGACTTCTAGTTTTTACGATCTAGAGGATTTTACATACGTGCACACATAGGATCACATGCGTGGAAAATTCTGATCCCAAAAAGGGTCGTCTTAGCCCTCAAAAATGGCCTGCAGGATTGGAAAAAATGAAAGTTATCGCAATTACAGCTCAAATTTTGATGAGCCGGCATATCACTTTGGTGTTCAGGTCCTTGGCGCCCCACCCATGTATGGATACAATAGGGTGTTAGGCCAACTCTCGCGAAGAAACGGTGATCAAAGAAAATACAAAAATCAACCTAGAGTCCGAATTGATCGAGACTCTCAAAGCAAGTGAGAACAAGCACCCATTTCGTCGTTTTCATAGGCGTTGGAAAGCTATTGGGGAATTGAGGTGATAGGACTTCTAGTTTTTACGATCTGGAGGATTTTACATACGTGCACACACAGGATCACGTGCGTGGAAAATTCTGAGCCCAAAAAGGGTCATCTTGGCCCTCAAAAATGGCCTGCAGGATTGGAAAAAATGAAAGTTATCGCAATTACAGCTCAAATTTTGATGAGCCGGCATATCACTTTGGTGTTCAGGTCCTGGCCGCCCCACCCATGTATGGATACAATAGGGTGTTAGGCCAACTCTCGCGAAGAAACGGTGATCAAAGAAAATACAAAAATCAACCTAGAGTCCGAATTGATCGAGACTCTCAAAGCAAGTGAGAACAAGCTCCGATTTCGTCATTTTCATAGGCGTTGGAAAGCTATTGGGGAATTGAGGTGATAGGACTTCTAGTTTTTACGATCTGGAGGATTTTACATACGTGCACACACAGGATCATGTGCGCGGAAAAATTTGAGCCCAAAAAGGGTCGTCTTGGCCCTAAAAAATGGCCTGCAGGATTGGAAAAAATGAAAGTTATCGCAATTACAGCTCAAATTTTGATGAGCCGGCATATCACTTTGGTGTTCAGGTCCTGGGCGCCCCACCCATGTATGGATACAATAGGGTGTTAGGCCAACTCTCGCGAAGAAACGGTGATCAAAGAAAATACAAAAATCAACCTAGAGTCCGAATTGATCGAGACTCTCAAAGCAAGTGAGAACAAGCTCCGATTTCGTCATTTTCATAGGCGTTGGAAAGCTATTGGGGAATTGAGGTGATAGGACTTCTAGTTTTTACGATCTGGAGGATTTTACATACGTGCACACATAGATCACATGCGTGGAAAATTCTGAGCCCAAAAAGGGTCGTCTTGGCCCTAAAAAATGGCCTGCAGGATTGGAAAAAATGAAAGTTATCGCAATTACAGCTCAAATTTTGATGAGCCGGCATATCACTTTGGTGTTCAGGTCCTTGGCGCCCCACCCATGTATGGATACAATAGGGTGTTAGGCCAACTCTCGCGAAGAAACGGTGATCAAAGAAAATACAAAAATCAACCTAGAGTCCGAATTGATCGAGACTCTCAAAGCAAGTGAGAACAAGCACCGATTTCGTCGTTTTCATAGGCGTTGGAAAGCTATTGGGGAATTGAGGTGATAGGACTTCTAGTTTTTACGATCTGGAGGATTTTACATACGTGCACACACAGGATCACGTGCGTGGAAAATTGTGAGACCAAAAAGGGTCGTCTTGGCCCTAAAAAATGGCCTGCAGGATTGGAAAAAATGAAAGTTATCGCAATTACAGCTCAAATTTTGATGAGCCGGCATATCACTTTGGTGTTCAGGTCCTTGGCGCCCCACCCATGTATGGATACAATAGGGTGTTAGGCCAACTCTCGCGAAGAAACGGTGATCAAAGAAAATACAAAAATCAACCTAGAGTCCGAATTGATCGAGACTCTCAAAGCAAGTGAGAACAAGCTCCGATTTCGTCATTTTCATAGGCGTTGGAAAGCTATTGGGGAATTAAGGTGATAGGACTTCTAGTTTTTATGATATGGAGGATTTTACATACGTGCGCACACAGGATCACGTGCGCGGAAAATTTTGAGACCAAAAAGGGTCGTCTTGGCCCTCAAAAATGGCCTGCAGGATTGGAAAAAATGAAAGTTATCGCAATTACAGCTCAAATTTTGATGAGCCGGCATATCACTTTGGTGTTCAGGTCCTTGGCGCCCCACCCATGTATGGATACAATAGGGTGTTACGCCAACTCTCGCGAAGAAACGGTGATCAAAGAAAATACAAAAATCAACCTAGAGTCCGAATTGATCGAGACTCTCAAAGCAAGTGAGAACAAGCTCCGATTTCGTCATTTTCATAGGCGTTGGAAAGCTATTGGGGAATTGAGGTGATAGGACTTCTAGTTTTTACGATCTGGAGGATTTTACATACGTGCACACATAGATCACATGCGTGGAAAATTCTGAGCCCAAAAAGGGTCGTCTTGGCCCTCAAAAATGGCCTGCATGATTGGAAAAAATGAAAGTTATCGCAATTACAGCTCAAATTTTGATGAGCCGGCATATCACTTTGGTGTTCAGGTCCTTGGCGCCCCACCCATGTATGGATACAATAGGGTGTTAGGCCAACTCTCGCGAAGAAACGGTGATCAAAGAAAATACAAAAATCAACCTAGAGTCCGAATTGATCGAGACTCTCAAAGCAAGTGAGAACAAGCACCGATTTCGTCGTTTTCATAGGCGTTCGAAAGCTATTGGGGAATTGAGGTGATAGGACTTCTAGTTTTTACGATCTGGACTATTTTACATACGTGCACACACAGGATCACGTGCGTGGAAAATTTTGAGCCCAAAAAGGGTCGTCTTGGCCCTCAAAAATGGCCTGCAGGATTGGAAAAAATGAAAGTTATCGCAATTACAGCTCAAATTTTGATGAGCCGGCATATCACTTTGGTGTTCAGGTCCTTGGTGCCCCACTCATGTATGGATACAATAGGGTGTTAGGCCAACTCTCGCGAAGAAACGGTGATCAAAGAAAATACAAAAATCAACCTAGAGTCCGAATTGATCGAGACTCTCAAAGCAAGTGAGAACAAGCACCGATTTCGTCGTTTTCATAGGCGTTGGAAAGCTATTGGGGAATTGAGGTGATAGGACTTCTAGTTTTTACGATCTGGAGGATTTTACAAACGTGCACACACAGGATCACGTGCGCGGAAAATTTTGAGACCAAAAAGGGTCGTCTTGGCCCTCAAAAATGGCTTGCAGGATTGGAAAAAATGAAAGTTATCGCAATTACAGCTCAAATTTTGATGAGCCGGCATATCACTTTGGTGTTCAGGTCCTGGGCGCCCCACCCATGTATGGATACAATAGGGTGTTAGGCCAACTCTCGCGAAGAAACGGTGATCAAAGAAAATACAAAAATCAACCTAGAGTCCGAATTGATCGAGACTCTCAAAGCAAGTGAGAACAAGCACCGATTTCGTCGTTTTCATAGGCGTTGGAAAGCTATTGGGCAATTGAGGTGATAGGACTTCTAGTTTTTACGATCTGGAGAATTTTACATACGTTCGCACACAGGATCACGTGCGCGGAAAATTTTGAGACCAAAAAGGGTCGTCTTGGCCCTCAAAAATGGCCTGCAGGATTGGAAAAAATGAAAGTTATCGCAATTACAGCTCAAATTTTGATGAGCCGGCATATCACTTTGGTGTTCAGGTCCTTGGCGCCCCACCCATGTATGGATACAATAGGGTGTTAGGCCAACTCTCGCGAAGAAACGGTGATCAAAGAAAATACAAAAATCAACCTAGAGTCTGAATTGATCGAGACTCTCAAAGCAAGTGAGAACAAGCACCGATTTCGTCGTTTTAATAGGCGTTGGAAAGCTATTGGGGAATTGAGGTGATAGGACTTCTAGTTTTTACGATCTGGAGGATTTTACATACGTGCACACACAGGATCACGTGCGTGGAAAATTCTGAGCCCAAAAAGGGTCGTCTTGGCCCTCAAAAATGGCCTGCAGGATTGGAAAAAATGAAAGTTATCGCAATTACAGCTCAAATTTTGATGAGCCGGCATATCACTTTGGTGTTCAGGTCCTGGGCGCCCCATCCATGTATGGATACAATAGGGTGTTAGGCCAACTCTCGCGAAGAAACAGTGATCAAAGAAAATACAAAAATCAACCTAGAGTCCGAATTGATCGAGACTCTCAAAGCAAGTGAGAACAAGCTCCGATTTCGTCATTTTCATAGGCGTTGGAAAGCTATTGGGGAATTGAGGTGATAGGACTTCTAGTTTTTACGATCTAGAGGATTTTACATACGTGCACACACAGGATCACATGCGCGGAAAATTTTGAGACAAAAAAGGGTCGTCTTGGCCCTCAAAAATGGCCTGCAGGATTGGAAAAAATGAAAGTTATCGCAATTACAACTCAAATTTTGATGAGCCGGCATATCACTTTGGTGTTCAGGTCCTTGGCGCCCCACCCATGTATGGATACAATAGGGTGTTAGGCCAACTCTCGCGAAGAAACGGTGATCAAAGAAAATACAAAAATCAACCTAGAGTCCGAATTGATCGAGACTCTCAAAGCAAGTGAGAACAAGCACCGATTTCGTCGTTTTCATAGGCGTTGGAAAGCTATTGGGGAATTGAGGTGATAGGACTTCTAGTTTTTACGATCTGGAGAAATTTACATACGTTCGCACACAGGATCACGTGCGCGGAAAATTTTGAGACCAAAAAGGGTCGTCTTGGCCCTCAAAAATGGCCTGCAGGATTGGAAAAAATGAAAGTTATCGCAATTACAGCTCAAATTTTGATGAGCCGGCATATCACTTTGGTGTTCAGGTCCTTGGCGCCCCACCCATGTATGGATACAATAGGGTGTTAGGCCAACTCTCGCGAAGAAACGGTGATCAAAGAAAATACAAAAATCAACCTAGAGTCCGAATTGATCGAGACTCTCAAAGCAAGTGAGAACAAGCTCCGATTTCGTCATTTTCATAGGCGTTGGAAAGCTATTGGGGAATTGAGGTGATAGGACTTCTAGTTTTTACGATCTGGAGGATTTTACATACGTGCACACAAAGGATCACGTGCGCGGAAAATTTTGAGACCAAAAAGGGTCGTCTTGGCCCTCAAAAATGGCCCTCAGGATTGGAAAAAATGAAAGTTATCGCAATTACAGCTCAAATTTTGATGAGCAGGCATATCACTTTGGTGTTCAGGTCCTTGGCGCCCCACCCATGTATGGATACAATAGGGTGTTGGGCCAACACTCGCGAAGAAACGGTGATCAAAGAAAATACAAAAATCAACCTAGAGTCTGAATTGATCGAGACTCTCAAAGCAAGTGAGAACAAGCACCGATTTCGTCGTTTTCATAGGCGTTGGAAAGCTATTGGGGAATTGAGGTGATAGGACTTCTAGTTTTTACGATCTGGAGGATTTTACATACGTGCACACACAGGATCACATGCGTGGAAAATTCTGAGCCCAAAAAGGGTCGTCTTGGCCCTCAAAAATGGCTTGCAGGATTGGAAAAAATGAAAGTTATCGCAATTACAGCTCAAATTTTGATGAGCCGGCATATCACTTTGGTGTTCAGGTCCTGTGTGCCCCACCCATGTATGGATACAATAGGGTGTTAGGCCAACTCTCGCGAAGAAACGGTGATCAAAGAAATTACAAAAATCAACCTAGAGTCCGAATTGATCGAGACTCTCAAAGCAAGTGAGAACAAGCACCGATTTCGTCGTTTTCATAGGCGTTGGAAAGCTATTGGGGAATTGAGGTGATAGGACTTCTAGTTTTTACGATCTAGAGGATTTTACATACATGCACACATAGGATCACATGCGCGGAAAATTTTGAGACCAAAAAGGGTCGTCTTGGCCCTCAAAAATGGCCTGCAGGATTGGAAAAAATGAAAGTTATCGCAATTACAGCTCAAATTTTGATGAGCCGGCATATCACTTTGGTGTTCAGGTCCTTGGCGCCCCACCCATGTATGGATACAATAGGGTGTTAGGCCAACTCTCGCGAAGAAACGGTGATCAAAGAAAATACGAAAATCAACCTAGAGTCCGAATTGATCGAGACTCTCAAAGCAAGTGAGAACAAGCTCCGATTTCGTCATTTTCATAGGCGCTGGAAAGCTATTGGGGAATTGAGGTGATAGGACTTCCAGTTTTTATGATATGGAGGATTTTACATACGTGCGCACACAGGATCACGTGCGCGGAAAATTTTGAGACCAAAAAGGGTCGTCTTGGCCCTCAAAAATGGCCTGCAGGATTGGAAAAAATGAAAGTTATCGCAATTACAGCTCAAATTTTGATGAGCCGGCATATCACTTTGGTGTTCAGGTCCTTGGCGCCCCACCCATGTATGGATACAATAGGGTGTTAGGCCAACTCTCGCGAAGAAACGGTGATCAAAGAAAATACAAAAATCAACCTAGAGTCCGAATTGATCGAGACTCTCAAAGCAAGTGAGAACAAGCACCGATTTCGTCGTTTTCATAGGCGTTGGAAAGCTATTGGGGAATTGAGGTGATAGGACTTCTAGTTTTTACGATCTGGAGGATTTTACATATGTGCACACACAGGATCACGTGCGTGGAAAATTCAGAGCACAAAAAGGGTCGTCTTGGCCCTCAAAAATGGCCTGTAGGATTGGAAAAAATGAAAGTTATCGCAATTACATCTCAAATTTTGATGAGCCGGCAGATCACTTTGGTGTTCAGGTCCTGGGCGCCCCACCCATGTATGGATACAATAGGGTGTTAGGCCATCTCTCGTGAAGAAACGGTGATCAAAGAAAATACAAAAATCAACCTAGAGTCCGAATTGATCGAGACTCTCAAAGCAAGTGAGAACAAGCTCCGATTTCGTCATTTTCATAGGCGTTGGAAAGCTGTTGGGGAATTGAGGTGATAGGACTTCTAGTTTTTATGATCTGGAGGATTTTACATACGTGCACACACAGGATCACGTGCGCGGAAAATTTTGAGACCAAAAAGGGTCGTCTTGGCAATCAAAAATGGCCCGCAGGATTGGAAAAAATGAAAGTTATCGCAATTACAGCTCAAATTTTGATGAGCCGGCATATCACTTTGGTGTTCATGTCCTTGGCGCCCCACCCATGTATGGATACAATAGGGTGTTAGGCCAACTCTCGCGAAGAAACGGTGATCAAAGAAAATACAAAAATCAACCTAGAGTCCGAATTGATCGAGACTCTCAAAGCAAGTGAGAACAAGCTCCGATTTCGTCATTTTCATAGGCGTTGGAAAGCTATTGGGGAATTAGGGTGATACGACGTCTAGTTTTTACGATCTGGAGGATTTTACATATGTGCACACACAGGATCACGTGCGCGGAAAATTTTGAGACCAAAAAGGGTCGTCTTGGCCCTCAAAAATAGCCTGCAGGATTGGAAAAAATGAAAGTTATCGCAATTACAGCTCAAATTTTGATGAGCCGGCATATCACTTTGGTGTTCAGGTCCTTGGTGCCCCACCCATGTATGGATACAATAGGGTGTTAGGCCAACTCTCGCGAAGAAACGGTGATCAAAGAAAATACAAAAATCAACCTAGAGTCCGAATTGATCGAGACTCTCAAAGCAAGTGAGAACAAGCACCGATTTCGTCGTTTTCATAGGCGTTGGAAAGCTATTGGGGAATTGAGGTGATAGGACTTCTAGTTTTTACGATCTGGAGGATCTTACATACGTGCACACATAGGATCACGTGCGTGGAAAATTCTGAGCCCAAAAAGGGTCGTCTTGGTCCTCAAAAATGGCCTGCAGGATTGGAAAAAATGAAAGTTATCGCAATTACAGCTCAAATTTTGATGAGCCGGCATATCACTTTGGTGTTCAGGTCCTGGGCGCCCCACCCATGTATGGATACAATAGGGTGTTAGGCCAACTCTCGCGAAGAAACGGTGATCAAAGAAAATACAAAAATCAACCTAGAGTCCGAATTGATCGAGACTCTCAAAGCAAGTGAGAACAAGCTCCGATTTCGTCATTTTCATAGGCGTTGGAAAGCTATTGGGGAATTGAGGTGATAGGACTTCTAGTTTTTACGATCTGGAGGATTTTACATACGTGCACACACAAGATCATGTGCGCGGAAAAATTTGAGCCCAAAAAGGGTCGTCTTGGCCCTCAAAAATGGCCTGCAGGATTGGAAAAAATGAAAGTTATCGCAATTACAGCTCAAATTTTGATGAGCCGGCATATCACTTTGGTGTTCAGGTCCTGGGCGCCCCACCCATGTATGGATACAATAGGGTGTTAGGCCAACTCTCGCGAAGAAACGGTGATCAAAGAAAATACAAAAATCAACCTAGAGTCCGAATTGATCGAGACTCTCAAAGCAAGTGAGAACAAGCTCCGATTTCGTCATTTTCATAGGCGTTGGAAAGCTATTGGGGAATTGAGGTGATAGGACTTCTAGTTTTTATGATCTAGAGGATTTTACATACGTGCGCACACAGGATCACGTGCGCGGAAAATTTTGTGCCCAAAAAGGGTCGTCTTGGCCCTCAAAAATGGCCTGCAGGATTGGAAAAAATGAAAGTTATCGCAATTACAGCTCAAATTTTGATGAGCCGGCATATCACTTTGGTGTTCAGGTCCTTGGTGCCCCACTCATGTATGGATACAATAGGGTGTTAGGCCAACTCTCACAAAGAAACGGTGATCAAAGAAAATACAAAAATCAACCTAGAGTCCGAATTGATCGAGACTCTCAAAGCAAGTGAGAACAAACACCGATTTCGTCGTTTTCATAGGCGTTGGAAAGCTATTGGGGAATTGAGGTGATAGGACTTCTAGTTTTTACGATCTGGAGGATTTTACATACGTGCACACACAGGATCACGTGCGTGGAAAATTCTGAGCCCAAAAAGGGTCGTCTTGGCCCTCAAAAATGGCCTGCAGGATTGGAAAAAATGAAAGTTATCGAAATTACAGCTCAAATTTTGATGAGCCGGCATATCACTTTGGTGTTCAGGTCCTTGGCGCCCCACCCATGTATGGATACAATAGGGTGTTAGGCCAACTCTCGCGAAGAAACGGTGATCAAAGAAAATACAAAAATCAACCTAGAGTCCGAATTGATCGAGACTCTCAAAGCAAGTGAGAACAAGCTCCGATTTCGTCGTTTTCATAGGCGTTGGAAAGCTACTGGGGAATTGAGGTGATAGGACTTCTAGTTTTTACGATCTGGAGGATTTTACATACGTGCACACACAGGATCACGTGCGTGGAAAATTCTGAGCCCAAAAAGGGTCGTCTTGGCCCTCAAAAATGGCCTGCAGGATTGGAAAAAATGAAAGTTATCGCAATTACAGCTCAAATTTTGATGAGCCGGCATATCACTTTGGTGTTCAGGTCCTTGGCGCCCCACCCATGTATGGATACAATAGGGTGTTAGGCCAACTCTCGCGAAGAAACGGTGATCAAAGAAAATACAAAAATCAACCTAGAGTCCGAATTGATCGAGACTCTCAAAGCAAGTGAGAACAAGCTCCGATTTCGTCATTTTCATAGGAGTTGGAAAGCTATTGGGGAATTAGGTGATAGGACTTCTAGTTTTTACGATCTGGAGGATTTTACATACGTGCGCACACAGGATCACGTGCGCAGAAAATTTTGAGACCAAAAAGGGTCGTCTTGGCCCTCAAAAATGGCCTGCACGATTGGAAAAAATGAAAGTTATCGCAATTACAGCTCAAATTTTGATGAGCCGGCATATCACTTTGGTGTTCAGGTCCTTGGCGCCCCACCCATGTATGGATACAATAGGGTGTTAGGCCAACTCTCACGAAGAAACGGTGATCAAAGAAAATACAAAAATCAACCTAGAGTCCGAATTGATCGAGACTCTCAAAGCAAGTGAGAACAAGCACCGATTTCGTCGTTTTCATAGGCGTTGGAAAGCTATTGGGGAATTGAGGTGATAGGACTTCTAGTTTTTACTATCTGGAGGATTTTACATACGTGCACACACAGGATCACGTGCGTGGAAAATTCTGAGCCCAAAAAGGGTCGTCTTGGCCCTCAAAAATGGCCTGCAGGATTGGAAGAAATGAAAGTTATCGCAATTACAGCTCAAATTTTGATGAGCCGGCATATCACTTTGGTGTTCAGGTCCTGGGCGCCCCACCCATGTATGGATACAATAGGGTGTTAGGCCAACTCTCGCGAAGAAACGGTGATCAAAGAAAATACAAAAATCAACCTAGAGTCCGAATTGATCGAGACTCTCAAAGCAAGTGAGAACAAGCACCCATTTCGTCGTTTTCATAGGCGTTGGAAAGCTATTGGGGAATTGAGGTGATAGGACTTCTAGTTTTTACGATCTGGAGGATTTTACATACGTGCACACACAGATCACATGCGTGGAAAATTCTGAGCCCAAAAAGGGTCGTCTTGGCCCTCAAAAATGGCCTGCAGGATTGGAAAAAATGAAAGTTATCGCAATTACAGCTCAAATTTTGATGATCCGGCATATCACTTTGGTGTTCAGGTCCTTGGCGCCCCACCCATGTATGGATACAATAGGGTGTTAGGCCAACTCTCGCGAAGAAACGGTGATCAAAGAAAATACAAAAATCAACCTAGAGTCCGAATTGATCGAGACTCTCAAAGCAAGTGAGAACAAGCACCGATTTTGTCGTTTTCATAGGCGTTGGAAAGCTATTGGGGAATTGAGGTGATAGGACTTCTAGTTTTTACGATCTGGAGGATTTTACATACGTGCACACACAGGATCACGTGCATGGAAAATTCTGAGCCCAAAAAGGGTCGTCTTGGCCCTCAAAAATGGCCTGCAGGATTGGAAAAAATGAAAGTTATCGCAATTACAGCTCAAATTTTGATGAGCCGGCATATCACTTTGGTGTTCAGGTCCTGGGCGCCCCACCCATGTATGGATACAATAAGGTGTTAGGCCAACTCTCGCGAAGAAACGGTGATCAAAGAAAATACAAAAATCAACCTAGAGTCCGAATTGATCGAGACTCTCAAAGCAAGTGAGAACAAGCTCCGATTTCGTCATTTTCATAGGCGTTGGAAAGCTATTGGGGAATTGAGGTGATAGGACTTCTAGTTTTTAGGATCTGGAGGATTTTACATACGTGCACACACAGGATCACATGCGTGGAAAATTCTGAGCCCAAAAAGGGTCGTCTTGGCCCTCAAAAATGGCCTGCAGGATTGGAAAAAATGAAAGTTATCGCAATTACAGCTCAAATTTTGATGAGCCGGCATATCACTTTGGTGTTCAGGTCCTTGGTGCCCCACCCATGTATGGATACACTAGGGTGTTAGGCCAACTCTCGCGAAGAAACGGTGATCAAAGAAAATACAAAAATCAACCTAGAGTCCGAATTGATCGAGACTCTCAAAGCAAGTGAGAACAAGCACCGATTTCGTCGTTTTCATAGGCGTTGGAAAGCTATTGGGGAATTGAGGTGATAGGACTTCTAGTTTTTACGATCTAGAGGATTTTACATACGTGCACACATAGGATCACGTGCGTGGAAAATTCTGAGCCCAAAAAGGGTCGTCTTGGCCCTAAAAAATGGCCTGCAAGATTGGAAAAAATGAAAGTTATCGCAATTACAGCTCAAATTTTGATGAGCCGGCATATCACTTTGGTGTTCAGGTCCTGGGCGCCTCACCCATGTATGGATACAATAGGGTGTTAGGCCAACTCTCGCGAAGAAACGGTGATCAAAGAAAATACAAAAATCAACCTAGAGTCCGAATTGATCGAGACTCTCAAAGCAAGTGAGAACAAGCTCCGATTTCGTCATTTTCATAGGCGTTGGAAAGCTATTGGGGAATTGAGGTGATAGGACTTCTAGTTTTTACGATCTGGAGGATTTTACATACGTGCACACATAGATCACATGCGTGGAAAATTCTGAGCCCAAAAAGGGCCGTCTTGGCCCTCAAAAATGGCCTGCAGGATTGGAAAAAATGAAAGTTATCGCAATTACAGCTCAAATTTTGATGAGCCGGCATATCACTTTGGTGTTCAGGTCCTTGGCGCCCCACCCATGTATGGATACAATAGGGTGTTAGGCCAACTCTCGCGAAGAAACGGTGATCAAAGAAAATACAAAAATCAACCTAGAGTCCGAATTGATCGAGACTCTCAAAGCAAGTGAGAACAAGCACCGATTTCGTCGTTTTCATAGGCGTTGGAAAGCTATTGGGGAATTGAGGTGATAGGACTTCTAGTTTTTACGATCTGGAGGATTTTACATATGTGCACACACAGGATCACGTGCGTGGAAAATTCTGAGCACAAAAAGTGTCGTCTTGGCCCTCAAAAATGGCCTGTAGGATTGGAAAAAATGAAAGTTATCGCAATTACATCTCAAATTTTGATGAGCCGGCAGATCACTTTGGTGTTCAGGTCCTGGGCGCCCCACCCATGTATGGATACAATAGGGTGTTAGGCCAACTCTCGTGAAGAAACGGTGATCAAAGAAAATACAAAAATCAACCTAGAGTCCGAATTGATCGAGACTCTCAAAGCAAGTGAGAACAAGCTCCGATTTCATCATTTTCATAGGCGTTGGAAAGCTGTTGGGGAATTGAGGTGATAGGACTTCTAGTTTTTATGATCTGGAGGATTTTACATACGTGCACACACAGGATCACGTGCGCGGAAAATTTTGAGACCAAAAAGGGTCGTCTTGGCAATCAAAAATGGCCCGCAGGATTGGAAAAAATGAAAGTTATCGCAATTACAGCTCAAATTTTGATGAGCCGGCATATCACTTTGGTGTTCATGTCCTTGGCGCCCCACCCATGTATGGATACAATAGGGTGTTAGGCCAACTCTCGCGAAGAAACGGTGATCAAAGAAAATACAAAAATCAACCTAGAGTCCGAATTGATCGAGACTCTCAAAGCAAGTGAGAACAAGCTCCGATTTCGTCATTTTCATAGGCGTTGGAAAGCTATTGGGGAATT
>LR738711.1:965738783-965754312 GCA_902687465.1 Secale cereale
TATTGGGGAATTGAGGTGATAGGACTTCTAGTTTTTACGATCTGGAGGATTTTACATACGTGCACACACAGGATCACATGCATGGAAAATTCTGAGCCCAAAAAGGGTCGTCTTGGCCCTCAAAAATGGCCTGCAGGATTGGAAAAAATGAAAGTTATCGCAATTACAGCTCAAATTTTGATGAGCCGGCATATCACTTTGGTGTTCAGGTCCTGGGCGCCCCACCCATGTATGGATACAATAGGGTGTTAGGCCAACTCTCGCGAAGAAACGGTGATCAAAGAAAATACAAAAATCAACCTAGAGTCCGAATTGATCGAGACTCTCAAAGCAAGTGAGAACAAGCTCCGATTTCGTCATTTTCATAGGCGTTGGAAAGCTATTGGGGAATTGAGGTGATAGGACTTCTAGTTTTTCGGATCTGGAGGATTTTACATACGTGCACGCACAGGATCACATGCGTGGAAAATTCTGAGCCCAAAAAGGGTCGTCTTGGCCCTCAAAAATGGCCTGCAGGATTGGAAAAAATGAAAGTTATCGCAATTACAGCTCAAATTTTGATGAGCCGGCATATCACTTTGGTGTTCAGGTCCTTGGCGCCCGACCCATGTATGGATACAATAGGGTGTTAGGCCAACTCTCGCGAAGAAACGGTGATCAAAGAAAATACAAAAATCAACGTAGAGTCCGAATTGATCGAGACTCTCAAAGCAAGTGAGAACAAGCACCGATTTCGTCGTTTTCATAGGCGTTGGAAAGCTATTGGGGAATTGAGGTGATAGGACTTCTAGTTTTTACGATCTGGAGGATTTTACATACGTGCACACACAGGATCACGTGCGTGGAAAATTCTGAGCCCAAAAAGGGTCGTTGTGGCCCTAAAAAATGGCCTGCAGGATTGGAAAAAATGAAAGTTATCGCAATTACAGCTCAAATTTTGATGAGCCGGCATATCACTTTGGTGTTCAGGTCCTGGGCGCCCCACCCATGTATGGATACAATAGGGTGTTAGGCCAACTCTCATGAAGAAACGGTGATCAAAGAAAATACAAAAATCAACCTAGAGTCCGAATTGATCGAGACTCTCAAAGCAAGTGAGAACAAGCTCCGATTTCGTCATTTTCATAGGCGTTGGAAAGCTATTGGGGAATTGAGGTGATAGGACTTCTAGTTTTTACGATCTGGAGGATTTTACATACGTGCACACACAGGATCACATGCGTGGAAAATTCTGAGCACAAAAAGGGTCGTCTTGGCCCTCAAAAATGGCTTGCAGGATTGGAAAAAATGAAAGTTATCGCAATTACAGCTCAAATTTTGATGAGCCGGCATATCACTTTGGTGTTCAGGTCCTGGGCGCCCCACCCATGTATGGATACAATAGGGTGTTAGGCCAACTCTCGCGAAGAAACGGTGATCAAAGAAAATACAAAAATCAACCTAGAGTCCTAATTGATCGAGACTCTCAAAGCAAGTGAGAACAAGCTCCGATTTCGTCATTTTCATAGGCGTTGGAAATCTATTGGGGAATTGAGGTGATAGGACTTCTAGTTTTTACGATCTGGAGGATTTTACATACGTGCACACACAGGATCACGTGCGCGGAAAATTTTGAGCCCAAAAAGGGTCGTCTTGGCCCTCAAAAATGGCCTGCAGGATTGGAAAAAATGAAAGTTATCGCAATTACAGCTCAAATTTTGATGAGCCGGCATATCACTTTGGTGTTCAGGTCCTTCGCGCCCCACCCATGTATGGATACAATAGGGTGTTAGGCCAACTCTCGCGAAGAAACGGTGATCAAAGAAAATACAAAAATCAACCTAGAGTCCGAATTGATCGAGACTCTCAAAGCAAGTGAGAACAAGCACCGATTTCGTCGTTTTCATAGGCGTTGGAAAGCTATTGGGGAATTGAGGTGATAGGACTTCTAGTTTTTACGATCTGGAGGATTTTACATACGTGCACACACAGGATCACGTGCGAGGAAAATTCTGAGCCCAAAAAGGGTCGTCTTGGCCCTCAAAATGGCCTGCGGGATTGGAAAAAATGAAAGTTATCACAATTACAGCTCAAATTTTGATGAGCCGGCATATCACTTTGGTGTTCAGGTCCTGGGCGCCCCACCCATGTATGGATACAATAGGGTGTTAGGCCAACTCTCGCAAAGAAACGGTGATCAAAGAAAATACAAAAATCAACATAGAGTCCGAATTGATCGAGACTCTCAAAGCAAGTGAGAACAAGCACCGATTTCGTCGTTTTCATAGGCGTTGGAAAGCTATTGGGGAATTGAGGTGATAGGACTTCTAGTTTTTACGATCTGGAGGATTTTACATACGTGCACACACAGGATCATGTGCGTGGAAAATTCTGAGCCCAAAAAGGGTCGTCTTGGCCCTCAAAAATGGCCTGCAGGATTGGAAAAAATGAAAGTTATCGCAATTACATCTCAAATTTTGATGAGCCGGCATATCACTTTGGTGTTCAGGTCCTGGGTGCCCCACCCATGTATGGATACAATAGGGTGTTAGGCCAACTCTCGCGAAGAAACGGTGATCAAAGAAATACAAAAATCAACCTAGAGTCCGAATTGATCGAGACTCTCAAAGCAAGTGAGAACAAGCTCCGATTTCGTCATTTTCATAGGCGTTGGAAAGCTATTGGGGAATTGAGGTGATAGGACTTCTAGTTTTTACGATCTGGAGGATTTTACATACGTGCACACACAGGATCACGTGCGCGGAAAATTTTGAGACCAAAAAGGGTCGTCTTGGCCCTCAAAAATGGCCTGCAGGATTGGAAAAAATGAAAGTTATCGCAATTACAGCTCAAATTTTGTTGAGCCGGCATATCACTTTGGTGTTCAGGTCCTTGGCGCCCCACCCATGTATGGATACAATAGGGTGTTAGGCCAACTCTCGCGAAGAAACGGTGATCAAAGAAAATACAAAAATCAACCTACAGTCCGAATTGATCGAGACTCTCAAAGCAAGTGAGAACAAGCACCGATTTCGTCGTTTTCATAGGCGTTGGAAAGCTATTGGGGAATTGAGGTGATAGGACTTCTAGTTTTTACGATCTGGAGGATTTTACATACGTGCACACACAAGATCACGTGCGCGGAAAATTTTGAGCCCAAAAAGGGACGTCTTGGCCCTCAAAAATGGCCTGCAGGATTGGAAAAAATGAAAGTTATCGCAATTACAGCTCAAATTTTGATGAGCCGGCATATCACAATGGTGTTCAGGTCCTTGGCGCCCCACCCATGTATGGATACAATAGGGTGTTAGGCCAACTCTCGCGAAGAAACGGTGATCAAAGAAAATACAAAAATCAACCTAGAGTCCGAATTGATCGAGACTCTCAAAGCAAGTGAGAACAAGCACCGATTTCGTCGTTTTCATAGGCGTTGGAAAGCTATTGGGGAATTGAGGTGACAGGACTTCTAGTTTTTATGATCTGGAGGATTTTACATACGTGCACACACAGGATCACGTGCGTGGAAAATTCTGAGCCCAAAAAGGGTCGTCTTGGCCCTCAAAAATGGCCTGCAGGATTGGAAAAAATGAAAGTTATCGCAATTACAGCTCAAATTTTGATGAGCCGACATATCACTTTGGTGTTCAGGTCCTTGGCGCCCCACCCATGTATGGATACAATAGGGTGTTAGGCCAACTCTCGCAAAGAAACGGTGATCAAAGAAAATACAAAAATCAACCTACAGTCCGAATTGATCGAGACTCTCAAAGCAAGTGAGAACAAGCACCGATTTCGTCGTTTTCATAGGCGTTGGAAAGCTATTGGGGAATTGAGGTGATAGGACTTCTAGTTTTTACGATCTGGAGGATTTTACATACGTGCACACACAAGATCACGTGCGCGGAAAATTTTGAGCCCAAAAAGGGACGTCTTGGCCCTCAAAAATGGCCTGCAGGATTGGAAAAAATGAAAGTTATCGCAATTACAGCTCAAATTTTGATGAGCCGGCATATCACTTTGGTGTTCAGGTCCTTGGCGCCCCACCCATGTATGGATACAATAGGGTGTTAGGCCAACTCTCACGAAGAAACGGTGATCAAAGAAAATACAAAAATCAACCTAGAGTCCGAATTGATCGAGACTCTCAAAGCAAGTGAGAACAAGCTCCGATTTCGTCATTTTCATAGGCGTTGGAAAGCTATTGGGGAATTGAGGTGAGAGGACTTCTAGTTTTTATGATCTAGAGGATTTTACATACGTGCACACACAGGATCACGTGCGCGGAAAATTTTGAGACCAAAAAGGGTCGTCTTGGCCCTCAAAAATGGCCTGCAGGATTGGAAAAAATGAAAGTTATCGCAATTACAGCTCAAATTTTGATGAGCCGGCATATCACTTTGGTGTTTAGGTCCTGGGCGCCCCACCCATGTATGGATACAATAAGGTGTTAGGCCAACTCTCGCGAAGAAACGGTGATCAAAGAAAATACAAAAATCAACCTAGAGTCCGAATTGATCGAGACTCTCAAAGCAAGTGAGAACAAGCACCGATTTCGTCGTTTTCATAGGCGTTGGAAAGCTATTGGGGAATTGAGGTGATAGGACTTCTAGTTTTTACGATCTGGAGGATTTTACATATGTGCACACACAGGATCACGTGTGTGGAAAATTCTGAGCCCAAAAAGGGTTGTCTTGGCCCTCAAAAATGGCCTGTAGGATTGGAAAAAATGAAAGTTATCCAATTACATCTCAAATTTTGATGAGCCGGCAGATCACTTTGGTGTTCAGGTCCTGGGCGCCCCACCCATGTATGGATACAATAGGGTGTTAGGCCAACTCTCGTGAAGAAACGGTGATCAAAGAAAATACAAAAATCAACCTAGAGTCCGAATTGATCGAGACTCTCAAAGCAAGTGAGAACAAGCTCCGATTTCGTCATTTTCATAGGCGTTGGAAAGCTGTTCGGGAATTGAGGTGATAGGACTTCTAGTTTTTATGATCTGGAGGATTTTACATACGTGCACACACAGGATCACGTGCGCGGAAAATTTTGAGACCAAAAAGGGTCGTCTTGGCAATCAAAAATGGCCCGCAGGATTGGAAAAAATGAAAGTTATCGCAATTACAGCTCAAATTTTGATGAGCCGGCATATCACTTTGGTGTTCATGTCCTTGGCGCCCCACCCATGTATGGATACAATAGGGTGTTAGGCCAACTCTCGCGAAGAAACGGTGATCAAAGAAAATACAAAAATCAACCTAGAGTCCGAATTGATCGAGACTCTCAAAGCAAGTGAGAACAAGCACCGATTTCGTCGTTTTCATAGGCGTTGGAAAGCTATTGGGGAATTGAGGTGATAGGACTTCTAGTTTTTATGATCTGGAGGATTTTACATACGTGCACACACAGGATCACGTGCATGGAAAATTCTAAGCCCAAAAAGGGTCGTCTTGGCCCTCAAAAATGGCTTGCAGGATTGGAAAAAATGAAAGTTATCGCAATTACAGCTCAAATTTTGATGAGCCGGCATATCACTTTGGTGTTCAGGTCCTGGGGGCCGCACCCATGTATGGATACAATAGGGTGTTAGGCCAACTCTCGCGAAGAAACGGTGATCAAAGAAAATACAAAAATCAACCTAGAGTCCGAATTGATCGAGACTCTCAAAGCAAGTGAGAACAAGCTCCGATTTCGTCATTTTCATAGGCGTTAGAAAGCTATTCGGGAATTTAGGTGATAGGACTTGTAGTTTTTACGATCTGGAGGATTTTACATACGTGCACACACAGGATCACGTGCGCGGAAAATTTTGAGACCAAAAAGGGTCGTCTTGGCCCTCAAAAATGGCCTGCAGGATTGGAAAAAATGAAATTTATCGCAATTACAGCTCAAATTTTGATGAGCCGGCATATCACTTTGGTGTTCAGGTCCTTGGCGCCCCACCCATGTATGGATACAATAGGGTGTTAGGCCAACTCTCGCGAAGAAACGGTGATCAAAGAAAATACAAAAATCAACCTCGAGTCCGAATTGATCGAGACTCTCAAAGCAAGTGAGAACAAGCACCGATTTCGTCGTTTTCATAGGCGTTGGAAAGCTATTGGGGAATTGAGGTGATAGGACTTCTAGTTTTTACGATCTGGAGGATTTTACATACGTGCACACACAGGATCACGTGCGTGGAAAATTCTGAGCCCAAAAAGGGTCGTCTTGGCCCTAAAAAATGGCCTGCAGGATTGGAAAAAAAGAAAGTTATCGCAATTACATCTCAAATTTTGATGAGCCGGCATATCACTTTGGTGTTCAGGTCCTGGGCGCCCCACCCATGTATGGATACAATAGGGTGTTAGGCAAACTCTCGCGAAGAAACGGTGATCAAAGAAAATACAAAAATCAACCTAGAGTCCGAATTGATCGAGACTCTCAAAGCAAGTGAGAACAAGCTCCGATTTCGTCATTTTCATAGGCGTTGGAAAGCTATTGGGGAATTGAGGTGATAGGACTTCTAGTTTTTACGATCTGGAGGATTTTACATACGAGCACACACAGGATCACTTGCGCGGAAAATTTTGAGACCAAAAAGGGTCGTCTTGGCCCTCAAAAATGGCCCGCAGGATTGGAAAAAATGAAAGTTATCGCAATTACAGCTCAAATTTTGATGAGCCGGCATATCACTTTGGTGTTCAGGTCCTTGGCGCCCCACCCATGTATGGATACAATAGGGTGTTAGGCCAACTCTCGCGAAGAAACGGTGATCGAAGAAAATACAAAAATCAACCTAGAGTCCGAATTGATCGAGACTCTCAAAGCAAGTGAGAACAAGCTCCGATTTCGTCATTTTCATAGGCGTTGGAAAGCTATTGGGGAATTGAGGTGATAGGACTTCTAGTTTTTACGATCTGGAGGATTTTACATACGTGCACACACAGGATCACGTGCGCGGAAAATTTTGAGATCAAAAAGGGTCGTCTTGGCCCTCAAAAATGGCCTGCAGGATTGGAAAAAATGAAAGTTATCGCAATTACAGCTCAAATTTTGATGAGCCGGCATATCACTTTGGTGTTCAGGTCCTTGGCACCCCACCCATGTATGGATACAATAGGGTGTTAGGCCAACTCTCGCGAAGAAACGGTGATCAAAGAAAATACAAAAATCAACCTAGAGTCCGAATTGATCGAGACTCTCAAAGCAAGTGAGAACAAGCTCCGATTTCGTCATTTTCATAGGCGTTGGAAAGCTATTGGGGAATTGAGGTGATAGGACTTCTAGTTTTTATGATCTGGAGGATTTTACATACGTGCGCACACAGGATCACGTGCGCGGAAAATTCTGAGCCCAAAAAGGGTCGTCTTGGCCCTCAAAAATGGCCTGCAGGATTGGAAAAAATGAAAGTTATCGCAATTACATCTCAAATTTTGATGAGCCGGCATATCACTTTGGTGTTCAGGTCCTTGGCGCCCCACCCATGTATGGATACAATAGGGTGTTAGGCAAACTCTCGCGAAGAAACGGTGATCAAAGAAAATACAAAAATCAACCTAGAGTCCGAATTGATCGAGACTCTCAAAGCAAGTGAGAACAAGCACCGATTTCGTCGTTTTCATAGGCGTTGGAAAGCTATTGGGGAATTGAGGTGATAGGACTTCTAGTTTTTACGATCTGGAGGATTTTACATACGTGCACACACAGGATCACGTGCGTGGAAAATTCTGAGCCCAAAAAGGGTCGTCTTGGCCCTCAAAAATGGCCTGCAGGATTGGAAAAAATGAAAGTTATCGCAATTACAGCTCAAATTTTGATGAGCCGGCATATCACTTTTGTGTTCAGGTCCTGGGCGCCCCACCCATGTATGGATACAATAGGGTGTTAGGCCAACTCTCGCGAAGAAACGGTGATCAAAGAAAATACAAAAATCAACCTAGAGTCCGAATTGATCGAGACTCTCAAAGCAAGTGAGAACAAGCTCCGATTTCGTCATTTTCATAGGCGTTGGAAAGCTATTGGGGAATTGAGGTGATAGGACTTCTAGTTATTACGATCTGGAGGATTTTACATACGTGCGCACACAGGATCACGTGCGCGGATAATTTTGAGACCAAAAAGGGTCGTCTTGGCCCTCAAAAATGGCCTGCAGGATTGGAAAAAATGAAAGTTATCGCAATTACAGCTCAAATTTTGATGAGCCGGCATATCACTTTGGTGTTCAGGTCCTTGGCGCCCCACCCATGTATGGATACAATAGGGTGTTAGGCCAACTCTCGCGAAGAAACGGTGATCAAAGAAAATACAAAAATCAACCTAGAGTCCGAATTGATCGAGACTCTCAAAGCAAGTGAGAACAAGCTCCGATTTCGTCATTTTCATAGGCGTTGGAAAGCTATTGGGGAATTGAGGTGATAGGACTTCTAGTTTTTACGATCTGGAGTATTTTACATACAAGCACACACAGGATCACGTGCGCGGAAAATTTTGAGACCAAAAAGGGTCGTCTTGGCCCTCAAAAATAGCCCGCAGGATTGGAAAAAATGAAAGTTATCGCAATTACAGCTCAAATTTTGATGAGCCGGCATATCACTTTGGTGTTCAGGTCCTTGGCGCCCCACCCATGTATGGATACAATAGGGTGTTAGGCCAACTCTTGCGAAGAAACGGTGATCAAAGAAAATACAAAAATCAACCTAGAGTCCGAATTGATCGAGACTCTCAAAGCAAGTGAGAACAAGCTCCGATTTCGTCATTTTCATAGGCGTTGGAAAGCTATTGGGGAATTGAGGTGATAGGACTTCTAGTTTTTACGATCTGGAGTATTTTACATACAAGCACACACAGGATCACGTGCGCGGAAAATTTTGAGACCAAAAATGGTCGTCTTGGCCCTCAAAAATGGCCCGCAGGATTGGAAAAAATGAAAGTTATCGCAATTACAGCTCAAATTTTGATGAGACGGCATATCACTTTGGTGTTCAGGTCCTTGGCGCCCCACCCATGTATGGATACAATAGGGTGTTAGGCCAACTCTTGCGAAGAAACGGTGATCAAAGAAAATACAAAAATCAACCTAGAGTCCGAATTGATCGAGACTCTCAAAGCAAGTGAGAACAAGCTCCGATTTCGTCATTTTCATAGGCGTTGGAAAGCTATTGGGGAATTGAGGTGATAGGACTTCTAGTTTTCACGATCTAGAGGATTTTACATACGTGCACACACAGGATCACATGTGTGGAAAATTCTGAGCCCAAAAAGGGTCGTCTTGGCCCTCAAAAATGGCCTGCAGGACTGGAAAAAATGAAAGTTATCGCAATTACAGCTCAAATTTTGATGAGCCGGCATATCACTTTGGTGTTCAGGTCCTTGGCGCCCCACCCATGTATGGATACAATAGGGTGTTAGGCCAACTCTCGCGAAGAAACGGTGATCAAAGAAAATACAAAAATCAACCTAGAGTCTGAATTGATCGAGACTCTCAAAGCAAGTGAGAACAAGCACCGATTTCGTCGTTTTCATAGGCGTTGGAAAGCTATTGGGGAATTGAGGTGATAGGACTTCTAGTTTTTACGATCTGGAGGATTTTACATATGTGCACACACAGGATCACGTGCGTGGAAAATTCTGAGCCCAAAAAGGGTCGTCTTGGCCCTCAAAAATGGCCTGTAGGATTGGAAAAAATGAAAGTTATCGCAATTACATCTCAAATTTTGATGAGCCGGCATATCACTTTGGTGTTCAGGTCCTGGGCGCCCCACCCATGTATGGATACAATAGGGTGTTAGGCCAACTCTCATGAAGAAACGGTGATCAAAGAAAATACAAAAATCAACCTAGAGTCCGAATTGATCGAGACTATCAAAGCAAGTGAAAACAAGCTCCGATTTCGTCATTTTCATAGGCGTTGGAAAGCTATTGGGGAATTGAGGTGATAGGACTTCTAGTTTTTACGATCTGGAGGATTTTACATACGTGCACACACAGGATCACGTGCGCGGAAAATTTTGAGACCAAAAAGGTTCGTCTTGGCCCTCAAAAATGGCCCGCAGGATTGGAAAAAATGAAAGTTATCGCAATTACAGCTCAAATTTTGATGAGCCGGCATATCACTTTGGTGTTCATGTCCTTGGCGCCCCACCCATGTATGGATACAATAAGGTGTTAGGCCAACTCTCGCGAAGAAACGGTGATCAAAGAAAATACAAAAATCAACCTCGAGTCCGAATTGATCGAGACTCTCAAAGCAAGTGAGAACAAGCACCGATTTCGTCGTTTTCATAGGCGTTGGAAAGCTATTGGGGAATTGAGGTGATAGGACTTCTAGTTTTTACGATCTGGAGGATTTTACATACGTGCACACACAGGATCACGTGCGTGGAAAATTCTGAGCCCAAAAAGGGTCGTCTTGGCCCTCAAAAATGGCCTGCAGGATTGGAAAAAAAGAAAGTTATCGCAATTACATCTCAAATTTTGATGAGCCGGCATATCACTTTGGTGTTCAGGTCCTGGGCGCCCCACCCATGTATGGATACAATAGGGTGTTAGGCCAACTCTCGCGAAGAAACGGTGATCAAAGAAAATACAAAATCAACCTAGAGTCCGAATTGATCGAGACTCTCAAAGCAAGTGAGAACAAGCTCCGATTTCGTCATTTTCATAGGCGTTGGAAAGCTATTGGGGAATTGAGGTGATAGGACTTCTAGTTTTTATGATCTGGAGGATTTTACATACGAGCACACACAGGATCACTTGCGCGGAAAATTTTGAGACCAAAAAGGGTCGTCTTGGCCCTCAAAAATGGCCCGCAGGATTGGAAAAAATGAAAGTTATCGCAATTACAGCTCAAATTTTGATGAGCCGGCATATCACTTTGGTGTTCAGGTCCTTGGTGCCCCACCCATGTATGGATACAATAGGGTGTTAGGCCAACTCTCGCGAAGAAACGGTGATCAAAGAAAATACAAAAATCAACCTAGAGTCCGAATTGATCGAGACTCTCAAAGCAAGTGAGAACAAGCACCGATTTCGTCGTTTTCATAGGCGTTGGAAAGCTATTGGGGAATTGAGGTGATAGGACTTCTAGTTTTTACGATATGGAGGATTTTACATATGTGCACACACAAGATCACGTGCGTGAAAAATTCTGAGCCCAAAAAGGGTCGTCTTGGCCCTCAAAAATGGCCTGTAGGATTGGAAAAAATGAAAGTTATCGCAATTACATCTCAAATTTTGATGAGCCGGCATATCACTTTGGTGTTCAGGTCCTGGGTGCCCCACCCATGTATGGATACAATAGGGTGTTAGGCCAACTCTCGCGAAGAAACGGTGATCAAAGAAAATACAAAAATCAACCTAGAGTCCGAATTGATCGAGACTCTCAAAGCAAGGGAGAACAAGCTCCGATTTCGTCATTTTCATAGGCGTTGGAAAGCTATTGGGGAATTGAGGTGATAGGACTTCTAGTTTTTACGATCTGGAGGATTTTACATACGTGCACACACAGGATCACGTGCGCGGAAAATTTTGAGACCAAAAAGGGTCGTCTTGGCCCTCAAAAATGGCCCGCAGGATTGGAAAAAATGAAAGATATCGCAATTACAGCTCAAATTTTGATGAGCCGGCATATCACTTTGGTGTTCAGGTCCTTGGCGCCCCACCCATGTATGGATACAATAGGGTGTTAGGCCAACTCTCACGAAGAAACGGTGATCAAAGAAAATACAATAATCAACCTAGAGTCCGAATTGATCGAGACTCTCAAAGCAAGTGAGAACAAGCACCGATTTCGTCGTTTTCATAGGTGTTGGAAAGCTATTGGGGAATTGAGGTGATAGGACTTCTAGTTTTTACGATCTGGAGGATTTTACATACGTGCACACACAGGATCACGTGCGTGGAAAATTCTGAGCCCAAAAAGGGTCGTCTTGGCCCTCAAAAATGGCTTGCAGGATTGGAAAAAATGAAAGTTATCGCAATTACAGCTCAAATTTTGATGAGCCGGCATATCACTTTGGTGTTTAGGTCCTGGGCGCCCCACCCATGTATGGATACAATAGGGTGTTAGGCCAACTCTCGCGAAGAAACGGTGATCAAAGAAAATACAAAAATCAACCTAGAGTCCGAATTGATCGAGACTCTCAAAGCAAGTGAGAACAAGCTCCGATTTCATCATTTTCATAGGCGTTGGAAAGCTATTGGGGAATTGAGGTGATAGGACTTCTAGTTTTTATGATCTGGAGGATTTTACATACGAGCACACACAGGATCACTTGCGCGGAAAATTTTGAGACCAAAAAGGGTCGTCTTGGCCCTGAAAAATGGCCCGCAGGATTGGAAAAAATGAAAGTTATCGCAATTACAACTCAAATTTTGATGAGCCGGCATATCACTTTGGTGTTCAGGTCCTTGGCGCCCCACCCATGTATGGATACAATAGGGTGTTAGGCCAACTCTTGCGAAGAAACGGTGATCAAAGAAAATACAAAAATCAACCTAGAGTCCGAATTGATCGAGACTCTCAAAGCAAGTGAGAACAAGCACCGATTTCGTCGTTTTCATAGGCGTTGGAAAGCTATTGGGGAATTGAGGTGATAGGACTTCTAGTTTTTACGATCTGGAGTATTTTACATACGTGCACACACAGGATCACGTGCGTGGAAAATTCTGAGCCCAAAAAGGGTCGTCTTGGCCCTAAAAAATGGCCTGCAGGATTGGAAAAAATGAAAGTTATCGCAATTACAGCTCAAATTTTGATGAGCCGGCATATCACTTTGGTGTTCAGGTCCTGGGCGCCCCACCCATGTATGGATACAATAGGGTGTTAGGCCAACTCTCGCGAAGGAACAGTGATCAAAGAAAATACAAAAATCAACCTCGAGTCCGAATTGATCGAGACTCTCAAAGCAAGTGAGAACAAGCTCCGATTTCGTCATTTTCATAGGCGTTGGAAAGCTATTGGGGAATTGAGGTGATAGGACTTCTAGTTTTTATGATCTGGAGGATTTTACATATGTGCATACACAGGATCACGTGCACGGAAAATTTTGAGACCAAAAAGGGTCGTCTTGGCCCTCAAAAATGGCCTGCAGGATTGGAAAAAATGAAAGTTATCGCAATTACAGCTCAAATTTTGATGAGCCGGCATATCACTTTGGTGTTCAGGTCCTGGGCGCCCCACCCATGTATGGATACAATAGGGTGTTAGGCCAACTCTCGCGAAGAAACGGTGATCAAAGAAAATACAAAAATCAACCTAGAGTCCGAATTGATCGAGACTCTCAAAGCAAGTGAGAACGAGCTCCGATTTCGTCATTTTCATAGGCGTTGGAAAGCTATTGGGGAATTGAGGTGATAGGACTTCTAGTTTTTACGATCTGGAGGATTTTACATACGTGCACACACAGGATCACGTGCGTGGAAAATTCTGAGCCCAAAAAGGGTCGTCTTGGCCCTCAAAAATGGCCTGCAGGATTGGAAAAAATGAAAGTTATCGCAATTACAGCTCAAATTTTGATGAGCCGGCATATCACTTTGGTGTTCGCGCCCCACCCATGTATGGATACAATAGGGTGTTAGGACAACTCTCGCGAAGAAACGGTGATCAAAGAAAATACAAAAATCAACCTAGAGTCCGAATTGATCGAGACTCTCAAAGCAAGTGAGAACAAGCACCGATTTCGTCGTTTTCATAGGCGTTGGAAAGCTATTGGGGAATTGAGGTGATAGGACTTCTAGTTTTTACGATCTGGAGGATTTTACATACGTGCACACAGAGGATCACATGCGTGGAAAATTCTGAGCCCAAAAAGGGTCGTCTTGGCCCTCAAAAATGGCTTGCAGGATTGGAAAAAATGAAAGTTATCGCAATTACAGCTCAAATTTTGATGAGCCGGCATATCAGTTTGGTGTTCAGGTCCTTGGCGCCCCACCCATGTATGGATACAATCGGGTGCTAGGCCAACTCTCGCAAAGAAACGGTGATCAAAGAAAATACAAGAATCAACCTAGAGTCCGAATTGATCGAGACTCTCAAAGCAAGTGAGAACAAGCACCGATTTCGTCGTTTTCATAGGCGTTGGAAAGCTATTGGGGAATTGAGGTGATAGGACTTCTAGTTTTTACGATCTGGAGGATTTTACATACGTGCACACACAGGATCATGTGCGTGGAAAATTCTGAGCCCAAAAAGGGTCGTCTTGGCCCTCAAAAATGGCCTGCAGGATTGGAAAAAATGAAAGTTATCGCAATTACAGCTCAAATTTTGATGAGCCGGCATATCACTTTGGTGTTCAGGTCCTGGGCGCACCACCCATGTATGGATACAATAGGGTGTTAGGCCAACTCTCGCGAAGAAACGGTGATCAAAGAAAATACAAAAATCAACCTAGAGTCCGAATTGATCGAGACTCTCAAAGCAAGTGAGAACAAGCTCCGATTTCGTCATTTTCATAGGCGTTGGAAAGCTATTGGGGAATTGAGGTGATAGGACTTCTAGTTTTTATGATCTGGAGGATTTTACATACGAGCACACACAGGATCACTTGCGCGGAAAATTTTGAGACCAAAAAGGGTCGTCTTGGCCCTGAAAAATGGCCCGCAGGATTGGAAAAAATGAAAGTTATCGCAATTACAACTCAAATTTTGATGAGCCGGCATATCACTTTGGTGTTTAGGTCCTTGGCGCCCCACCCATGTATGGATACAATAGGGTGTTAGGCCAACTCTTGCGAAGAAACGGTGATCAAAGAAAATACAAAAATCAACCTAGAGTCCGAATTGATCGAGACTCTCAAAGCAAGTGAGAACAAGCACCGATTTCGTCGTTTTCATAGGCGTTGGAAAGCTATTGGGGAATTGAGGTGATAGGACTTCTAGTTTTTACGATCTGGAGGATTTTACATATGTGCACACACAAGATCACGTGCGTGAAAAATTCTGAGCCCAAAAAGGGTCGTCTTGGCCCTCAAAAATGGCCTGTAGGATTGGAAAAAATGAAAGTTATCGCAATTACATCTCAAATTTTGATGAGCCGGCATATCACTTTGGTGTTCAGGTCCTGGGTGCCCCACCCATGTATGGATACAATAGGGTGTTAGGCCAACTCTCGCGAAGAAACGGTGATCAAAGAAAATACAAGAATCAACCTAGAGTCCGAATTGATCGAGACTCTCAAAGCAAGGGAGAACAAGCTCCGATTTCGTCATTTTCATAGGCGTTGAAAAGCTATTGGGGAATTGAGGTGATAGGACTTCTAGTTTTTACGATCTGGAGGATTTTACATACGTGCACACACAGGATCACGTGCGCGGAAAATTTTGAGACCAAAAAGGGTCGTCTTGGCCCTCAAAAATGGCCCGCAGGATTGGAAAAAATGAAAGTTATCGCAATTACAGCTCAAATTTTGATGAGCCGGCATATCACTTTGGTGTTCAGGTCCTTGGCGCCCCACCCATGTATGGATACAATAGGGTGTTAGGCCAACTCTCACGAAGAAACGGTGATCAAAGAAAATACAATAATCAACCTAGAGTCCGAATTGATCGAGACTCTCAAAGCAAGTGAGAAC
>LR738712.1:0-30584 GCA_902687465.1 Secale cereale
GCAGCATCGGCGTTGGGTGGCAGAGGGTGCTCGATGAATTGGGTGACGCCGTACCGGATCAAGACCATGAGGAAGAACGACTTCCACTTGTGGTAGTTGTGGTCATCAGGATTGAGAAGAAATTTGATGTGGTTTTGGATGCTGTCACGAAAGATTGGGTGTTGGGAGGGAGTGGCGAGGGAAGACGACGACGGGGCAGTAGCGGTGAAGAGGGGAGCGAACTGGGAGGAAGTGGGTGCCGAGGTGCTGCCGAAGATGAACGGCGAGGAGGCGGCAGTGGTGGAGGGAGAGGTCGCAGCAGCGCCGCCTGAGCCGGAGAGGGAGCCCGGCGAGGTCACAGAGCTAGTGGCCGAGGACGTCGCGGCGCTAGTAGCCGAGGACGTGGCGGCGAGAGTGGCCGCGGAGGAGGAGGAGTCGACGGCCATGGCTGGAGCCTGGAGTCTGATACCAAGTTGAACGATAGATTTCTCATTCACTGTGATTGCATCGTTACAAGAGTACAAGATATACAGAAGTCAGCCCGTAGGAAGCGGCACGCAGGCCTGGGCACTCGGTTAGATCCTAAAATCTAGGAGGTTTACATACATACGTGTATACAAGCGTACAGGAGATACATGACATATTAACAAGTATTCCCTCATGCCTCCTAATCCTCAAGTGTGCATGTCCAGTTCCATCGAACAAACAATCTGATTCCCAACCACTTCATGTGACTATCACGAACCATCATTCCCGGTTGAATCATTGATGTTGTTTTTATGCGAGTGACACAGGCAAACTGGAAGAGACTAAAGAATCGTGGTGCCATTTTAAAGGCGACGCTGGAGAGAATGTGCTTGAGGCAGGTATCAGTATCAATGGATCTCCTGGTGGCATGAAGGTTGATGCACCGATGAAATTACAAGCGGGAGTACTCGGAACCCATGTGCGGGCGGGATGATGGTATCCTGGTGAGCATGCTAATATATTTTTGTATATATATGGGCGTTCTGGGCTCTATTCTATACGCACATTTCCTTGTGACTATTGATATAGGAGAGACCGAGAGAGCCAGTACGTTTTGGCCGATGGAGAAATAAATTGGTAAGCATAAATCCTTAGTAGTTAACACTACAACTATTCTTTTGTCTCTTTCTTAATTGCATGTTGGAAATTATTTGTCAATGTACTTTTTCGTAGAAATCCAAATAGCCTGTATACTACCAGACTATTCGAAACAGGCTTTCGACCCGCTTTATATGTAAAGCACCAACCTAACACAGTACATGGCCGAACGATACAAGGCGATGGGGTAGCCCTCACACGCCGATCCTAGGATCACCGGTTCACGCAAGACGCACGCGACTACGCTGCCGAAAGAGAGTACAGTAAGATCAGGGTGCAACGCCACACAACGCCCTAAACACCTAAGATCAGGGGAAACGACGTGAAGCGACGCCGCTGCCGAGTCCACCATGGACAAGGGTTTTCACCTAGGCCCGGTGGACCCGGGGAGACACGACCCTGTGGCTACCGACTGCCGTAGCCATGCCCGTGGTCTCTGGCTCCGATCTACCAGACAGAGGAGCGTAGCCCCGACCACCACCCTCGACCACCGTACCTGCAAGGAGATCCCACTTCTCGCGGGCACCACCCGGACCACGCCCACCATCGCCTACCTGGAGCCAAAGCACTGACCTGCCACGGCCCCAAGCTGGTCTGCCCAAACACGAGGCCCAAGTCCTCGCCATCGCCGCCAATCCGGACCTAAGAGAAGAGAGGAGCACAACCACCCGCACCCTACCGCCGAACGCCAACCACCGCCACCCATGCCGCAGTGGCCGCCTCACCGGCGAGCGCCACCACCCTACAGCCACCCTGCCGGACCTCCACGCCACAACACGAGCCACAAGCCACCACCCATCTACCACCAACGACCACCTCAACTGGGAATGGGAAGCCAACAGCCAAGCACAGCATGGGGTATCACTTGTCGAGGTTGGATCCGGGGTTTCCACCGAGCCCGTTCGCCACCGACTTTAGCCGGACTTGCAAGTCAGGCTGTGAATGGGTTAAAGTGGTCCGGTAACCTCCTTCTTTTTCACACGAACATTTTCAACACGTCAACTGTCCACGCTGCCCTTTTAAAGTAAAAAAAGATAAGTCATAACCATTGATCTGTCTTAAAAAACATAAGATTTTCTGGGGGTGTGTACTAAGTCACACCTATGTTTAGTTAATGTACATCAGCGGATACCGAAAAATTTCAAAATATTCTTCAGGATTTGGTCCGCAACAAGGCACTCATTCTCTCTCCTAAAAAAAATCTATCTCTGAAAACGGTCCATGTTGTATTGAGACATTGGCACGTATGTTTAAAATAAAGAGTCGTTGGCACGTACCACAAACTAACTTTGGGACCTGCTAAAAAAATACTCCCTCCGTTCCACAATGTAGTGCCTATAGATTTTTGTGAACGTCAAACTTTGCCAACTTTGACCAAGTGTATAGAGAAAACGGTCTACATCTACAATATCAAACATGTACATTCTGAAAATATAACTCACGATGTATCCAATGATGTGCAGTTGGTATTCTAGATGTACATACTTTTCTCTATAAACACGGTCAAAGTTTGTAATGTTTGACTTTTGTAAAAATCTATAGGCACTATATTATGGAACGGAGGGAGTACTAACTTTGGGGTCCATGCCTTAAAAAATCTATCTCTGAAAACGGTCCATATTGTATTGAGTCATTGGCACGTATGTTTAAAAAAAAGAGTCATTGGCATGTACTCCCTCCGTCCGAAAATACTTGTCATCAAAATGGACAAAAAGGGATGTATGTAGAACTAAAATACATCTAGATACATCCTTTTTTATTCATTTTGATGATAAGTATTTCCGGACGGAGGGAGTACCACAAACTAACTTTGGGACCCGCTAAAAAAAATACTAACTTTGGGGCAGTATATATCTCAAAAAAACTTTGGGTAGTATATTTGGAAAAAAAAACTGAACATGAGACCTGCTAAGACCGGACTGTGTATTGAGTTGGTCATTGGCACGTACCATACACTAATTTTGTAACTGTTTACCCCTAAAATAAGGAAAAAGCTTACCTTCTGCCGGCCGATCTTAAGCCCACGTCCGTCGGCTCCGTGTCCGTCGGATCATCTTTTGATCCACCGGCCGATAGCACTCGCACCCACGTGCACGGGTCTGCAGCTGAGCTGCTGTTTCAGAAACGCTTTCTGCAACAGAGCTCTTGTTGCGGGGCTCTATGGTGGTTAGATCCAGCAGCGGGGAGGCGGAGCACCGTGCGGCTGGGATGAAGGCGGCGGCTAGGCAACCGCGGTAGACCAATCGCGATGGCGATGACGACGGGATCTGAGGTCCTTTTTGCAACAAAGACCTTGTTTCACAAATAAAAAGTGTATTCGGTGGTGAAGTGTTTTTTGAACAAACGGGGTATATTTTTAGAAAGTTTCTGCAACACTGGTCTTGTTTCATTAGAAAAAAGCAAAGATTTTTTTCTGCAACAAAGGTCTTGCTTCAGAAACATAGGCCCTATTGCAGAAAGCGTTGAAGAAGCACACGATCTTAGAGCGTACAAGGCCAAAAATTACAACACGACGCATGTTTCAGAAACATAGATTCAGTTGCAGAAATCGCAAAGGAGTTTCCGGCGCGTGAGCTCGTCGCCGTCATGCTGGAGTAGAGGCCACACCTATTCTCAAAGTAGGCCCCCTCGGTGAGCTCAATTTGTGTCTGGTCCAACCATATGGTGTGCTCGAGTAGCCCCCGCACGCCGGCGGCGGGCAGATTTTGCGGTGGGTTGGCCGCGGTGCCGCGCCGGGTGCAACTCTGTCAGAGCCAGGGGCAGGAGTGTTGTTTCTGCAACAGAGTATTTGTTGCGGTAATAACAAGTGGGCATGCGGAACGCGGACACTAGATCGAATGACTATTAGCTTGGGTATCCGACGGTCATCGAGGCGACGGATAAAATTTAAACATCGACCGGTGGACGCGTAGTGTCGCCCCTAAAATAAGCTGTATATTCGAAGAAAAAAATAACCCGAACAGGATGTGAAAAATTGTAGGATGGCTAGAATATTGTGTTGTTGGTGTTGTTTTGATCTGACCCTCATATGGGGTATATATAGAATACACGAGGGGGTAGAGACTTGGCGTACAAGATAAGTAATACATGGTTTAAACCTAATCCTATCTCTATCTCCTTATCTCTAACTTAAACCCAGTTATATTCTAACATCCCCCCTCAGTCGTAGCGGGAGTGAAGCGGACGATTGCGACTGAATTTGAAGTCTTGCGCTTTCGTCGTCTTCTCCGCTGCGCCATCATCAACTGCGTCTCTGATGGGTTGGCACCTAGGGCGGTGACTGCGTCCCCTTCTGGTGCCTTCCTGCCTTCTCCTCTATTCCCTCCCGCAGTCACAGCGGGAGTGGCGTGAACGCTAGTGACGACGCGGACGCTGTTGACTGGAGTTGTTGCCGATGAGTTGTTGTCAACGTAGCCCTGTATGTTGATGTCGAGGTAGCCGATCATGGTGATGTAGCCGTGGTCAAGGTAGTCATGGTCGATGATGTATGATGAAGCCGCACAAAGCCGGAGGCGCAAAAAAAAATGCGCTATGACGGAGCTGCAGACGTGGACGATACACCTTGCGGATGTCAGAGGGTGCCGTCGGCGATGAGTCCGCCGGTTTTGCCAAGACCGGAGGAAGCCCATCGAGCACACATCGGTTTTGCCAGAACCGTGCGGCCGTGTAGGGTCGTCACTGGAGTGACGCCATATCGATGCAGTCGTGTTGTCGTGGATGACGCGGTCGATGCCGTTGTCGTGGTCGCGTCTTGCAGAAAAAATCTGTCAGAGGACGCTAGTTGTCCATCATGTGGATGAGGCGGTGGCGGTGTGTCGATGATGATGTTGGTGAAGACCATGTTGATGAAGACCTTGGCGATGAAGTGTCGGCGGTGCAGCGACATGTCGACAATGATGCATCGCTTGGAGGCGTCCCTCGTGGCGACGGGGTGTCGATGTCATGTCGTGCGGAAGAAGTCGATGAAGAATTGCACCTCGTTTCACACCGGCCTGGCGTGTGAACAGTGCATATTGAGGTCGCTTCTCGTAGGTGTGGTCGATGAAGTATGTTGGCTCGCGGACGGGCTAGTCGTACAAGTCGATGAAGTGGCACAGGGTCGATGCAGAGGTGTCGATCGATGGTGTAGATGTCGATGCAATTGCAGCAGGCCGGCTCGGTGTAGATGTGGTCGGCTTGGTGTATTTCGGCTTGTTGGCGCGCAGGAGGTCGATCGAGTCGGCCTGGTGGAGATCGCGTCCGTGCGCGTGCAGTGTAGTCGATGCAGATCGTAATTTGTAGGCTTGGTTCAATCGCTCGATGCAGTTTGCCGTCGCGGTGCAGATCGTTGTTGGCGTAGTCCCAAAACAGAAGTCGATGTAGAGACGACCCGTGTACGACCGAAGGCATGGCCGACGATCGGAGATCCGATCGATCGAAGGCGCCAGTACTCGTTCGTAGACGCGTACGTGTAGACGAGAGTGAAGCTTCATCTGAGTGCAAGCACGTACCTCGGGCTGCTGGTTGCTTGGTGTCCCGGTAGGCTGCGCATGCACATGGCCAAGTGCGTGAATCACATGCGTGCGCATCGGAGCACTGCGCGTGTGTGTGCATCCACCTCCACGACAAGCTCGCCATAGCCGTCTCTGTAGGTGCCAAGACAGCGCCGGCTTGAGTCGCGGCCGTATAAGCCGCCCATGCGGCCTGAAGTGATCTGGACGAGAATTTCTACACAACTTTCTCACCGAACCCGAGGGTTGAGGGATTTTTTGGTGGTGGCTACAGGAAACTAATCTACTGGAAATTCAAAATTTGTGAAATCTAACCTATGAATCGATCTAATCTATAGAACCGATCTCATCTTTGACGATCGGGTGCCCCGCCCCCAGGGAGAGGAAATTAATCTCCCCGGGGGCGGCGATCTGCGGAAGTGGTGGAAGGTCCTAGGATCGGCGTCGTTGGACAAACCGCTCTAATACCATGTGAAAAATTGTAGGATGGCTAGAATATTGTGTTGTTGGTGTTGTTTTGATCTGACCCTCATATGGGGTATATATAGAATACACGAGGGGGTAGAGACTTGGAGTACAAGATAAGTAATACATGGTTTAAACCTAATCAACCCTCTGACATCCGCAAGGTGTATCGTCCACGTCTGCAGCTCCGTCATAGCGCATTTTTTTTACAACTGTGCCCTCATAGGGGATCTTTTAACTGCATTTATTTTGGTCCGTGCGCACTTATCGGTGCTGGGTCACGGATGGGCTCGGAGGCCATCTTTTCGTCCGTGTGCACTATTTGGTGCTGGATCACGGGTTGGGCTCGATGGCCTCTTTTATTTGTGCTCTTTGGCATCTTTCACAGTTTACAGCCGATCCTGTGTTGGCACCTAGGGCGGTGACTGCGTCCCCTTCTGGTGCCTTCCTGCCTTCTCCTCTATTCAGGAGACGTACATGCATTAATCTTGCCGCTTTAAATTTAAATCCGAACAGATTTCAAAAATGAAAAACCCAAAGAGGAGATATCTGTGCAATAATCTTGTCGCTTTAAATTAAATTTAGCGTTCGTCATTCCTTTTTTTATAGCTTCCATATCTTTCCGTTGGTACGTTTGGGTCCGATACGATTTGATTTAAAATAAGAAGCCGACAGGAGGCCCATATCACTACAGCTGAGCACGCGTGACACTGTTCTCTAACTGCACCGATGTTCCCATAGTGCCTCGTATGTAGATCCAGCTGAGCACACATGCATATTTATACTCCGTCCGGTCCTTTTTAATTTGCACATTGGATTTGCCGGAAGTCAAACTTTGCTAAGTTTGATCAAATTTATATTATAAATTATTTGCATCTATAATATTTAATAAATATAATACGAAAATATATTCCGAGATGAATCTAATGATATTGGTGTTGTTATGTAAATGTCAATGATTTTTTATATAATCTTGGTCAAAGTTGGATGAGATTGACTTCAGACAAACCTAATATGCAGAGTAAAAATGACCGAAGGGAGTATTTATAAGAAGAAAATGTATGCGTGCATGTAATGATCAATTGATCTATCTAATTATAGATACTGCAAAGTAAAATAGTGTTTACTTTCCGTCGTTGTGCCAATGTGATTCCTATGCTGAGTTAATCGGAGCTTGTAATGTCATCGTTAACTTCTATTCTGCCTCTTCGTTGGTTCAGATTATGTAATTGTGGTGTCTGCGGAGAAACCTAGGAATCCACTGTAGGATATGATGACATAGCATCAAAGGGTGGCTTGTATTTAGGTTTTCTATTTCTTGATAGATGACCCAGCTAATGTCAAGCAAATCGTCTGGTCATATGTATGGTCGTTGTTTTCAGTACTCACTAGATTTTTTCAATTAAGCAGTGCTGGAATCAGTTGTAGGAGAACATTAGACTGTCGTCTTGCAACTAGCAACAACCACTACAATTTCAAAATGGTCAAGTTGGGAATTATTGTGTCATTGTGCCAATTAGTTAGAACGTAAAAGGTTCATGTATTCTCAAATTCCGTAGTTCATGTCTATTCAAGTGAGATCTGTACATACTTGACTATTCATATATGTTTCATATCGAAAGAAAGTGTCACGTATTCTGTGTGCTAAAAATAAATTAACAATATCATAGTATTGAGAATTATCCATAAAAAGGTAGAAAACTGGAATGACTTTCATAAAAACGATATCTTAGCTTGACATTATGTCGCTCTACTTCATTTATTAGGTTTCCCAGCACAAAATTAACTTCACTTAATCTGTATTAAAAGTGCAATAAGATAAGAAAATTTATATGCACTCAATTCTCACAAAAAAGGTGATTCGAATGTCCTGTTTGAAAAAATTAGTGCAAGTTAAGTGTAACTTGGCATATAGTGTTAAAATGGTGTTGTTCCAAAAAAATTAACACAATGGGAATTTGTATGTGCATAATCCATCTTCTGAGACAACAATTAGGGAAGTGAGGAGAGAATAGAAGTAACTAAACCGATAGTTCAATCTAATCACTGGAAATAAGAAGAAGAAGAAGAAGAAGAAGAAGAAGAGGAGGAGGAGAAAAAACTCGCTGTTACCAAATCGCGATGACATTGCCGATTTCATCCGCCACCCGTCCACCTGGCAAGTATATTAATCCATCACAGATAACCTAGGCCTCCTTGGAAGGCCCCCACTGCATGGACATCTCGAACTCAGCCATTTAGAGATAGCTGGATCGTGCTCTTTGTAGGTGAGCGAAACTAGGGAGAGCGGTGGTGATTTGATCTAGGAGACGAGGTCATTTTTCACGGGACGCAGTGATGAAAAAATTGAAACAGAATTAGCATTTGAGAATGAGTGGGTTTCATGAAAGAATACAAGAGAAAATTTGGTTCTTTATTTAATGTGCAGCTCAATGCAGCTGAGAATTCACAATCGAAGCATTTGTGATCCCAAAAACGATAAGTGCCACATGCACATCTTAGACATGTCAATCTACTAACGCGCCATGAATTTCTTTAACTAGAATCACAAATATCAATAGAAATAGTTTGCCAATAAATGATGGTACATAATCTTATATTGGTAAATATATGACATTGGTAACATGCACTAAAGTTATCTAACTTCAACTACTTATTTTTTATATATTTTTCATGTAAAAATAATACAGTTAGATTTGTCCATGGGCAATTGTTCATAATGATAAAAATTCATATATTTCTGTTAAACGTACCGTATAATCAAAGATATTTACTTTATAGTCGAAGGTGCATGCTTGAGATCATGTCGACTTCTAAAAAACAACTTATTTGCCCGCAAAAATTATATCTTTGTGTCGGACCTGCCACTGGGACAAACAATATAACAAGTTAAGTAGGTAAACTATGCATAACTAACAGATACAAAGCTGAAATTGCTATCCCACCGGAGGTAAAGATATTGGCACTCTATTAGCATTTTATGCAGAAAATGCTAAAAATATATTCATCCTGAAAATAATAAAATATTGTAGTAATATAGTTTATTTTCGAAAATTTAATATGGCTCATAGTACCATGTGGTAGTATTAGAGCATCTTCAGCCGTTGGCCCCCCAGGACACATAAAAATCGCCCCCTGGGGGCGAGCCGGCGATACAATCGGCGCTGGGGCGGTTTTGCGCCCAGTCGTCGCCCCCAGGCGTCGAAATTGGCCCACTTTGCAGCCCCATTTCGGCGAATAAAGGGCCCGTATGGGCGAGAATTTGCCCATATTCGGCGTGGTTTCGCCGTGTCTCGGCGTTCAATTATCAACACAATTATATCTTATCACATATTTCGTCACAGAAAAATCAAATACTTCAACAAAATAGTACAACAACAAATAGTTCAATACAAATTATATAGTTCAACAAATAAAAACTCGTATTTCATCACACTGCGTCCCCCTTGAGCCTCCATAGGTGCTCAATCAGATCTTTCTGCAGTTGATGATGCACCTGTGGGTCTCGGATCTCTTGACGCATACTGAGATAGGCAGCCCAAGTTGCTGGTAGCTGGTGATCAACTTCGGCTAGAGGACCCTGCCTGTAGTATGGTTCAGTGTCAAACACTGGGTCTTCTTGCTCGCTCTCGATGATCATGTTGTGCAAGATGACACATCAAGTCATAATCTCCCACATTTGATCTTTGGACCAGGTCTGAGCGGGGTACCAAACAACGGCAAATCGAGATTGGAGCACACCAAATGCCCGCTCGACATCCTTCCTGCAAGCCTCCTGAAGTTTCGCAAACCAGGCGTTCTTGCCTCCTGCCACGGGGTTTGAGATCGTCTTCACAAATGTCGACCATCTCGGATAGATGCCGTCAGCTAGATAGTACCCCTTGTTGTAGTGCCGTCCATTGATCTCGAAGTTCACCGTAGGAGAATGACCTTCAACAAGCTTGGCAAAGACAGGAGAGCACTGCAGCACGTTGATGTCATTGTGAGTTCCTGGCATACCAAAGAAGGAGTGTCAAATCCAGAGGTCCTGTGTGGCCCACCGCCTCAAGCACCACACTGCAACCGCCTTTGGCGCCTTTGTACATCCCCTACCAAGCAAATGGGCAATTCTTCCATTTCCAATGCATGCAGTCGATGCTTCCAAGCATCCCAGGAAATCCTCTTGCTGCATTCTGTGCTAGGATCCGAGCAGTGTCTTCTGCATTGGGTGTTCTCAAGTATTGTGGTCCAAACACTGCCACCATTGCCCGACAGAACTTGTAGAAACACTCTATGCTGGTGGACTCGGCCATGCGCCCATAGTCGTCGAGTGAATCACCGGGAGCTCCATATGCAAGCATCCTCATCGCTGTCGTGCACTTCTGCATGGAGGTGAATCCAAGAGCGCCGGTGCAATCCATCTTGCACTTGAAGTAGTTGTCGAACTCCCGGATGGAATTCACAATCCTGAGGAAGAGCTTTCGGCTCATCCGATAACGGCGCCGAAATGTTTTCTCGCCGTGAAGTGAAGCATCGGCGAAGTAGTCGGAGTAGAGCATGCAGTAGCCTTCGAGACGATGCCGGTTCTTTGCTTTCACCCCCCAGGCGCCGAGCCACCTCGCCGCGGCTTTTCATTGCTCGCCAGCAGCTGGGCGAGGTCGGCGAGCACCATGAGATGCTCTTCTTCCTGGACGTCGGCCTCGGCTTCCTCCTCCAGCAGCGCGGCGAGCGCTTCCTCGTCATCCGAGTCCATCGCCGAGGCAGGCAAATCGTCGAACACCTTGCGCTCGGTGGGCGTGTACCCGCCGCTAAACCGCTCCTCCGCGGCCGGAAACGCCCAGCTGCTGTTGGAGGGGCTGCCGCGGCGAAGCGCTGCTATTTTCCGGCGGGGAATGACTATCTAGCGGAGTAGGGCGGCGGGCGGTGCCGGGATATAGCCGAGGGCGCGGGGGGTGGGATGCGAGTCGGGGAAGAAAACCTTGACTTTTCCCCTGACGGTGTGGGCCAGGCGCGCTTTTCCCTTGCGTCGGAGCCCCCAACTGCTCCCCAGCGCGCCGGGTTCGGCCTGTGACCGCCGGGCGGAAAAAAGGGCAGAACTGGCGATTTTCGGCGTCCTGGGGGCCCGACTGGGCCGTTTTTTCGGCGCCGGCGCCGAAAAAGTGGCCTGGAAGGCCTGTTGGGTGCGCGGCTGGAGATGCTGTTATCTGAGCTGTTGGTCTACCTCGGGATTGATGCATGTAGGTGTATTCAGCAGGGTACCTGCAAATCCAAATTCAATATTAAACAGTGTCCCTGTCGCATGTCGTTACTCCATTATGGCGCCATGGTGCGGACCCAACGATGCTACACTTACGGACGGCCACAGCACGGAAACCATCTACGCGCGAAGGGGGAGCGAGCTGATTGGCGCTTAATTTTTCACTTTGCGACCGCGGCTCACATCGTTCTCTCATTCTGCCACATCAGAGCGTAGCCCGCTTTTCGTGAAAGTTGCCCGTAAGTGTATCATTTTCGGTGCGGACCCCCTCTCGTCCTCTACGGTCTCCTCCGTGAGGATTTTTCCTGAACCGGTATACTATCACAACTGTTCCGCTTCATTGAAGCAGTTTTAGCATGGTCCCTCTTACCCCCTCTTTTCACATGAGAGGTAAGAGTATGTAGTAGATCTGAGCCGTTGATCACATTAATTAGTGGTCGGATTAACTCTTACCTTCTTACCTCTCATGTGAAAAGAGGGGGTAAGAGGGACCATGCTAAAATTTGCCTTATATTAAATCCTGCCTAATCCCGTGCGCACACGTATCCCCATTTTCCCACTAGCTCTGTGGCCCTGTTTGGATACTCTAACTCAGTTAGAGGTTAGAGTTATATTCTAACCTTGAACTAACTCTAACCAAAGAGCTGTTTGGATGGTAGGGTGGGATGACAATAAATGTCTTTTCTCAATCATTTGACTACTCTAGTATGGGAGGGGTAACTTTTTTAACTAATTTTTTTAGTGGGCCTAGGAGAACTAACCAAATAAGCTCCTCTAGTGTGGGTTAGTTTTTTGGGGTGGGTTAGATCCAACTAACCCAAACTAACCCATCATGTTTGGATACTTTTGGGTTATTTGAGCCCCAACTAACTAAAACTAACTCTAACTTAGGGATCCAAACAGGGCCTGTGTCATGCTTCCGTCCCCGTGTTATAATTGTTGTTGTTTTCTGTTCTTCGCAACTTCGTTCGATTTACCTGCAGTCTCAGCACTACTCACGCGTACTCTGTGGAACAAAATAGCAAACCCATAAATCAGCGATCCTCCCATCCTGGACGAAACAGGTTAAATTAAATTGTCGCTCGGCGGCATGAACGAGCTTCGGCAAACTACGAACAAAGTGCATACATGCGAGCTCGCCGGCGATGATAATACTTCACGGAACAAAACTCCGTTACTTTACTAGTACATGCAAAAAATAATAATAATCCTCATGCATGCGCTAAAGAGTTACCCCTCCGTTCCAAAATATTTGTCTTTCTAGACATTTTAAATGGACTACAACATACGGATGTATGTAGACATATTTTAGAGTGTAGATTCATTCATTTTACTTCGTATATAGTCATTTGTTGCAATCTCTAGAAAGACAAATATTTAGGAACGGAGGGAGTACAAGTAGTACGGCGTACACTTATCTTTCTGGGGGCAACGAAAACATGAAATATAAAGTAAAAGTTCTGTAATCCAGACAAACACCAAACCCCTCCCGTCCATAAATCCGCAGTCCATCAACAGACACGACGAGGGATCAGTTCACAATTTCCTTAGGATGTCTCAATCCCTCTTTTACAGACATTTTCTTCCGCGCAAACACATGGCCGTACACACCGCGGACGCGCGCCGCCTCAACTACCAGTAGTTGTTGCAATGAAACTGACCAAACAGCACGTTGCCGCACCCTTTCGGAGGTGCCAAATTTTAGTACTAACCAATGAAACAAGTTTCTCCCCACCGCCAGTAATCGACCACGAGCGCCCTCACACTGATGATATCGTAACCAATAGCATTCCGACGTCTACTCCACGTCTCCACCACAAAGCACGCATGCCTAACTAAACTTCAGCATACCAGGCTAGCCAAGAATCACATCAGGAGCAAAGCACAACGTGGATTCAGTCTCACCAGGAGACCTCGGATCCGGCTTCACCGCCGACTCTGCGTACTCTGCCGGCCCGCCGTCCATACTCCAGTTGTCGTCAAGCTCGACGCCATTGTAGTGCGCAGCCACCGACCAATCCCGCACGATGCATTTGGAATGCAATCAGAGTTTGGGTGGATACCCCTGAACTGGATGTGGCGGCCTGGAACGGGATCCCCACGGTCAAAGAGTGGGGGTCGGCGGTGGTCCTTAGGCGTGGACATAGGAGGAAGGTGATTTCATCACTCATCATGCTTGTTACTTGGGAAGTGTGGAAGGAGAGAAACGCGAGGGTGTTCCAGCATGTATGTAGGTTGCCAAGCGCATTGGTCGAAGTTATTAAAGCGGAGGCGAGACTCTGGATTATTGCAGGGGCGAAGCATTTGGGTTCTTTGATGCCGCGAGAGTAGGACTGTCTTTTCTTTCATCTGTGTGAGGTGTAATGGGCCTCTGCAGACTTTGTTATCCCCCCTCTTTTTAATGAGATGAGGCAAAGCTTTTGCCTCCGTTTCAAAAAAAATCCCGCAGGACGCCAGCTCCCCTGCAACCAATCTCGCTCCACTCATCTGCACACCCAGTCAAGGAACACACTTCGCAGGTGAGGGAGGTCACCACTTCCGAGTGATCAGACCGCATCACGCCGTCGCGGTACGCCGCCAGCCCACAGGAGTAAGATGCTAAAGTGGAAAAAAAAAAACTAGACCACGGTCCAGAATCAACCTCGGACCCGTTCGGTCGGTCCACCTCCGCTTGGCCACGTAACCTGCGAGAGGGCCCAACCAAATAATCGTACGGTGTATTCATACCCGTTGCCCCCTTCCTACCTCTGGAGCAATGCTACACTTACAGGCATTTTTTTACAGATTAGATTGGAGAGAGAAGGGTCTCATCCATAAAATTCAGGAGGTGTAGATCAATTAGGCGCCCACACGTCTGTCCGTAGGAGAGATTCCGTAAACCTCCTCCGTAGCTGGAGCAATTTCGCTACCTCTGCGTCATACAGCCGGCGGGGGAATACCCTTTTCCAGCGCTCGCCACAGAACATTCAATGTCCCTCCCACCTACCGATTGTGTCCACCCAACAGACGAGGTAATGCTACTATATCGCTGCTCTCATTTATTTTATGGTACAATCAAGTAAAGAGTGTTTTATTTGGATTGGATTAGTTAGGTTAGATGTCTCACGTTTCATAACAAAACACAAAGTTTTTGATACGGTCCTAGAGTATGTCTCTCCGATCTATTACTCAATTATCAAATCCAGAGTACAAATTGGTAGCTAGGGTTGAATCGCCAAGAAGGGGATCGGGAATTAGAGCCAGGGGTGAGAGGAAGGATACATCGCCCAACGGCGCCGCCAGTTCTGTGATCTCTCGATACCCTAAAACTCACCCACTCCTGGTACATATATGGGTTCACTTGCTCCAGGTCGGTCCAGCGAAACGCGAGCTGGGCCTCTTCTCCCGCCCGGGCCTGGTCCGGGCTACATTGGAGTTGGCCTTGGGGTCCGTCGCGGTAGTTCCCGTGACAGTTTTGGTTCAAAATATTCTTAAGATTAATAAGTTCATATAATTTACAACAAATCTTACATCATAAAAATAATTGTGCACTTTAACAACTACATGTACTCATTTAATACCATATAGTACAAATGTTGGTAAAGTTACTAATATTCGCTTTGCTCTAAATTCATGAGACACTAATGTAACAACATACACCTGGGACAAGATTTGATGGGCTGAAATATAATAACATATTTAACTTACCTTCATTAGGTTGTTGCCTGTATACTTTAGAAAAGTATTATATATGCACTTAGTCTCATATTTGGTTGCAATTTACCTTTAGTCTAATGGAACAATACATGCATGGGTTGATTGCTGCATCCTGTTGGATCGCTTGTAGGCTGTAGCTGTTGGGCAGCAACTTGCGTCTCTATCTATCTGACTACTTTTCAAACTATATATCTACTATTTGTTCAGAGAAGAAAAACGAGCTATTTCTGGTACAAAGCCTCGTGTCCTCTGCCATTTCAACATTTTTCGATAAAGGCTGTCTTTATTTGACTCATAACGTAGCATCGATGGATACAGTCATAATGAACATACACCCAGCTTCTGCATAACTAGAATGCACACAGCCAACACGACACATACACACACACACAAATTGATCACGCCGGCAAAAAGCAAAGTCATACGAGACCAAAACTATACCTAGACGGAGAGAAAAATAAAATGAAACAACAATTGACGAAATATAGCAGTGACCATCAGCGCCAACCATCTCTTGACAACACAAAAACTACGACAAGGTTTTTCCAAAAACGATGCCTCCATGAAGGGAACGACGTAAATGCGTCGCCATCGCCGGATCCAACCACCAAAGGTCAGATCATGGTTTTCACCCTGAAGATCAAATCCGAGCAATGCCATCATCAGGGTAATGACGCAAAGAACGCCTCCATTACCAGGTCTCTCCAACTAGGGTCATACCAGAGTTTTCACCTCGGAGCTCAAGACTGAGTACTCGAGAAATACCGCCCAATCAAGTCAAATAGTGTTGTCTCCTCCACTTGCCTCGATCCCAATAGTTGCATACGTGCGCTGTCCTTATGACGAGCAATGACCACGTCCATACTGGTAGGCTGACGAGACTCGAGAAGAGCTACTCGCTACCACGCCCATCGGTTTTAGTTTGGGACACTCTGGAGGCCTGCACCATCCTCATAAGTGGCAGCCAAGGCTGATCTGCATGAGACGACAGCACCACTCACAGCCACTATCTTGTCGTCCTCACCTATGGACATAGATCATACAAGTTTAATCCTCTCAGGTGACCACCATGGCCGATGACCGCCCAGCAGCATGTTGGCTAGCTTCATGGCGCCACCTGACCTACCGCCGGAGCCCAAGCAGAAGACCACCATCACCGAAAACATTTCAGAGAGCGTACGCACCCCGGTCCAGCTATCTCGACCGTCCGTACGCGCAGGGATCCGCGTCGTCCTTTATAGTCACTAAAACAGGCATTGCCAGCCACGGGTATGTGATCAGCCTATGTTTGTTTTGAGGGACTGTGATCAGCCTATGTTGCAGGAGGCTACTGTACCGAAGACTAGCTGCGCACCCAGCTCAAAGACATATGCGTCTTGACAAATTCGACACAAACGCATGCAGTCATGCACCCAGCGCAGGGGGACAATAGCTGGCCCGTCCGAGGAGCAATGCTACACGTACAAACAATTTACAGGCTTTTACGGGGTGGGTTAACCTTGATTGGTCAATAGGTGAGCGGGGCGGCCCACCCCCCTTAAAATCAGGGGGGAAGAGGTTTGTGATTGGTTGTTAGATGAAAAGAGCGTGTAAAAGCTTGTAAATCTTTGTATGTCTAGCATTTTTGCCCGTCCGGGTGTGATGTTGCATCCGGGCTGCAGACGTCTCATAGCTTTTTAACCATTTTTGTAAGGAGCGTAAGGGGTTGCATGGGTAATGTTGTTTAAAGAAGAAAAACAGGTAATATTTTTCAGCGGGCGGGGCTTTCTCTGTCCTTTAATTTTTCTCTCTTTTTTCATTTGCTGGCTCACACGAAACTATTTTCATTTTCCTTTTTATATGTGTGGGTCACGGCTGCACACATATTGTGTGACACCTTCACAATAATGGTTACATGAGTCGACGCGGTCGAGACAAGCACATGACAGCACAAACACAATAATTATAACAACAATGGACATGTGGCGCCACAAATACAATCGGATAGATTATGCGAGTTGACGCGACATTGGCACGATAGCAATGTCGAATGCGGAGATGAGCACGGGACGAATACAAACTATGTGAATCGACGAGGACGTCGATGCGGCAAGGACGAGGGACGTGGAGACGAGCACGCGATACCACAGATATATGAATATAACGTTTAGACTATACGAGTCAATATGAACATCAGCATGGTAGACGCAGCGCAAATAGCGACGACGGTCAGAAAAACGAATAAGTGGCGCCACGGATTACAAGGAGTAGGCTCACGCTGACAGTTTTGATGGGCCACGCACATCATATGTTGCTATGGAATGCCTCACTTTAGATTTTTCTACCCCTAAAAATAAATAATAGAAAAAGAGAACAAGAAGATGGACATTTGCGGATACATTGCAGACTGCTCACACATCAAACGAGACGTCACAAAAGAACAAATATGAACAGGGGTCTAAGCCCGTGGCCAGCCTACCCATAGGTGCCCGTGGCCAGCCTACCCATAGGTCCTACGCAACTAGCAGAACAGGACATGCGAAGCACAGTAATGACCGTCCTAAACGTTGCAACCACGCGCATATCTCCAGGTATATGAAGCTCAGCCGACCGCCAGGATAACGCGGCCCGGATGCCTAAGCTCAAAAAATCCACATTCGATCATCTCCCATATATCTCCCTTGCTGGATGTGCATCGGCTGATTACTCCTCATCAAGCATCTCTACACTTGATTCAAGTTCACGGTAACTCAGCTCCACCACACTAACTCTACCTATTACTGTTCTGTTTTTCCCCCGAAAGAGGTGTTCTTGGTTGGGTCTTTCCATTAGAATTGTTGGCGTTTGTTCAAGATAATAATACATCGGTTTTATTTTGTGTGTCTACTTGTATTCGAAGCCACAGTTCTACTTCAGACTTATAGTTATTCTCTGCTGAGTGAATCCATCGTTTGTAGCATACAATTGTTGGAAATGTGTAAATGGTGCTGCTTCGTAATACAGAGGACTCATTTTAACTGCATGTTTCTCTTCAGTACCAGCTAAAAGCGTGAGCAAAGCCTGCAACTACCTCCGAGAGAGCAAGGGAAATCTATCTAGTTTTTGCGCTGGACTAAGGGTGATCCCAAGATCCATCTCTGATCTGATCCAGCCGATTCAAGGTACTTAGCTGATTCCAGCTACACCACACTTTCTAGCTATGTTTTTCTCTCTGATACCGTTGATCTTGTGCATTTCCGTTTGAATTGTTGGTGTTTGAGTTCAAGGTAAATACTACATTATTTTTATTTCAAGCCAAATTAGAGTGCACTATCTTCTACTCCCTCCATCCGAAAATACTTGTCATCAAAATGGATGAACGGAGATGTATCTAGACGTATTTTAGTTCTAGATACATCCCTTTTTATCCATTTTGATGAAAGTATTTCCGGACGGAGGGAGTAGTTTGCAAGCCACATTTTCCCTTTAGATTTGTTACTAGTCTCTAGTGATTGAATGTGATTATCCTTCTTGTTAGCATGAGTTTTTTTATGTGAAAAAACGAGGTAGTAATACATAGCACTAATTTCTATTTGCATGCTTCTTTGTAGTACCAGCTCAAGCGTGTGCGCACCCTGCAACCAATGGCGGGGGTTCTGGATGCTTTGGCATCCTACGTGACCAGCATGCTTGCCGAGATGGCCAAAGAGGAGGTGGCCATGCTAATCGGCGTATCCGATGGGATCAAAGACCTGAGCATCAAGCTTGGGGACCTCAAGAATTTCTTTGCTGATGCTGATAGGAGGAACATCACCGATGAGAGTGTGCGGGGGTGGGTGGGCGAACTGAAGCGTGCCATGTACCTCGCCACCGACATCCTCGACCTTTGTCAGCTCAAGGCCATGGAGCAGCGTCCATCCAAGAACATGGGGTGCCTTAACCCACTCCTCTTCTGCTTACGAAATCCTCTCCACTCCCATGACATCGGCACCCGCATCAAGGCATTGAACAAGGAGCTGGATAGCATCTGCGAGCGGGGCAATAAATTTAAATTTGCGAAGCTAGAAGCCTACCAAGACTTGAAGGTTACTGGATGTCTTGCCACTGACCGCAAAACAGATTCATTAATGGAGCGGTCAGGTGTTGTCGGCGAGAAGATTGAGGAGGACACACGAGCACTGGTGGAGGTGCTTATAAGTGAGGGGGGCGGTGACAAGACTGGTCTGCACATGGTGGTTGCCATTGTTGGTGTCGGTGGGATTGGCAAGACCACCCTCGGGAAGAAGGTCTTCAATGATGATGCTATCAAAGGCAAGTTCACTAAGAAGATATGGCTTAGCATCACACAGGATTTCACCGATGTTGAGCTATTAAGTACAGCCATCACTGCTGTTGGGGGAGACCTGCCTGGAGGGAGTAGGGCTCTAAACAGGGCCCTACTTGTCAGTGCTCTCAAGAACGCCATCGAGAACAAGAAATTCCTTCTTGTGCTCGATGATATGTGGGGAATCGATGCATGGAACAAATTGCTAATGACTCCCTTTGGCTATGGTGGCCCCGGCAGCCGAGTCCTCATCACCACAAGACATGAAACTATCACGAGAAGCATGAAAGCTGCACACTGCCACCACGTTGACAAGTTAGGGCATGAAGATGCATGGTCACTGCTCAAGAATCAGGTCAGCACTGCCCCAAACTCAACACACACAGTGTTAATTTAACTTGAACTGGATTTAGATATGTATCTTTGTTGGACCAATACGTAGTGATTCCAGGTTAACATAGGGGAGATGAACTTTTGACTGCATGGTGTTACAATCAATTTAAACATAAGTTATTGTGTCCCTCCATACCGTTTATTGTGTCATTATGCATTTCTTTAGTTGGTTGATGACTAGTATTAGTTACTAATAATTGTTTGTCAGAAGAATAGTATGGGTACCACAGTAAACACCATGCAACTATAATGCCCTTGCCGTAAGTTTCACTCTTAACACGAGTTCACCTAAATACCGTTCACATATATTTACTTGTTTGTGTAAATAGTAATTAACTAGTAGTACCTATGATCCAAAATTTTGGTCCTTATTAGAATTACAAGACAAGCGTTTCTAACTTTGACCATATATAAAGAAAATACTATCATCTGAAACATCACTTATATTCATTATAAAACATAATTTTATACAGCAATCTGAGGCAACTAACCTGCATATAACTTCATGATCAATGTATCAACATCAGGACCATGCCGCGTCTTAAAAAACCTATATTCAGAAATGGATGAAGTATTCATGGTGTATGTGTGTACTTAAGCCTCTGCTTTTCATGATAATAAACAACACAGCGTACGAAATGCATATTAAATAAATGCATAATACGCATGTGCATGATGTGAGCTCCAGTATATAATAAATTAGCGAATGTCTGTAAATTTCTCTACTATCATTTAATATTTGGTGGTGCATAACTTTTATTCCTTATGAATATAGGTTATCTTAGGACTCGGGTCAGTCAACTATTTCAAAACATGGCCGTAACTCTAGATATTTTACCCACATTGATAACATGAAATTGACAGTACCACATCTGTGTGCAATATACTTTCATAGTGTAGTATTATTTTCTTTCATAGTGTAGTATTATTTTCCATTCAAGCTTGATTGAGAAATCATGTTCCACGAAGGAGTATTAGTTTGGTTTGTTCGCCACTTTATTATTGGTAAATGAAATAACTAGATAAGCTGATCACCACTTTTAGATGTTATGCTCCCCTTATTGAAGCTATACATTTAAACTGCTTGTAGGTACTCACTACAGATGAAAATGGACATGATGTTGATGTGCTAAAGCAAATTGGGTTGCAAATTGTAGAAAAATGTGACGGTTTACCACTCGCTATAAAAGTAATGGGGGACTTCTATGCAGTAAGGAGAAATCACGGTTGGCATGGGAAGATGTCCTGAATGATGACATATGGTCAGTATCTCCAATGTCAGATGAACTGAACTATGCAATTTATATTAGCTACCGGGATTTGCCCCATTACTTGAAACAATGCTTCCTGTACTTCTCCCTTAAACCCAAAAAGGTAGTGCTAGAGGTCAATGAAACTGTGTCCATGTGGATTTGTAAAGGATTGGTTCAAGGAAGTTCAAATAGCTTGGAAGAAGAAGGTAAAAAGAACTATAAAGAGCTAATATTAAGGAACCTTATAGAGGTAGATCCAACATTTCCTAGCCAACTTATCTGCAACATGCATGATATCATTCGCTCCTTTGGTCAATATATGGCTAGGGATGAAACACTAGTAGCTTACAATGGAGATACCGCTATAGAAAACCTTAGATCCTCCAATTTTCTTAGATTGTCTATAGAAACCAATGGAGTGGGATCAGATGAAATTGACTGGAGATATTTAAAAGAGCAGAAATTGCTCAGAACATTAATATTCAATGGAAACCTCAAAATTCAGCCCGGTGATTCATTGACTCACTTCCCAAGTTTACGTCTTCTGCATATAGAATCTGCAAATATTGCTGCACTAGTTGAATGTATTTACCAACTCAAGCACTTGAGATATTTGGCATTAAAGTGGACTCATATTTGTAGACTACCAGAGAACATCCATAAGATGAAATTCCTACAGCATATTAACCTTGAAGGTTGTGAAAGTTTTATGAAACTTCCTGATAGCATTATCAAGCTGCCAGGTTTGAGATATCTTGGTATGGAGGACACACCTATAAGGAGTATACCTAGGGGTTTCCGAGCTCTTACAAATTTGAGTGCACTATATGGGTTTCCGGCCTATACTGATGGTGACTGGTGTAGTTTGGAAGAGGTGGGGTCTCTTTCCCAGCTCAATTGTCTTTCACTAGAGGGCCTAGAAAATGTATCTAGTGCCTTGTTGGCTGCAAAGGCAAGGGTAAATGCAAAGAAACAACTTACCTATCTTGGTTTGAAATGTGGTGGTAGAGTGGGAGATGGGTTGGTCCAAGGAGAAGTCTCTGATTCTGAGAAGCAAATAATTGAGGCGGTGTTTGATGTGCTATGTCCTCAGCCTTGCATAGAACTCATCAACATAGAAAGATATTTTGGTCGTCGGCTCCCAGGATGGATGACGTCCACAGCTATGGTGCCCCTCGAGAGCTTGAAGATACTAGTCCTCGAGGATCTGCCTTGCTGCACCGAACTCCCAGATGGCTTGTGCAGGCTCCCGTATTTGGATTTTGGAGTGGCTACAAGTGAACGAGGCTCCAGCAATCAAGTTTGTCGGTCCTGAATTCGTCCAACAGTACAATCGGGGGCACCATCCTTCATCTCAGTTGGCTGCTACATTTCCTAGACTCCGGAAGTTAAATTTTTACAGAATGCAGCAATGGGAGGAGTGGGTTTGGGAGACAGAAGTGAAAGCTATGCCCTCCTTGCAGGAACTTCATATCGGTTCTTGCAAACTGGGTTATTTGCCTCCCGGACTTATGTCTCATGCAATGGCTTTGAAGAAGCTAGTAATATGGGATGTCCAAGGTCTCCACTCTCTAGAGAACTTTGTTTCTGTAGTTGAGCTCCACCTGTATGACATACCTGAATTGGTCAACATCTCCAATCTTCCAAAATTACAAAAGCTTGAAATCAATTACTGCAGAAAGCTCAAGACAGTGAAGGACATGGATGCACTCCGGAGATTCCAGCTGACCATTCCTTTCTGGGAAACTCAACTTCCATTGTACCTGCAGACTGTAAAGCCTAGTCACTTGCTGCTCATCTGCAACCTAGCAGTACTCACATCCATGGCTGAGGGTGAATCTAGCTCCGAGTGGGACAAGTTCAGTCATATCCAGCACGTCGAAGCTTATGCAAATGATGGAGGAGATGAGAAGAAATGGCACATGCTCTACACATCTGAATCCTGCAACATACAGACAAATATTCATCAGGTAATGCTTTGGGCTCTCTCTCTTTTTCAAATAATATTCTTCCTTAATGTTGTCTGTTCCATGCATATCTATTTTCATCAGTATGATACAGGATAGCTGAATATCTCTCCCACTGTTTTGTTTTGCTTGCCAGGATCGATTGGTGGAAGAAGAGGACTAGGCTGAAACTCCAGCGGAACGAGGAAGGACCATATGATGCAAGGATATATAAGTACGTCTGCTGTTACAACTTCTACTAGTTTTGAGTATTCTTACCTAATGCCATGACCATTGGAATCTCACATTTAGATGATGATCAAATACATGCAGGGATACGCGGAAAGCATCAGCTATAATGCCATATACACTTGCCTGCAGAGATTCAGACACCACACTAATTTATTGAGAAGTGTGACATATACACTTGTGAATTTAGAGATGCAAACTTCTTGGCGGACTATCTAGCTGGTGAAGAAACATGGTGACCTTGGCAAGGCTGTCCTTTGTTTAGTGCAAGCAACTACCGGAGTTTAGGCTACTCTGCTTTGCTCTGCTCTCTGAAAGCAGCTCAGGTTGCAGGTCAAGCAGCTGCGTTTTTCTTTTTCTTTTTTCGCGGGTGTCTTGCGTTCGTTCTTTGGAAAACTATGTTTATTTTTGATAGATCAATCAATAGTATACTGGTATTTCAGCTATTAATTTGTACTGGAACCACACAAATGACTGTCAGAAAGTGGAGTTTATTCAACCTTCCGGCTGCTGAATTGTAATTTTGTGTCATAGGAATTCAGAATCAGAGTGATGTATACTAAATTGGGTTAGTTCTGGACGGATGTTGTTTCTTCAATCAGTGCAATCAAATTAAGTTCAGGTTTCTTCTGGGGCTCTGTCTATGCTCTGGCCGGCAGCAACTAAGTTGGGTTACAAGTTCCGACTCGGGAACACTAAATACTGGTAGAAGAAACCCAATCAAAATGTACTAATGCTCTGCACCTTTGAGGCAATCAAACGGATGTATATCGAAGCGAGGCATCCTTTTATTTTGCCTTGCTCAATCTAATTGTCTGCCTATAAAAATGGAGCACTACCTGCCAGCCAACCAAACATAAACAGTAATTTCATCTTGTCACTAGTGGTACGTATTTTCAATAATTTCAAATGTGATCTTGATCCGTTGTTTTCAAGGTGGAAAATATTATAAACGTGAAGGATACATGATTGCCTGTTATGAACCTACAGTAATTCAGAGAGGGTTTATTGAAGATAAGATGACTACACGATGAACTCTAGAGATGATGAGGTTCGCTGCAAATGACTACTACGATGATCTCTACATAGCGTCTCACGGTGTCCCAACTTACTCTTTTGAGTATTTTCTGGAAGGAAAGCTGTTGGAACTTTGCCCACAGGATTGATAGCATCAAATCATAGCACAAGGTTAACTTTGTATTCTTAACTTAAAATCCTATGATAAACAATGGAGCGACTCAATGCTAAGTAGATAACTTTGTGTTCACTTTGTGTTACAATTTGCGAAAAGGACCGTTTTGTGGAAAAAACGTCTAAAATGGGTTAACTTTTTGTTGAAATTTGCGAAAAAGGCTAGTTTTGTCTTTTTTTTTTCACCTAAGCACGGGCTGCTTCTCCCTCTAGATTAATTAATTAGGTGGACCATCAAGCTAAGTTCGTAGGTTGCAATTAAGGGGTAGCAATTTGCATACGCGACATATCTTAATCCGGTCACTAGCTATTTATGTGAAATGCTAATGAAATCACTGTGTATGCCCTTACACTATTAGGAAAAAGGCTATTAGTAGCGTAGGTAAACTGGCTACTAGTACCGCAGGTAGCGCGACCCGCGCTACTAGTATCACGCTAGAACTAACTTCTTAGTAGTAGGGCGGGCGCACCCGCGCCCGCGCTACTACTAACCTAACACCAGTGCTACTACTAAGCTAACACCAGCGCTATTACTAACTTTACTACTAGTAGCGCTCGCTATTTCCACACCCTACTACTAACAATTTAGGAATTAAAAAAATAGAAGTTAGATGTAGTATTCATGCATGGTAATACGTCCACTTCAAACCAAACCAACGTCATAGAACTATCTCAACATTCCATTTAACATCAGGCACACACAACCATCATCGAAAGGTGGGTACCTTGCCTAGTGGTCCACCACCAACATAAACAGATCACTTCTCTAGGTGTATCTACCAAGGCTCGGAGTTCAGACGCGAATGTACCAGAATCTCCCTCCCCTGGACGGTGCCGTCGAGGTCCTCCATCTCGGCGACCTTCGGTGTCAAAATCACCTTGACGATCATTTGTGCGACGTGGCCACTGGGCTTCACGGCGAAGTCCGCCTCCAAGTGGTTGAAGAGCACAACACCCACCGGGCCGTGCTAGTCAGTGTCGATCACCCATGCGCCCACGTCGAGAAAGTGAAAACTTGTTAGAACGCAAATTGCATCAGTTCAACTAAATTGTACTATATTACAACTCACAAGACACATTAAGTTAAGATTCCATCTCATCTAGCAATTTAAAGGGGATCATGCTGAAAATATATGCTTAGTTCCTCACTGGCTATTCAAAGTTCAAACTAGATGTTCCAGGAACTCACATGTCTACCAACTTACCATGGATACCATTCTAGATTAGTATTGTCTATGATTAGTTACTAAATCATTGACATTAACCAGTGCCTTCTTCCGCGGGGGTCATGTGTCAACTGATTTCAAGTATGCTCTTGCAAGCTAGAAAGATGTTCAGAATTACTTGCAATCTTGTTTTTGCAATCTACAGATGTTCAGAATTACTACTTATCTAGTGGTACTAATGTTGAAAACAGATTATTAGGTAGTCTAGACTCTACATACACATATGTGATGAGCATTATGCATTCACTCTCCCAAGCTGTTTAGGATCATCAACCGAACTCAATCTGCACCTAGAAACTACGGAAATGATTATTTCTTGTCTAGAAAAGCAGAGGGGCCTAACCTACAGGCTGGCCTTTCCTAAGCTTCAAACGAATGTTGAAAACCAAATCAGCAAATAAACTTCCAATGTATCTGTATATAACCAATAACTTCAGGAGCATTCATTTTTGTTGCGAATCAGGAGCATCCAGCCATTAACCATTTTTCTGTAGCATTACAAGGATTCACAAGAACAAGAAGAGATGAACAGAGGATTGACTAGCTTACCTGCCGACGGGATTTGCTAGCTCGTGATCGCTTCGTGGACACCGTTTCCGTGGGGAGCTCCATCGCCTAGTCATGGAGGGCATGCTCAGGAACAACTATAGCAGCTTAAAGTGTTACTGATGAGCGACCTGCGTATCATGTCTCTTAAGTTAATGCACAATTATCATATCTCTTAAGTTTAGGTAAAAATAAAATAACAGATGATGGTTCATGCAGCTACCTCTTTGGACATGATATATTGGCCTGCCTGACAAGTAAGTCCGCTGCTTAATTTGCTTACTGCGGAGAATGACTAAAGGTTACTCTGTCTAAATCTTTCGCTGAGTGAGCACAACTTTTCATCAATAATCCAATAGAGTATTTTGAGATGTACCTTTAAAAAAAAATCACAGTGGAGCAACACATAGATTCCTCGTTGTACACAAAATAATGTACATGCTCTACATTCAGGCATAGTTTAAAACGATGAGAATTAGGATATCGAGGAACTAGCGGACACATGCAAGAACCTAGTGATGGCAACTTTCTATTTTACATACTGCGGAAGTATTAGAGGGAAGTAATGGCCAGTTTTTCCTTCTTGTGTGATAACGCAGACCATAATTCTTCTGTACTTCCATCCAGAGTTTTGCTACAATCATGAACAATTACCAAGCCCATTCTACCCTTCTTAGCTACAACTGTACATCCAACCAGTTCGTTACTAGGAATTCCAAAGGAAAAAGTACATGTGACAAGGAATATAGAAGAAAAAGGAGTATTACAAGGAAGCTTGCCATTTATGTATCCACACCGGGAGCAATGGGATAGCTTGCATTTGTTCCTCACAGTTTCATTGTAGTGAATTTGACTAGTGCTCCTGCTGTAGGTTGTCGCATCTTATTTAGATAATAGGATAAATTCTTGGGAGGTCTAAAATGGCCAAAAATAGCCAACATCAGCAGCGACAGTAGCATGTCAGATTGGAAACGTGCACCGTGTCCGTGTGTGGAAGACTCACCTGCGACGGCGACGCATGCAGACGTAGGCCATGGTTGACGTGCGTGAAGAGGGGCAGGGACGGCATGGCAGCTACAGCTATCCACAAAGTAGTAGTGCAGATTATACAATCCTCGTTACTACTATGGCCTATTCGCGGAACGGTTGGAGATATTTACTAGTAGCGTGTTTTTTTTATCACACACTATTAGTAAATATTTATTAGTAGCGCGAGCCAATATAGTACGTTACTAGTAAGTAGTAGTAGCCTGAGGCAATATAGCGCGATACTAGTAAGCATCTGTTTATAAGCTTTTTTCTAGTAGTGTTAATTAGCTCAAGGAGGAGACGGTCATTTTGGTATGACATTGTGTGCGTCTGTCTATAAAGTTCATTCTGGTTGATCTCGGCACAATCAAATTTCAAGAAACAACCAGACTGGTGGGCCTTTTTGTGTTACAGAGCTCTATGGCTTGAGAGCTTTTTCGTGGGTAAGCAGGTGGGTTAGAACATTTGGTGCCTATTTAACATTTTATAAAAAATAATAATATGAAAGCCACACCCAACAACGAGCTATTTGACCTTCGTAAACCTTATTTGCCAAGTTATACAAAGCAACAACACATGTCTTGCTGTCTATTTTTTTTCTCAGCAAACAGACACCACATATGAACATCTAAAACTTGTTAGTTAGCTTCAAATCCATAGATATGAGCATCTTAAATTCTTTAGTTAGCCTACATTGATATGAGGACAGCCAATTGAGTAGGGAGAATAGACAGAATACCATGTCAACATCACCATTAGTAGACAAGCACATAATCCATGATATATGTACATGGTACACCATTGCATTTTTTAGTTGAAAAGAGATCAGAAGCATCCTAATGAGTTACATGGACAGAATCTGATTGCATGTGTTTTAAACGTCCATTCTGGGTCGTGTCTTGATAAACACGTCCAATTCGTGTTTAATTTCTACCGAGTATAAACATGAACTTGAGTTGTTATACTCAAACATATAGTAAGGATAATCTTATAAGAACTGTACAGGCAAAAAGACCCATTATGGTTACCCTGCCACTGGCCCATCTCTTAGTAGTTTAGACCAACACACAAATAACATGATAGAGTACAAAAAACATCAGAACTCACTGACATGCATGGCACAAGCTAGCAAAAATAGAATGATTAGATTATTTAGAGACGCATCAATGCCAATCACGAATTGGACGGGAGCATGTTATCCGCTTGTCCAGCAGAAATTTAAAGAGGTGGTGCCTTTTGGAAACAAACCACTCCATCTTGATCCCATTCAACTCAATTTCTGATGTTACCTACAACACGCACTTGTGTCTTGTGGCCTTGTGGGCATAAATATGTACATCTGCCAGGAGAAATTATGCATGGTTGGCCATGGGCTATGTTTTATTTAGAATGCCAGGTCATAAATTGAAAATTTGAAAAAATTAATGAGATGCAAATCATTTTGTGGTTTGAGTGCTGCTCATTGTACATGACTGACTTGGTTGAAGTGAAGAAAAATAAAAATACCTCTTGGTTTTGGTTTAGCTCTCCTGCAAGTGGTAGCAATAGGGGTTTTTTCCCACAACTTGGGGCTGCAAGAAGAAGAGCCATCCATTTATGTTGTGCACGAAACAAACGCAGCTTTGTTACTGTATTCTAAAGAAAAAGTTCCAGAGATCTTGGTGCTCACCTAAATAAGATCGCAGAAGAAAATGTATCATGAGACATTCTACATTGCAAAAATTGGAAACTAAAATACTTGAAAACCTGGAGGCTTCTACAGCAGTAGACCTCAACCAAACCCCTCCATCACTATCAGCATTGTAGAATATTTCAAGCTTGTGAATCAAACAAAAAAGTAGGCTAACAATGCAAAGATATTTGTAGGTAAAATATTTTATGGTGATGAATGTCAGGATGACTGAACGTGAGCCGAAAGAAGATAAGAAACTGATGTATTGGGTTAGAAGAAATTTGCAACAATGGATGCTAGGAATTAGAACATACCAAGGGCATTTATTTACATTCAGATGTCGATTTTCAAAAAGAGTCTGCTCCCCAAATATAAGCCGAACCTTTAATTTCAGTATCTTTTGGATTCATGAAACGAACTCTTTTTGTGTATCAAGACGAGTGGAGTCAAATATTTAGAGCACAAGAAGTACGGTGAATAATCAACAATGATTCACAGCGAAATTGCATAGTATCCTCACCTGCTACTGGTTCCTGCCATCTACATTAACACCCGGGGCAACCACCGCCATGGCATCTTGTGGATCTTGTCGCCAATGACACAACCGTTGAGCATGATCGTAGATAACATATGCAGTGTCACCGCCGTCGGCTCATGCTTGACTGGGACAAGGTGTCCAAACAGGGGATTCCTCCCCAATCCTCATCCTGCACTTACAGATGACGAGACAAGCACATCATGAATTAAGCAACTATAAATGTAACATACACGGATATTAGTGTCCTAATCTTTGACCACATATCCCAACTGAATCTATAAGGTACACATAATCAGGAACACACGCATATACATGCCAAGTCCTCTGGTTTATCTGTAAGATGCTATAACTTTTTATACTCTGCATCAAGGGTCAACTGGCAAAATGTTCATTAAATCACTGATTTTTAAAGATGCAAGTACATCTGAGCCATTTAGTAGTATCAGCTATAACTACAAATTATAAACTAAAATGCATAATCATCTAGGAGTAGATCTCAAGGCGCAGTAATTGTTCAAGATATCCTTTTTTACAAGTGCCTGCAATGTTTATCCCTACACTAATAAGTCCAGTTTCCAGTCACAATTTTCAGACAAGTAACACTGCAAATCGACATACATTTTTATCCAGCCTGGAGCTTTAGGATCCATTGTGCCTACCGACTGCTTGGAGGCCAGCAGCAAGACCACCCTTCCAGCATCGGCCATGCTCTCCGCCGCACAGATCTGGCCATCCGCGCTAAACGCCGGCACCTCAAGTTGCTATGCCGATGGCCATGCCGGCAGCAAGGTCCAGGAATTGACACCAAAATCTGTACATAGGAAACAACACAAAAACCATATGGTGTCTATTAGGAGAAGATCATCCAAAAGAAAAATTAAAGAAGGCGAAGAAAAAGAAAGTGAACAACAGAAAACCAATCACCAAACACTCAACAAATAGCCAAAATACACCAACGAAATTCCAATGTAGCAACAAAAGAAACCATGATTCCTTCACGAAAAAAACCCAGCAAAACTCATTGCTTCCTCTCTATTACAATTAAAATAAATTAATTCGAACAAACAATACATGCTGCATTCTAGCCCCTAATATGATATTAGTAGTTTTAGTACTATTTCTAGACACCAAAATAGTCTGAACAATTAAGTCATTGGCTACAAATCAAACAATCCCTGCTCGATTTTGAAGTTATTTTAGCCAAAGATGAATTGAACATGAAAAAATCAAACAATATACAGATAGGAGATGGTACACCTGTGGATGGG
>LR738712.1:30651-49571 GCA_902687465.1 Secale cereale
GGGGGGGGGGTTGTGGGTTTTGTATGGTTAATTTAGGGGTTTCATATATTGTGTTAGCTAGCTAATAGAGAGAAGTGTCCTCTCTTATCTCCGTGCATGCTCATATAACAATGCATCATCATAATTAATAATAAATCATTATCGTCGTCGTCGTAATAAAAAAGTCGTACCCAGCATCATCGTCATCTCACAGCTTATACTCGTTGTCATAATAACAAGTCCTGCTCATCATCATCATCATAGTCATCTAACAACTTCTTAGCACATGATCATAAGTAGCCAGACTTAATTAAGTACACCCTCTCTAAGGTGAAATAGCATAAAATAAGATAGGCCCTGACTCTCCATTATGGAGAATGCAGATTATCATGTCTCCAATTATTGGCTTTCGCACAATGTCACTTCCATGTAGCTCTCTACGACTGACCATACATTTCTTCCAATCTTTGATTGTCAAGTCTTCATTGGATTTAGAAATCCCGTATGGACAGTTATGTGTAGGATGATGACCTGACGAGTATGGTAATAAGCTCATAACATTGAGGTCACCTTTCTGAAACATCAGATGAGGCACACAATGCATAGGGATTTTCTGTTGAAAAACATAGTAATAACTTCATAGTTAGTAATGTAGTTTAGTTTTAGAAGAATTTATGCAAAAGATGGTCGGCCACAAATCTTACCATGACATCTCCATGGATGTTACCGTAGCTCAACACATGCACTAGTGGCACATATTGACCATAATGTGCAGGAGTTTTAGCATAGGTATTGTAACGCTCAAAATAAGAAAGTAACGAGACAAGATGATTTTTCTTCTGACAAGTTAATTCCGCACCATCAGTGTAGTGGGTTATGTCTACCATGTTCCGTACTGTGACACCCCGAGACCGGTGCGCCAGGTGTCAGCCAGTTATTCGTCGTCGTTGCCATGTCATCTGCTTGCGTGTTGCATCTTGTCTTCTCATCATGTGGGTTGCATCATCATGTTTTCAAACTTGCATCCGTCTGAGTTCGCCCGTCCTTTCTGTTGTCCGTTCTGAGCCCAGACACACTCACACGTGCCCGCGGCACCTCCGAATATTTATTTTATGAGTGGCCGGAAAACGTTCTCGGAATGGGTTGAAACTTGGCGTGTGGTCTTATTATAGTGTAGACAGGCCGCCTGCCAAATTTATCACTTTCGGAGCTCGTTTGATAGCCCAACCGTTAAATAGCGGCACTAGTCGCCGGATAAAACGTCGGATGTTTTCGGTCTCTCAAAACCCCCCGCCGGGCCTCTCTCTCATCTCCCCGCAGCCCAATGCCTCTACACAGCCCACTAGGCCCAGCCTACTCCCCCCCTCCGCTCCGGTGCATTTGAATCGCGATCCGATGGCTCCGAAACGGCCTAAAAACTCCCCTAACCTAGCCCTTGTCTATAAATAGACACCCCAACATGCCAATTTCGACCTTCTCCTTCCTCCCTCCTCAAAATCAGCGCCAAACCCCTCCCCCTCCGCCACTTGGCCGTCGTCAAGTCATCGCGCCACTGTGACGCCCGGATAATCAAGCTACAGTAAACCTCTGCTAATGACGCCACGTCAAGCGGTTACTATCGATAAATTCACGTTAGTTTAAAACCAATCCAAATTCAATTTGAAATAAAGGCAAACAATAAAAGTTTTCAAATATTAAAACCAAATTGTTCTGGTTGTGACAAATAAATCATAAGTAATTTGGGTAGAGAATCCACATTTCTATAAAATATTTACAAGCACTAAAATGTTTCAAACTGTAGCAAAAACAATTATTTGAATGCCTTGCAAAATTATAAAATATTGAACTGTTTTAATTCAATGCCAAAATAATAGTGGCAGTGGTATAACCATTTATACTAACTTAGGTGCTAGTTGTAGTATTATATAAAACTAAATTAAAAAAGGAAAGTAAGCTAAAACAGAAAAGAAATAAAAGTAAAAGAAAAAGGAAATACAACAACAATAAAAATAAAGATCTAGGCCATGAGGAGGCCCACCCCATCCCACCTTAACCTTCCGAAACCTAACCCCCTCCCCATTCGCTCCCACTGCCCACCCACGTCGCCACTCCCCCCTCCCGAACCGATCTGGATCGGGATCAATCTCGCGCCCTCGACGCCCGACGCCGCCCCGCCGCTTGACGCCGGAACCTCCCCGCCGGACGGCCTTCCCTCGGGCGCACGTCTCCAACCTCCACCTCGCGCACCACTGCCCTTAACCATACGGCCCCAGTGAGCGCCTCCCTCTCCTCGTCTCTCCCTCACTGCACCTCGCCCGAGCACCGTCCCCGCTCACCACCATCGCCACCTCGCACTGCTGCCGTCCTGCTTGCCCGCGACGGTCGCGCCCCGCGCCCCTCCTGGCGAGCCCCGTCACCGCTCCCGCTGTTGCTTCAGCATCGCTTCGGCCTTCGGCAGCCGCCCGTGCATCACCGCGCCCGTGTGCCGGAGCTCTAGCTCCGGGCTGCTTCACCGCCGCCATTCCTGTCGTGCCCTGCCGCCGCCGCGCCTCCCGCCGGTCCCTGCACGCCGGCCCCGCTGGCTCTCGCCGCTCCGGCCGCCTCCGCCGCTGCCGAAGCGCAGCTCCACAACCCAGCCACACGCCACCGCCCGTCGCTCCTCCCAGCTGCGGTGCCCCCCCCAGCCACACGCCACCACCCGTCGCTCCTCCCAGCTGCGGGCGCCCTGTCGTGGCCGCCGGCCAGCCGGCGCGCGCCCGAGACCCGCGACCCGGCGCCCACAGCCCGCCCGGGTCCTGGCGCCCAAGAACCGTGCCCGAAACCCGCTAAGCCCCTGGTCCTATGACATGGGACCACACTACATAATGCATTAAAAAAAGAAGAAAAAGAAAAAGGGAAAATAAATAAATAAAAATATTAATTAATTAAGTAACTAACTTAATTAATATAATTTGATTAAACTTAATTAATCGTGTTTAGTTATCCTAATTAATCTGTTAATTAAACTAACTAGGTTAATTAGTTCACAGTCAATGTCTAGCGGGACCCACACGTCAGTTTGACCAGTCAACCCCCTGTTGACTGCTGACGTCATGCTGATGTCATGATGACATCAGTATGCACTATTCTGGATAATGTTGATTTATTTAATAATTAATAAATTAGAAAATGATTTAAAACTTTAAAAATTAATATAAAATAATTCGTAACTCGGATGAAATTTTTTTATATATGAAAGTTGCTCAGAACGACGAGACGAATCCGAATACGCGGTCCGTTTGCCAGCCACACGTCCCTAGCATAGTAAACATGCAACAATCACCTCCATTTCATTTGCCCGAAAACATCAAACACCGCGAATACTTTTCCGGATGTTTCCCCCCTTTGTCGGTATCACCTCCTACCGCGTTAGGTCACACGTAGCATCGTGTTTTGCCATGTTATGCTTTCTGGTGCGATGTTTGCATTATATTTATTGTTTCTCCCCCATCTTCTCTCCGATAGACATCGGGACTGAGACTGATGACGGTGCCACTATGATCGACTGCGTCGACGACGACCCCTCCTTCTTGCCAGAGCAACCAGGCAAGCCCCCCCCCTTGATCAACATATATCGCCTATTCTCCTCCCTCTTACTCTTGCATTAGTTTGCTACTGTTGCTGATTCGATAGCTCCTATTCTGTTGCATAGCCTGTCATTGTTGCTACAACTATTGATACATTTACCTGCTATCCTAATGCTTAGTATAGGATGCTAGTATTCCATCAGTGGCCCTACATTCTTGTCCGTCTGCCATGCTATACTATCGGGCCGTGATCACTCAGGTGGTGATCACGGGTATATACTTTACTATTACATACACATGATGATGATTCGGAGATGGGGGCTAAAGGGGCAGGTGGTTCCACACAGGTAGTGGTGGGCCTGGGTTCCCGATAGCCCCCTGATGGTTACTTTGTTGCGGAGCGACAGGATGGGTTGCGACCACCTAGGAGACAGGTGGGCCTGGCCCTGGTCATTGTCCGCGGTTATGTCATAATAACACGTTTAACGGGATCTTGGTATTTGATCTGAGTCTGGCCATTTGGCCTATACGCACTAACCAGATACGTGGGAATAGTTATGGGCACTCGACGTCGTGGTATCAGCCGAAGCCTTCTTGACGTCAGCGACTTAGCGGCGCGCGCCAGATTGGACTGGAAAGCCTACTCTGGTATTAGGAGAGGCTAGGTCTGCTTACCGGCCGCCCTCGCAACGTGCAGGTGTGCATTGGGCGATGGGCCCAGACCCCGTGCGCTTAGGGTTTAGACCGGCGTGCTGACCTATCTGTTGTGCTTAGGTAGGGCTGCGACGTGTTGATCTTCTGAGGCCGGGCTTGACCCAGGAAAGTGTATCCGGCGAAATGGGATCAAGCGTGCTGGGTTATGTGGTGCACCCCTGCAGGGAAGTTAATCTATTCGAATAGCCGTGTCCCTCGGTAAAAGGACGACCCGGAGTTGTACTCTGACCTCATGACAACTAGAACTGGATACTTAATAAAACACACCCAGACAAGTTCCAGATACAACCCGGTGATCCCTTTCCCACAGAGCAACGAGGGGAGGATCGCCGGGTAGGATTATGCTATATGTTGCTACTTGGTGAACTTTCCAGCTACCCAAGACGGAGGCTGCCAGAAGCTTTGATACTTGTTACTATTCCATCTACTCTCTTCTACTACTGCAAGATGGAGGTGTTCAGAAGTGTAGTCTTCGTTTGGATTAGCTATCCCCCTCTTATTCTGGCATTCTGCAGTTTAACCCACAGATATTACCCCCCCCCCTTTTGCACAGATATCATTGCATATGTAGTGTAGATCCTTGCTTGCGAGTACTTTGGATGAGTACTCACGGTTGCTTTGCTTCTCCTTTTCCCCCTTTCTTCCATTCGTCTCGGATGATGTAACTAGGTGGAGGAGTCCAGGAACCAGAGGATCCCGAGGATGTTTCTACGTGGAGTTCGGGTTCGAGGAGTAGATAGGAGGTCCCAGGCAGGAGGCCTTGCCTTTTCGATCGTTGCTACATTTGTGCTAGCCTTCTTAAGGCAGACTTGTTTAACTTATGTCTGTACTCAGATATTGTTGCTTCCGCTGACTCTTGTGTTTTGAGCTTATGTATTCGAGCCCTCGAGGCCCCTGGCTTGTAATATAAAGCTTGCATTATTTTAATTTGTGTCTAGAGTTGTGTTGTGATATCTTTCAGTGAGTCCTTGATCTTGGTCGTACACATTTGCGTGCATGATTAGTGTACGGTCAAATCGGGGGCGTCACAAGTTGGTATCAGAGCCGACTGCCTGTAGGAATCCCCCTTCCAAACTCCTTGGCCGAAGTTGAGTCTAGTCTTTGAAAAACAAATTTACTAACTTGTTGTGTGGCTTACCGGCCCACAACACCAATGGGTGGTGTTAGGATCTTTTATTCCTCTTCTATACTCTCGGACTCTGACCTCTTTTCTATTCGGGTTAAAAGATTTTACTAATTCAGACTCTAGGTTCTCATAACTAATTCTCCCAGAGAGCCCTCATTCCGGAAGATCACCTCCTTCATCAGAAGATTCTGAGGATATCCCTCGATGTTTTCCCGAGACCCTTGTGCTCATCGCCTTTGCAATTCACTGCCACCGATATATCCCTATGAATATCTGCATGCACTTGTCATTCTCATGATCATTCCTCGTCCCTCTTGTTATTACAAGATGCCTCGAAATATTCTCTGTTGTCTCGAGAATCCTTTGAGTTTACTGTCTTACAGTTTTATTTCACATGAAAACCCTTACGGTTAATTCCTCACATTTATCGAGGATCCGTTCTTCTAAATTGTTCATGTGTCTCACAAAATTCTTCAGAATACTTTTTCGATCATTCGAAAATCCTCTACAACCTGCTACTCTTGAAATTCTTGCCTGCTTGCATTATGGTTAATTCCATATGACTACTAATCTTCGTTAACATCCCTTGCCTTAGCATGCCAACAACTTGCCAAGTGGACAAATACGAAGACCGTATATGAGTCCACACGCGTATTCCGTATTCGGCTAAAATTGCCAAACTCGATGGGGCCTCTCTTAGAATTACTAATATTTTTTCCACACACGAGCCCAAAAATTAGCACCGTGTCGTGCTGTCCGGGGCTGGGAATATTCAGCTACATGTGCCGTGCCCTACGATCACCGTGCTGTCTGGGGCGGTGCTGGGAATATTCAGCTACATCTGCGGTGACCTACGATCAAGCCGTTTAACCATGCCTCCTATTCAAGCACCCGATTCCGCTAGCTTCAGCATCAACTATAATTACCACTCTCGTTACTCACTTAGCAAGAAGTACGTTTGCTCGATCGCAAATCACTCCACATTTGCTAGCTACGTACGTACATGGCAGGGACCAAGATGACTCCTGCTTTCTTGCTTCTCCTTCTCATTGCCGTAATGAGCAGCGTGGTCGCGGCCCGTGAGTTTGCCGGCGGCGAGGAGGCGGCGATGCAGGCGAGGCACGAGGAGTGGATGGCCAAGCACGGGCGGAAGTACAAGGACGACGCAGAGAAGGCAGGTACACCGGGTCCAACGCCGACGGCACCAAGAAGTACCACCTGGCCGTGAACAACTTCGCCGACCTGACCAGCGAGGAGTTCGCCGCCAGGTACACCGGGTTCAAGCCCGCGCCGCCGGGAACCAAGATGCTGCCGGGATTCAAGTACGAGAACGTCAGCCTATCCGCCGACGACGAGCAGGGCATTGACTGGAGGATCAGAGGCGCAGTTACCGGTGTAAAGTACGAAGGACAGTGTGGTACGTACCTACCAACTCAGTGCATGCATGCACGTTCCTTACCTCCTTACCGTGAGTAGTACTAGTATAGTACTCCCTCCGTCCCATAATGTAAGACGCTTTTTGACAGAGAGAGTAGAAAGGAAAGTAGTCCGTAAGTAAGCTTACACGGCGACGTTTGGTTTGCTACAGGATGCTGCTGGGCCTTCTCCGCGGTGGCTGCCGTGGAGGGCATCCACCAGATCACCACCGGCCAGCTGGTCTCCCTCTCGGAGCAGCAGCTGCTCGACTGCACCACCGACCAGAACCACGGGTGCGGCGGCGGCTTGATGACCTCTGCCTTCGAGTACATAGTGGACAACGAGGCATCACCACCGAGGACGCCTACCCATACCTCACGGCCCAAGGCAGGTGCGACTCCGATGCCACGCAGCCGGCCGCCACCATCCGCGGCTACCAGGTCGTGCCCGCCAACAACGAGGATGCGCTCGCCGCCGCCGTCGCTAACCAGCCCGTCTCCGTCGGCATCGATGCAAAGCAGACGAGCTTCCATATGTACGGTGGCGGCATCATGACCGGCGACGCCTGCGGCACAGAAATCAACCACGCAGTCACCCTGGTGGGATACGGTGTCCAGCAGGATGGGAGATGGGACAAGCTACTGGCTCATCAAGAACTCATGGGGCCAAACCTGGGGAGAAGGAGGCTACATGAAACTCCAGAGAGGCACGGGCGCCTGCGGCGTTGACTTGCTGGCATCTTACCCTGTCGCATGAACCTACGGATAATTAAAAATGGAGTAGTATATTACTAGTAGTAGTAAATTCTACTCCTATATATAGAATAAACACAACCTGATCAACCCCATGTGCTTGCTTTGAAGACATTATTAACTAGCTACAACATGAAATTGTTTTACTATCCAATATGTACGAATGAGACATTATTTGTACCATGTAGCCACCTTCGATATTGTACTCTATATGTTTCAAGAAATATAACAAAGGGACAGCTTCCCTCCTTTGTACATGTGATTCCACTACAAAAAATATATCATCTCATCATATTCCAGACCATCTTTCGCCAGAACATCATGGTCTTGCGTGAAAAAGTATGCAATCCTTAATTCCTTAATTCATTCAGGAAAGATGGACGGCTCTGCATCCATCAGTTCTTTCAGACTTCCTCCCCCAGGTCATAACAATGTAGAGCAAATTGAAACAGGGGTATAACTAACTTTACAAGGTTATCTTTATTTAATAGGTTCAGCTCGAAAAACTTACCTATCACGTGGCCAATGCAGGAAGCAAACACAAAGGTGGAAACTGACCATGGATCTAGTTTATGGTTTCAGTGATATATCTCTTTTTCAATTTTCAAATTGGTTAAAGAAAAAGAAAAATAAACTGTGATCTTGGCTTATTTTGGCACTGACTTGCGTTAGTACTGACTTGCGACATGATGAATTTTAGATCTACATTTTCTCATGGCATTGCAGTAAGATATATATACAAGACAGATACATGTACTTCGACAACGTTTTCAATGGATAAAATAAGTGCTGAAAACGAAAGTGCACATGCACAAGACAGTCTTTTCTCGCAAATACACAAGACAGTCTTTTCTCAGTGTTGGCTTCAAGTCAGTACCGGATAGGTGAGCTTGTTAAACGACACATATGGAGATCCTACGTGATAACCTTCGGCCCTCATGATGTCAACCGAACCTAGATAGATAGAGATAGAGTTTGTTCAAATAATCTGTTATCATTGTCACTAGATATCTCTCTATTCCATCCCTTGTTCTCCAAAATGTACTCGATGCCATCTGTACGCTCACCCAGGGAGTTGCACCCCTGGCTATTTAACACGAAGCCGTCGCCCAGAGCTAGGGTACGATGTTCTCTCACATGGTATACAGAGCCTAACTCTTCCCATCTAGTTTTTCCTCCTCCTTCCGCAACCCTTGCCATGTCCTCCTCCAGCACCACCTCCCCTACCCTCTCTGGCCAGATCACCGAGCGGCTTACCCGCACAAACTACATCCTGTGGCATACCCAGATTACGCCGCAACTGAGAGGGGCAGGCTTCTTCGGCTATGTCGATGGAAGAATGGCGGAGCCGGCCAAGATCGTCGTCAGCAAGGACAAGGATGGAAAGGAGGAGACCATCCCGAATCCACTCCATCCCATCTGGGTTCGTGAGGATCAGCAGGTACTCGGATATCTTCTGAAAAATCTCTCCAAAGAAGTCTTGGTGCAGGTGACCTCGATCGCTCATGCACACGAGCTCTGGACGGCATTGGCGAGCATGTTCTCGTCAACCTCGCTGTCCCGCGTCAACAACATCCGTGCAGCCCTCACCAACACACAGAAAGGGACGCATTCGGTGGCCTCCTTCTTCGCGCATATGCGTGGCCTCGCCGACGAGCTCGCTGCTGCTGGGAAGCCATTGCAGGATGATGAGTTGATCTCTTACATCCTCAATGCGCTTGACATGGAGTATCAGCCGTTGGTGTCTGCCCTTGATGCACGCACCATATCAGTCACCCTTGACTAGTTGTTCGCTCAGATGAGCAACTTTGATCAGCGGGTGGCCCTCTTCCAAGGAGCTGCAGGAGGCGGCTTCAAGTCTTCTGCTAACGCCGCAACTCGCGGCTGTGGCGGGAGCTCACATCATCGCGGGCCGCCCTGGAACAGCAAGGGAAAGGGCACCGGTGGCGGCAATAGCAGCGGCATCAACAACGCACGGGGCGGCGTCCGGCCTTCCTACACCAACACTAGAGGCCGGCGCAACAACAGCTCCAACAACAAGTCGCGTCCTGACATGGTCAGGTGCCAAATCTGCGGCAAGCCGGGCCACTCAGCAAAGGATTGCTCGTACCGCTATGAGGAAGACGAAGATGACTCATCTCAAGATGAGAAGGTAGCTGGAGGAGCTGATGGCTCCTATGGCGTCGACACCAACTGGTATGTCGACAGCGGCGCCACGAATCACATCACCGGCGAGCTGGAGAAAGTGACCATGCATGAAAAGTACCGTGGCAAGGACCACACTGCTGGTGGAGAAGGTATGAGAATTAACCATATTGGTCACTCAATTATCAAAACCCCTCACAAAAAATTCACCTTAAAATAATTTTGCATGTTCCTAGTGCTTCAAAAAATCTTCTTTCTGTTCACCGCATTACCATTGACAATCATGTCTTTCTTGAATTTCACCCTTTCTTCTTTTTTATCAAGGATTAGCCAACGAAGAAGGTGCTATATCGAGGTAGATGCGTTCGTGGACTCTATCCCTTGATTCCGGAGATTAGAAGATTGAATAAACAAGTGTTTAGTGCCACCAAAGTGTCTTCAACACGATGGCATGATCGTTTAGGACATGCATCTTTTTCTTTAGTTGAACGATTGCTTAGGAAAAATAAGCTCCCATATGTTGGAGAGCGTGACGTTGAAACAATTTGTGATTCATGCCAAAAGGCCAAAAGCCATCAATTACCCTAGCCAGTTTCTACAAGTATTTCTACCCAACAATTGCAACTTATCTTTTCTGATGTTTGGGGTCCTGCCCCCTCCTCTGTTGGTAGACATGCATACTATGTGAGTTTCATTGATGATTACAACAAGTTCTGTTGGATCTATCTTCTGAAGAAAAGATCCGATGTGTTCCAAGTTTTTCTCAACTTTCAAGCTTTAGTTGAATGCCAGTTTGATAGTAAAATTCTTGCTCTCCAATCTGATTGGGGAGGGGAATACGAGAAACTAAATTCTTTCTTCCGAAAACTTGGCATCTCTCATCATGTGTCTTGTCCGCATGCTCACCAACAAAACGGGTCTGCCGAACGCAAGTACAGACACATTGTAGAGGTTGTCCTAGCTCTTTTAGCTGGCGCGTCCATGCCCCTCAAGTTCTGGGATGAGGCATTTCTCACTGCCATTCATATTATCAACATGCTCCCGAGTCGTGTCATTAACAATGAAACTCATATGGAAAGACTCCTTCACACAAAACCCGACTACAACTCTCTTCGCATGTTTGGGTGTGCTTGCTGGCCCAACCTTTGTCCATACAACAATCGCAAACTCGTGTTCTGCTCTAAACAATGCGTTTTTCTTGGCTATAGTGCCAAGCATAAAGGTGTTAAGTGCCTTGATATTCCTACGGGACGGGTCTATATCTCTCGTGACGTGGTCTTTGATTTAACAAAGTTCCCTTTTTCCGATCTCATCCCAACGCCGGTGCACTACTTCGTCAAGAAATTCTTCTCCTCCCATCTATCCTTTCCGGTCTTGATCAAGGGAAAGATAATTGTGTTGATCAATCACTGACTAACTCTCATAACCATGCACTTGAGCTTTGTGATGATGCAGATGAAAACGGTGGAGAAAACGGTGCAAAAATCACCGAAAACGATGATGAAATCAGCCTACATTTTAAGTGTCCAGGGCTGGGGCGCAGATCCTCATCGGAGTCGGAGCTGCAGCAGCCCAGCAACGAATCTGCCTTAGGATCGTTGCAGCAGCAGGACAGAAGCTCATGGGAACCCGTGTCGCCTGCTTGGCGCGCCTCCAGCGACCCAGCGCCTGGCACGCGCCCCCCCTCCACTGGCTCAGGCGCGTACTCCGGCGCCCATCAATCAGGTGCCGACACGCGGGGTCGCTGGCCCATAGATGGGCCCCGCCACTACATCCGACGGCAACCAACCAGTGCCGCACACAGCAGACATGAGGCAGGCGCGGAGTCTCTCGCTGTTTCGTCTGGCGGCACACGATCCGGCGCGGATTCGCCCAGGCCCACGCCATCATTTCGCCATGATGGACCTCCAGTAAACCCGCAGCCAGGTGCGAGATCTTCTGCACCGGCTGTATCGCAGCTGCTGTAGACTGCTGTCACAGAAAATCCCATGGATTCATTCCCTGGTGCGACATGGGTGCTGGGATCTGCCTCGGGATCAACCGATGCAGCGGCTAGATCTTCTGCGCCAAGCAATACTACAGCAGCACCTATTCCTCCGCGTACATGTCTACAGAAAGGGGTAACAAAACTTGACAATTATACGCAAATAACAAAGTTCGGCCTGGTATGTTCAACAGGTGAACCAAGTACTCTTGCGGAGGCATTTAGTGATTCACGGTGGAAAAAGGCTATGGAAGAAGAATGGATGGCACTTCGGAAAAATAAAACATGGCATCTCGTTCCCCCACAGCACGGTAAAAATTTAATTGATTGCAAGTGGGTTTTCAGAATCAAGAGAAAGTCTGATGGAACTATAGATCGCTACAAGGCCAGAATGGATGCAAAAGGTTTTAAGCAACGATATGGCATAGATTACGAGGACACATTTAGTCCTGTTGTGAAAGCTGCAACCATCCGTCTTGTACTATCGATTGTTGTTTCCAGGGGATGGAGTCTACGACAGCTAGATGTACAGAACGCGTTCCTGCATGGTGTTCTGGAAGAGGAAGTCTACATGAAACAACCTCATGTGTTTGTAAGTAAAAGCAAGCCATTTCATGTGTGTAAACTTGACAACGCTTTATATGGACTGAAGCAGGCTCCTCGAGCATGGTACTCACAACTTAGTCAGGAGTTGCAGACACTCGGTTTCATTCCTCCTAAGTATGACACATCTTTGTTTATCTATAATAAGTCAAATACATCCATATTTGTTCTCATTTATGTTGATGATATTATTGTCACAAGTTCGTCTGATGAGGAAGTGACATGACTGTTGAACGATTTGAGTGCTGAGTTTGCTCTTAAAGATTTGGGAGACTTGCATTTCTTTCTAGGGATAGAAGTCAAGAAACATGGAAACAGTCTTCATCTCTCTCAGGAAAAGTATGCCAATTATCTGGTAAGAAGAGTTGGGTTGCAAGGGTGTAAGTCCTCACCAACCCCATTGTCTAGTATAGAGAAATTATCCCTTGCAGAAGGAGAACCTTTGAGTCAGGAGGATAGTACCAGATACAGGAGTTTAGTGGGAGCACGTCAATATTTAACTTTGACAAGGCCTGATATTTCCTTTGCTTTGAACAAAGTATGTCATTTTCTTCATGCTCCCACCAAAACTCATTGGACTGCTGCAAAGCGCATAGTGAGATATGTGAAAAATACTATGAATCTTGGTCTTACTTTCAGCAAGTCTACATCTACTCTTCTTAGTGCTTTTTCTGACTCTGACTGGGCTGGATGTCTAGATGACAGACGCTCCACTGGTGGTTTTGCAGTGTTCTTTGGTCCAAACTTAATATCTTTGTGTGCAAAGAAACAAGCCACTTTATCAAGGTCCAGTACAGAAGCTGAGTATAAGGCACTGGCCAATGCTACAACTGAGATTATTTGGGTTCAGTCCATGTTGAGGGAGCTTGGTGTGAAGTGCACTCAGGTCCCATGCTTATGGTGTGATAACCTTGGTGCTACCTATTTATCTGCTTATCCAGTGTTTCATGCCAGGACAAAACACATTGACATAGATTTCCATTTTGTCAGAGAAAGAGTTGCTAACAGGAAATTGGAAATTCGTTTTGTGCATTCTCGTGATCAGGTTGCAGATGGTTTTACAAAGGCATTGCCCACGAGGAATTTTGAGGAGTTCAAGCATAATCTCAACTTGACAAAGTTGTGATTAAGGGAGGGTGTTAAACGACACATATGGAGATCCTACGTGATAACCTTCGGCCCTCATGATGTCAATCGAACCTAGATAAATAGAGACAGAGTTCGTTCCAATATTCTGTTATCATTGTAACTAGATATCTCTCTATTCCATCCCTTGTTCTCCAAGATGTACTCGATCCCATCTGTACGCTCACCCAGGGAGTTGCGCCCCTGGCTATTTAACAAGAAGCCGTCGCCCAGAGGTAGGGTACGACATTCTCTCACAGACCTAATAGTGACTATGTCTAATTTTTTTTGTACATATACACATGAGACATGTGTAGGCGAATCTTGACAGAACAAAGCTTGCATAATCAGAGCGATCTATCATATCAGGCCACTGGGATGTACCTATGATGCTTCCTATCCTTCCACCAGCAGCATCACTTTGTTCTGCTGGTTGTGTACTCGTATTCCCGATGTATCTCATTCATACATAGTCTCCTAGTGATGAATCTGACAATTAACACTTAGCATGGCACCCAGCTGGATAACCTCAGTTGTGCATCCAACTTAACTTTCGCAACTAGAGATGTTAATATGCTAGGGAGCATAAAAAGGTCTAAGTATAAACTGCCAACTAGTGAAGGATGAACACAACTGAGCTGCTGTAAGGAGAGGCGAGAAATTGTGGTGCAAGGAAGGACATCGACTGGAGTGGTTCTCAACCAACTACTGCGCCGTGACTTTTATCCTATGGATGTGCCAGTGCAGAGAGAAGGTCTACAATGAATGCAAATGTACTTCTTTTATGCGTTCAAGGTTAATAATGGAGCATCCATGGATAAGAAAAAAAGGGAATCCTATAAGTGGAAGTTTTGTAGAGTATTCTCCCTGTACTTCCACGGCCACACAAAAACACATTTTATGCTGACAATGTTGGCATGGTATCATACAAATTATCTCAGTAGCTCCCCTCTAACCATGTAAATCAATTCAAATACTGAAGTCTACTTTGCAGCACCTATTGAGACCCTTTATGGTTGCTCACTATGTCAATTAATTTTTGAAATGAAGCAGCCATATACTAAATACGTGAATAGGATGCTTTCGATAGATGCAGCGGGAAGTATGCGTTGTATATTCGCGAATGCTTACATCTAAAGGTGATAAACGAATAGCCATGCATCCCATTTTCTATGTAAACGAATGCCAAGAGGGAAACTGGATAGAGGGACAAAAGAACAAAAGAAGTAGTAAGCAAATTGCAGGAGCATATTAAACATTTGCGTAGCAGAACTTCCACTTAGCCCATTAAAGGGACTGGAGATAATCATTAGCATAGCAAAAACTGTTCATAATCAACACGCTATTATTTAGCAAATATAGTTTGAAATTGGACGATGAACACGACAGCCCATTGTGACTAAACAACAGAGGCACGTAGTTATGAGGAGCATTAGAAAGCAGTTGACCCGCTAACTAATCATTATCGAATTTAATGCACTAGGAGTTGAAAGCATGCTCGAGCAAGACATCGACGGGTTAATATTTGCAAGTAAATTTTGATTAATTTTTAGATGTCTGTTCTAGGCAAGCGATGAAAGAACCGACCTTGGTTTAATGAAAAAAGTAAGGTACTCATTGATGTGTGATCACTCAAAATAGAGGTCCTGATGATACACTCTGCTTCCGCCCATGCGCTTCTAAAAAACGGAACTAATAGTAGAATGATGATATGGCCCAAAATTTTGTTGAAAAACTGCAAGAAAATAAAAAAAAAAGCGTAGGCCAACCTCATATAGCCGATTTAGAACTTTCCATTCTTCTTACAAAATCTCTTCATAAAATAATCGTTCAATGCTAATAACATATTCATCCAAATTATCAAGGAATGGGCAGCAACTAGAGACACATGACGGAGTCGGGGAATCGAATAGGGTTGGGCAGCGTGCCGAGACACAGAACTAGCAAACCGAGTGATGCCACATTGTTTTGCCATGAGGTATCAAGAGATTTTTTTTGATCTTAAGGAGTTTATCATGTATAGAAGATGTTTTTTCGTTGTATGTGGTAAGTACATTCACTTTTTGTATGCAATTTCTGTTGGTTTGTAAGTTTGTATCAAAATTATGTACTTCCAATATTATTTTGGAGGTAAGACCATTTTGTGAATGAGCTATACAAATCTCACTTTATTACATGAATATTCACTTTTTTAAGGTTTTTCTGAGAGTTGTATTTGTTTATTTGGTGTAGAATGTTTTTTGTACAACTTATTCATTTTATCAAAGCAGGCTCAAACCTAGGCAAGATTGTAAAGCTGATTTGTGAAATAAAACTATTTAGAAAAGACTTACAACAAGAGCTAGGATAACAGAGATGATTTATGAACATTCTTCATTCCAAATGAAAGGGGCATATAGATTCACTCACCTATAAATGAGAGCTAGGGGACTTGTGGAAAAATAGGTACGTACCGTGATTGACCAATGGAGCAATTATTTCATATGGAGCCTCTAGATAGGAGCACTTCAGTGCTACTACCTCCGTCCGGGTTTATTAGGCCCCTTTGTATTTTGGGCCCAAGTTTGACCATGTATTTAACTAAAAATATATAAAGTATATGCTACCCAAAGTATATTATTGGATTTGTATTTGAAAGAGGTTTTCTATGATATAATTTTCATGACATATATTTTATATTTTATTAGTTAAATTCATGGTCAAACTTCGGCTCAAAATGAAAGGGGGCCTAATAAACCCGGACGGAGGGAGTAAAAATGTACATACCATGAGTGTCATGGAGTAAGTCCTAGATTTAACCATAGACACACTTAATTAAATTTTCTTTTACAATTATGTGTGTTAGCCCGCTGTGGGCCACATAAAGACAGGGGCTATTGCAAGTCAAATACTGAGGAGACGCATAGGCCAACATCATGCGCTAGAGTTTATGGTCAGGTCTACTATATATCTTTATTCTTGCAGCTCATATTCCGATATTAATTGTGCAATGCCATGGAGGGTTGGCTGTAATAATAGATTTGTTAAATTTATGAAGAAACTACCGACAGTGCAGCTGTACTATTGCTTAGCTATGAAGTACTATACATTTTCCACCTAGCAACTTTTGCACGCCTATACCTCTCCAATTTCTTTAAAACAACATAGACATAATCAACCTATCTTGACTTCGTGGTAGTACCAACGTATTTTCAAAAAAAGTTATTTTACATACATGGAAACCTGATTTGCTTTAGCAGCCATTAATCAACTAAGTATTAGTGGAGGAACACACGAGTTCCCATGTAACTGTAATATGGACCTAACATTAATCATGCTCGAGCATGACATCAACATGTTATCTGTATGCAAATATTTTCTAGGGCTATCTTGCTACTTCTCGAGCTTGCGTTGTATTCCCTCGAAGAGGAAATGGTGATGCAGGACAGTAGCGTAAGTATTTCCCTCAGTTTTTTAGAACCAAGGTTTCAATCCAGTAGGAGACCACGCGCGAGTCCCTCGCACCTGCACAAACAAATAAGAACTTCGCAGCCAACGCGATAAGGGGTTGTCTATCCCTTTACGGTCACTTACTAAAGGGAGATCTGATAGATAGGATAGTGTGATATTTTTGGTATTTTTGGATATAAGAACAGAAAGTAAATAAAGCAAGTAAAGTAGATGAAGGTTTAATATGTTGAGAAAAGACCCGGGGGCCATAGGTTTCACTAGTGGCTTCTCTCGTGATAGCAGAATTCTACGGTGGGTGAACAAATTACTGTCGAGCAATTGATAGAAAAGCGCATAGTTATGAGAATATCTAGGCATGATCATTATATATAGGCATCATGTCCGTGACAAGTAGACCGAAATGATTCTACATCTACTACTATTACTCCACACATTGACCACTATCCAGCATGCATCTAGAGTACCAAGTTCATAAGAACAGAGTAATGCTTTAAGCAAGATGACATGATGTAGAGGGATAAACTCAACCAATATGATACAAACCACATCTTTTTATCCTCGATGGCAACAATACAATATGTGCCTTGCTGCCCCTGTTGTCACTGGGAAAGGACACCGCAAGATTGAACCCAAAGCCAAGCATTTCTCCCATTGGAAGAAATATAGATCTAGTAGGCCAAACCAAACCAATAATTCGAAGAGACTTGCAAGGATATTATAATCATACATAAAAGATTTCAGAAAAGAATCAAATATTTCTCGTAGATAATCTTGATCATAAACCCACAATTCATCGGATCTCGACAAACACACCACAAAAAAGATTACATCGAATAGATCTCCTCGAAGTTCGAGGAGAACTTGGTATTGAGATCCAAAAAGAGAGAAGAATCCATCTAGCTAATAACTATGGACCCGGAGGTATGTGGTAAACTACTCACAACTCATGGTGAGGCTATGGTGTGGATGTAGAAGAACTCCGTGGTAGATCCCCCCTTAGGCGGAGCTCCGGAACAGGCCCGAAGATGGGATCTCACGGGAACAGAAGGTTGCGGCGGTGGAATTAGGGTTTTCTCTGTTGCCTCGATGTTTTCAGGGTACATGGATATATATAGGAGGAAGGAGGGCATCGGGGGAGCCAGAGGGGGCCCACGAGGGTGGGGGCGTGCCAAGGGGGAGGGGGCGTGCCCTGGACCCTCGTGGCCGACTCCTTCGTTCCCTCGCGTGTTGATATCGTTCCACAAATCAATCTCCCGAAGGTTTCATTCCGTTTGGACTCCGTTTGATATTCCTTTTCTTCGAAACCCTGAAATAGGCAAAAAAACAGCAATCTACACTGGGCCTTGGGTTAGTAGGTTAGTCCCAAAAGTAATATAAAAGTGTATAATTGTAACACCCCTTGTATTAAGCACTGTGACACTATGCTAATGATGCCATGTCATCATCTCATGTCTAATATAATCACAGTGGTTCAACAAGTCAACTCAAATTTGCCCCTGAAAACTTAAATTCAAATTCAAGTGCAAAATGAAGTTGCTCCAAAAATTAAGGAAAAATGTTCAACTCATTGCAAATATTCCAAAACAAATGCTGTTGCTGAAAATAGCATCAACAGCAACTCCAAATATGGGCTAGGGCATTAAACAGTGTTATAACAGCACTATTAATTGCCTATTCATTTTTGTAAATTTCAAAAATGGTCCAAATTTGCCCAAACCAATTTTTGGGGTTGAGGTTTGCTGTAAAGCACTTGTGGGTCCAACTCTCACATTTTTCCTAAAGAGATTGGTGGCCTATTCTTTTCCTTTCTCCTCTCTGTGATTTAATAAAAATAAAGAAAACAGAGGGGAAAAACTTACCTGGCCTCTGGGCCGCGGCAACAGTGGGAGGCCCAGCCCACCAAGGCCTCCCTCACCTGCTCCCGCGCGCGTGTCGCCCCGACCATGGACGCGCCGGCGCCGCTCCGGCCAGCGCTCGACAGCGCGACGCCGCGGCCGCGGAGGCGATAAGGCCGACGCCAACCGCTTCCCCCTGGCCTATCCATCCATTTCCCCCTCCTC
>LR738712.1:74946-109298 GCA_902687465.1 Secale cereale
GGGAGGGAGGGATGGAGGGAGAGGGGTGTGGGACGGAGGGACATACCGGGGGCAACGGCGGCGGCGGTGGTTCGGGACGTTGGCGGAGCAGGGCAATGCGGGGACGACACTGGGGAGATGTAGGTGAGAGTTGAGAGGGAGACTGATGAGGTCGTGCGCTTAGAAGATAAGGCGGTCTTAGCAGCAGCGCGAGTGGCAGCAACCAACGCTGTTGCTAAGTGGGGCCGTGGAGTTGGGTCAGGCTGGCCACAGTAGCAGTGCCTGTGGATGACCGGGCGCTATTGGTAATGGGCTTACTTGTAGCACGGTCAGCTGACCCACACTACTACTTCAACCAGCCTAGTGGTAACGGCGGCACCCGCTTAGCAGTAGTGCATGGTACGTAGCCCACACTACTGCTAAATTCCACCAGCAATGTTTGTTGGCCGTGCGCGCTACTGCTAATTACCAGTAGCGGTGGCCAATTACCCCGTGCTACTGTTAAGGTTCTACCTATATGGTATTTCCTAGTAGTGATGTACTCCACCAAGAGAACTTCCCTACGAAGGAACGGGCGCGTGCGTGCAGAAGAAAGGAAGGTGGGGCGTGGCCGTGTGGGGGCTCGATGTGGTTTTTCGCTCCCATTTGTTTCGTTTCTTGTTTATCCCCGGCACACTAAAATCTATTGACCTTGTTTTAGCAAATAGTAAAATCTATTGACGTGGACATGCCGAGCAGGCGCTCCTTCCCCATATCTTATTGTGTTTGATGAGGCTGCAAATCAATGCGCATGATTCAGGCTGGTGCTCATTTATATATGTGGTCCTTCAAGTTGCTTAGCTCTAACTAAAACCTTTTTTTTTGTGGGTAAACTCTAATTAAAACTTAAACACAGGAAAGAAGTAACTTCACATTCATTTATTGGAGATCATTTCTCTCAAGTCGCACATTCACCTGATAAATAGTCTAGCCATATGTGGGAGTGGAGTGCTGGAACGAAGTGAGTCTAGCTAGGTGGGTGAAAGAGGATGCTGGAGAGCATAAAAAAATCAGGTGCTCGGTGGTAAGTTTAGATGGGAGTGGGATGCATCGAGAAAAAGAGGTCAACCTTACCAACACATGAAGCGATGTCCAAACGGTTTGCCCACGCATCTCATTGAGCATGTCACCATTGTCTCTCCTTGGGATGGTCAGAGTGGCCCGATATGCCGAACCCGTATGACGTGCAAGAGAGGGCGAGAGGCGACAAGGAAAACCAAGACTGCAGTACGACAATCACTTTTGCCAGCCATAGATGTCCAGTACGACAATCCGCTAGACGGCTGCGAAACGCATTGTTGATTTGCCGTAAAACTTGAGCGCAAAAAAGTGAAATTCACACACCTACTGAGACCACATGAAAAACCTATATAGAGGCGAATGCCATGGGAAATATGCATTGTTGTATAAAGATGTGAATGTATTTTCACACTGTGCCCGTTTTTTGTTGCTTAGATTGTGTAACGGATACATTTAGGCTTAAGAAGCAGTTTTTTTGTTGTAGAGTGAATGGTGTTTTTTAGTTGCTAGTTGGGGTTATAATTGCACCCGCATTGCGTGATTTTCTAGGAAAAGAAATTATGACTCTGGTGCACTCGTAGCTGATTCCGTTTTCATCTTGGTTCAGCATTTTTTTTTTCTATGCAAGCTTTTAGCTTTTCCGGTTGTCTTGCATGTTGCCATCACGTGCTTGGTGTAGTCTCGTGTTGGGATGGCGCTGCATCAACACGGTGGCAGGGGGTGATCCTCCTTTTAAAAAAAAAAGGGTGGCAGTGGTGAATTACTTAGTGTTGGATACTTGCGTGTGGAGCGATGCTCTGCCGAGATGTATCATATCTTGTTGTGCCTGTGTTAGTTTTTGGTAAGTTGACGTGTATGATACAGGTCAAAAGTTCCATTCATTGTTGATAAGCATTCTAACAAGTAGGACGTGAGGTGTTGGTGTGCCTGATTGTGCTTCGATGGGTGGGCGTAGTTCTTGTTTCTTCCGTGATGCTATGAAAGGAGGGCGTTATTCTGCTTGTCTATGTTGTACTGATGTTTTCTCTGTATTTTCCCTGTGGTTTGTACTGAAGTTTTAAAGGATGCTATTTTTAGGACATATGGATAAAATTAGATGTAATGTACATGATACGAGATATAGATTGTACCGATCTTGTTTTGTGTAGCTAAATGGAAAAATAGCTTAATGTAAAATGTTGAAATATTTATGTGCCAGAAAACATCATAGATACGAGTGGGTGGCCCACTTATTTTATTTTGTAGATACTTTTATTGTCGTCTTAAAATTTCAGTTAATATGAATTGCAGTTCCTTACATTGTAGGAGAATATCCCCATGATAAATGTTCCCACAAGCCCACAATACATGGTTCACCGTCCCAGTCCGAGGCACTCCCTGTGTATATATACCTCAACACCCTTCATCTCACTTCGTCATGAATAGCTTGGCATCCATCTGATTGACTCTGGGCCGAATGAACACACAAGACTCCAACCAAAAACTTGTTTGTCACCCATTGAGAGATTTGGTGTTCATACAAGGAGTGTAGAAGTGGGATGCAACAGAAATACCAGTTGAACTTTAATGAAAAATGAAGGTACTAGTAGGAGTGAAGCGACTTGACTGCCGTGAAGGGCATATTTCCGGTGGCTAGACAGGAAGGCCGAGAGTGACGTAGTGGGTGGGACATCCTAGCTATGGCTGAACTACATAAGGTAGGTGGCTTACGAGGCGCAACAAGAGTTCGACGAGTTGAAGGAGGAGGCGCTCCAACATTATCTATAAATGGTTAATGTTGCGTCCATGAGCGCTAGCAAACAGAACTAGGTAGCCACACTAAAGAAGACAATGTCTCTCAGCCCAACACCTCCTCTAGAAACTAGATCCTGGTTACCAAGTTTGGCGTACTTTTCTGTAGGCCGCCACAAACGGTCACCATAATTGAGGATCAATGCTGTGTTATGTCCACCAAATGATTCATTCTAGATCGCTGGTGGACACAATATGTTCTCAGATCTCACCGCAGGCAACACCTCCCCTCTCGTCACGACCGGTTGTTCCCGCCAATCTAAGGCCAGGGTTGTGTGGCTGCGGCCGGGCAGCCCCTGCTCCTTTCCATTCCATCATCCCTACTCCTCGACCCGAGCCCCGTTCATCCCCCCGGTACAGGCTATTCAGTTGCGCCGTCAAGGGAGGCCGTCCCGGTCTTTCGAGGGTGTGGGCATGCACCGGTGTCGTCCCTTCCCATGGCCTAGTGGCATGCACCGGTGTCGTCCCTTGCTCGCCATTCGATATGACTCCACAACAGACAAACACGCAAGACACTGATATGAATTTTGAAGCTGTACTAGTAGTGTAGGACTAGGACTGAGATGCATCAAGAATAGAAACTCGACATGAGGTTTGCTGTAAGGTACGCGGTAGCTGGCTGAAAGATGTCTGTTCAAGATGAAATTTGCTGCCCTAGTAGCGTCACTACTGTGTTTGAAGACGCATCATGCTAAACGGCATTGTTTAGCATGATTTATCAGTGTCTTTTGAAATGTAGAAATTTGACATCATTACCAGGGGAATCAACCTTCCCTAACCTCCAGTTTTTCCATAATGAGGATTGTCCAGAGTTCACTTGTGAAGCTAAATCACCAATGTTGATTTCCTTATATATCGAAGGATGTGAAGAACTGATGTTTCGGTGCGTTGCTAGTAGTGTGGGTTTATTGACCACACTGGATCTGTGTCACATATGAATACAGGGAAACAATCTCAGCACCGGCTAAGCATAGTTTGAGTCAAGTGCTGGTGGATGGCAATGAAGATTATAATCATAAATACCCTCTGGCATTCATGAAGTTAGCTAGCTTTAAGTCATCTGTATTCAAGCTATGTTCTTTGTTTTGTCCAGCATGAAATTTTGTATGTTATAAGATACGACACTTTTCCACCGGCCAGAGAAAGAGTTTCAAATTTTGGTTTCATGGGAACGCTGGAGATTGGGGGTGCAATAAGCTGACTGGATACACACACGATCCTCTTGAGCCATCAACATCTTCACATAGGAGTCAGCTCCTGGCAAATATGCAGTTTCTAGAGATAAATGGTTTTGAGAGATTGTTAGAGGTCTTCAATGTGTCCGCATCTCTCAGGGCAATTCAAATCTATGACCTTACTAAGGTTGAGTCCATATTCTTCAGGAGGTTGCTTCAGCAGGGCGATCGAGCATCATCGGTTTTGACAGGAGCAGTGTCATCCTCATCAACCGGAGGCTGCAGGGAAGAGCATTCCCTCCTTCCACGTCTAGAACATCTAAAACTAAAGCAATGGCATAGCTTAACCTCAGCGTTTCTCGATCTTCCCCCACCTTGAAAGCTGCAGATCCCTGTCATCCCTAACTGATAGGCCACTAGCATACCCATTTCTCCAATTTCTCTGCATAACTTCCCTGGTATCAACACACTGGTACCTACAACAGTGACTGGGCAGCTTGCATGAGAAATAACTAGGGACACTTTGGTTGCCTGCATTAGGTCCAGCCAGGCCCGTCCGGAAAGGTCGTTTGGTTGACCGCATTCACTGTTGGACCTGCATAGCACGAACTTTAAAGCGCCTCTGGACCTGCATCACTAGGAACGTTCGATTTGGCCATTTTTCCCCAGTCAGGCCCGAGCAATGTAGGCCACGCACATGGGTGGCTCGATGGATGCAGCCTCGTTGGTTCTCATGCACAGGTGTACGTGAGTTTGCATGTGGTCTGTTGGTGTAACTCCCAGTGATGCAGGTCCAGGGGTTGACCGCATTCATTGTTGTAGCTTATTCACTTATCAGTCCATTCTAATCTACATAACAGTGCATCAAATCCAGTCAAGCTCTACATGAAAAAATATATATTGATGTTATGGTTCCATTTTTGCGATCGGTTCAAAGTTTCGTCGATCGTAAATATTCAATTTCGTGTTTATGTTTTGAGCTATTTTGGATTAATTATTTCTAATTCGTCGCGCACGTTCGATCGTTTGAAATTTCTTTTGACAAGTAGCTTTAACTTATAGTTTAACATGACTTTTGTGTTGTACATTTTCTGTTTCAGATCATAGGCATTGTCAATGTGACAACGATGCAGTGGTAACAGAGGCCACAACAGTCAGTAGCACAACTATACCCCGCTCAAGAAGGACATTAGCGAATTGGAGTGCTTGAAATATAAGAAGGATGCTCGTGGAGCAAAGTAGAACCCATTCCAAAACGACATATGAATCACATGAATGTGGAGGTGTTGGAACCGGACGTTGTGATGGTTTAATAACATTGTACTACTACAGTTCCACACCTCCACATATACCCGCTCGGTGTGATGGCTTAAGAGTACAATTGGGTTAGAAAGAAAATATCAAAACAACAAATTTTGAGGCATAACTACAAAATTTGAAAATTCACAATGTACCTTAGTCGCTGAATTAATATTTATTTATCCCTTTGTTTAAAGACTGGAGTCTTCCTTTGATTTCTTCAAGCGAGGTAATGGTTGGCTCGGGCGAGAGCCACACATATACCTGCTCGGTGCCCCATTCGGGCTCCATCCGCTCCACGAGCTAGAAATCGTCGTCAATGAGGTTTTACATGAACACCTTGTGGCTAAAGATGAGACAGACACATGCGCCAACCAAACCCAGCTGTGCACAATTTGCGGAGAAGCTTGCCGGGAACCCAAGGAATTGGACGCGGTCGCGCAAACTCCAGCCGTCCCACACCTCCAACCACATGTTTCCGCCGCTGTTCACTCCTTCTAACACATGCGCCCTCAGTGAGAGAATGCGTGGCATGGCAGGTTGTCGTCGTCACGATATTGGCACCAGTTGCAGTTGACTAGGACAGATACCGACAAAAACCTGCCACATGACTCGAGGGGGTAGCTATAAGGACACCAGTAGTTACTATCCTCAATTGTATCACATGGCAAGACGAGTCTGCTGTTGCAGACCTCCTAGCCATTAGCTTCAAAATCTGTTGTGAGGAGTTGCGAGGAGTACACGTCCCTGTGCACTAGCACTGTAGCACATTGCCTTGGTGGCATGCCGGATCATAAAGCCTCACATTCATGAATGTCCATGCTGTGTCACCAGGACGCATGATAGCCGTCCTTAAGGTGGGTGTGGACAAAGTGTGTGATATCCTCCCAACCAAAGCTGTATAGAAAAACGTGTCGCCGCTATAAAAGATGCCATGCGGGTCCTCCATAGAGTGCTTGATCTCATAGTAATCCGTGAAGCAAGGTAGGAGTGCCTGAAGGGATGGAAGAAGATATTGATCGATCGTAACCTAGCCGGCCAAAGATATACAATCTAACCCGATGAACCACGTAACGTACGTGATTCAAGCATCCGGACCCGTGCATGTTATGATCTGTTTCCCTCACTCCTATCGATCATGACGGTCAGGCTTGCGCCAACAGCCGGCCGTTTCTTCAACCTTCCACCAGATGGCCGGATCTGCGCGGCGACGTCTCCAGCCGGGCCATTGTAAAAGTGGAATATATACTGAGGACTCAGAGTCTGGAGAGGATTACCACATGACAACCAAACTATTCAGAAAAAGTCTGGAGAGGATTAATAAAACTTTGAAAGTATGAGTATGAAGCAACCAAGACCCGTCTCATTCGACCTGCCCGGTTACGGTCGTGTTGAGTATATAGATTGATTAGGAAACATAAGATAGACTAGGATTTGTCCTGCCTTGTCTTGTACTCCAAGTTGATCATTGTACTCATATATATATGCCCACGAGGCTCAAGCAATACATCAACTATTCCACCAATTCCTCTCTCTCCCTTCTAACATGGTATCTATCGCAAGTCGATCCTAAACCCTAGCCGCCACCGCTTCCGCACCCACGCGCCGCCCTCGGGGCGGTCGGCCTTCATGACCGTCGCCGAGGGCCGCGCCGCCCGCACCTAGGGTTCGTCCGCCGGCCGTGTTGGCCGGCTGCCCTAGAGAGTCTTTTTCCCGAGCCATTGCTCCGGTTTTTTCGCTCTCTCGCCGGTCGTTTTGATCGGCGTTTTTCTTTTTGTTTTCCGATCTAATCTTGATCGGTTTGCGTCGCCCGCCGCCGCCGTCGACCCCATGCGCCTCTACTCCGACCCCGGCGCGACCCGCCGGCCTCTCCTCCGACCCGCAGCCACGTGCGCCGAGGCGGCCCGTCCGGGCCAGCCGCCGTCCGCGCGTCGATCCGCCCGTCGCCCTGCGCCGGCCGTCACCGCCCTGCTCCGACCGGAACACCTGCATCGCCCCGACCCGGCGGCCTCGCGCCATGCGATGGCCAATCATAGCCGTCGCTCGCGCGCCGGCCCGCCCATCGATTCACGTCACCCGCCTCCGCCGCGTCTGCACGGCGGCCCGGCGGTCTACCTCGCCGGCCTCGTCCTCGGCTGCATCAGGCTCGTCGTCTGCCTCAACTCGGGCGCCGTTGCTCCGTTGGTCGCTCGGGCCTCGCTGCCGGGGCGCCGGCGCTGCTTTGGCAGCCCGGGTGCCGGCGCTGACGTCCCGTTCTGTCCGCCGTCGCTGGCCTCATCCGGGACTTCGCGCGCGATCGGCTTGATCACCCGCTCGCCGCCGCGATCCGCCTCATCTACGCCGCGCGATCGACCTGGCCCGTCGGTCACGCGCGCGTCCGCAGGTCCCGTGAAGATCGTCCCGAGTACTGCGCGCCTCTCCGCCGATCGAGCATCGGGCTGCCGCTGCGTCGCCCCGTCGGGCCGCAGCGCCGCCGCCCCCGTGGTTCTCCTCGCGGCTGCATCGGCTCGTGCTTCGCCGCTGCGTCGCCCCTTCGGGCCGTAGTGCTGCGATACGCGGTTCCCGCCGCCGCCCCGAGGCCGTCCCCGCGGTTGCACCGACTCGCGAACCGCCGTTGCGTCGCCCCTTCGGGCCGTAGCGTCGCGGCCCGCGGTCCACTCTGCCGTCACCGCGCGTCGACCTCCCGTGGTATACGCCGCGCCGTCACCCTTGGCGCGGGAACGCCACCGTCCGCGCCGGTCTTCGTCACGCTGTCAGGGTTCTTCGCCTACTTCGAGCACCGCCGCCGCAAACCTAACCTAGCCGCCGCAGCCGCCGTCAGGCCGCCGCCGCCGCTCTTCTTTGGCCGCCGCCGCCGCTACCTTCGTAGCCGCCGCCGTCGCCCGTCCACCCCCTTCGTCTTCGTCCAAGCACCAGCCCGTCGCCAGCGTCGACGTCATCTACCCCGACCACTTCGTCTACTCCGACCACCGTTGGTGGCGTCGGCCTCGCGCCGATGGACGCCGCAATCGTCGTTGAGTTCTTCTATGCTGGCCCCTCCGACTTCTCCGACATGGCGTACTGCTCGTGCAGGTCCCTCGTCTACGCATGCCCGGTGCTGGCAACACCGATGCGTGCCTTCATCCACGACGTGTCCCCGGGCCTGGCAAGCCTGGTCGGCGCTTCGTCAACTTCGTCTTCGTCCGTCTACGCATGCCCGGTGCTGGCAACACCGGTGCGTGCCTTCGTCTACGATGTGTCCCCGGGCTTAGCAAACCCGCCGCGACGCGTCGTCAACAACATCTTCTTCCCGGCGCATCACTACTTCGACACCACAGCGCCCATGCTAACTCGGCGCCCCCTTGCGCCCGCGGCCCCACGGCGACTTCCTCGACACCGGCTACCCCGACTCGACATCGACCACGGCATTCTTCGCACGGCTACCTCGACTACGGCTACGCCACCTACGCTCTCGGCTACATCGACAAACGGCACAAAGGGCTACCGCCTGCTTGAGCAACCTCGTCGGTTTCAACTCCAGTCACGACTCCGCGATGCGTCGACCGTTACGACTGTGGGGGGGTGTCCGTCGGCTTGCCTTCGGATTCTTCTCCAGTCTCACCGTCTGCGTCGCTACCGGTGTGACTGCGGGGGGATGTTGAGTATATAGATTGATTAGGAAACATAAGATAGACTAGGATTTGTCCTGCCTTGTCTTGTACTCCAAGTTGATCATTGTACTCCTATATATATGCCCACGAGGCTCAAGCAATACATCAACTATTCCACCAATTCCTCTCTCTCCCTTCTAACAGGTCGAGTCGTGCTATGACCTTCGCTGGATTAGACCGGTGTGCACCGGATTCTGTCTAGCATGCCCGGCTGCTGGAAATCGAGGGTTGTCCGCCCATGGCCTGATCTCCCACCGGAGCTGCTCGGCGACATCTTCCGCCGCCTCCATGACACCGGTAATTTTGTCCAATTCCATGCTGTCTGCAAGCCATGTAGGGACGCCCTCCTACCCCCGTGACGCGCCCCACCTTCCTACCGCGGGTTCTCGCACCGCGCAATGTCCTATTCTACCACTCCATCCTCAATTTTCAACACGTGTCGATGTCGAGCAACCGCAGCAGCTGCAACAGCATAGTTGTCACGGAGCCACGAGACACATCAGCCATAGGCGACCACAGAAACAACCTTGATATCTAGCGCAGATGGCAGAGCAACATAGCTCTTCATTGGGAGCCCCTAGCCAAGACTCATAAATCTTCTCACAAGAGATATCATCCCACTGCCTTGATTCTCTGAGAATGTTGGCCATAAAATAATGTGGTTCATGAAGATTTCTGGTGGCATCGTGCACGGTGATGGTACAATTTTTCAGTACAGTTGTATTCGGCTCCTAAACACGGCTATGTTAACAGTGATAATCACGACAACAAGATTGTTGTATGCATAGGCCCTAGGGTAGTGCAAAGATCAAAAGAAATCAAGGAAAGAGAGTGCGTCCATGGTGGCAGCTGCGTCTTGAAACTCTGTGGCGACTTTATATGGGCATCCATCCTACATGAGCAGGGCTGGCAGCTTGATGTTGACCCAACGCCGAGTGCACTATCGGTGAAGGTGTTAGCGCTGGAACGAGGGAACAGGTGCGGTGAGATGTTGTGGGTGGAGAAAAAAGGACGAAGCATGGGCAGCCACATCTTGTTCCTTGGTTCGCCGGCCAGCTATGTCGTGGATGCCTTGGAGCTAGGCATGTCCGGCGGGTGTGCCTACTTCACGTTTCGAACATGTGTGTTTAGTTACAACTTCATTAATGGTTAGACTAAAATCGTGAAGCGGCTTCGCCTTGGATCAGGCGCCGATGGGGTGCATGCGTGGCTCCGGCCCTAGCCTACAATCTCGCCAATTGAAGAAATCAGAGGAAGACTTGAAACAAAGGGATAAAGAACTATTAATTAAGTACCTAGGACGCGTTGTGAATTACCAAATTTATATTCAGAGTTAGTTATGTCTCAAAATCGGTTGGTTTTAATTAATTTGGTGTCAATATGAGTTGTATTATTGTCTTGTCCAGTAAAATTGTACCATTCCAAGGTGTGGAACTCTAGGGCAATAGTATGGAGTGAATGGAATTTGGGTTTGGCGTGGACCCAAAACTCCTTAAATACCATAATACTTATTTTTTGGAAACACACAAAAGCTTCTCAAGTGGATGTATTAAAAGAGAAAGAACAAACAGTAGACGAGAGCTGACCAGAGGAGCATGCCAACAAGGTGAATAACCTAATTCAGTGGAAGACAACCACAAACAAGCTAAAATAACATTTCACCCTTTTTGAGAAGTTTAGCATGATCAGACCCATTTTAGAAAAGCTAAACACACTAGCATTATTCATGCACCGAGAAACTCCATAGTCTGTGCTGTTGCTCCGTTCAGCAATGCTGAAGTCTATGGTGTTGCCTTACTGCACGATGGGCGATAGGGAGAACGCCAAAGTATTTGGCGTTGCCAAAGGCGCGAACACCATGCGGTCTGGAGTTGCACGATGCGGAAGCCACTCCAGTTTCTGTGAAGTTGCCAAAAGACGGGAACACAAACAAGAAGACTGCATGGAAGAGAGAAGCCTAGGCGCAAGCAACTATAGCCAAACAGGCATTAATGTAGAAATAGGGACTAGTCAAATACCAAATTTGCTAGGGTTGTAATGTGTAAAAGGACAGCCGAAAATCTACCCTCCACCCTCTAGGGAAGAATATTCATTGTGAAGTTGTCATCCTGCCCACTATATAAAGAGCACCAACCCTCATTAGGATTGCAATTGGTGACTTCATTCCACACTTCCCTCAATTTTTAGTGAGGGGAGTGGAGTGTGGAGGGCAGCCGGCTACCATACCGGCGACGGCCACGCCATCATCGGACCGCTTCATCTCTGCCCTCCGGCACACTCAGCGCCAACCTTCCGACCAACACCTTGCCAGAAATCTCACCGAAGACCAGGCTGCAACACCGTCGGCCACGCGCGTCCTTCCCCGCACCCGCCAGTCACCTGTGTCGCCAGCTACAGCCCTGCCAGTCGTCGCGGGACCTTATTAAAGTCCGCCAAGCTGCCGCGGCTTCCTCTGGCCACCAGGTCTATCACCGTCCACCTCGGAACCGGCCTGACCTCGCCGAAGTAGGCCAGACCTCACTGGAAGTTTGTCGGACCCCCACCACCCGAAGATCATCGGAACCGCCCATAACTATTCGAAACCTCGTCGGGACCATTCAGGACCTATCCCAAGCCAATCGGAGCCCAGTTGCCGTCGTCCGGACCTTCTCGGGCTTCTTCAGCCACCATCAGAAGCTCATTGCTACGCTCTACGAAAGACATCACCCCCAATAGTCGCCACCCTCTTTGTCAATCCACCGCTGATCGGCTCCATCCATCCTCGTAGCGGTAACTCCTCGATCGCGAGATCTGACGACCCTCGCTCGGCCAAGGTAGGATGAAGTAATGGACCAGTCCGACCCATATCCAAGGTGGCATCCAAAGGGCGTCGCAATCCATCGGGACACCCCATAATGTGAGAAGATTTAGGTCTCGAACAAAGAAAATGATGAAAAAAGGGGTTGCCTAGTGTCATGTATAAACTTCTCGGCAAATAGTTTTAAAAGGGCGAGAAATATATTAAGACGGGGTTTCCGAGATCCATCCAGAGGACACTCAGCAAACATTTTAAATAGTCTGGAAAAATCACAGCAAAAGTGGTCCGGGAATTTTTTTTGTAAATGTTTGCAAATAGTCGGCAAACAGGGTACCATCATTTCCCTTCCATCAAAGGCAGCTTCCATCAAACAAGGTACCATCATTTAGGGTTTGCCAATAGACTTTTTTTTCAAGTGTCGGCTACCTGGTGTCCAGGCGTGACCTGAGCTGATTGGTTTCCTGCATAGCAGGGCGAGATCGAGGGCATGGTGTTGGCGACGTATGTTCCTGCCACCTGAAAAATAGAGACCAAGCGTGGATTATCACCCATAGGAGAAGTCTCTTCGTCCACCGTCATGACAGGATCAAAAGCTTTAGGTGTAGCAAGTAGATGATCTCGTCAAATGAAGGGGACAGTAAGTCTGATTGGGATGGATCAGAGTATGGAAAAGGCCTTCTCGTTGAATACAACATCACGTGAGATATACACCCTGCCAGAAAAGACGTGAAGGCCATTTTTAACCCTCGTGCATCCTGATGTTCCGGAGAAAGACACAAGGCTTGGACCTAAACTGGAGTTTAAGATTGTTGCATGGGCGAAGGCATGGCCAACAAGCGCACCCAAAAGTACGAAGGAAAGTATAGTCTGCAGCAGTGTCAAACAAGCTTTGCTGATGGGTATTCATATTAATAGTGCGCATAGGGAGACGACGGATACACATATATGCGGTATGAAACGCCTCATCCCAAAATCATAATGGCATGGAAGCTTGGGCGAGTAAGGTGAGACCGGTTTCAACGACATGGCGGTGATTCCTTTCTGCTGATCTGTTTTGCTGGTGTGCGTGTGGGCAAAATAGATGGGGTTCAATGCCATTGTTTTGGAAGAAAGTATTAAGATGACGGTACTCTCCTCCCGAGTCATTCACAAAAGAAAAAAAATACTCTCCTCCCCAGTCAGTCAGAATCTGAAATATTTTTACAATTAGGGAGAAGTTTTTGACGTGATATTGAAACCCATAAACCCATGGAAGATACTGAAAACATCGGATTTAAGCTTAAGACAGAACAACCAAGTAAGGCTAAAATCATCTGTGAAACTCACATAGTAGCTAATAAAACCTCCTCATGAGGTGCATGAATATGCCCAAACATCGGAGAAAATATGCACAAAGGTAATGAAGTAACTCTGGCATAATGAAGTGGGTTATTCTTCTTTTGCTGACATGCATCACACACATGTGCTTTATATGACTCATGATTGTACTGACGATTAAAATGACCTAAGACATGATCTACTATCCATCAGGAGGGGTGACCGAGATGACAGAGAAAGCCATTTTATTACTATTTGGTTGCCGAGGATGAACTCGATAGGGACCACCTTCGCTAGATCCGTGAAGGAGAACCCTCTTCGAAGGCCGATCCTTGAAAAGAAAATAAAGTGGATGAATTTTATCGCAAACATTGTTATCAGTTGTGAGTCAATTAGTAGACAAAAGATTTTTTGTAGCTAATGAAAATGAAGAACATTGTTAAGGACAAGAAGTGCATGCGGTGTAGGAAGAAGAGCTTTTCCAACGTTATACCAGTTCCATTCATTGAATGCACTTGGTCCTTGTCGGTGCACTGCTCACGCATGTCAATGAGTAATGCCATTTGTAAGAAGGTATGACCTACATTTGATTCCCTTAGACAATACTGTTGCTTCACGGATAATGAAAAAAAAATGTTGTTGGTTTCAAGCTAGTTGCCACCCATAAACACCTAATTAACCAAACCAGTTGAGTTTGCTCATCAACCCTGAACCACATGTGCCGAAAATTGGCCAGTAATCACCAGAAACTGTCTGGTCTCTGTCATTCAGTCTACAACTACGGACCATAGTCTCTCTCATATAGTTCGATTTGGTTATTCGTTGAATTATTCACTTTGTCGTTCATTTACCATGCTAAGATGTATTTTTTTCCTTTGTAACAGAACACCGGCCCTAACGCTACTGCTTTCTGTCTGTAGTCAGGTCGATGCAAAAGTTGGAAAGGTGGATGAGAAGCTGACTTTGTGACCCCCTCATTGGCTCCATCAGCCCACAAAGTCAGTTCCTTCCTTGGCCAGCAAATAAAGGATTACAAGTAGGTGTCTGTTTTCACATGTGTCTATTTGCTAGTCACATGAGGAGGTAGAACATCTGAGAACAGCCGTATGTAATTCTAGGCTCTGTCTTCCTTTACGTTGATGCATCATAGAAATTTACCCATGAACCGATACACGCAGCAGCAGGCTCAGTAGTACTACATGCAGTTTATTCCAGCAGCTAAATAAGTAGCTTATATGTATACACAGCCGAACTCAATGAGTAGTCGTGCGCATTTTTCCAAAGAGAAAATAATGTGTGATCGTCATTACAGGGATGGTGTGAGAGACAAATGATGTTGGTTGAATCTTGATGGGGCAATGCATATCCTCCTCACATTATATTTCTTTTTCTATCCACGCAAGCAAAATTAAGGTCAAGCTACCCGGAGCAATTCCAAACAATAGGTAGGGTTACTAATTAAGCTGTCGATGTAATTAATCAACCAAACTAGTCATACGCCATAAAAAAAAAAGAACAAAGTTTTGTCCTCAGACACAATGTAAGGCACATCAATATTAATAAGTTTGTTCTGGGAAGCAATGAACATATTGTGTGGTCTGATTAAAAGATGGGTCGTGTTCACTTGCTCGGTTCGTTGTTATAAGTTCAGCTAGACAAACTGACTATCAACACTGACTGACATAGCACAGGAAACGGCAGCAGATTTGCGGCCCACAAGCAAAATATATTCAGATTCAGCCAACTCTTGTATACAAATAAAACTCAGTTCGGCCATCGACCGGGGAAGCACCAGGTGGCGCCCACCTGGCGTACGTCGGTCAACCAGGCCGACTTCATCAACTCCGTTCTGCTACAAGTAAGTGTGGACCGAATTCGCTTTGCCTACTTGTCTGAATTTGGTTACAGATTCAGTTGTAGAATCTGGTTACATGCCTATCTGAGTTTTGTTTGAGTTCTACTGTTGTCAATCAATGTGAAGTTTCAGAACCAAACGTACGAAAGAAATAAGGTGACAAAAGCCCCTGGTTGTGCAAGTGGAAACCAGGAAGGGCTACTTGTGTAATGCCCTGTTTTTGCTCTGTTTCATTTTCGGAACCCGAATTCTTGCTGGCTCAAGATGTTAATCAGTTCATCGTTCATAGTTCACAACAAGTAATGCTGGCTTTCAGTTAATCGTTCTAAAGTCACGGAAAAAGAAACAAACTGACGACTACTATGCATATGCAGTTGTGTTCCAACAAACAAATTGACCCCAATCATTCTGTCATACAGTCACGGCTCAACCTGGAGTCAGAATTGATAGTACAAAAAGGTTCTTTCTTTATTGATCGAATGATAGACCATCTTCAGTAGTGCATGCAGCTAATGTCCCCAGCAGGTGTCTATAGCTAACTTATATACATACATACAGGCCAAATTAAATAACCACTGCTAGTACTAGGAACCAAAGAAAACTGGGAGGGATACAAAACAGGTAGCAAGCTACTAGTGTCCACTGGCCCAGACTAATCTTGCTACACGCCAAGTTGTGTGAGAAGCACTGTATCTGTATGTAGCTAGCCGGAAGTTAACAATGGAATGTTGCCGCCTCCTTAACTTGTCACTCCTTCCTCTCCAAGAGTCAAGGCAGGGTCATTGGTCTTGGCTGTCTTCTACATCCTCGACGTCTTCACACTCTGTTTTAGAACATGACCACTCCTGCCAAGCAAAACGAAATGGTGGCAAGTGCATATTCAGGCTCTAGCATGGAATGGAATCAACAGCAAGAGATTCAGAAAACAGATTAACTATATATATTACCTGGGGGTTGAAGTTTCTCATCTTGCAGCAGGAAATTAACAATGCTCTTGCCTCCTTAATTTGCTACCACTCCTTCCTCCTCTAGAATAGAGTCGCTAGCTACATCCTCCTCGTCTTCAGATCCTGATTCAAACTCCTGCCAAGCAAAACCAAACAGTGGGAAGTGCATATTCAGGCTCCAGTATGTACCAGTGAACTACTAAGATTATATGGAATCAACGATAGTAGATTGGGAAAATAGATTAGCTACACATACTGGAAGAGCAATGAGTTAACAATATATATTACCTGTGGGTCGATATTTGTCACCATGCTGTACGGCTCGCTTGTGTACAATAGGTGCCATTTCTTTTCAATATGTTCACCAAGATCATCTGCATAAGCCTCGACATGCTCAATATGACCAAACTTGTCCCACTCGGGACCAGATTTTCCCAAAGCCATGCAAGCGAGTGCCTCTGGACTGCAGTCCAACAACAAATGACTTGGCTTTACAGTTTGCAGGTATGACGGGATTGGTCTGTCATAGTGAACTGTCAACACGAGTCTTCGGAGTTGATCCATCCCCTGCAGCGACTCAAGCTTCTGGCAGCGATCGATCCCAAGCTTTTGCAACTTGGGGAAATTGGAGATCCTAGTCAGGTCAGGTAGTCCATGCAGGTTGAGCTCGACTACGGAAGCAAAGTTCTCTACAGATTGAAGGCGTTGGACCTTCGATATGGTTAACTTTTTCAAGGACCTTGCATGTGTGGATAGGCCAGGAGGGATACACCTCAATTTGCAACTCTGAATAAGAAGCTCCTCCAAGACAGGCATAGCATGCACTTCCTCCTCCCACTCCCACTCCTCCCATTCCACCAGTCCATTGAAGACCAGCTCGTGCAGTCTTGAAAAAGCAACCGCAACCCGGGATGAAGGATGATGATGGTGACTACTGGGCTGCACAAATTCAGGACCCACACGCTTGACTGCTACAGCTTGGTGTACCTCTAGGTACTCCAAACAAGGGAGTCGACACAGTCCATCAGGTAGTTGAGTGCAGCAAGCCAGTTCGCGCAGCATTAGAATCTTCAAGGAGTTGAGGAGTGTCGTTGATGTGTCCCTCATCCATCTTGGGAGCTGGTACCCATAATATCCTTGGATAAAAATATCCTGTATGCAAGGTGGAGGACATAGACCATCAAATACCTCCTCAATTACTCTTTGATCTTTCTCGGTGACATTTTCTTTCTTCTGTCCATCATCGCCAAGTCCATAGCTGCAGTGTAAGCGCAGAATGGAGAGATGCACCTTTTCACCAAGCCTGGCCTTCCTGGCGAATGAACTAGCAGATACATTCTGTAGACCCACTAATCTAATGCACCTGAGATGAGAAAGAGGCCCAAGCTCTTCCAAACTGCACCAATCACCGTCCATTTGAGCTGGGAACCCATATATTGTCCTCAGATGTTCTAGAGCACCGAAACCCCTAGGCACAGCAGTTACATATGTGCGATCAATGTCAAGAAATCTCAGTTCTTGTAGTTTCACAATGCTATCAGGTAGTTCCAAAAGATTCTGGCAACCTTCAAAACTAACATGCTGCAACAATTTTATCTTGTGGATGTCCTTTGGCAACAATTTTATACCATTGCACTTTTTTACTGCCAAGTACCTCAAGTGTTTCAGTTGATGCAAAGATTCAAGCAATGCAACACAGTCTATAGACTCCATATGTAGAGTCCGTAAACTTGAAAAAATAGTCAAGGAATCACCAGGCTGAATCTTGAAATTGCCAATTAATATTATGGACCTTAGTGATTTTTGCTCTTGTAGACTTCTCAACTCAAATGTATCTGATTCTACTCCTTTTGTTTCTATAGACAACCGAAGATATCTTTGCATACTAAATGTGTTACTAGTAGATTCTCCATTATTCAGTACTAGTGATTCATTTCTACTGATATATTGAGCAAATGAACGGACAACATCATGCATGCTGCAAAAATTTTGACCAGGGTATGAAGTATCTGGCTCTATAAGGTTCCTTAGTACCAGCTCCTTATGGTACTCAATTCCAAGTTCTTCCAATCTATCCGAGTCCCCATGAACAAATCCTTCCCCAATCCACATACCGACATATTCAATATCTTCAAACAGAACCTTTTTAGGTTTAAGTGAAAAATGCAAGAAGCATTGTTTTAAACAAGGGGACAAGTCCTCATAGCTAAGATATATTGCATTATTTAGCTCCTCTGGCATTTGAGATACTGACCATATAGCATCATTCAGAACCTTTTCCCAAACAAGCCATTCCTTCTCCTTCTGGCATAGGAGTCCTCCCATCACTTTTATAGCAAGTGGTAACCCATCACATTTTTCTACAATTTGCAATCCGATATCCTTTAGCATATCAATCGCTGGTTCACTTCTGTCCATTCCATGAATCTGCAAGTAGTTGAAGCCCATATGGACAATAAGAAATACATAACATTATTAAGTTGCTAGTGGTGGTGGTCTGCTACGTAAACTATATTGGCAAGAGAACAAGCAAAAAATAACCCATTGGTTAATAATTATTTTGAATCTATGACTACGCAGATTTCGTGATGCGTTGATGTCCTTGTCATTCTTTTGACACATAAAATGATCTAATTCGCTAGTCACTCTCGGCATAAATGTACACATTGGCCACACCAACACCATGTACTCTACATGCATGTAACTATTTTTTAGAAAGAATAATAAGGGGATAGTCTAGTTAACTGTGTAGCTAACCAAGAACTAAAGTGTATAGCCATTGCGAATGACGATGCTCAAGTTTTCTGTTTGGTGTATACATTTTCCTTGTTTACTATTTATTATTAGTACTACTAATGTTCATCAAGCAACACTGATACACTAAGCACTGAAGTACATCAAAATACGTCTGTGTTTATTAATGCATAGACTATTTTTTACTTCAGATAGAATATAAGTTACTGGTAGTTATAGTTATGTACTCACCTGCTTCCTGAGCAATGACCAAGCATCATCGGGTCCTAATTTGTCAACATGATGGTACGGCTCCATGGCTCTTATTCCCCGTGCAACAGCTTCATGCCTTGTGGTGGCCAAGACCCGGCTACCGGGGGCACCGTGGCTAAAGGGTGTCATCAACAACCTATTCCACTCATTGACACCCCACATGTCGTCCAACACAAGAAAGAACTTCTTGTCCTTGATTGCGCTGACAAGAGCCGGCACAAGTAAGGCTTTATCTTGAGACCCGCCCCCAGGCCCAGGAAGGTTTCCATCGGCGGCACTGATGGCTGTCCTCAGTAACTCGACCTCACTGAACTCTTGTGTGATACTTAACCATATCCTTTTTGAGAACTTGGCCTGCATGGCCTCATCATTGAAGACCTTCTTGCTGAGGGTCGTCTTGCCGATCCCACCAACACCAACAATGGCGAACACCATGATGTTATCACTATTGTCACTTGCCTCCTTCGTGAGGAGCTGGACAAGGGCTCTTGTATCGTCTTCGATCTTCTCCCCGACCACACCTGATAGATCCAACACTGGATGGGTCTTGCGGTCAATAGGAGGAGGGTGGTTCGTCTTCCGTTCTTGGTAGCCTTCTAGCCTCATAAAGTTGAAACTACGCCCCCTCTTGCAGATGTCATCCAGTTGCTGGTTGAGCACCTTGATGCGGGTGCCGATGTCGTGGGCGTGGAGGGGATTCCGCATGCAGAAGAGGAGGGGGTTAAGGCAGCCCATGTCCATGGATGGACCTTGCTCCATGGCCTTGAGACGACACAGGTCGAGGATGTCAGTGGCAAGGTACATGGCACGCTTCAGGTCCTCCACCCAGGCACACACACTCTTGTCGGTGATGTTCCTCCTATCAGCATCTTCAAGGAAGTTGTTGAGGTCCCTGAGCTTGAGGCTCAAGTCATCTATCTGACCGGATACTCCTATCAGCATGGCCACCTCGTCTCTGGCCATGTCAGCGAGCATCTTGGTCACGTAGGATGCCAGGGCATTCAGAACTCCCGCCATGAGTTGCCTGAGCTGCTGTTGCTGAAAACATGCAGAAAAGAAAAAAATCTGATTTCTGATTACACAAATGAAAGATCTGATTTCTGCTGAAAGGATCTGAGCTTAATTTTTGTATTGCACAAATTAAAACCAAGGTTTTGTACTACTAAACAAATCGGAGCCTTGTAATGTGTAAATCGAAGATGTTAGATTAATTTGTACAACATCAACCATCCTTTCCTTCCTAGGAGTACTTACCACACAAATGAAGGCTACTTCAAAAAAAAAAAAATCAAAGTTTTGCGCTAGACAAATCGGAGCCTCCATCATCATAGCTTAAAAAAACTCAGTTCTTTGTACTAAACCAATCGGATCCCCTAAACAGGAAACAAATTAGTATCAGAGATTTTGTACCTAAACAAGTCTGAGCTTGTAATATTCAGATCTGAGGAGACGCCTTGTAGGAAGAGGAAGAGTGTCCTGACCTTGTACGGCGCCGGAGGAAATGTTGGAGGAAGGGGCCGTCGACCGCACCCAGCAGCTCGCGCCGGCGGATCTCGTCGCGGCGGAGAGAGGGGAGAGTGAGAGAGAGTGTGAGCACAGCGACTGAGGTAGGAGGGACGGGAAGATAACGCGAGGTTGGACGGCACTGTGGAGCAACAGGGCAGAGAGCTAGCGGCGGGCTCCGGCCATCACTCTGCTCTGCAGACCACACTGGTGGCCGACAAGGCCATCACTGGGCAGCGTACGCACCACTGTGTGGCCGACGACCAAGGCCACAGGGACGTCTCCTCCTGGACCACAACCCACGTGAGCAAACTTGTCCGTTTGTCTGCTTTTGATCTATTCCCGGCTCAACTTTGGGCCGTGTTTGCAGCTGAACGGATAGCGCGTGGACGAGCGGGATGCGCGCCCTTGTCCTCCTCTGGCCAGTCCGTTGGAGACACGACCGCCCACACTTTTCCTTCATTTTGCCCAAAACTGTCCTTCACGGTCTCCTCCTTCGCCATGGCCGGCGGCATGACGAATCCCGGTCACCCGGCCGCGGCCGCACGCCCCGCGGCGAATAAGGGCACCAAGAAGCCGCAGTCGGAGCTCGCGTCAACGGAGGTCGCCAAGCTCGATGTCGAATAGGCCAAGAAGAGGTGGACAAAGAACAAGAAGAAGAAGGTCGCTACGGGCTACGCCGCCAAGGCCGCCATGCAGCACCAGTCGGATGTCGACGGCAATGAGGCCATCGTTACCAAGGTGTACGCCCTCCTCATGTTAGGGTTGTGCCGATCCCCGCCGGCCATCCTCTCGGTCATTGCTATTTCCACGGCTAGCACAGCCCCGTCAAGCGCTCATCCTCCGCAGTACCGTTCCCCGAGCTCGTCCATCACGCCCAAAACGTATCGTGTGCCGCCGCTCCACGCCCACGGGCAGATACGATTCTCCACCTTGCCGGACTGCAGCATGGTCGCTCCGGCCACGCCCGCGGGCGTCATCGACCTCAACGTCACGCCGGGGTATAGTGGCATTGGCCAGTTGTCCAGTGAGACGCAAAAGAAGCAGCTTCGTTCTTTCCCTTCGGCGAGCATGGCCGGTGTAAGCAGGTTGTTCGACAAAATGCCAATACCGATGCCCACGGCCGAGGACCCTGAGTACTTGGCGTTCATGGAGAACGTCATCTTCGAAGGCCTTGGTGAGGCCTTCCACGTCGACAATCACATGCAAGCTTTTGATCACGAGGAAGAAGAGGTTGACATTTTGGCCGGGCCATTGGTTTTTACCGATGAGCTCACCCAAAGGGCCGAGGAACAAAAGCGGAGGCAAAGCATTCTCACGGGATCGTGCACCGAAGATGAGGACACTTTGATTTGCGCGAGTTGGATGAAGATAGGCCAAGATTCCACGAAAGGTGCCGAGCAAAATGTATCTGTCTTTTGGTCAAGAGTTCACAAGAACTTTCATGAGCGAATGAAATTTTCCTCCTACCAATTTGCGAGCATCCACGACATCAACTCAATAAAAAAGAGATGGGGTTCATCCAACAAGAGTGCAACAAGTATCGTGCCGCGCTTGAGAGCATCAAGGACTGTCCCGTGAGCGGCCTAAGCCTTCGTGAATTGGTATGAACCTCTCGTTTTTTCATCATGTGTCCATTCATGTTAGCGTGCGATTTAGGTTTGATGCATTTTGTGTCCTTTCATGTTACAATCGCGGCCGCATCTTTGATTGTGTAAGCATTCCAATCTTTGGAGGCCTTCAAGGCCCGACAGAAGAATAAGCCGTTTAGTCTCAGCATTGTTGGTCTCTTATCAACAATTGCCCCAAGTTCAAAGACCAATATGCCGCTCGTAAGAAGAAAGTAGGGAAGGAGGCCGTGGTTGACGAGGGAGACTTGCTCAAGAGGCCGAGAGGGAAGACAAGCTCAAAGGCAGACAAGAAGCGTGATGCGTCTTCCATAGATTTGCAAGGAACTTTGGAGGACATGATGAGCCAAAAGGAAGTGAGGGAAGAGAGGAGGAGCAAAGGGAAGGAGGAGCAAATGAAGATATACTTAGATCTTCAAACAAAGAAGCTTGACATGGAGGAGACCATGAAGAGGAGGAAGCTTGACATCGAGGAGGCCGCTCAACTCAAGAAGCTTGAGATTGAGGCCACCAATGCCGAGACCAAATCCTAGAAGAATTACTTATTCCTCACTTTTTCCATCTTTGCTCTATATACATATTTTTCCTCTCTCTCTCAAAAAGAAAAGAAAAAAGGAGACCGGCTCCTGCCTATCATAATCAGGCGTGGTGATGTGCGGTCTCGATGGCGAGTGGCCTGCGGCTTGGGGAGCGGCGGTTGATCCTACTGGCTAGGTAAACGGCGAGGGGCGTGACTGCATGGTGGCCGGCGGGTAGTGGGGAGAGGTGGTGGACCTTGGTTGGGGCACGACGGCGTTGTGGTCGACGAGGAGGCTACTGCCAAGTAGTGCGGCGGTAGCTTAGAGCATCTCCAGCCCGCGTCCCCAGAAAGGCCTTTCCATACGATTTTTTCGCACTGACGTCGAAAAAACGGTCCAGTCACGTCCCAGGAGTACGATTTTCATCGGCGGACCCAGGCAGAACCCGGCGCGCTGGGGGCACCCGGAGGCGCCGGGGCGAGTTGTTTTGGCGCGAAACAACCGCGGGCCCGCCGAGTAAGCTAAACGGGCGCTTCGTCGCCCCATCGCCTCAGTTCCCGCGGGAATCAATGCCAAGGCTGCCGCGCTGCCGCCGCTGGTCAGCCTTGCCATTGATTCCTCACGGGCGGCGTACACACGGGCGCGGCTATATAATAAGCCGGTGGCCACACCCGCCCTAGCCGCCGAGCTCTACCTCTCCCGTGCGCCGCCGCCGAGCCCTCCCTCTCCCTCTCCCGTGCGCCGTCGCCGAGCCCTCACTCTCCCTCTCCCGATGGTCGAACGTTTCCCCGGCGACGAGGTGGCGGCCAACGGCTTCGGCCGCCGCTCTCTCCGCAAACAGGAGTCGTGGCTCCTCTTCGAGGCCAACATCCCGGCGCCGCCGGACATGCGCGCCGGGCCGACGGGGTGGAGGCTCAGCAATGGGGGAGTGCCCATTCCCTCGTTGCCTGACGCTGTAGCGCGCCCCGCCTACTTCGCCGCCGAGGTAGAGATCGTGCGCTCCTCCCTCACCGACGAGCAGCTCGCCCTACCAAGTACGCCGCCGACAACCACGCGGCGTGGACGGCGTACTTCGAGCGCTGTCAGCAGCAGAGGCTAGCATCCACCGACGGGGCGCCGGTGGTGGGCGGCACGAAGAACAGCGAGGGGCGCCACCTGTGGTGGGGCGTCCTCAGCCGCACGCTCGAGGGCGTGCTGGCGCACCTTGAGGGCGGCAACAACCCGCCGCTGGCGTACCCTCGCCCAGCGAGGGCGGCCGCCCCGGCCCACCGTCGACGCGTCGGGCAATGGATGCCCAGGAGGTTCGGCTCCTCCTCGTCTTCCTCATCGCACTCTTCTTCCCACTCCTCCGGCACTCCGGCGCTGCTCGGCGTCATCAAGGCCGAGCCCGCGGCGGAGACGCCGGCGCACTCGCCGCGCCGGCATCGTCATCAACGAGGGCGGCCAGCGCGCCTCCTCGTCGGCTCCTCCGCGCTTCGTCAAGCCAAAGACGGAGCCGGGGCTCGTGTCGATGAAAACGGAGCCGGGTCTCCCCGCCGTGAAGACGGAGCGCGGCGACGTGGAGCTCCACGATGACGCGGCCCTGGAATGGGCGCGCAAGGACGCCCTGAAGATGGTGAGGGAGCACCAGTGCGTCGCCCTGCGGCGTTTCGAGCAGCACTATCGGGGCCGCGTCGAAGGAGGAGTCGTCGTCATCGAAGACAGCGACGACGACGACGCACCGCCGCCACTAGTCCGCGTTGGCGACGCCGGTCAGGGGTCCACCAGGGACGGCCCCGTCAAGGAGGAGAAGGCCGACGATGACCACGGCGGTGAAGACGGCGGCGACTACTTCGCGTTCAGCCAGTTCTTTTTTTAAATATATTTGCTATGTAAAAAGCCGTGAACATGTCTAATATATACCAAAGTTTGCCGAATTTTAGCCGAACTTCACCGAACGTTTTCTTTTTTGAAAAAATTTAGACGCGTCTGAGGCCGGCCCTGGGGCCGGCGGCTGGGGACCAATTCGCCCCAATGCGTTTTTTCGCCGGCTCACCCCAAGCGACAATTTTAGGTGCCTCCTGGGGGGCCAACGGCTGGAGATGCTCTTAATACACCTTACCGCGACCCTCTCTGGCAGTATGGCCGTTAGGACACGTTAGAGCATCTCCAGCCGTTGGCCCCCCAGGAGGGGCTAATAATCGCCCCCTGGGGGCACACCGGCGCTAAACCACGCACTGGGAGCGTGATGCCCCCCAGTCGCGGCGCCCAAGTTTTTTTGAAAAAGTCAAATACGGCGCAAACACAGCTCAAATTTAACGCAAAACATCGACGAGTTCGTTCAAATTTCAACATATTTTACAAAAAAAACTAGCACGGGCTGGCCCCGCCGTCTCCATCGCCTCTCCTCGCCGTCTACCTCGCCGCCCGTCGTCCTCCTTTGCAGTTCTACATGCTGAGGAGGCGGTAGAACCGCGTGTAGTTGATGGCTTCTCGCCCCTCGTTGGTTACCCCAAGTGGAAGGTTTGAGATGTAGCGTAGCGGTAGTTTTCCCTTGGCAAAGATACCAAGGATCGAATCCCGTGAGACTCCGAGGATCGACAAGAAGGTGTCAAGGGCGCCAGAAACTTTGCTTGACAGGACCTGCACACAGATACAAAAAACTTTGCTCCCAACGAGTACAGAGAGGTTGTCAATCCCTCCGGCCTTGTCGTTTACAAAGGATCAAACGCAAGAGATAATAGTGATAGGTATGACTGCAACTAGTAAATAAGGACCGGAAGTAAATAACGGGTGTGATCAGTGATGGTAATATGGACCGGGGTCCCATGATGTCCACTAGTGATGTCTCTCTCCCAAAAGACGATAAAACAACTAAGCGAGGTAAACGAATTACAGCTGGGCAATTGACAGGATTATGTGCGCAAACCAATGCTAACTATGCTGCAAAGAAAGGTAGAGGCTCAAAAGCATGGGCGGTACGCCAAGGCAAGTAGACCGAAATTCATCTGCATCTACTACTAATCATCCACCTTAAGATATCTATCCAGAACATCTCGCTGGTATTAAGTTGCGAGTCCCACCCATAGTGTAAACTCAAAGCAACAGACAACTGCATTAAAAGAACTTTGCGTAAAGTAAACAATCCTTGCACCCGCAAGTACAAGCACCGTTGTTTTCCCACTTGTGGCAACAGCACATCCCCTAGACTCATATTTCTGTCACTCAAGCTAGTCATCGAGGGGCATGAACCCACAATCAAGCATAACGTTCCCTCTTGGAGTTACTACCTACTACTTGGCCAAAGCAATAAACAGCAACGAAGAACATACAAGAATTACTCAAGAACATAAATATAAAAGAGGTGAATCAAATATATTACTCACACACAATCTGAACATAATCTCATAATCCATCGGATCCCAGCAAACTCATCATAGCAACAGCATAAGGATTACATATGTGCCTCGATCATGTAGGGCAGCTCACGAGGTCTAATAGATGAAGAACAAAGAGGGGAGGAGAACATCACATAGCTAGTGGTCATGGACCCATGGTTCAAGGGGGACTACTCACAACTCATCCGGGAGGCGTCCATGGTGGTGGAGAGGCTCCCGGTGGTGGTTCTCCCCTCCGGCAGGGTGCCGGGAAGAGTTCTCCTGGTGCTCCCGATCTTGGAAGCGCGGCGGCGGCGGAACAGAGATGAGATCGCGAAAAAGGGTTCCGTCCTCGAGGGTTTCGGGACGCGGTGTAAATATATGCCAAAGGGGGTCACCAGAGGAGGTAAGGGGGGCCCAGGCACCCCCCCCCCCCGGCGCGGCTAGGGGTGGGGCCGCCCCCCCAGGGCGCCTGGAGCCCCTTTGGCTCCCCTCCGGCCCTACTTCTGCCGCATGGAAGCTTCTGGGGCGCTGATTTTTTATATAATTTTCCCGGAATTTTTCTGGCAATTTAAGTAATGGGAAAACCTGAAATACAAAAACAGCAGAAAATAGAAACTGGCACTGGGGTGCACTGAGTTAATAGGTTAGTCCAAATATGATCAAAAGTGTATGGAAGTGCATAAATATCATAGCAATATCACACAAAAGAAGCATGAAGCAAGCAGAAATTATAGATACATTTTGGACGTATCAACATCCCCAAGCTTAATTCCTGCTCGTCCTCGAGTAGAAAAATAATAACAAGCATAATTTCTGTGGTGACATGCTATCAACCATATAAGAACTTTTCACAGTCACATGACAAATGCTTACTGAGATAATGAATCTTTAGTAATTAAGTTGCCTCATGAGAATATCACAAAGAACTGAATGTTTTACAATATGATACTGAAACACCCAATAGAATTGTAGTGAGCATGGTGTCAAACATGACAAAGTGATACCTCGCTTGCCCCCTTTAGTGAAGCAAAACATAAATGCAGGAGCACCTCCGAAGTTTAAGTGACGACTAGATACAATGATTTCAGAATAAACGATATCATAATCATGCAGAAGACAATGGTACTTTGGGACAATGCACATTACACTCAGAATGACAATCATGCTCTCAATAGTTGGTGCTTTGAAGAAAGAAGGTGGAGACTCTCGAACCGTGGCTTTTGATGGCAAGGTTGAAAACCCGTGGTTGGAAGCAAAGACTAAACATGTACCAGAGCTCTTGGTTTTTAAAAACAGAGGTAAAAATTATTTTTGGGAGATGCATATTTCGTCAACGAATGCTAGTAGATAACTCAATTACTTCTCGAGCTGGACAAGTTTCGAGGAACAGCTCCCGCACGGGGACGATCACATCCCCTTAATCTCCTTTGTTTATCACTGCCAAAAGTTTTCTGATTTCTCATGAACAAATCGTGAAGGAGGGTTTGTTTGTTGTATTTTTTATGAGCTGGGCGCACTCATGCCAGTTCCTTCTCGTATTAGGGGTTTGCAGATTAGACATGCAATCCCGGGGTGAAACTTGTCCAACTTAAAAAGATCATGAATTAACTACTACTTCCTCATGAGCTAAAACAGAGGCACAAAAGAGAAATGCTTTTGATTAATTTCGAGATGGTACAAGAAAGTCTTCGTAAGGAATGGTAAGTAAATACCATGTATAGGAAGGTATGGTGGACTCATATGGCATAACTGGTTTCAAGGATTTTGGATGCACAAGCAGTCAGTCCGCTTAGTATAGGTGAAGGCTAGCAAAAGACTGGGAGCGACCAACTAAGAGAGCAATGACAGCCATAATCATGCAGAGCGACAAAGCAACATTGAATCGGGCATGGAAGTTATATCGCTACTCAGAAATTAAAGATCATCAAGGCTTGATAGACTTTCATTACAGTCTTAAATATGCGTGAGCATATGCCAAGTCAATCAAAATAAATTCAAGAAGGAAGATATCACTAAACCATACCACATCATAGGCAAACAAATCATGCTGGTACTTCAATAACACATTAAGGACCCCCAGCTATTTGAGACTAACCATATGAAAACATGAACTACTAAGCACCATTATGCACAAAGAATTTTTAGAATAGACATATCAACCAGTGCCACAGAAGCCAACTCTCTTAACAAGATAAGCATGATAACTCAAGAGAGTTCCAAAAGCAACCAACTAAACAAAAGCTCTTTAAAAAGTAAAGCATGAAAACTAAGAGCTAAACATGACAGTAGCTATTGAAAGACAAAGAACATACACAACAAAGATAAACATGAAAATCCTATGTTGTGTTCTAGGTTGAAGTGGAGCGTGTTTCTCTCCCACACAAAGAAAGCTGGGTTCTAACTCGTTATGAACAGCAAGCAAAGCTAAAGAAAACTAAAAAGGAAACTAAAAGCAAGACGCTCCAAGCATAGCACATAACGCATGAAGTGATTAAAATATAGTGGAACGAAAGACGAACTGATAATTGTTGATGGAGAAGGGGATGCACGGGGGCATCCCCAAGCTTAGACGCTTGAGTCTTCTTGAATATTTCTTGGGGGTGCACGGGGGCATCCCCAAGCTTGAGCATTTGACCCTCCTGAATCTTTTTATCATCTTCCCTCGCACACTTGAAAACTCCCTTCATACATAACTCATCATAATCTGATTAGCGAGGTTAGTACCCATAATAAAATAATTTTTCCTTGCTGAAAATAAGGATAATCTTGAAGATCTACTGTTTCTCAAGATTGCCAAAAGTTTTTTGCAAAGAAAAAACAAGCTCAAGGTTTGCAAAACGAAGAAAAGGCAAAACAGGACAGAATCTGTGAAAAACAGACCAGCAGGTAGTAAATAATTTTTTCGGGGCACTTCTGCAACTCAAATAAAAAAACTCAGAACAGACGCCGGAAAGCCAATTGTATAGAGCACGCTGTCGAAAAAATTCAGACCAAAAAGATGATCTGGTGATTTTATACGAATTTTTCTGTCCAAGGACAGAATCTGTTTCCTGGACAGCACGTCACAACTTTTGAACTTTCTTGCAATCAGAGGCTAAACTTGGCACAAAGCTGAAAAGTAAAGATACAATGATGATGCTACTGTAGTAACAAACATCAAGACACAACAAAAGCAAAATAAAACTTTATTCATTGTGGGCTGCCTCCCAAAAGCGCTTTCTTTTATGCCTTTAAGCTAGGCATAATGCAAAGATATCAAGTTTTATCAAGAGTAAAAGAATAGCTAGCCCGTATAACGGACTCAAAAGGTAACTTAATCTTCTTTCTAGGGAAGTGTTCCATACCTTTCTTGAGAGGAAATTGGAATTTTATATTCCCCTCTTTCATGTCAATGATAGCACCAACGGTGCGAAGAAAAGGACGTCCCAAAATAATTGGACAAGAAGGTTCACATTCAATATCCATAATAGTAAAATCAATGGGAACATAATTGTCATTGACAATGATAAGAACATCGTCGATCCTCCCCAAAGGTTTCTTTATGGAAGAATCAACAAGACGAACACCAAAAGAACAAGGATCAAAAGATTTCAAATTAAGCATATCATATATTCTTTTGGGCATAACGGAGGTACTAGCTCCAACATCACATAAAGCATAGCAAGAGAAGTTATTCAACTTAATTTTAATCATAGGATCCCAACCATCTTCTAGCTTTCTAGGTATGGAGGCTTCTACCCTAAGCTTCTCCTCCCTAGCTTTGGTGAGAGCATTAGTGATATGCTCTGTGAAGGCAAGATTAAGCGTGCTAGTGTGGGGATCTCTAGACATCTTGTGAAGAAAATCAATAACTTCAGAAAGGGTGCAATTATCAAAATCAAGGTCACTACTATCAAGTAAAGTGGTAGTGGTGTCATTTAGGCTCACTTGTTTGGTAGCTTCTATGGTCATAGGAGTTTCTACGATTGAGGTCATAGCATCACCATTAATAGGTCCAATGGGACCAGGAGTGCATTGGGTGCTAAGAGTTTGGATATCATCAACAACTTGGATAGTAGCAACAGTGTGGTGGGTAGGAAGGCTCTTAATTCTATCTTCTTCCTCCTTTTCTCTAGCCCATCTCTCTTTAAGTTTAGCCAACATCCTAATGTTTTCATTAATTTGCACTTGAATAGCATTCATAGGAGTGGTCTTCCTCTCCTCAAGAGGGGAAGTTCTAATTTTAAGCAACTCTACCTCATTGGCTAAATTGTCTACCTTCGAAGAGAGATCATCTAGTTTGGCTAGTTTTTCTTCTACACCCTTATTGAAGGCTTTTTGGGTAGTGATGAAATCTTTAAGCATAATCTCTAGTTCAGAAGTGGAGTCCTTGGTGTTAGGATAAGCATTGTTGTTCCCATAGGAATTAGAGGGGAACGGTCTAGGGTTGCTACCAAAACTACTCCTATAAGCATTGTTATTGAAATTGTTTCTAGAGATAAAGTTCACATCTACTTGATCTTGAGCAATCAAAGAATTTAAAGGAACATCACGAGGATCAATAAAAGATTGCTTGGAAAGTAGAGACATGATCAAGTCAACTTTTTCATTTAGGGAGGAAATCTCCTCGACAGAGTTTACCTTCCTACCTGTTGGAGCGCGTTCAGTGTGCCATTGGGAATAATTGGTCATCATCTCATCGAGAAGCTTCGTGGCAGCACCAAGTGTAGTTGACATAAAGGTTCCTCCCGCGGCCGAATCTAACAAGTTCCGCGAGGTAAAGTTCAAGCCTGCATAAAAAGTTTGGATAACCATCCAAGTAGTCAAACCATGAGTAGGGCAGTTCTTGACAAGAGATTTCATGCGTTCCCAAGCTTGGGCAACGTGTTCATTATCTAATTGTTTGAAATTCATTATGTTACTCCTTCGTTGGATAATTTTAGCAGGTGGATAGTACTTCCCAATAAAGGCATCCTTGCACTTGTCCCAAGAATCTATGCTATTCCTCGGCAAAGATTGAAACCAAATTTTAGCTCCTCCTCTCAAGGAGAAAGGAAAAAGCTTAAGCTTAACAATATCACTATCCACTTCTCGGTACTTTTGCATATCACAGAGTTCAACAAAATTATTTAAGTGCAAAGCAGCATCATCTCCAGCACCGGAGAATTGATCTTTCATAACTAGGTTCAGTAAACCAGGTTTAATTTCATAAGAAGGTGCTGAAGTGGCAGGTGTAGTGATAGGCGTGCAGATAAAGTCATCGTTCTTATGACTAGTGAAGTCACACAACTTGGTGTTCTCGGTGGAACCCATAGCAGCAGCAAGCAAGATAACTATTTTTGTGATTTTTGATAGAAGACACTAAAGCAAAAACTGAAAGGTAAACTAACAAGACTAAAAAAGCAAAGATAAAAGATAGCATGCAACTCCCCTATCTTGAAGAGTGGAGTCCCCGGCAACGGTGCCAGAAAACTTTGCTTGATGGCTTCTCGCCCCTCGTTGGTTACCCCAAGTGGAAGGTTTGAGATGTAGCGTAGCGGTAGTTTTCCCTTGGCAAAGATACCAAGGATCGAATCCTGTGAGACTCCGAGGATCGACAAGAAGGTGTCAAGGGCGCCAGAAACTTCGCTTGACAGGACCTGCACACAGATACAAATAACTTTGCTCCCAACGAGTACAGAGAGGTTGTCAATCCCTCCGGCCTTGTCGTTTACAAAGGATCAAACGCAAGAGATAATAGTGATAGGTATGACTGCAACTAGTAAATAAGGACAGGAAGTAAATAACGGGTGTGATCAGTGATGGTAATATGGACCGGGGTCCCTGATGGGCCTCGAACCCCTCGTTGGATTACCCCAAGTGGAAGGTGTAAGATGCAGTAAGTAGAAGTGTTTTCCCCTAGCAAAGATGCCAAGGATCGAATCCCCAGAGACTCCTAGGTTCAACAGGTAGGTGTCAACTGCTAACGGCGCAATTAGCAATCAACGTGGACCTGCACACAGATACAAATAACTTTGCTCCCAACGAGTACAGAGAGGTTGTCAATCTCTCCGGCCTTGTAGTTCACAAAGGGTTAAAAGCAATATGATAGTAGTGATAGATAGTAATTTGCAATAGTAAATAAAATAGCGGAAAGTAAAATAGTGTATGTGATCAATGATAGTAATATGGACCGGAGTCACATGATGTTCACTAGTGATGTCTCTCTCCCAAAAGACGATAAAACAGCTATGCGAGGTAACAAATTACAGCTGGGCAATTGACAGGACCACGAACGCAAACCAATGCTGACTACATTGCAAGAAAGGTTGAGGTTCAAAGCATGGGCTGTACGCCAAAGTAAGTAGACCAAAATCCATCTGCATCTACTACTAATCATCCACCTTGAGATATCTATCCAGAACATCTCGCTGGTATTAAGTTGCGAGTCCCACCCATAGTGTAAACTCAATGCAACATACAACTGCATTAAAAGAACTTTGCGTAAAGTAAACAATCCTTGCACCCGCGGGCACAAGCACCGTTGTTTCCCCCCTTGTGGCAATAACACATCCCCTAGACTCATGTTTCTGTCACTCAAGCTAGTCATCGAGGGGCATGAACCCACAATCGAGCATAACGTTCCCTCTTGGAGTCACTACCTACTACTTGGCCAAAGCAATAAATAACAACGGAGAACATGCAAGAATTACTTATGAACTAAAATATAAAAGAGGTGAATCAAATATATTACTCAAGATCAATCTGAACATAATCTCATAATCCATCGGATCCCAGCAAACTCAACATAGCAACAACACAAGGATTACATAGGTGCCTCGATCATGTAGGGCAGCTCACGAGGACTAATTAGTGAAGCACAAGAACGGGAGGAGAACATCACATAGCTACTGGTCATGGACTCATGGTCCAAGGGAGACTACTCACGAGTCATCCGGGAGGCGTCCATGGTGGTGGAGAAGCTCCCGGTGGTGATCCTCCCCTCCGGCAGGGTGCCGGGAAGAGTTCTCCTGGTGCTCCCGATCTTGGAAGCGGCGGCGGCGGCGGAACAGAGATGGGATCGCGAAAAGAAGTCCTGTTTCAAGGGTTACGGGGGACCCTTTAAATATCTGCCAAAGTAGGGCACCGGGGGGCTCTCGGGGTGCCGAGGCGCCCCCCCGGCGCGGCCCGGGGGGGCGCGCCCACAGGGCGCCTGGGGCCCCTGTGCCCCCCTCAGGCTCCCCTTCGGAAGCAGTGTCGTTCCCGATACGCTGATTTTTTATATAATTTTTCTGGATTTTTCTGGGCAGTTCTCGAAACGTGAAAACCTGAAATACAAAAACAGCCGAAAACAGAAACTGGCACTGGGGTGCACTGGATTAGTAAGTTAGTCCAAATATGATCAAAAGTGTATGGAAGTGTATGAATATCATAGCAATATCACCCAAAAGTGGCATGGAGCAAGCAGAAATTATAGATATGTTTTGGACGTATCAGTCCCATGATGTTCACTAGTGATGTCTCTCTCCCAAAAGACGATAAAACAGCTAAGCGAGGTAAACGAATTACAGCTGGGCAATTGACAGGATTATGTGCGCAAACCAATGCTTACTATGCTGCAAAGAAAGGTAGAGGCTCAAAAGCATGGGCGGTACGCTAAGGCAAGTAAACCGAAATTCATTTGCATCTACTACTAATCATCCACCTTAAGATATCTATCCAGAACTTCTCGCTGTATTAAGTTGCGAGTCCCACCCATAGTGTAAACTCAAAGCAACAGACAACTGCATTAAAAGAACTTTGCGTAAAGTAAACAATCCTTGCACCCCGCAAGTACAAGCACCGTTGTTTTCCCCCTTGTGGCAACAGCACATCCCCTAGACTCATGTTTCTGTCACTCAAGCTAGTCATCGAGGGGCATGAACCCACAATCAAGCATAACGTTCCCTCTTGGAGTTACTACCTACTACTTGGCCAAAGCAATAAACAGCAACGGAGAACATGCAATAATTACTCAAGAACATAAATATAAAAGAGGTGAATCAAATATATTACTCACACACAATCTGAACATAATCTCATAATCCAACGGATCCCAGCAAACTCATCATAGCAACAGCATAAGGATTACATATGTGCCTCGATCATGTAGGGCAGCTCACGAGGTCTAATCGATGAAGAACAAAGAGGGGAGGAGAACATCACATAGCTACTGGTCATGGACCCATGGTCCAAGGGGGACTACTCACAACTCATCCGGGAGGCGTCCATGGTGGTGGAGAGGCTCCCGGTGGTGGTTCTCCCCTCCGGCAGGGTGCCGGGAAGAGTTCTCCTGGTGCTCCCGATCTTGGAAGCGCGACGGCGGCGGAACAGAGATGAGATCGCGAAAAAGGGTTCCGTCCTCGAGGGTTTCGGGACGCGGTGTAAATATATGCCAAAGGGGGTCACCAGAGGAGGTAAGGGGGGCCCAGGCGCCCCCCGGCGCGGCCAGTGGTGGGGCCGCCCCCCCCC
>LR738712.1:109486-193074 GCA_902687465.1 Secale cereale
CCCCCCCCAGGGCGCCTGGAGCCCCTCTGGCTCCCCTCCGGCCCTACTTCTGCCGCATGGAAGCTTCGGGAGCGCTGATTTTTTATATAATTTTCCCGGAATTTTTCTGGCAATTTAAGTAATGGGAAAACCTGAAATACAAAAACAGCAGAAAACAGAAACTGGCACTGGGGTGCACTGAGTTAATAGGTTAGTCCAAATATGATCAAAAGTGTATGGAAGTGCATAAATATCATAGCAATATCACACAAAAGAAGCATGGAGCAAGCAGAAATTATAGATACGTTTTGGACGTATCAGTAGTCGCCGTCGCCGTCGTCGTCGTCGTCGTCGTCGTCCCCGCCTCCGCCGCCGCCGTCCCTGCTGCATCCCTCCCCCGGTTGGCGCGGCGGGTTAGACGGTCCGGGGCGTCGTCGTCGTTGTCACTATCGAGGACCACGATGCCGTTCTCGTCCTCGCGCCCACGTTTGCGAGCGGCGATCTCCTCCAGGGCCCGGCACTGCCGGACCATCTCGTCGCGGAGGTAGTCGTCCCGCGCCCACCGCAGGGCGTCCTCGTCAAAGAAGCCACGCCGGGCTATCTCCTCGTAGTCCGCGGGGAGGCCGGGCTCCGACTTGGGCTCGACGAGGACGCCGGAGCTGCGGGTACGCGCGCTGACAGGCGTGTCCTGGGGCTCCGGCTTGACGGGGCGGAGGCAGGGAGAGCCTGACGAGCGGTCGGACGAGGAGGAGGACGCCCCGGGCTGCTCCATGCGCCTCGGCGTCCAGAAGCTTCCACGGCGGCGTGAGAAGGACGGGGGAGCGGGGTACTCGAGGCGCGGCGTGTTGCCGCCCTCGATGTACTCGAGGACGGCCTCCAACGTGCGGCCGGGCACGCCCCACCACCGGTGCCGGCCCTCGGAGTTGAGCCTGCCGGAGGGCACGACGCCGTTGGTGGCCTCGATCTGTTCGGCGTTACGGCGGCAGAAGTAGGGCTCCCAGATCAGGCTGTCGGGGACGTACCGGGGCCCCTCCCTCGCCGCACGCGGCAGGGACGCGCGGATACGTGCGATCTCCGCATGCCGCGCCGCCCCGGTGGGTGGTGTTGGCACCGGCACGCCGCCGGCGCTGATCCTCCAAGCCCCGGGCACCCGCATGTCCGGCGGGACCGGGTACTCGGCCTCGAAAAGGAGGCGAGCCTCGTCCTCGTGAAGATGGCGGTGCCCGAAGCCATTCGCCGCCGCGCCGTCGCCTGGAAAGCGCTCGGCCATTCCTGTCAACTGGAGACGGCTAGAGGAGCAAGGGGGGAGAAATGGGCGCGTCGGTGGTGGAGTATCTGTGCGAGTATCCCGCGCGCTGGTGGTCGGCTTATATAGGTGGAGGCGCCGCGTGGTAGGCTTGGCCGGTGCGTTACGCGTGGCGTGATGGCGTGGCGGCCGAGGGGACGCGCGTCGCCCGGCCTTCATTGCGCGGCCCGTGAGGCATCAATGGAGGCTGACCGGCACGGTAGCGCGCGCAGCTTTGGCATTGATTCGTGGTGGAAAACGAAGCGATGAGGACAACGAAGCGGCGAGAAGAGAGTCGAGTCGCTGACGCGGCTGGCCCGCGGCTCTTCGCGCCAAAAACGATTCGCCCGGCGCCCCCGAGCGACCCCAGCGCGCCGGGTTCGGGTTGGGTCCACCGGCGCCGATTTCGACCCGAGCCGACAAAACCTGGGCTCTTGGGGCACGACTGCGCCGATTTTTTAGCGCCGACGATCGAAAAATCGCCTGAGGACCTTTTTGCGGACGCCGCTGGAGATACTCTTAGCAACAATAAAGTTAGACGATGGCGGGTGGGGAAGGTGACCCTCGCTGGGACCTCAATCAATTAAATGAATCAATCAAGCAGAGGTCACTGCTTGGACAGAGACGGCGATGTGGCCGGAGCCTACCACTTTGGCTGATTGATTGGGACCTCAGGCCTCGTGAAGCTACAGAATCTTGGTCGGCCACCTTTGCTCTGCTCATTGCCTACCCCACCGAGATTATATTCACCCTCCCCGTCTCCTTCTCCCATTCTACCATCACTCTTTCTTTCTCCTCTACGCCGACGACCCCGACGTTGCAGCAGCCGCCATACAAGTTGAAGAAGGTGAGGACCCTTCCCTCTTCTCTTCGTCCTAGCAAGGTGAGGAACCTCAGATCTGATCTGAATGGGGCCGTAGCAAGCTCAGACTAAATTGTTTCTTACAAACCTTTGATATGATTTCCGTACGACGTATTAAACTCCAAAAAATTTCAGCAGAAGAAAGCACCTGGTGCTGGGCTTGCGCACTAGTACAAAGCTCCGATTTGTTTGGTATACAAAGCTTTGATTTTGATTTGTGATGTGCAACTTGAGCTCAGATCTTCTTTTAGTAGCTGTACTAGGAAGCTCCGAGATTTTGAGGCTGTGATTTGTGCATTCCAATTTGTTGTGCGGTGTACAAATTAAGCTCACATCTTTTTAGTACAAAGCACCTACGTAGTTTCTAGAGCTTCGGTTGTGCTATGTTCGTAGTCTCTGCTGACTGAATCTACATGACTATTGGTTCAAGGTAATACTACATCGGTTTTATTTCAAGCCAAATTTGTGTGCACCGTCTTCTAGCTTGCGAGCCACATTTTTCCTTTCCATTTGTTGCTAGTCTCTAGTGACTGAATCTTATTGTCCTTCCTGTTAGCATGGGACTGTTGATTTGTAATACAGGGGACTAATTTTCATTTGTACCAGCTCAATCGTGAGCAAATCCTGCAACAATGGCGGGGGTACTGGATGCTTTGGCAACCTACGTGACCAAGATGCTTGCCGACATGGCCAGAGAAGAGGTGGCCATGCTAATCGGCGTGTCCGACGGGATCAAAGACCTAAGCGTCAAGCTTGGGGACCTCAAGAATTTCCTCGCTGATGCTGATAGGAGGAACATCACCGATGAGAGTGTACAGGGGTGGGTGGGGGAACTGAAGCATGCCATGTACCTGGCCACCGACATCATCGACCTATGTCAGCTCAAGGCCATGGAGCAAGATCAAACCAAGGGCAAGGGGTGCCTTAACCCTCTGCTCTTTTGAATGCGAAATCCCCTCCATGCCCACGACATTGGCACCCGAATCAAGTTGCTCAACCAAAATTTGGATGCTATTTGCAAGAGGGGCAGCCACTTCAATTTCATCAAGCTAGAAGCCTACGAAGACAGAAAGACGACTCGGTCTTTCGCCACTAACCGCAAAACTGATTCATTGATGGAGCGGTCAGGTGCAGTTGGTGAGAAGATCGAGGAGGACACGATGGCACTTGTGGAGGTGCTTACAAGAGAAGCAGCTGGTGACAAAAGTGATCGGCTCATGGTGGTCGCCATTGTTGGTGTCGGCGGGATTGGCAAGACCACCCTTAGCAAGAAGGTCTTCAATGATGACGGTATCGAAGGCAAATTTGCTAAGAAGATATGGCTTAGCATCACACAAGATTTCAATGATGTTGAGCTATTGAGTAAGGCTATCATCACCATTGGCGGAGACCTACCTGGAGATGGTGGGGCTCGAGACAGAGACCTACTTTTAGGTGCTCTCAAGAATGCTATCATGGACAAGAAGTTCTTTCTTGTACTAGACGACATGTGGTGTGTCGACGCATGGGATAAACTGCTGATGGCTCCCTTTAGCTACGGCGGCCCTGGTAGCAGAGTCCTTGTCACCACAAGATACGACATTGTTGCCCGAAGCATGAAAGTTGTGCACTACCACCATGTTGAAAAATTAGGTCTTGAAGATGCATGGTCATTGCTCAAGAAGCAGGTGAGTGTACCCACTTACTTATAGTAACCTCTCACTACACTTAATATTGATAATCTAGCATTACTTTACTTCTACCCTAAATCGACTTTGAATATTTTTCCACCATTGTTGGATAAATGCTATAGCATGTACTAGTACTAATTTGTTGTGTGCAAGCACCGCACAAATTTATTGCGTGTGAACAGTTGGATTGGTATATCCAGCACAGTAAACTTCATACACTTTCCATGCTTCCTTCAAATTATGATTTGATCTATCATGTGTGTAATAGTCAACCATGCACATGTGATGCGTGGAAAGGTCATAAAATGTATGAAAATATATACTGAAATGTAGGTTTCAGATTACATCATACACGTCCAACTATCGACCAAGATATAACTTTTTATTAGCAATTTAATTTAGGCACTCCCTCTGATCCCATATTAATTGACGCAGGTCTTGTACAAAGTTGTACTAACATAGTACTAGATCTGCATCAATTAATATGGATCGGAAGGAGCATTACAATTCTTTTTATTATATTTTCCCAACGATCTATAATATGTGTGAAAAAGAGTCAGGCAACAAACCTTTTATAAAATATGTGAGGCAACAAGCCTGCATAGAACTCAATGTTCAATGTACCAACGGGGCTGTGGCATGTCCTAAAAATCCTATGTTATTGACTGGATGATGTATTCTCTTACTTAGCCACTTTGATAACATGAAACTGACACTACTACATCCACCATGGAAGAACATAGTGTACTTAGTATTGTCTTCATTTGAAAGAACATATATCTGTAGAATTTGATCGAGAAAGCTTGTTTCACCATGAACACTATGTCCATATACAAACAAGATTCACTTGTGATTAGAAGGCTTATTACTTTGGTTTATTCGTTGATCTGATGTATTATTAGTATATGAAATGACTACATTAGCTAATCATCATTGTTGGATGTTATGTTCCCCTTACTGAAGCTAAATATTTTAATTGTTTGTAGGTACTCACCGCAGAGGAAAATGGACATGAGGTTGATGTGCTAAAGGATATTGGGCTGCAAATTATAGAAAAATGTGACGGTTTACCACTTGCTATAAAAGTGATGGGGGGTCTTCTATGTGGTAAGGAGAAATCACGGCGTGACTGGGAAGATGTCCTAGATGATGATATATGGTCGGTATCTCCAATGTCAGATGAACTAAACTATGCAATCTATCTTAGCTACAACGACTTGCCCCCATACTTAAAACTATGCTTCCTGCACTTCTCTCTTAAACCAAAAAAGGTAGTGCTACGTGTCGATGAAATCGTGTCCATGTAGATTTGTGAAGGATTGGTTCAAGGAGGCTCAAACAGTTTGGAAGAAGAAGGGAAAAAGAACTATAAAGAGCTAATATTGAGAAACCTTATAGAGATAGATCCCACATTCCCTAGCCAACTTATCTGCAACATGCATGATGTCATTCGCTCATTTGCTCAATTTATGGCTAGGGATGAAATACTAGTAGCTCACAATGGAGATGCTGCTAAAAGAACCCTTAGATCATCCAATTTTCTTAGATTGTCTATAGAAACAAAAGGAGTGGGATCAGATGAATTTGAGTGGAGATATTTAAGAGAGCAGAAATTGCTTAGGACATTAATATTAACTGCAAACCTCAAAACTGAGCCTGGTGATTCATTGGTTAACTTCCCAAGTCTACGTCTTCTACATATAGAATCTGCAAGTATTGCTGCACTACTTGAATGTCTGCATCAACTCAAGCACCTGAGATATTTGACACTAAAGAGGACTGATATTTGCCGACTTCCAGAGAACATCCATGAGATGAAATTCCTACAACATATTTGCCTTCAAGATAGTGAAAGTTTTGTGAAACTTCCTGATGGCATTGTCAAGCTGCAAGGTTTGAGATTTCTTGATATTTATGGAACACGTGTAAATAGTATTCCGAGGGGTTTCCAGGCTCTTACAAATCTGAGGTTACTAAGTGGGTTTCCAGCCTATATTGATGGTGATTGGTGTAGTTTGGAAGAGTTAGGGTCTCTTTCCCAACTCAATTACCTTTCAGTAAAATGTCTAAAAAATGTATCTAGTGCCTTGTTGGCTGCAAAAGCGAAGGTAAATGCAAAGAAAGATCTTAAAACACTTATTTTAAATTGTGGTGTCAAAGTGGAAGATGGGTTGGTCCAAGGAGGAGTCTCGGAGTCTGGGTCCGAGGAGCAAATAATTGAAGCGGTGGTTGATGTCCTATGTCCTCAGCCTTGCATAGAACACATAGAAATTGAAGGATATTTTGGTCGTCGGCTCCCAAGATGGTTGACATCAACAACTATGGTGCCCCTCGAGAGCTTGAAGATTTTATGTCTCGAACAGCTGCCCTGCTGCACCCAACTCCCAGATGGCTTGTGGAGCCTCCCGTATTTGGAATGGCTAAAAGTGTACAAGGCTCCAGTAATCAAGTGTGTCGGTCCTGAATTCGTGCAACAGTACAACCGGGGGCACCGTCCCTCATCTCAGTCTCAGGTGGCTGCTACGTTTCCCAGACTCCAGAAGTTGAATTTTGAAGGAATGGAGGAATGGGAGGAGTGGGTTTGGGAGGCAGAAGTGAAAGCTATGCCCTTATTGGAGCAACTCCGTATCCATTCTTGCAAACTGGGCCGTATGCCTCCGGGACTTATGTCTCATGCAATGGCTTTGAAGAAGCTATTAATATGGCGTGTCCAACGTCTCCACTCTCTAGAAAACTTGGTTTCTGTAGTTGAGCTCGACTTGTATGACATACCTGAATTGGCCAAGATCTCCAATCTTCCAAAATTACAAAAGCTTGAAATCAAGTACTGTCAAAAGCTTGAGACGCTGCAGGACATGGCTGCACTTCGGAGACTCGAACTGAGAGTTTTCAGCTGGGAAAATCAACTTCCGATCTACCTACAGACTGTAAAGCCTAGTCATTTGCTGCTCACCTGCAACTTTGAGTTACTCACTTTGATGGCTTCAGGAGAATCTAGCTCCGAGTGGGACAAGTTCAGTCATATAAAGCAAGTCGAGGCTTATGCAAAGGATGGAGAAGATGAGAAAAAATGGCACGTAAACTACACATCCAAACCCTACACCATGGAGACAAATATAGACATTAGTCTTCAGGTAATACTTTGGTACCTCTTTTTCAATCTAGTTAATCTAATATTGTTGGTTCCATAATCTAATCCGTTGGTTCCACCAATCTTAATTTCATCAGCATGATAGAGGCTAACTGAATATATCTCCACTGTTTGTTTTCCTTGGCAGGAAGAATCGGACGACTAGGCTGGCATCGATATCCAAAAAAGGATAATATGATGCACGGATATATGTACGCATTTCTGCTACCGCAACTTCCAGTTTTACTATTCTTAACTCTTTCATTGACAGTCCATATCTTATGTTTTACGTTACGATCAAATCCATGCAGGTGGAACCAAATAAATCAAGGCGGCCTCACTGTTTAGATATGCTACGTTCTCTGTCGTGGCACTGATAACTGGGTACCAGGAAAGCAGCAGCCACACCATACTAACAATATTTCCTTTCTTTTTTCTCCTTTTGCGGGTGTGTTGCGTTGGTTCTCTGAATAACTTATGAAATTTGTAGATAGATCAGTCATAATGGTGTATCAGAGCAACCCAAATGACTGTTAGTAAAGTGGAGTTATCAGGCTCCAGGCTGTTGAATTAACTGTATGTCATAGAGATTCAGTGTGATGCATGCATGCAGAATCAGTCAAATGATGGTGAGGTGGTCTCGGTTAAAGTGGTCAAATTGGTGGCACGTGGGTCTGTTCCGGATGTAAGCAGTTAACTTGGGTTTCAGGTTCTGAAACTGCATGCTCTCAACGTTCCCGAGCTGGATATCTATCTTTCTCTTTCTCTCAACATTGATTGCACGAGAGGAGAACCTGAACAAGCCGAGAGGGCATGCAGCAGTTTAAGAACCTTGAAGAAAACTAAGCTGACTGCATGCACAGAACCGAGCAATGGATCCAGAATCAGTGCAGGCATCAATCCAGTGACCAGCTCACAAATCATACAAGAATGGTCAAGAACGTACACTACTTTTGCAGTCTCTGCAAATCCATGCATGATCACAACGTACGCTACCTTTTACACGGTTATAAGCCATGGGCATTGTAAGAGCTGGGAACTATTCCTGTGCGATTATGCCAAGCACGCCCCTGTCTGGCCATGCCCGCCCGCCGCGCAATCCGCTTGCCCTGGATACGAAATTGGGCAGATAGATTGATGCAATCCCCCTCTTTGAATTTTAAAGGAACCAGTATACCATCGCAATTAGCAGGCTTAAATGTCACATACAAGACAGACTCGCAATGTGGATATAAAAAGTTACCTGTAAAAATGACCAAACGCCCATAAAATCCTTGACTGACGGAGGAGCAAGTGACCAAACGCACCTTGCTTGCACTAACCAAGTCTGGATCTGGCACTCGAAATGAAATTACGAATTTGCAAAAAAAAAAAAAAAAGGTTGAACAAAACCAGGCTGCTTGTGTGTTTTGCTCTGTTTCAGTTTCAGAATCTGAAGCCCTGTAGGTCAGCAGCAAATGACTAGGCTTTACAGTTTGCAGGTAAACTGGAAGTTGATTTTCCCGGCGAGAAACTCTCAGCTGGAGTCTCCGGAGTGCATCTATGCCCTCCAATGTCTTGAGCTTTCGGCACAAAATGATTTCAAGCTTTTGTAATTTTGGAAGATTGGAGATCATGGCCAGTTCGGGTATGTATGCCAACTCGAGCTCAACTACAGAAACAAAGTTCTCTAGAGAGTGGAGACCGTGGACGTTACATATTACTAGCTTCTTCAAAGCCATTGCATGGGACATAAGTCCTGGAGGCATACAACCCAATTTGCAGTCAGTGATGCAAAGTCCCTCCAATAAGGGCATAGATTTCACTTCTGTCTCCCAAACCCACTCCTCCCATTCCTCCATTCCGTGAAAATTCAACTTCTGGAGTCTGGGAAACGTAGCAGCCACCTGAGACTGAGATGAAGGACGGTTCCGTTGATTGTACCGTTGCACGAATTCAGGACCAATACGCTTGATTACTGGAGCCCCGTCCAGTTTTATCCACTCCAAATACGGGAGCCCGCACAAGCCATCTGGGAGTTGGGTGCAGCAGGGCAGATGTTCGAGGACTAGAATCTTCAAACTCTCGAGAGCCACCATAGCTGTGGATGCCATCCATCCTGGGAGCCGGCGACCAAAATATCTTTTTATTTTGATGTGTTCTATGCAAGGCTGAGGACATAGCACATCAAACACCGCCTCAATTATTTGCTTCTCAGAATCAGAGACTTCTCCTGCTTGGACCAACCCATCTCCAACTCTACCACCACATTTCAAACCAAGATAGATAAGTTGTTTCTTTGCATTTACCCTTGCCTTTGCAGCCAACAAGGCACTAGATACATTTTCTAGGCTCTCTAGTGAAAGTTCATTGAGCTGGGAAAGAGACCCCAACTCTTCCAAACTACACCAGTCACCATCAGTATAGGCTGGAAACCCAAATAGTGCACTCAAATTTGTAAGAGCTCGGAAACCTCTAGGAATAGTACTTACACGTGTGTCATCAATATCAAGATATCTCAACCCTTGCAGCTTGATAATACTATCAGGAAGATTCATAAAACTTTCACAACCTTCAAGGTTAATATGCTGTAGGAATTTCATCTCATGGATGTTCTCTGGTAGTCTACAAATATCAGTCCTCTTTAATGCCAAATATCTCAGGTGCTTCAGTTGATACATAGATTCAACTAGTGCAGCAATATTTGCAGATTCTATATGCAAAAGACGTAGACTTGGGAAGTTAGTCAACGAATCCCCAAGCTGAATTTTGAGGTTTCCCGTTAATATTAGTGACCTAAGCAATTTCTTCTCTCTTAAATATATCCACTCAAATTCATCTAATCCCACACCTTTGGTTTCTATAGACAGTCTAAGAAAATAGGATGATTTAAGGTTTTCTTTAGCAGTATCTCCATGGTGAGCTACTAGTGTTTCATCCCTAGCCATAAATAGAGCAAATGAGCGGATGACATCATGCATGTTGCACAAAAGTTGGCTAGGAAATGATGGATCTATCTCTATAAGGTTCCTTAATATTAGCTCTTTATAGTTCCTTTTCCCTTCTTCTTCCAAACTACTTGAGCCTCCTTGAAGCAATCCTTCACAAATCCACATGGACACAATTTCACCAACACTTAGCGCAAACTTTCTGGGTTTAAGGGAGAAGTGCAGGAAGCACTATTTTAGGTAAGAGGGCAAATCCTGGTAGCTAATATAAATTGCATAGTTTAGTTCATCTGACATTGGAGATACTGACCATATGTCATCATTCAGGACTTCTTCCCATGCAGACCGTGATTTCTCCTTGCTGCATAGAAGTCCCCCCATTACTTTTATAGCGAGTGGTAAACCGTCACATTTTTCTACAATTTGCAACCCAATTTGCTTTAGCACATCAACATCATGTCCATTTTCATCTGTAGTGAGTACCTACAAGCAGTTTAAATGTATAGCTTCAATAAGGGGAGCATAACATCTAAAAACGGTGATCATCTTATCTAGTTATTTCATTTACTAATAATAAAGTGGCGAACGAACCAAACTAATACTCCTTCGTGGAACAAGATTTCTCAATCAAGCTTGCATGGAAAATAATACTACACTATGAATGAAAATAATACTACACTATGAAAGTATATTGCACACAGATGTGGTACTGTCAATTTCATGTTATCAATGTGGGTAAAATATCTAGAGTTATAGCCATGTTTTGAAATAGTTGACTGGCCCGAGTCCTAAGATAACCTATATTCATAAGGAATAAAAGTTATGCACCACCAAATATTAAATGATAGTAGAGAAATTTACAGACATGCGTATTATGCATTTATTTAATATGCATTTCGTACGTCGTGTTGTTTATTATCATGAAAAGAAGAGGCTTAAGTACACACATACACCATGAATACTTCACCCATTTCTGAATATAGGTTTTTTAAGACGCGGCATGGTCCTGATGTTGATACATTGATCATGAAGTTATATGCAGGTTAGTTGCCTCAGATTGCTGTATAAAATTATGTTTTGTAATGAATATAAGTGATGTTTCAGATGATAGTATTTTCTTTATATATGGTCAAAATTAGAAACGCTTGTCTTGTAATTCTAATCAGGACCAAAATTTTGGCTCATAGGTACTACTAGTTAATTACTCCCTCCGTCCCATAATTCTCGTCTTAGATTTGTCTAGATATGGATGTATCTAACACTAAAATGTGACTAGACACATCCATATCTTGACAAATCTAAGACAAGAATTTTGGGACAGAGGGAGTACTATTTACACAAACAAGTAAATATATGTGAACGGTTTTTAGGTGAACTCGTGTTAAGAGTGAAACTTACGGCAAGGGCGTTATAGTTGCATGGTGTTTACCGTGGTACCCATACTATTCTTCTGACAAACAATTATTAGTAACTAGTACTAGTCATCAACCAACTGAAGAAATGCATAATGACACAATAGACGGTATGGAGGGACACAATAACTTATGTTTAAATTGATTGTAACACCATGCAGTCAACAGTTCATCTCCCCTATGTTAACCTGGAATCACTATGTATTGGTCCAACAAAGATACATATCTAAATCCAGTTCAAGTTAAATTAACACTGTGTGTGTTGAGTTTGGGGCAGTGCTGACCTGATTCTTGAGCAGTGACCATGCATCTTCATTCCCTAACTTGTCAACGTGGTGGCAGTGTGCAGCTTTCATGCTTCTCGTGATAGTTTCATGTCTTGTGGTGATGAGGACTCGGCTGCCGGGGCCACCATAGCCAAAGGGAGTCATTAGCAATTTGTTCCATGCATCGATTCCCCACATATCATCGAGCACAAGAAGGAATTTCTTGTTCTCGATGGAGTTCTTGAGAGCACTGACAAGTAGGGCCCTGTTTAGAGCCCCACTCCCTCCAGGCAGGTCTCCCCCAGCAGCAGTGATGGCTGTACTTAATAGCTCAACATCGGTGAAATCCAGTGTGATGCTAAGCCATATCTTCTTAGTGAACTTGCCTTTGATAGCCTCATCATTGAAGACCTTCTTCCCGAGGGTTGTCTTGCCAATCCCACCGACACCAACAATGGCAACCACCATGTGTAGACCAGTCTTGTCACCACCCCCCTCACTTATAAGCACCTCTACCAGTGCTCGTGTGTCCTCCTCAATCTTCTCGCCGACAACACCTGACCGCTCCATCAATGAATCTGTTTTGCGGTCAGTGGCAAGACATCCAGTAACCTTCAAGTCTTGGTAGGCTTCTAGCTTCGCAAATTTAAATTTATTGCCCCGCTCGCAGATGCTATCCAGCTCCTTCTTCAATGCCTTGATGCGGGTGCCGATGTCATGGGAGTGGAGAGGATTTCGTAAGCAGAAGAGGAGTGGGTTAAGGCACCCCATGTCCTTGGATGGACGCTGCTCCATGGCCTTGAGCTGACAAAGGTCGAGGATGTCGGTGGCGAGGTACATGGCACGCTTCAGTTCGCCCACCCACCCCCGCACACTCTCATCGGTGATGTTCCTCCTATCAGCATCAACAAGGAAATTCTTGAGGTCCCCAAGCTTGATGCTCAGGTCTTTGATCCCATCGGATACGCCGATTAGCATGGCCACCTCCTCTTTGGCCACCTCGGCAAGCATGCTGGTCACGTAGGATGCCAAAGCATCCAGAACCCCCGCCATTGGCTGCAGGGTAAGCTCACGCTTGAGCTGGTACTGAAAACAAGCATGCAAATAAAAATTAGTGCTCTGTATTACTACCTCGCTTTTTCACATCAACAATCCAAAGCTAACAGCAAGGATAATCAGATTCAGTCACTAGAGACTAGCAACAAATCCCAAGGAAAAATGTGGCTTGCAAAGTAGAAGACAGTGCACACAAATTTGGCTTGAACAAACACCAGCAGTTCAAACGGAAATGCACAAGATCAACGGTTTCAAAGAAAGAAAGGTAGCTAGAATGTGTGGTGCAGCTGGAATCAGCTAAGTACCTTGAATCGACCGGAGAGATCAGAGACGGATCTTGGGTTCACCCTTAGTCCAGAGCAAAAACTAGAAAGTGCTCTCTGGGAAGTAGGTGCAGGGTTCGCTCGCGCTTTCAGCTGGTACTGAAAAGAAACATGCAGTTAAAATGAGTCCTCTGTATTACAAGTTACGGCGCACCACATATTATACATTTCCAACAATGACTCCCTTTAGCTGGAAATCAGCTAAGTACCTTGAATCGACTGGAGAATCAGAGACAAATCTTGGTTCGCTCATGCTTTAGCTGGTACTAGATAGATCTCCCTTCCTCTCTGGGAATTAGTTGCAGGATTCGCTCATGCTTTAGCTGGTACTGAAAATAAAGATGCAAACAAAATTAGTCCTTTTTACAACTGCCTTCCACACACGAACAATCCCATGCTAAAAATTGGTTCATCATGGAAAAGAAGGATAATCAAATTCCGTCACTAGAGGCTAGCAACAAATCCAAAGGCAAAAATATGTGGCGTGCAAACGAGAAGACTAGACACAAAATTGGCTTGAAATAAATCTGATGTGGTACCAAACACCAACGATTCTAAAAGAAATACATAAAAGCATCTCCTTCAGAGAAAAAAAACAGAGCTAGAGTAAGCATGGCATGGTCGATCGAGCTGAAATTAATAAATTACCTTGAATCAACTGGTGAGATGAAAGATGAGAAACGGATCTTGTTTCAGTGGCTTGAGCTGGTACTGAAAAACTAGAAAGATCTCCCTTGCTATCTGAGAGGTAATTACAGGGTTCAGTTTCAGTGGCTTGAGCTGGTACTGAAAACAAGTATGCGAACAAAATTAGTCTTCTTTATTACTACCTTTCACATATAAATCAACAGCACACGCTAAAAAATGTTTCAATTGGAGAGATGAGCAGTGGGTCTTCTTCCTTGATCCTTGCAGACTTTTAGAGCAAGCAGCTAGCTGGGAGGTGGAAGTGGGGCTTTGAACCTTTGTAGACCGTCTGTATGTTCATGGTGGGGTATTTAGATACGAAAATGCCGAGGGTATTTCTTTTTTCCATTGACACAATTATGTTGCATATATGCTGCCCCGACAAAGAGAATTTGAGATATGGCAATCATCAGCGAAAAAAGAAGAAAATGCTTTCTGAAAGGTACGTGCATGTAAGGCTACTGCCACTATCTATCTATCTGTCGCACAGGGTACCCCCTCCACTAGCAGATTATCCAGAATCTGATTCCGATTGCCACAGGCACATGCAAATGGTGCATTGCTGATCAAGACGCATTTCTGCTTGCCTCTGATTCCCCTCCCTTCCGTGAAAGAAGAAAGGGGGGATTTCATCCTGCCTAGCTTTTGCTATGTTTTACTTAGTTGCTTCCTTCCAGAATACAAACATCATTTGCTTGTACTGAAGAAAAAACATACAACACACTGGACAATCCAAATAGGCCTTACCGATACGCTGTGGATTCTACCGTCTAAACTTCGACCTCGCCATCATTTCATCCTGGATATATTATCTCGGAATTTCTATGGCGTATATTTTTCTTAAATCAGGCTAGCAGCGCTAGAGTGCGAACTACTCCATGCAGGTTATTCATTGACTAGTGAGCGAGATGAAAAAAAAAACTGAGAAGGCCCCCGCGTCATCCCTGGCGGCTAGGGTTGGAATTCGAGCCGAGTCGAGCCAGCTCGGCTCGACACGCTAGAGCTCGTTTTGTTAACGAGCTAGCTCGACTCGACTCATTATTATAACGAGCTCAAATTCAAGATTGCCTTGACTCGTATAACTCGTGAGCTGGCTTGTTCAGCTTGTTAAGCTTGTTAAAGATATGTAATAAAACCCTCAAACATGATAAAAAAATGATTACGTATATATTAAACATACACTTCACTAAATAATTGTAATTTCCTTGTAGCGCGTGAGTCTCCTAGGCGGCTGGGCCTTCAACAGCTGGGACTTATATTGTGCGCCTAGGATGCAGGGTGTTGAGCGGCTGGTCTTTTTTTGGATTGGAAGTGGCTGATCTACCGAGCCTAATGAGTTACACGAGTACTCGTCAGATTGGCTCGTTGAATTTGGCCTATAAACGATCTTAAACTAAAGCTCGGCTCGACTCGTTATTCTTCGAGTTGGAGTCGATTCAAGCCGAGTCACGAGCTACTTGTTTAGCTCACGAGTTTCGAGCTTTTTTTCGAGCCCTACTGACGGCGACTCGGGCGGCGACTCCTACTGTCGCCACCACTAGCACCTCCCTCTTCGGCCAGGGTCGCAAGGCCAAAGCACCTCGCACTAGACGGTGGCGGCGGGCAGCTTCCTCCTTCCGTCTCCTTCCCTCGTGCCATGGCTGCGGGAACCTTCTCGAGCCCGCGACGATCGCGCCGGTGCGCGATGCTGCCTGGTCTTGGCTGACCGGGGTGGATCTGCGCTTTGGTATGCGGACAGTGCAACCAGTGGGGCTGCTGCACCGTTCCTGCTCGCACTCTACTCGACGCTGCCCCGGGATGGCCCTATCCCCAGATCTATGCCGGCTAAATGGGGCGCCGACGTCCCCTCGCCGTGGGCCTTCTGGCTGTGCTCCGACCCTCCCCCGACGGCGGTGGCCGCATGAAGGTGGGCTGCAACTACCTCCCGTTCTCGGATGTGTTGTTCCGCTTTGTGTCCGGCGGTGGGTCTCGTCGGAATCCACCTTTTGGACGGCATCAACAGACGGCACTGATGGAGGTTGCTTTTGGCGTGAGAAATGTCTAACATCTCCCAGTGCCCCTACACCATCATGAACAGTAAATTCATAGTAAATTGAAAAAAAATCTGAAACTTTCAGGGATCAAAGATTATCGAAGGTTTGATGTTCCTGCAAAGTTTCAGCAACGCAGTGATTTTTTTTTTGCTGAGGGGTCCACAAAGGTTATTTGTTGCTGAAACTTTGCACGATCATCCAAAGTTTCATCATGTTCAATGTCCCAAAGTTTCAGATTTTTTTTAATTTGTTTTGAATTTACTGTTGGTAGAGGGTGTAGGGGCACCCGGGTGCTGAAAATCCTGTCCCGGTTGGCCTTGGTGCTCGATGGCTTGGATAGGGAAGCGCAACACCGATAAAGGATGTGGGCTCCGGATCTAGCGGCGTGGGTGATGTTGATCTGGCATTCGTGCTCTGGCTCTCTTCAGCGAGATGGTAGTTGGCGGTGGTGCTCTTTGAGTTTTGTGTGCGTGCATTGATGTTGGATTTGTAGATCCTAGCTATGCAGAGGTCAGGTTTGTGCTCTTTGAGTTTGTATCCTCTTGATGCTCCTTTTTAAGCAAATAAAATCCGCCCTTTATCGGAAAAAGATTATTTATTGACAGACATGTATGCGCGGCATTTTCTGAACGGCGAGTTCATATACAGTGAAGTTGAGTTACACGTATATGGCGAGTTGTGTTGCCGCTGTGGAATTGCCTCGAAATCGTGCGTTCCATCTTGGGCAAAGGTAACAAGTTCTCGCGAGTTCATGTATGGAAAAATGTGTTGCGCGTACATGACGATTTTTGGTATAGTTTTCCTTGTGACGGCCCAGGGCGCGGTGTTACTGGTGATATTTCTGCTTGGGACGCATTTTATTTGGCAGTTTTCTGGATGTTAAATACCATTGGGTGGGTTACTTTTTATTGGCATTGGAAACATATCTCATTATGACAGGGCGAGTTGTGTTGCCGCCGGACGAGAAGTGTTGTTCGATAAGATGCATCACCGACAACAAGAATAAGGTGTGGAGTTGGGTCCGAGCGCTGGTCCGCAAGACGTTTGTTGCAGTTTGAAACGCCGTCATGGTCGAGGGACTCCAGTGAGATGCATCTTCAAGGCGCGAAGACATGAGACGTCATGGTCGAGGTGCTCCAATGAAGGTGTATCTTCAAGGGGCGAAGACGTGCGCGGAGACAGACACGATGACGGATGGCTACCTGCGTGTCTCAATGAGAAGACGAAGACCAACGTGAAGATGGATGCAAGCCGGTCAAGATGAGTTCCTGAATGAGGCTATGCTTTTAGTCTGCATATGACACGCTAAGATGCGGCAGCGTGGGCAGGTAATCCGGAGGACACATTGTGTTGAGTCATTGAGTTGTGAAGCTCAGCGTGTAACGACCATGAAAAGCATAAGGAGGCGACAAGTTTGGATTAGGGGAGAATGTAATGAACTACTATTTCTGTATCATGTCGACATGGACATCGACAGCGCCTCTCCATAATGCTTTCCTGTGGGATGTTCCGGAACGGCCAAACGGCGACAAGTGCCTTCTGGCCTGGACTAATGTCTGTTGGTCCAAACGCGAATGTAAAGCTGCTCATCGTCTGCACGCCGACGACAACGGCCTACGGCCTGCCCAGCGGTATGCTCAGCGGTCAGCGCCGGGATTCTGGCAACCCGGCGACAGCTTCAAGCATTGCTTGCCCCTCTCTCTCTCTGGGGTCGTGCTCTCTGACGGGTGCCTATGCCGTGCCAAGGGAGGGAAGCTCGATGCCTATGCCTTGTATGACCTGTGCGTTTTTCTTTCGTTCACTCTGTCCAAGTCAAGTCTCCAAGACGAGCGATCAGAGGAACAAGCAGCTTGATCCTTGGGCTAGCAAATCTCTGACCATTTGACCATCTGATATTTCGATTTATCATCCTTGCCTGCCCAAAAGAATCGGGATTGGTATTTGACAATGTCGTGATGAATGGATTCATGCAAACTATATAATGCCATTAAATACAACAGTAGGCTGGTCATGGAAGAGTTGATGATTACAACCCTTGCCTCGTTGGAAAGCCACCGCCCTTGCCATGGATCCACACTATGCTGGACCTTGGTGACCGTCGGGCGAAGGTCCTTTTCCAGTAGATGGGAGTCGCTAATCGGCATGCCGAGATAGGTCGTGAAAAAGGAAACCAAGCGGCAGTTAATCCGGTTCGTAATCCGATGCTTCGTCAAGTCAGAGTAGCCCATCACCATGACCTCACTTTCTATGAAGTTAATCGTCAAGGCGGATATCTCTTGGAAGCAAAGGAGGGGGGATTTTTGGTGTTCGATGTCCTCATCTGAACCATCCATCAGGAGGCTGGTATTTCTAGTGTCTATTTCATTGCGTTTAGTTAGAACAATGAAAAAGTACCAAACGGTGGTAAACATTGTATCAACTTAATACTATACATTATTTTGTATAGTATGATGTACCATAAACAATCTCCAAACATAATGGGTCCTTCCATCCTGCAATGGTTTCACTGGAGCTGAAATGCTTCTACAAGATCACCAAGGAGAGGTTCCTTCTCAGATGTAATGGTTACCTTGAGGTGGAATTGGAGTCATGTGAGGAGGGGGTGTAGTTCGCAACACACTGGTTTCTAATGTGGATACTGCTAGAGACTGCCCAACAGTCATGCAGAACGAGGTATGCTTCTAGAGATTCTCAAGTAAACGCCTTCGGCTCTTAAAAGTAACGGTTAGATTAGAATCAAATTTTCTGGGTGTAAAATATGGCCGGTAACAAATTTGCTTCTACTAGGTATTACACATTGAGACTGGTTGTTGGTTGAGGGTTTACTCCCTTATCCCTTGTAAAAAGGAAAATATATGAGCATAGTACTTCCCGACCATGCAGCTTCGCCCGTTCGTTAACGTGAAAAGGTGGCCTCCGGGGATTTTCGCCTACTGTTGGCCGAAAAGTACTTTTCGGCCTACCGGTGACCAAGAAGTATTTTTCGGCCTACCGCTGACCAAAAATGTCTTTTCGGCCAGGTAAGCGCCTTTTCGGCCAATGCAAGGCCGAAAAGCTCACTTCGGCCTAACCCTGGCCGAAAACCCACTTTTCGGCCAACGCGTGGTCGGCAGGATGATAGTTTTAATTTTTTTTACATTCGGTGCTATAGTTTCCGAAATTGCTACAAATTAAGTGATAGTTTTGAAAAAAAATCGCAAGTGCATCCCTCGTTTAGCGTGGTAATGAATTACTCCTGGCTATGCATGCAGCCACGAGCCTACCAACCCTCCACCAATGACGCGCATGCATGCTTGCTCACGTGCGCACGTGCGCGGCAGCGTGGGCGCAAATAGTTTAACACGGGAAATTTTGTCACGAATTCATTTACACGGGATCGATCCAAGAGGGAAAAGGGGATGAGAACCAGACTTGGAAGAGAAACTTTTCTTCCAATGGAGGAGGTACAGATTAGGTGAGACTTCAGATCATACTTCACATACATCGCATGTCTGCCTACTGGCCTACAGCTGGCTATATAGCCACGCTCCACTTGGCATCTTGCCTTACAGGTGGGTCCATGTCACAAGGCAGAGGGGTCCACACCATCACTCGTCCACCGCATCATCTCCTGGTGATGCAGGTGTGACATTCCCCACTCCTTTAGAATGTGCGCCGTCTTCAGGTGTTACATGCTGCTTCTCGTCGCCGGTTGGTGGCGCGTCCCACGCCGGAGCTTGGCGGCGAATGGTGTCGTAGTCTTCCCAAGTAGTCGTCGTCTCATCGTTGCGCCAGCGCACCTTGACTTGCACCAGAGCACTGTTGCCGTGCTTGACCATGCGCCGCTCCAGGATCTCCGTTGGCTCGTCGTCGTGGCCGGCGAGGTCTGGGGGTCGGGGCAGCTCGGAGAACACCGGTGTATAATTGGGTGTGAATGGCTTGAGCTGCGACACGTGGAAGACGGGGTGAATCCTGCTGTCCGCCGGTAGCTCCAGTTTGTATGCCAGCTTGCCGATCTTGTCGATCACCGTGAATGGCCCGAAGTACTTGTATGCCAGCTTGGCGCAGGGTCTGTTCGCCACGGACGACTGAGCGTAGGGCTGGAGCTTGAGAAGAACGGCGTCGCCCACTTCAAATGCGCGCTCGGTGCCGTGCTGATCGGCCTGCTTCTTGAAGCGATGCTGGGCGCGGAGGATGTGCGCACGCAGCCGCGCCGTGTGCACGCCCCAGTCCCAGGGCTCGCCATCGATCATGGGCACCGTCTTGTCGTCCCAGAGTGCCATGGTGCCGAGGTTGGGCTCCACTCCGTATAGAGCTTTGAAGGGGAGCACTGGATCGAAGAATGGAACGAAGAATTGTACCAGAATTCCGCTGTAGGCAGCCACCGACGCCATTGCCGCGGCGCGTCGTGCACGGCGCAGCGCAAGTACATTTCCATGCACTGGTTGACGCAAAATGCCAGATGAAACACAAAAGAATTCTACCTTTGTAAATTAATAATAGATGTAAGAAGAAAAATGTATTCCCGCAAAAAAAAGAAAATGTTCATACAGTATATTTTAGTGGAGTAAAGAAGGAAATTGTTCATATATGCAGAACACGTCTACTAGTTTATTAGATTGGATCTTTTATCAAAATATTACTACATGTGTATTGATAACTATTGTGTATCATGATTATTAGGAAGTATAGCATATACTTGGATTTGTTTCTACCTTGTCTTGTACTTCAAGTTTATCATGTACTCCTATATATTATGTCCAGGAGGCTCAATAAATACATCAATAATTCCATCAGTGTACCTCTCTATTCCATTTAAATGGTATCAGCCTAACCGATCCAAAATATAGCCGCCACCGCCGCTTCCGCACCGCGCTGCCCCAAGGCGGTCGATCTCCATGATCGGCACCGCGAACCCTAAGGTTCATCCTCCCAGGAGAGTCTTTTTTCCGATCCCATGATTCAGGTTTTCTCGCTCCCACCGGTCGCATTGATCGGCGTTTTTTCTTTTTGGCTTTTCTATCTAAGATTGGTTAGTGTCGCCGACAGCCGTAGTCGACCCCGCGTGCCACTACACTGATATCGGCGCGACCACCCAACCTCTTCTCAACTCGGCGGCCGAGCATGACACGGCGGCCCGTCATGCTTGACATCCCCGCGTCTGCCTCCCGTCGTTCTGCACCGACCATCGCCGCCCTTGTCCGAATGGGACTCGTGCATCACCTATCATCATCACGTACATATAGCCGCCTCAAGCATGCTGCTGCATTGGCTGCTCGGTCCTAGTTGCTCTGGCGCTGGTGCTGCGTTGGCCAGTCGGCCTTGACCACTCTTGCGTCCGTGCTGCTTTGGCAGCTTGAGCGCATGTGCTGATACGCTCGTTCACACACTATCCTACGATGGCCGTCGGCGGCGACTTCAGCTCGGACTCCATGGAGGGGTGTCTTGACCTCCCGCGTGATCGGATTGATCACCGTCTCGCCCATGATCCGCCCCATACACGCTACGCGACTGACATGATTAGTCATTTGCCGCATCTCCACAGGTCTTGTGAAGATCGTCCCCGAGTGCAACGTGCCCCTTTACCGGTCGAGCAACGGGCTGCATCGCCCCATCGAGCCACATCGCCGCTGCCCTGTGATTCTCCCTGCTGCTGCATCGACCATTGCAACACGCGGTCCACAATGCCGCCCCGAGGCCATTCCCGTGGGTGCATTGACCGCATGCTGCCGCTACGTCACCCCCTTCCGGCCAAAGTTCCCCGGCCAACTGTCTGCCCCGCCTCCTCAAGGCCATCTGCACGGCTGCAACAACCCGCGCGCTGCCCCTGCATCGCCCATTCAGGCCTTAGCGTCATGGCAAGACGTCGACGTTTTTGCCCTAGGTTTTCCCTCGGTTGCATTGACCATCGTGCATCAGCTGAGTCGCTGTGAGGCTTTCCTGCTGCTGCATCGACCATTGCACTACAACTGAGTCGTCTCTTCGATTCATAGCACGTGCAACATGCTATCCAAGTGACCGCCCTGAGGTTTTCCCCGCTGTCGCATCAACCCGCGCACTACCGTTGTGTTTCCCCTTCGGGTCGTAGCGCCGCAGCGCGCGGTCCTCTCCGCCGTCGCCGCACGGACTTCAATGTGGTATGCGCTGTGACGCCTCCCTAGGCACGGGAATGCCACTGTCTCCACCCGTTCTTGGTCACGCTGTCGGGTTCTTTATTGGCTGCTTCGATCATCGCCACTATCTGTTGTTGTTGTCTCCTCCAATCGCCATCATCTCATTCGGTAATCCTCGCTGCCGCTGTTACCCCAGTAGCTGCCATCGCCAGCTCATCACCAGCGTCGTCGTCATCTTCCCTGACCACTTCATCTACTCCGACATCCATGGGCAACACCGGCCCCACGCCGATTGGGCCGCAACCGTCGTTGAGTCCTTCTCTACTGCCACTCCGGCATGGCGTACACCTCATGAAAATTCTACATGTGTATTATACTGGACTGTTATCTCGTAAAAGCTTTGTTATGATCGACCCGTGACCCACAATATAAGAACAAATGTAATTCCAGCAGGTTAACCAACTGGGCTAGTATTACTTGTTGTGCACTTGAACGCAACTGAACATTACGCATTGAGAAAATGCATTACATATTCTGGTTTTTCATTTTTCACTAGTGTGTCATGTACTTACTATAGTGGGAGAGGCATACATGTTTACATCAATTTTAAAATACATTTAAAAAATGTGTTTCACAAGGGGAATAAACTGATGATTTAAACACTGTTGTAGTTTTGACCGAGGAAAAAGTTGTTGAAAACACACCCTGGATTTTTTTTGTAAATAACATGATAATTTACAAAACTAGAAGATACCCCGCGCGTTGCTGCGGGATTCCAAATACTTATTTTCAGATAGAATGATCATATATAAGGGGTGAGAACATTAAGATTCAGTTCCATACCAAAAACCACTATATATTGGATATTAATGATATCTGAAAGTAGTGTTCCCCTAAAGTAACATGAAAGTACATATTGGTTGGCCAATTGTTTCTAGACCTGGCACCTAGCAACATATGAAGAGCCTGATCTCAAATCCATGCAAATTCTACTGATTCAATATGGATAATGATCTTGTTCAAAAAATATTTGTAAGAATATACTAAGACAAAGATATTTGAATGAACTAAAAAGAGGTGTGCCCTTAGCTGCCACATATGAGAAACGGAAGGAGGTTATTAACACCAAAAAGTTTCATTTCAAGAAGCAAGCACGTGGTTTGCAAGTCTGATATACTAAACACTTCACATAACTGCCAAACGTCTTGGCGTGGTGAATCCTGAGCTGGAGCAAACATGATGATTAGTACTCCCAAGTCACAACCATTAGTGAATGAAGAAAACAAATGAATTATAAACTTCTAAGGTTGATGACGGAGATCTTTGAGGCTGATAGGATGGCACTGGATGCTGTAGCACCCATCGGATCCTCTGACATGCTAAGAAGGGAAGTCAGAGGTGACCCTTCGCAAAGCGAACGTCAACATTATGAAAGAAAAAGGAAACAAAAACAGACTTGCCTATGCTCAGCCTTCACGCCGTTGTTGATTCGCCGGCGCCGCCAGTAATTTTTTGCCTTGCCTGCATGCCTGTCCGTTCATCATTTTCCATGTCTCCGGTCGTTCGAAAGGAATATGAAAGCTGATGGCTCGGAGGAAAGTAATACCAGGGGCTCGCCGACGACGATGATGACGGGAGATCCGAGAATCAGAGCACCAAGAAGCTAGGCTGGCTAATTACACACCAGCGGCTCCTGCAGCTGCACATATTCAATTTAGTTGATCTGTGCAGTGAAATATAGGATTGACATCTCCTTGCGGAAGTAGAAATTCTCTGGCGTGAGCCGGGGAGGAAGACACATGGGAATTGAGAACGTAGGCACATAGCGCTATAAACTACGATCTCCGGCCGGCCGGCCGCTCGACTGCTCGTCAACTAATCCTTTGGATTAAACGTATGGAATAGTGGGAGGATGAAACGGAAGGGCATATACTGGATTAATGGATGGTGGCTGGAAGATTAAAGGAAAGGACGCGATGGAAAAACACTTCGTCAGGGAATAAGCCAGCGACCTATCGGGTGTGAGGGTGGAGTACAAAAAATAACGAAGAGGCGTGGGTGGGAAAATTGCTGAGGTGGCTAGATTGTGACGTGGACATGCTGCATGGGTTGCTCCTATTTAGTATTGATGATGTGGCATGGTGATGATGTGGATAGTGTGCATGTTGAGAGAATAGATAAAAGTGGGGAGCAACTTCTTAAGAATGTTAGATGAGGACCAGATAACTTACGCACCCAGGGCCTTGTAACTTTTGATCGAGAAATTATTTTTGTCGAAACGTACCCCGTTAACTTCTTTGTAAATAGCATAGTAATTCACACACCATCGGCTTGGTAATTTGCATAAAAACACCGTGATAACTTCCATCCAAAAAATGGAAGACCGTCTGCCTCTGACCCGATCACCGGCACGAACCAGAACGCCGACCCGTATTGGGAGCGCATCAAGTCGGAGTTCAACGAGCGCAAATTGGTCGACTCCTACTTCCCCACCATCCACATGCAGCATGGCACGAAGGCCATGTCGAACCATTGGACGCTCATCTAAACAGCCTGCAACAAATGGCATGGGATGATCGAGGAGGTCGCGGCTCGCCCGGAAAGCGGCGCCAACGTCGAAGGCCAGATATGCATAGACACCGACCCCCTCCCCTTTTCGCCGTGTGTGTCGTCGAATCTTGTTTTTCGCCGCAGATGGTTCGAATGTTCGCCATTTACCGCCCAGTAATGCCTTCATGTGTTCTCCCGGATTGAGAAGTGCGAAAAGTGGTCGGACGTCTGGCGCACCCTCGCCAAGGCCAAGGAAACGTACAAGCCAGATGCGCCCGCGCCGGGCGCAGCGGATGGGCGCCCTGACGGTAGCATACACGCCAAGGCAGCCAAGGAGACGTACAAGTCAGAAGCGCCCGCGCCGGGCGCGGCGGATGGGCGCCCCGACGACAGCAAACGCGCCATGTCGGCCAAGGAGACGTACAAGTCAGAAGTGCCCGCGCCGGGTGCGGTGGATGGGCGCCCCGACGACAGCAAACGCGCCAAGGCGGCCAAGGAGACGTACAAGCCAGACGCACCCGCGCCGGGCGCGGCGGATGAGCGCCCTGACGACAGCAAACGCGCCAAGGCGGCCAAGGATGCCGCACCGGGTACCGAGCGGCTGCACGTGTCCATCGAGCAGTGCATCGCCGACGCCAAGAGCCACGCCACCCAGAGGGAAGAGAAATCCGAGGCGAGGTGGTCGGCGTTGATGACGAACAGCGCCGTCAAGCTTGACCTACTCCGGACCAACATCGCCGCGAAGAAGAGGAACACCGACCTGGCATTCCTGATGGTGGCGGACATGTCGGCGATGGACGAGCAGGTCAAGGCGTGGTACCTGGCGGAGCGCGACCTCATCTTGAACTAGATGATGTCCACGACCGCGCCTACTCCCACGCCGAACCCTACGCTGTAGCTAAGCCCAAGCGATGATGCTTCCACGACGCCCAGCACAGATACCGCACCGACCCCGCCCAGCCCGCGCACGCCGACTAGCAGCCCGACGTCAGAGGAGAACGCTGGCGTTTGATGCATTGCCTATGCATCCTTTCTTTTTGAACGCCGAACTGAGATTGATCGTCGACCTATGGAATGATGATCGCCAAACTATGGCAGTTGATCGGCGAACTTGCGGCGTTTTTTGATAGCGGAAAACGTCAAGTTCGAATTTATATACGTCTTGGTGACGAAACCTGAGAGGGTGGCTGGGAACTAGTTCGTCCCCACGGCCAAAAGAGGGCCGGACGTAGGCCAAAAATAGCGTCGGCTGGTGCATTTGGGCGGAACGATTGGGGACGCTTTTACCCGTCACGGTGCCCTCCAGCGGTGGCCGGTGAAGGAAGAATGAAGAATCTGAGGGCATCTCTAGCCGTTGGCCCCCCAGGAGGGGCTAAAAATCGCCCCCTGGGGGCGCACCGGCGCTAAACCGTGCACTGGGGGCATGATGCCCCCCAGGCGCGGCCCCCAGGGATTTTGAAAATGTTCAAATTCGGCGCAAACACGGCTCAAATTTAACAAACACGGGCGAGTTCGTTCAAACTTAAACATATTTTACAAAAAAAAAACTACTGCGGGCTACCCCGCCGTCTCCCTCGCCGCCCGCCCACGCGGTTCTACATGCCGAGGAGGTTGTAGAACCGTGTGTAGTCACCGCCATCGTCGTCGTCGTCGTTGCCCCCGCCTCCGCCGTCCTTGCTGCATCCCTCCCCCGGTTGGCGCGGCGGGTTGGACGGTCCGGGGGCGTCGTCGTCGCTATCGAGGACGACGACCCCATCCTCATCCTCGCGGCCACGTTTGCGGGCGGCGATCTCCTCGAGGGCGCGGCACTGCCGGACCATCTCCTCGCGCAGGTAGTCGTCGCGCGACCAACGCATGGCGTCCTCGTCGGAGAAGCCGCGGCGGGTTATCTCCTCGTACTCCGGGGGGAGGCCGGACTCCGTCTTGGGCTCGAGGAGGGCACCGGAGCTGCGGGTACGCGCGCTGAGAGGCGTGTCCTGGGGCTCCGGCTTGACGGGGCAGAGGTGGAGGCAGGGAGAGCCGCCGAACGAGGAGGAGGACACCCCGGTCTCCATGCGCCTCGGCGTCCAGGAGCTTCCCCGGCGGCGTGAGAAGGACGGGGGAGCAGGGTACTCGAGGCGCGACGTGTTGCCGCCCTCGATGTACTCAAGGACGGACTCCAATGTTCGCCCTGGCACGCCCCACCACCGGCGCCGACCGTCGGCGTTGTACTTGCCGCAGGGCACGACGCCGTTGGTGGCCTCGAGCTGCTCGTTGTGCCGGCGGCGGAAGTACGGCTCCCAGATTGTGCTATCGGGGGCGTACCGGGGCCCCTCCCTCGCCGCACGCGGTAGGGACGAGCGGATGCGTGCGATCTCCGCACGTTGCGTAGCGCCGGTGGGTACCGGGGGCACCGGCATGCCGCCGGCGCTGATCCTCCACTCTCCGGGCACCCGCATGTCCGGCGGGACCGAGTACTCGGCCTCGAAAAGGAGGCGAGCCTCGTCCTCGTGGAGATGCCGGCGCCCGAATCCGTTCGCCGCCGCGCCGTCGCCTCGGAAACGCTCGGCCATGCTGTGGCAACTGATGACGGCGAGAGGACGAAAGGGGGAGAAGATGAGCGCGTCGTCGGAGGATGATCGGGGCGAGTCTCTCCGGCGCCCTTCAGTCAGCTTTTATAGGCGAAGAAGCCGCGTGGCAGCCTTGGCCGGCGCGTTACGCGTGACGGCCGAGGGACGCGTCGCCCAGCCTTCATTGTCGTCCGTGAGGCATCAATGGAGGCTGACCGGCGCGGCAGCGCGCGGCAGCTTTGGCATTGATTCGTCGCGGGAAACAAGGCGATGAGGACGACGAAGGGGCGAGAAGGTAGTAGAGCCGCTGACGCGGCGGGCCCGCGGCTCTTCGTGCCAAAAACGATTCACCCGGCGCCCCCGAGCGATCCCCAGCGCGCCGGGTTCGGGTTGGGTCCGCCGGCGCCAATTTCGGCTCGAGCCGGCGAAAACTGGGCTCTTGGGGGCGCGACTGGGCAGACTTTTTGGCGTCGGCGGACAAAAAAACGCCTGGAGGGCCTTCTTGAGGCGCGGCTCGAGATGCTCTGACGGGATGTGTGGCATTTCCTTGGCCAGTGGAGTCTACAGCTACAAGGTGCTCCACGGCGGTGGCCGCAGCCTCCCTCCATTGTCCTTCCGCGCATCCCATCCCATCCCATCCCATCCCATCCCATGTGCCGCGCCTTGAATGAATCCCTCCATCCAATGGAGATACAGAGAGAGATTAAAGCCCCCACCTTTTTTTAGAAAAGGAGCTTGAGCTCCGGCCTCTGCATCAAAATGATGCATACGGCCATCTTATTAAACAAAAAGCAGTCGAACAAAGGTCTTACAAAGTCTGCGAAAACAAAAAGGTAGGACCTCCACAGCCGGCAGGTAAAAGATAGATAAGCTACTAAACACCTATCCTATTACATGACCGTCATCCAAACCGGTTGTAGATATCCCGAGCTACCATCTCCCATCGGATAGACGCAGTAACCAAATGCTCCCTGGCCTCCGTCTGAGTGAGTAGCGACCACATACGGATAAGAGTAGTGGTTCTGAAGATAACCAGTAGTGGTCTGAATATTATGAAGCTTGGCCGCCCGCTTGGCGCATCGAAGCTGCATATCATCCACATCCGGCCGGTCCTGTAAGCGACAGCTCATCCGCTGCCCTGCAGAAACTGGGTCCGGAATCCCACCAAAAGCAATGACGTCGTCGCGAGTAACCCCGCTAGGAGTAAGGCCGCCTGCCATACCTCCCGCCGGGCTCAAAAGCGGAACTCCACCCTGCGCCAGTACCTGCGACCTCGCCTCAGTCCCACCCGGACTAATGGGCGCCACCAGGTCCTGGTTAACCACCTCCACCACACAAATGGGGTCCTGAATCACATCACGTATCGCCTCCTCCCGATCCATAGCGAAGACCATCTGAGCCACCGAAGATCGGAGGGGGCTGGCAACATCGCCCTCCTGCACACAATCCTGTCCCAAAGAAGCCCTCTCAGAAGTAATGTCGGGGGTCATCTGCCCAAGCTCGTACCGATCGCCCCTCTCAAGCCTGAGAGGCGAGACCGCCTCGCAGAGAACCTCAGCCTGACCCTCACAGTCACCGGTGCATGGTAGCGGCGGTAGCTCGGACTCCACCGGATCATCCGTCTCCATCCTAGCACTCCAGAGGCGGCTCGGCGCGGAATGCAACTCAAAAGACCCAATCCGCAGGGATTTGGCAGGTGCCGAGGAGCAAGCTGGCCCCGAAGCCATCCTAGACAGCGAATCCGACTGTGGTTGCGGCCCCTTAGCCAACTCCTGCTGCGAATTCTCAGGCCTCTTATTCTGACTACCAGCACCGCCGTCACCCTCAGTCGTGTCCATATCCACAATGTCCGCTCCCTCGCCCTCCAGAGATATGGGCGTATCCTCAATCTCAAGTTCCAGCACATATGTAACTCCAGCATGTGTCCACTTGACCACATCCGGTACATACTCCACACTGACTACACTGACCAACAGTCTCGCCGCGCCATGAGATCGAGTGAAAGGCATATCCACTTCCTCGGTCTTCCCAATAAGAGAACCCAAACTCCACGCAATCAGAAAGTTATTGATAAAACGACGTGGTGCCCCAAAAAAGCGGACCCAAACCTTCTCCAACGGTGTGCCCACAGGATCTTTTTCTTTCCACTCATCGAAAGTAAGGTAAATGCTGGTGCTAGGAAATCTGCACATACCCCATTTGAGCATATAAAGTTGATCTTCCTTAGTGGGGAAATCTACCTTGTAAGTCTGGTCCTCCATCTTTACAAGATCCCACTGATGATTGCCTGGAACTAGGTCCTGTAACTGTCGCACTATCTGAGCCTCTGTCAGACAACCATTAGCAACCTTGACTTAAAGCCCCCACCTACTCATGCCCTCATCTGATCCTCGTCGGCGCCAGTCCTTTTGCATTCAAGGCTCCATTGGCCCCTATGCATTGCAGTCCCCTCCCCCACCATCCGCTGTTCCCCTGTTCCTAGCAGCTTCACACGCCTTCAATGAATGAATCCCAGAGAAAGAGAGAAAGAGAGAGTGACAGAGATTGAAGTGAATTCAATTCACCACCACCTACTCCCCTCGTACTCATGGCCTCCCATCCATCTTTACCACTGACCACTTCAACGAATCTTTACTACTCATTCCCCACTTCCACTGTGCTCACTCCCACTCTCGCTCTCTCCACTGGTCTCCAGCCTCCGCCCCACCAACACGGCCGCCGACGGACGCGTCCTCCAACATTGCCGCCGGCGCCGTGCAAGGTGAGGACCCCCTTCCTCTTCGTCCTACTAGTAGTGTCTAGTCTACTACTCAGATCTGAATATGGGGGACGATCCTTGGTTCACTGGGGGGGTGTTGCAATGCAAGTTCTGACTAGGTTTACAGTAGTGCAAAATCTTTGGTTTTGATTTGTCTACTCCGATGTTCCCCTTCACTTGAGACTTGAGAGCGCCTAGTTTTACAGGTGTGCACTAGTTTAGTACACAAGGCTCCGATCTGTCCAAAGCTTTATTTTGATTTTTGCACTAGTACTACAAGTTAAGCTCACATCTTTTTTAGTACCTAGCATTAGCAAGCTTTCACTGCATCCAAAATCTAGTGCTAGGCTGTAAAAGAGAGGACTGATTTTGTTCGACTGCATCTGCATCTTTCGGCAGCTAGCAACACCTCAAGCAACTACTCCCTCCATCCCAAAATAAGTGTCTCAAGCTTAGTACAACTTTGTACTAGAGTTAGTACAAAGTTGAGACACTTATTTTGGGAGGGAGGGAATACTAATTAACAGCGGATCTGTTTATTTGGGATCTCTGATTTGTTTATTAGCAAGCTTTAATTTCAATGTGCGTAAAAGAAAGCTTCGATTTGGGTAGCAGAAAAGTGTTGCAAGCTTTGATTTACGTACTACAACTGTACAAGGCCCCGATTTGTTCAGCAGATATAGCTTTGATTTTGATTTGTGCAGAGCGAATTAAACTCGTATACTATTATGAAGCTTTGATCTTTCTAGTATATACGAAGGAATGGATTGCTGATTTATCACAATGTCGCAATAAAAATGGACTAATTGGCACTTGCATGCATGTTTTCAGTACCAGCAGCTCAACCAACTAATGGCGGATTTGTTTATTTGGAACCTCCAATCTATTTTATCTATTACCATGCTTTGGCTTTGGTTTTTCCAATAAAATAATTCAAAAACTCTGATTTGCATAGCAGTAAGTGCTAGTTTTTCAAGCTCTGATCTGTTTGGTGCAAAGCTTAGATTTTGGTTTGTGCACTGCAAACTAAGCTCGGTATTTTTTTACTAGGAAGAACCAGGTTTTTGAAACTTTGATTTGCGCATTCGGAGAAGGCTGGGACTTATTCGGTTCAAAGCTTTGATTGTGATTTGGGTGGTACAAAGTAAGCTCAGACTTTTTTTGGGCAAGAAGCTCCAAGTTTTCAGTGCTTCGGTTGGCAGTACAAATTAAGCTCAGATATTAGATTATTACAGAGGCTCCAATTTGTCCAGTACATAGCGTAGCTTTTAATTTCTGCAGCACAACTTCAGATCAGATATTTTTTGTGAGTAACAAGCTTTTTGATTTGTGCAGTATAGGAAAGAGATGGTGACCTCTCTCTTGCACCTTGAGCCCAACAATCTTTGTACTAGATCGTACTAGGAGCGCTGATGACTAGCAGATACAGATATCTCTCGCTACCCTGATCTTGACCAAGGGTGTTGCTCGCTGCCCACTGTTACTTCTCAGAGAGCAAGGGAGATCTAGCTCTTTCCTCCGGAGCAAGGGCCAATCAGGATGCGTCTCTCATAACTCTGGCCGATTCAAGGTAAATTCATCGATTCCAGGGGCTCCACCAAACTACTACAAAATTGATCATCTCAATTTTTGTGTGCAAGCCACAATTTTACTTTAGAAGGAACTGTTGCTAGTGTATTCTGAATAAATCTGACTATCCTTCCTTTCCATTTTTTAGCATGTGACTGTTGATGTGTGAAAGGTGGTAATAGAGTGGAATATTTTTGTTTGCATCCTTGTTTTTGGCTCCAGCTCAAGACACTGAACACTGCAAGTACTTACCAGAGAGCAAGGGATATATATCTAGTTTTTGCTCTGGAGCAAAGGCCAACCAAGATCATCTCTGGTCTCTCCGGTCGATTCAAGGTACTTGCTGATTCAAGCTACATTACACTTACTCTAGCTATGTTTCCTTCTATGAAAGAAATGATCTTGTGTTGTTCAGTTTGTTTCAACCCGATTTTGTTGGTGTTTGTTCAAGGTAGTACTACGTCAGTTTTATTTCAAGCCAAATTTGTGTGCACTGTCTTCTAGTTTGCGAGCCACATTTTTCCTTTCCATTTGTTGCTACTCTCTAGTGACTGAATCTGATTGTCCTTCCTGTTAGCATGGGACTGTTGATTTGTAATACATGGGACTAATTTTCATTTGCATGCTTGTCTTCAATACCAGCACAATCGTGAGCAAATCCTGCAACAATGGCGGGGGTTCTGGATGCTTTGGCATCCTACGTGACCAGCATGCTTGCCGAGATGGCCAAAGAGGAGGTGGCCATGCTCATCGGCGTATCCGACGGGATCAAAGACCTGAGCATCAAGCTTGGGGACCTCAAGAATTTCCTTGCTGATGCTGATAGGAGGAACATCACCGATGAGAGTGTGCGGGGGTGGGTGGGCGAACTAAAGCGTGCCATGTACCTCGCCACCGACATCCTCGACCTTTGTCAGCTCAAGGCCATGGAGCAACGTCCATCCAAGGATATGGGGTGCCTTAACCCACTCCTCTTCTGCTTACGAAATCCTCTCCACTGCCACGACATCGGCACCCGCATCAAGGCATTGAACAAGGAGCTGGATAGCATCTGTGAGCGGGGCAATAAATTGAAATTTGCCAAGCTAGATGCCTACCAAGACACGAAGACGACTCGATTTCTCGCCACTGACCGCAAAACAAATTCATTGGTGGAGCGGTCAGGTGTTGTTGGCGAGAAGATCGACGAGGACACAAGAGCACTCGTGGAGGTTCTTACAAGGGAGGCAAGCAGCGACCAGACTGGCCGCCTGATGGTGGTCGCCATTGTTGGTGTCGGCGGGATTGGCAAGACAACCCTCAGCAAGAAGATCTTCAATGACGAGACTATCAAAGGCAAGTTCACAAAGAAGATATGGCTTAGCATCACACAAGATTTCACCGATGTTGAGCTATTAAGTACATCCATCACTGCCGCTGGGGGAGACCTTCCTAGAGGTAGTGGGCCTCTAAATAGGGCCCTACTTGTTGATTCTCTCAAGAACGCTATCGAGAATAAGAAATTCCTTCTTGTGCTTGATGATCTGTGGGGAGTCGATGCATGGACAAAATTGCTAATGACTCCCTTTGGCTATGGTGGCTCGGACAGCCGAGTCCTCATCACCACAAGAAGTGAAACTGTTGCGAGAAACATGAAAGCTGCACACTGCCACCACAATGACAAGTTAGGGCGCGAAGATGCATGGTCACTGCTCAAGAATCAGGTTAGCACTGCCCCAAACTCAACACACACACTCTTAATTTTAACTTGAGCTGTATATAGATATGTATCTTTATTGGATCAATACGTAGTGATTCCAGTGTAACATACGTGATATGAACTTTTGCCTGCATGGTGTTACAATCAATTTAAAGATAATTATTGTGTCCCTCCGTACCGTCTAGTGCGTCATTGTGCATGTCTTCACTTGATTGATGACTAGTATTAGTTACTAATTATTGTTTGTCCGAAGAATAGTATGGGTACCGTTGTACACCATGCAACTATACTGCCCTTGTACACCTAAATACAATTCACATATATTACTTGTTTGTGTAAATAGTAATTAACTATAGTAGTACCTATGGTCCAAAATCGTGGTCCTTATTAGAATTTTATGAGACAAGTGTCTCTAATTTTGACCATCTATAAAGAAAATACTATCATATGAAACATCACTTATATTCATTATAATACATAATTTTATAAAGTAACGTGAGACAACTAACATGCGCATAACTTCATTATCAATGCATCAACATCAGGACCTTGTCAAATCCTAAAATAAGCTATATTCAAGAATGGATGAAGTATTCAGGACCGTGTCAAATCCTATAGCCTCTGTTTTTCATGATAATAAACAAGACAACATATGAATACATATTACATAAATGAATAATATGCATGTGCATGATGTCAGCTTTAGTAGATAATAAATTAGCGAATGGCTTTAAACATCTCTACAACCATTTAATTTTGTTGTTGCATAACTTTTATTCCTTATGAATATATATTATGTTAGGACTTGGGTCAGTCAAATATTTCAAAACAAGGCTATAACTGTAGATATTTTACCCACGTTGATAACATGAAATTGACACTACAACATCCATGTGCAATATACTTTCATAGTGTAGTATTATTTTCATTTGAAGCAACAATTTTTTTGTAGAACTTGATTGAGAAAGCTTGTTTCACCATGAATACTATGCCCATATACAAACCCGAATAAATTTATGGTCCGAAGAAGTATTAGTTTGTTTTGTTCAGTGAACTAACATATTATTAGTAAATTAAATAACTAGATAAGCTGATCACCACTTTCAGATGTTATGTTGCCCTTATTCAAGCTATACATTTAAACTACTTGTAGATACTCACTGCAGAGGATAATGGATATGAGGTTGATGTGCTAAAGGAAATTGGGTTGCAAATTATAGAAAAATGTGACGGTTTACCACTCGCTATAAAAGTAATGGGGGGACTTCTATGCAGCAAGGAGAAATCACGGTTTGCATGGGAAGATGTCCTGAATGATGACATATGGTCAGTATCTCCAATGTCAGATGAACTGAACTACGCAATATATCTTAGCTACCAGGACTTGTCCCCTTACTTAAAACAATGCTTCCTACACCTCTCCCTTAAACCCAAAAAGGTAGTGCTACCTGTCAATGAAATCGTGTCCATGTGGATTTGTGAAGGATTGGTTCAAGGAGGCTCAAACAGTTTGGAAGAGGAAGGGAAAAAGAACTATAAAGAGCTAATATTAAGAAACCTTATAGAGATAGATCCAAGATTTCCTAGCCAACTTATCTGCAACATGCATGATGTCATTCGCTCATTTGCTCAATTTATGGCGAGGGATGAAACACTAATAGCTCACAATGGAGATACTGCTAAAAGAGCCCTTAGATCATCGAGTTTTCTTAGATTGTCAATAGAAACCAAAGGAGTGGGATCAGATGACGTTGAGTGGAGATATTTAAGAGACCAAAAATTGCTTAGGACATTAATATTCACTGCAAACCTCAAAATTGAGCCTGGTGATTCATTAATTAACTTCCCAAGTCTACGTCTTCTACATATAGAATCTGCAAGTATTGCTGCACTACTTGAATGTCTGCATCAACTCAAGCACCTGAGATATTTGACACTAAAGAGGGCTGATATTTGCCGACTTCCAGAGAACATCCATGAGATGAAATTCCTACAACATATTTGCCTTGAAGATAGTGAAAGTTTTGTGAAACTTCCTGATGGCGTTGTCAAGCTGCAAGGTTTGAGATTTCTTGATATTTATGGAACACGTGTAAATAGTATTCCGAGGGGTTTCCAGGCTCTTACAAATCTGAGGTTACTAAGTGGGTTTCCAGCCTATATTGATGGTGATTGGTGTAGCTTGGAAGAGTTAGGGTCTCTTTCCCAACTCAATTACCTTTCAGTAAAATGTCTAAAAAATGTATCTAGTGCCTTGTTGGCTGCAAAAGCGAAGGTAAATGCAAAGAAAGATCTTAAAACACTTATTTTAAATTGTGGTGTCAAAGTGGAAGATGGGTTGGTCCAAGGAGGAGTCTCAGAGTCTGGGTGTGAGGAGCAAATAATTGAGGCGGTGGTTGATGTCCTATGTCCTCAGCCTTGCATAGAACACATAGAAATTGAAGGATATTTTGGTCGTCGGCTCCCAAGATGGTTGATGTCAACAGCTATGGTGCCCCTCGAGAGCTTGAAGATTCTATGTCTGGAACAGCTGCCCTGCTGCACCCAACTCCCAGATGGCTTGTGGAGCCTCCCGTATTTGGAATGGCTAAAAGTGTACAAGGCTCCAGTAATCAAGTGTGTCGGTCCTGAATTCGTGCAACAGTACAACCGGGGGCACCGTCCCTCATCTCAGTCTCAGGTGGCTGCTACGTTTCCCAGACTCCAGAAGTTGAATTTTGAAGGAATGGAGGAATGGGAGGAGTGGGCTTGGGAGGCAGAAGTGAAAGCTATGCCCTTATTGGAGCAACTCCGTATCCATTCTTGCAAACTGGGCCGTATGCCTCCGGGACTTATGTCTCATGCAATGGCTTTGAAGAAGCTATTAATATGGCGTGTCCAACGTCTCCACTCTCTAGAAAACTTGGTTTCTGTAGTTGAGCTCGACTTGTATGACATACCTGAATTGGCCAAGATCTCCAATCTTCCAAAATTACAAAAGCTTGAAATCAAGTACTGTCAAAAGCTTGAGACGCTGCAGGAGATGGCTGCACTTCGGAGACTCGAACTGAGAGTTTTCAGCTGGGAAAATCAACTTCCGGTCTACCTGCAGACTGTCAAGCCTAGTCATTTGCTGCTGACCTGCAGCCTTGATGTACTCACTTCCATGGTTGAGGGAGAATCTAGCTCCGAGTGGGACAAGTTCAGTCATATAAAGCAAGTCGAGGCTTATGCAAAGGATGGAGAAGATGAGAAAAAATGGCACGTAAACTACACATCCAAACCCTACACCATGGAGACAAATATAGACATTAGTCTTCAGGTAATACTTTGGTACCTCTTTTTCAATCTAGTTAATCTAATATTGTTGGTTCCATAATCTAATCCGTTGGTTCCATCCATTCCATCTTAATTTCATCAGCATGATAGAGGCTAACTGAATATATCTCCCACTGTTCGGTTTCCTTGCCAGGAAGAATCAGACGACTAGGCTGGCATCGATATCCAAAAAAGGACAATATGATGCACGGATATATGTACGCATTTCTGCTACCGCAACTTCCAGTTTTACTATTCTTAACTCTTTCATTGACAGTCCGTAACTTATGTTTTACGTTACGATCAAATCCATGCAGGTGGAACCAAATAAATCAAGGCGGCCTCTCTGTTTAGATATGCTACGTTCTCTGTCGTGGCACTGATAACTGGGCACGGGGAGAGCGGCAGCGACACCATACTTACTTTTTTTAATTCCTTTTTCTCCTTTTGCGGGTGTGTTGCGTTGGTTCTCTGAATAACTTATGAAATTTGTAGATAGATCAGTCATAATGGTGTATCAGAGCAACCCAAATGACTGTTAGTAAAGTGGAGTTATCAGGCTCCACCGCTCCAGGCTATTGAATTAACTGTATGTCATAGAGATTCAGTGTGATGCATGCATGCAGGATCAGTCAATTAACTTGGGTTTCAGGTTCTGAAACTGCATGCTCTCAACGTTCCTGAGCTGGATATCTATCTTTCTCTTTCTCTCAACATTGATTGCACGAGAGGAGAACCTGAACAAGCCGAGAGTGCATGCAGCAGCTTAAGAACCTTGAAGAAAACTAAGCTGACTGCACAGAACCTAGCAATGGATCCAGAATCAGTGCAGGCATCAATCCAGTGACCAGCTCACAAATCATACAAGAATGGTCAAGAACGTACACTACTTTTTGCAGTCTCTGCAAATCCATGCATGATCACAACGTACGCTACCTTTTACACGGTTATAAGCTATGGGCATTGTAAGAGCTGGGAACTATTCCTGTGCGATTATGCCAAGCACGCCCCTGTCTGGCCATGCCCGCCCGCCGCGCAATCCGCCCGCGCTGGATACGAAATTGGGCAGATAGATTGATGCAATCCCCCTCCCTGAATTTTAAAGGAACCAGTATACCATCGCAATTAGCAGGCTTAAATGTCACATACAAGACAGACTCGCAATGTGGATATAAAAAGTTACCTGTAAAAATGACCAAACGCCCATAAAATCCTTGACTGACGGAGGAGCAAGTGACCAAACGCACCTTGCTTGCACTAACCAAGTCTGGATCTGGCACTCGAAATGAAATTACGAATTTGCAAAAAAAAAAAAAGGTTGAATAAAACCAGGCTGCCTGTGTGTTTTGCTCTGTTTCAGTTTCAGAATGTGAAGCCCTGTTGGCTTGTTTCTTTTCCATGAATCATCACAACAACAGGTTAAGGAGTAAATGCAGTTAATTTCCCCATGCGAATTTAGGCACTCTACGAGGCCTCTCACGCATACATGCATGATTTTTGACCGTCTGATCTCACCATTGGACTCTGTTGGGCGTTAGATGCAAGCTACTAATCCCGCACAACAACCGCAGGTTAAGTTAGTAAATGCAGTAAATTTCCTTAGAGGCTAAATCAATAACCATGGCTATACAGACGACAGCTAATGTTTCAGGCTGGACAGGCAACAAGGAGAGTCTCACACGATAAGCAAAATGATACATTAATCATTGACCATCGCAGATTAAGCAGGCATCATACATATTCTGCCAAGCATGTCAACAAATCACAAAGCATGCATAGCTAATAACCATGATATCTAGTGCAAATCATGCATTGCACGAACTATACGTCTATACTTAGCGAGTATCAGGAAATTAACAAATTACAATAACGAACATATATTCGGATTGAGCTATCTCTAGCTAGCATACGTTTGAAACTATGGTGGAACCGGTGTTAGGAGATTATTTTATACTCAACAGAGCAATGGAACTGCACATTACCTTCAAATTATACATGCTGCTCTGCTCTTCACTTGACATGCTGCTCTGCTCTGTCCTGCGGTGCATTCACTTTGCGGACCTGAAACAAACTTGTTCTTCCCTCCTTCCAGATAAATTAAGATCAACAACTGCTGCCTAAACAAATTTTACTTTTCATGAGAGAGCATGTGAGCTCTGATTCCGCAGATGCGAGATATTATCAGTGGAAGAAGGCAGCGCATAGAACGTCTCGAGGACCCTATAGCGGTTTAGGGCCACTGGAACTCGATGAGGACGCCGGCCCAGTTCAGCCTTAACTAAAACCATAGATTAAAATCGCGGGAGAAACGATTTCGCGGCGGCCTCTCCTAGCAGCTATAGCGGCCGCCATAGCGGGCAATCGCGGCAAATAGCGGAAATTTTTCTGATGGGAGGATGATTTCTGAAAGGGTTTTGCTCATTGTAGAGCCATTTAGAGGGAGTGGTGGAGGATTTCGCGGCAGCAGCCATAGCGTAGCGGCGAGGCTCCTGGGCAGCTATCGCGGCAATTTCGCGGGCTATTTGAATGTATGACTAAAACGCCGTGCTTTCTTCTAGCCATTCCTCACTGTGCTGCTGATTAGTGCCATGTGCCGGTTGTGAGTAGAAGATAACTGTGCTCCACTCCTACGTGCTTTGAAATTTTTTCTTGCTAAAAATAATTGCCCGTGTTCATCTATAAAAGCACAAATTGACAGAAGTCCCTGTGGACAAGATTTATGGACAGCTTGTCTATTCTGAATATTACTACTACCTTTCTGCACTATGGCCCTGTTTGTATACTCTAACTTAGTTAGAGGTTAGAGTTAGATTCTAACTCGAAACTGACCCTAAACTACCTCTAACCAAAGTGGTGTTTGGATGGCAGGGTTAGATTGACAATAAATGCTCTTTCTCAATCATTTGGAGCCGCGACTGCTTACCGGCGGGCAGACGGGCCACAGGGAGACGAGGGGATTGGAACGGGAGGATCCAAACAGGACCTATGTATCATCGTGTTCATAAATGTATTTGGGGATACATCTTGCCGATGCAGCTTATGAAAACTTTTGTATAGCAGCCGGCTGTTGCTCGCTCCTTTTCTGCACGCAAGTTGCAGATTTTAAAATGCAGACACTCGCCGCCCATACGGAATTTCACCGTGGGGGTGCGTGGGTCGGTGTGCAAACGCTTAGATCGGGGCCATCTATTGGCTCTTGTTGGGGGACAAACGCCATCCATGGTTAGTGCCCTTGTCAAAGATGCTCGCTGCCTACTGGCTGAATGGAGAGGAACGCCCTCCGTGACAGGTCGAACTTATACTGCTAAAAACAAACGGATGAATGTGCCAGCACATGATGGGATTAGTTTCGCCGGCTGCTCGCAAACATCAATGTAGTAGTTAATTAAGTCAACATGATACCATCTCTCTCACCTAAGTACAAACATCACGTACCCACTTGTACATAGCAAAGTTAATTAAACATCAATAATACACTGCAAATTTAGCAGCAGTCATCAACAGGTTTTGCACATACCAGATTTGTCTACAACAAAGAACATCATCAATCTCAAGATGTGCCGGCACAGTCTCTCGGACATGCTCATACGGAGATGTGCGGGCACAATCTTAATGATAGCGTGTGTGTGTGTGTGTCTTACATTCACAGGGTGAGTGTATGTGAAGGTCTGTGTTTGTACTGTGCTTACAAAAAAAAAGTACATATATACATGAGAATGTGTATTGCAATTGTCAACGGCGAGATAGTTATATGTTGCCTTTCCCTTGACGGAGATAATTAAGAATTTCGCATGGCTGGGATGAGTATATGGCAATATACACTATTGTCGATGGAACAAGTTGCACATGCTAGTATACACTAGATAGACACAATTTCCTGTTTCTGTATAGGGTGCGTTTAGTTATACTATTGCACCAAGTTTTGCAATTGTATATGTACAACACTAGTAGAAAACAGAGCTTTGGTCCAGGCCAGGGAGGCCCATTAGACCCGGTTCACTCACGAACCGGGACCCATGGGGCATCTGTCCCGGTTCGTGAGGCCAGGGGGGCGGCCGGGCCTCGGTGTCCATTGGTCCCGGTTGGTCTGGCCCCATTGGTCCAGGTTCCATACGCGAACCGGGACCGATGGGCCTTGCTCTTGAACCACAACTATTGGTCCCGGTTGGTGCCTGGAACCGGGACCAAAGGTGGTCCTTTAGTCCCGGTTCCAGCCACGAACTGGGACCAATGAGGTGCCTATATATACCCCCAGCCCGTGAGCAGAGCAGTCCACTTCTTTGTGGTGCTCTAGCTCACCTCCTATGCACATGAGGTGTTCGATGAAATGCCTGAGCCACACTACTTAAGCTTTCTCCTCTCGAAGCTCCTTGTGCAAGCTCCATTTTGCTCAAGATTTTTCTTGGTTTGCCGGACCCTCCTTTCCCGTCTCTGTCCTGACCGCTGTTATTCGCCCGCGCTGATCTCGTCGCCGACACCACCGTGGTGAGCCTCTTGGTCTTATCTTCTTTTTAAAATAAAAAAAATTCTTACTTGTATGATTTAGAAAGATATTTGTATAATTTTCTTACTTTTATTATTGTTTGTTATTATATAGTGCGATGGTTTTGGTATCCGCCCACGTCGGCCCTCGTCCTGTCTATGATTCGGATGTGGTATATTATCTTTTATAACTATTTTGTTTTAGTGTTTATGATAATTATGCCGAGCAACGTGACATAGATGTTTTTATCAAGGAGGTATGTGAACCGGAAATTCCAACCAACCCGCTTGTGGAGAGGTTAAATTTAGTTGAAAAGTTAAATAGGGACTTGAAGAAGAAATTGGAAAAAACTGAGGAGGAGAAGATGGAATTGGAGTTGCATGTTGCGGAAGTCGTCGAGCCACCTTCACCGGCGGCCGAGCGGCGAGCCGGCGGCCACCTCCGGTGGCGACGAGGGAGTGGAGAAGTGGGGGAGAGGGCCCGCCGCTCGAGTCGCCCCTGCGGGAGTGTTTTGCTCTGTTTCAGTTTCAGAATCTGAAGCCATGTTGGCTTGTTTCCCCATGCGAATTTAGGCACTCTACGAGGCCTCTCACGCATACATGCATGATTTTTGACCGTCTGATCTCACCATTGGACTCTGTTGGGCGTTAGATGCAAGCTTCTAATCCCGCACAACAACTGCAGGTTAAGTTAGTAAATGCAGTGAATTTCCTTAGAGGCTAAATTAATAACCATGGCTATACAGACGACAGCTAATGTTTCAGGCTGGACAGGCAACAAGGAGAGTCTCACACGATAAGCAAAATGATACATTAATCATTGACCATCGCAGATTAAGCAGGCATCATACATATTCTGCCAAGCATGTCAACAAATCACAAATCATGCATAGCTAATAACCATGATATCTATCGCAAATCATGCATTGCACCAACTATACCTAGCGAGTATCAGGAAATTAACAAATTACAGTAACGGACATATATTCGGATTGAGCTATCTCTAGCTAGCATACGTTTGAAACTATGGTGGAACCGGTCTTAGGAGATTATTTTATACTCAACAGAGCAATGGAACTGCACATTACCTTCAAACTATACATGCTGCTTTGCTCTTCTCTTGACATGCTGCTTTGCCCTGTCCTGCAGTGCATTCAGTTTGCGGACCTGAAACAAACTTGTTGTTCCCCTCATTCCACATAAATTTTTACTATTTTTTGGATTTTACTTTTCATGAGAGAGCATGTGAGCTTTGATTCAAATACTCCACGTACGCAGATGCGAGATATAGTACTCCCTCTGTTTTTATTTACTCCGCGTATTAGCTTTGACTAAAGTTTGACCAAGTTTGTAGAAAATTTATATTATTTTTTTCGAAAAGGGGCTTGATCCCCGACCTCTGCATAATGATGCATACGGCCATATTATTAAAAGTCAAAAAGGTCCAACAAAAGTCATACAGACTCCAAGTACAAAGGGAATCAGGACCGACACAACCGGCAGGCAAAAGACAGATAAGCTACTAAACACCTATACTATTACATGACCGCCATCCAAACCGGTTGTAGATATCCCGAGCTACCGTCTCCCAGCGGATAGATGCAGTAACCAAAGGCTACCTGGCCTCCGTCTGAGTGGGTAGCGACCACATACGGATAAGTGTAGTGGCCCTGAAGATAACCTGCAAGAAGTGAATATTTGTTGTTCTGTTAAAAACCAAATCGTGTAGAAAATTTATATGATGTGAAAATATATGCAATGATGAATCCAATGCCATATATTTGATGGTGTATATGTTAATATATTTTTCTACAAACTTGTTGAAACTATATAGAATTTGACTTTAGACAAACCTAATATGTGGAGTAAATAACTACGGAAGGAGTATCAGTCGAAGAACGCAGTGTATAGCTCGTCTCGAGGCCCCTATAGCGGTTTAGGTCCACTGGAATCCCATGTGGACGCCTGCGAGTGCAGCCTTGACTAAAAGGCCGCGCTTTCTTCTAGCCATTCCTCATTGTGCTGCTGATTAGTGCTATGTGCCACTTGTGAGTAGATAAGTGTGCTCCACTCCTATGTGCTTTGAAGTTTGTTCTGGCCAAAAATAATTGTGCGCCTTCATCTGCTTTCTATGAAGGCAGAAATTGACAGAGGTCCCTATCTACCAGTTATGTGCAGCTTGTCTATTCTGAATATTACTATACATGTCTGCACTATGTATCATCGTATGCACAATCTACGTTTTTCGAGTCTCCCTCTGATGAGACTGAGGCAGCCGTGACGGAGGCCTCGCTTACAGGGATTGTCAAAGTAACAAATGGAACACTGTCTGAGGCCCAGATTGTGCATACGCTCAGTGAGTTGATGCCAGGTAACTTTCAGTGGAAGCTGGTCAAGCTTGAGGGGCAATCATATAAGGTGGAGTTCCCCTCCCTGGATGATCTGAATCATGCGCTTAAGTATGGTATGTGTCGGGCGGCAAGTACTAGCTGTATCATTGAGTTTGCTCCGTGGAAGAACCCGGAGCCTCAGGGGAAGGCCCTCCCGCAGATTTGGGTTCGTTTTCTTGGGGTGCCCCCGAAGGCCCTTCTGAGTGCTCGTACTACCTGGAGTCTTGGCTCGCTTATTGGTAAAACTGAGAAGGTCGACATGCCTTTCTCACGAGCTAATGGCATTGCTCGCTTGTTGGTGAGCATTCTGGATATAGAGCTGGTGCCTTTTTTTGTGAGATGGTACTATGCTGGTCTGATGTACGAGTTGGAGATCGAGATTGAGCTTGAGAGTTCTGTTCTCGCTCAGGCGACTGATGGGAATGTGGACACTGATATGACGGATGGGGATGAGGCACGTGGGGCACGTGAGTCGGCTGCAGGGGCGCCGGCTATGCCTGGCCAGGCACCGACACCGGATCAGTCTCAGCAGTCCTCCGGGAGCTCCGGAGGGAAGGGGGAAGCACCCCCAGCTACCTCTCTGTCTGCACTACGTTTTGGGTCCTTTGGGGCGGCTTCGGCCCCCAGTCGTTTGTGGGGCCACAGAGCCGAGTTGGACGATCCGGTGGAGATGGAAATTCCACCGCTGTCACCGTTGCTTCTGGATGCGGATCTACCTGGGGAGGAGGGTATCAGGGGGGAGTCCCCTCGAGTCACGCCATCTCCCGCAGTTCAGCGTCGCGAGGGCACCCTGGAGGTTGGTGCTTATCGGGATGCGTCTTCTGAGTCTGGAGGTCCGTTTCCGAGTATTTTGTTACCAGCCTACGATGTGTTAGCTAGAGCTACTGTTTCTAGCCCGAGTGTGGTTGTTTCTGCAGATTTTGCGCCCCGAGAGGAGTACTCTTTGCTGGCGCCAGGGGCTGCCCCCGAGACACCTGCGGCAGGAGGCCCAGGTTCTCGTGGTCTGGTCGGTGGGGGTTTACTTGGGTCTTCAGCGGGAGGCCCTACACCGAGTGGACCCTCCACCGCCGATATCGTCGCCTTCGGAGGGATAGCGGATCCCGTGACTGAGGGCCGACGTCTCAGCAGTCGCCTGCAGGACCAGCCGGACGCGGATGCTCTGCAGATGGGCCGTGCCATGCGGCAGGCCAAGCTGCGGGACATTGAGGACTCGACTGGTATGTCAGTCTGTATTTCCAATTCGATCTTGCATTTTTCTGCTGATGATGTTATTAATAATGCAAATCAATTGGGGGTTTCGTTGGGCGGAAATGGGATAGAGGTTGCTCAGTCTGTTAACGACTTGTTTGATCGTGAGGCAGAACGGGCGATCGAGGTTATTACAAACTTAGCAGCCGTTAAGCCTTTAAACAATTCTGATTTTAATGCTCTAGGGGTGAGGGCTTTGGATAGTTTTTGTGCGGACCTTGATCCAGCTAGTGCTCAGTCGGAGGATGAGGGGAATGGAGAAGGCCTAGAGGAGTGCCTCCAGGCTGATTCCGCGGTTGCTCAATTACCCGAGCAGGGTTGTACGGACCGGGCAGAGGAGCAATCGGTACACAAGCGGAAATGGAACCGCAAGATTTACCCTGTGTCGGCTGTACGGAGGAGTGTTCGGATTCGGACCGCCAAGAAATTCCATGATGAAAAATGAGAGGCATTTTCTGGAATAGCAGAGGTCTGAAAGACTTGGCTAAACGTAGGTTCTTGGCGGAGGCGTCGGTTGAACACAAGCTTGACTTCATAGCCCTCTCCGAAACTGGTAGAGATAACTTCACCTCCCAGTTTCTGGGTACTCTATCTGGAGGTGTGGCTTTTGACTGGCATTGCTTACCCCCGAGAGGAAGATCCGGTGGGATTTTACTAGGGGTAAGAAGAGAGTCTTTAGAAGTCCGTAACGTGGTCTTGGGAGAGTTCGCCGTAAAGTTCCGAGTGAGATCCAGGGTAGATGGATTTCACTGGGCTCTGGTGGCAGTCTACGGAGCTGCACAGCCTGAGCTCAAACCAGACTTTTTGGCGGACCTAGTTCGGATTTGTGGAGACGAGCAGCTCCCAATTCTGGTGGGTGGTGATTTCAACATTATTAGAAGGCGGGAGGAGAAGAATAACGATAACTTTGACGGCAGATGGTCATTTATGTTTAACGCTATTATTGAGAGCTTGGATCTCCGGGAGATAGAGCTTTCGGGCAGACAATTCACCTGGGCCAATTCACTACCAAACCCGACTTATGAGAAGCTAGATCGTGTCCTCTCTAGTGTGGAGTGGGAACAGAAGTTCCCCATGGTTACCGTTCAGGCTTTGTCGAGGGCTATTTCGGACCATACTCCACTTTTGGTAGATTCTGGAGAGGCAACATATACGGGGAATAAGAATACGTTCTCCTTCGAGCTAGCGTGGTTTGAACGAGAAGGTTTCTTGGACTTGGTTGCCAGGGAATGGGCGAAGGGTGAAGGCGGTAGGTCGGCTATAGACAGGTGGCAGAATAAGATTAGGCATTTAAGGCAGTTTCTACGAGGTTGGGCTAAACATCTCAGTGGTGTGTATAAGGTTGAAAAGGAGAGGCTTATCAACCTTATTCAAATTCTAGATGTTAAGGCGGAGTCGTCTATCCTTGAGCCTGGTGAACTGGAGGCTAAGGGAATGGCCGAATCTAGGTTGAAAGAACTGCTGCGAGAGGAAGAATTGAAATGGGCACTCCGAGCTAAAGTGCGTGAAGTCATCCAAGGGGATGATAACACACAATTCTTTCACTTGATAGCTAATGGTAAACATCGAAAGAAAAGAATCTTTCAACTTGAGCAGGATGAGGGCACGATTGTAGGGCAGGAGAACCTCAAACTTTACATCACTGACTATTATAAGAGGCTGTTTGGACCTCCGGATGATAGTTTCGTGTCTCTGGATGAGAATCGAATTCAGGATGTTCCTCAATTAGCGTCAGATGAGAATTCAATCTTATCTGCGCCGTTCTCGGAGAAAGAGGTGTTAGATGCGATCTCGCAGATGAAGAATAATAAAGCTCCTGGTCCGGATGGTTTTCCGGCAGAGTTTTATAAAAGGTGCTGGCATATAATTAAGGATGATCTACTTGCGATGTTCCATGACCTGTTCGATGGACATCTGCAACTATTCCACCTTAATTTTGGTACAATAACGCTGCTTCCTAAGAAGGCAGAGGCGAATCGAATAGAGCAATTTCGACCAATCTGTCTTCTTAACGTCAGTTTTAAGGTGTTCACTAAAGTGGGAACAAATAGATTGACGCAGATCGCGCATAGTGTGGTACAGCCTTCTCAGTCGGCTTTCATGCCGGATAGAAATATCCTGGAAGGGGTTGTTGTCCTGCATGAAACTCTCCATGAAATCCACACGAAAAAACTTGATGGGGTTATTTTCAAGGTGGACTTTGAAAAGGCATATGATAAGGTCAAGTGGCCGCTCCTTCAGCAAGCTTTAAGGATGAAAGGATTCGATCCATCCTGGAGAAAACAGGTGGATTCCTTTACTCAACAAGGCTGTGTCGGAATAAAGGTCAATGACGATATTGGTCATTTCTTCCAGACTCACAAGGGTTTAAGACAGGGGGACCCGATGTCTCCTATCTTGTTTAACATTGTAGCAGACATGTTAACAATCCTTATTGGTAGAGCAAAGGAGAATGAGCAGGTAGGTGGTCTCGTTCCTCATCTAGTGGATGGAGGACTCTCTATTCTACAGTATGCGGATGACACGATTCTTTTCATGGAGCATGACTTGGATAAGGCGAGAAATATGAAACTTGTGCTTTGCCTTTTTGAGCAACTCTCGGGGTTAAAGATTAACTTCCATAAGAGTGAACTGTTCTGCTTTGGAAGAGCCAAAGATGAACAAGAAGCCTACATGCAGCTTTTTGGATGCGGGGTAGGGTCGTTACCGTTCACACACCTTGGCATTCCGATTCACCATCGGACACTCTCTAATAAAGAGTGGAAGAGTCTAGAAGACCGTTTCGAGAAGAAACTTAGCTGCTGGAAGGGCAAGCTTTTGTCGTACGGGGGCCGATTGATTTTAATTAATTCGGTACTTACGAGTATGCCCATGTTTCTTCTGTCCTTTCTCTTGATCCCAGTAGGGGTGAGGAAACGACTCGATTTCTATCGGTTGCGGTTCTTTTGGCAGAGTGATGAGGTGAAGCGCAAGTATAGGTTGGCTAGATGGGATGTTATTTGCAGACCGAAGGATCAAGGTGGTCTCGGAATTGAAAATTTGGAGGTTAAAAATAGGTGCTTACTCAGCAAGTGGCTGTTTAAGTTACTCTCTGAGACTCAAGCCACTTGGGCCCAGATTTTACATAACAAATACCTTGCAATCAAGACACTAGCTCAGGTGACAGCTAGACCAACTGATTCACCCTTTTGGAAAGGACTGATGAAAGTAAAGTCGGCCTTTTTCAATAGAACTCAGTTCTTGGTTGGCAATGGGGGCTCCACAAGATTCTGGGAGGATACTTGGTTGGGAGAGACGCCCCTAGCCACTCAATATCCCTCTCTTTACAACATTGCTCAACGTAAAGAAGATTACGTTGCATCAGTGTTACAGTCAACTCCTCTTAATATTCAATTCCGAAGGGCGCTGGTTGGACACCGTTGGGAAGCCTGGCTCCATTTGGTGAGAAGACTGATGGATGTTCAGTTGACTCAACAGGCAGACCGTATTCATTGGAAACTGACTAAGAACGGGATGTTTTCAGTGAAATCGATGTATTTAGATTTAATTGATTCGGTGCCTATCCCTAGGTCTGCTCACATTTGGAAAGTCAAAGTGCCCCTACGAATTAAAGTGTTTATGTGGTTTGTGCATAAACAAGTTATTCTCACTAAGGATAACCTAGCCAAGCGCAACTGGGGTGGGTCTTTGCGATGTAGCTTTTGTGACAAGGATGAATCAATTCAACACCTCTTTCTCGATTGTCCTATGGCTAAAGTTTTATGGCGTTCGGTTCATATAGCCTTTAATATCACTCCACCAACTAGTATCACCACGCTTTTTGGGACGTGGTTGAATGGAGTCGCGAAAGAATCAGCGAGCCATATACGTGTGGGTGTTTGTGCATTACTATGGGCTATCTGGAAGTGCAGGAATGATTTGGTTTTTAACAGATCAACAAATGTTCATTTTTTGCAGGTTATTCACAGGGCCACTGCTTTGATCCGTATGTGGTCGCTACTCACTCCGATGGATGCCAGGGAGCGTTTGGTTACTGGGTCTATCCGATGGGAGATGGTAGCTCGGGCTATCTTCAGCCGGTTTGGATGGCGGTCATGTAATAGGCTAGGAGTCTAGGCCCTGTTTACATTAACGCATCCGATTGTGGGGTACCCACGTTTTTTCTAGCTCAATCTGAGCATTATGTACTTTTATTTCGCATACTTTGGAGAACTTGACCTTATTTATTAATAAGATGGCCGTATGCATCAGTTTGATGCAGAGGCCGGGGAATGCCCCTTTTCTAAAAAAAAAAAACATCTTGCCGATGCAGGTTTTGACAACTTTATTATAGCAATCCGATGTGCTTTGCTCCTTTTGCTGCACGCAAGGTGCAGATTTAAAAATGGATACACTCGCCGCCCATAGGGAGCTCCAGCGTGGGTGCGCGTCGGTTGGAGTGCAAACCCTTAGATCGGGGCCATCTATTGGCTCTGGTTGGGGACAAACACCACGCATGGTCAGTTGCCTTGGTCTTGGATGGCGCAAAATGATGCTCGCTGCCTACTGGCTGAATTACTAAACATGATACCATCACTCTAACTGGTCCAACGTACTACTAAAAACAAACGGATGAATGTGCCATCACATGATGGGATTAGTTTTGCCGGGTGCTCGCAAACTTCAATGTAGTAGTTAATTAACTCAACATGATACCATCTCTCTAACCTAAGTACAAACATCACATACCCACTTGTACATAGCAAAGTTAATTAAACATCAATAATACGCTGCAAATTTAGCATCAGTCATCAACAGGTTTTGCACATATCAGATTTGTCTACAACAAAGTACATTGTCAGTCTCAAGATGTGCCGGCGCAGTCTCTGTGTGTGTGTGTGTGCGTGCGTGCGTGCGTGCGTGTGTGTGTGTGTGTTACGTTCACAGGGTGAGTGTATGTGAAGGTCTGTGTTTGTACCGTGTTTACAAAAAAATTACATATATACATGAAAATGTATAATGCAATTGTCAATGGTGAGATAATTATATGTTGCCTTTCCCTTGACGAAGACAATTAAGAATTTCGCATGGCTGGGGACAAGTATATGGTAACATACACTATTGTTGATGGAACAATTTGCACATGCTAATATACACTAGATAGACACAATTTCCCGTTCTGTATAGGGTGCATTTAGTTATACTATTGCACCAAGTTTTGCAATTGTATATGTACAACCAGAAGGGTGATAATCGTACAACCTTTTGAAAGTAGGTGAAGAGGTGAAATAATACATAGTGTGAATTGAACATGGATGGAGGTTAGCATTTGGCATGGCTAGGAAGCTGAGACGAAATGCATGCTCTAGGATGAACCGTAAACTAATATAACAAATAAATAAATATTTCCACAAAATTCTCTAAAAACAATAATTACAAAATGTTATGTTCTAGTTTATCACAACATTCATACAAAAGTACAGACATGTGCAATAAAAAGCATAGCTTAACTCTTTAGACACTAGATTTATTTTCCTACCTTTTGACATGAACTTCTCAAGCACATCTAAATACTGTCGCCAGTAACTAAGAAAAGTTGCTCGGGTCTGCCGCCAGGTAGGAACAATCGCCACGCTCGACAAGATTCATTAACAAGCCACATGGTGGAAATTGCTTCCTTTTCTGTGTGCACATTTCACTTATTGTACTTGTGGCACGATGAGTTGTGTGTTGGAAATTTACGACTTCATATATATATTGAACATAACAAGATTCAGAACATCAAATAGGAAAGTATGTCTTATATTTAAGCTAACTTCGTACTGTTTTCAAGAAATAGAACTTGCGCCAGTCGATCTTTCACTACATCAAAATGAATTTTTTGGATAGATGACTTGTGCATGGCCATCATTTTGAATTATACTGGATTTTTTAAGGGAAGGTCTTCTATGTGTATAGGATATTGCACTGATAAATAACATTAAGTGTTACATTAAATCTTAATGATTTATAAAAATTGAATGACTGTGTTATTTGGCTTGGAATGTACAGGGGTATAATGTATATGTACATTGATATGTGACATTTAATATATTGTCATGTTTCCATATAAAATTATTTTTATAAACAACACTTTATTGCAAAGATTAAATGATGGTGATAATGGTGGTTACATCAAATATATGTGTAGATAGTGTACTGGTGTGCTGACGAAGATTTATCACTTGTGATTCTTCAGTATGAACTGGGTTAGCAAATTAATGGTGAGTTCACATGAGATCTTGTTAGATCCTTCATTTTGCCTTCTTTACATATTACAGAGAGGCTGCTATATTTATTCATTCTCCTAATGTATTAAAAAACCCTTACAATGCTATTATATTCTTTGATATTTATTACTTTTGCTTGTTTATTAATATCTATTAACACTATCTATGTCAATCCAAGTAAAAGTTAACTAACTGAACGCAGTGGAATCTAGGTTCATTATTACAGTTATATATGCTTGGTTACTACCGTCTAATCCATTCATGTACTTTTGCCTTCTGATATTTCTTTTTTCCTCATGTTGGTACTCCCAGGTGCTATCTGCAAGAATGATAATTATTGTGTTTTGTGCTTAATCCCATGTTTCATTCAAATGGTCATGTTTAATAATACTCCCTCCGTTCCTTTATCTAAGGTGTGTTATTTTTAGCACGGTGACCAAGGCACATAATTATAGACGTGTTAGGACGAAATTACCCTTGGCAAATTTATTGGTTAGTGGCAAGTAAACCAGTTAATCTAGGAAAGTAAGAGATACATACAATCGACATAGAGATAGTTTCCTTCTTTTCCTACAAGGAGAGATACAGACAATCAGGAGAGAGTTACTTTCCTTTTTCTGGAGGGCTAACAAGGGAATTATGAGGAATTATAAGAAATACACCTTACATTCTGGAATTTTATCAAAAAACAAATACACCTTATATAAAGGAACGAAGGGAGTACACCGTGTGAGAAATTTCCAACAAAGAATGAATATAGCAATTTACAATTTTTTGGTATTTTCAGTCAAATAACATTGCAACAAGTGTAACTGTCAAGGAAGCCAATCTTCTATTTAGTTCATGTTAGTTCAGCATACTTTTCTGTAGCATGGCTAGTTCAAATAATGATGCTAATTCGTGTGCTAAGATTATAAGCTACTTATAATATGTAAGAACATGTATTTCATCCTTTATGCGCATAGCATTATATTCAGAATGTTCAGTTTAAGTGTTTGGATATTTATGTTGTGACAATATGCTTTCCTCTTATATAGGGAATTAAAACTCAACTTCTATTCTGCAAGATTAAGCAGCCAGTATTTTATCCTAAAATAAATATTTTGAGTATGAACATAAGATAATGGGCACTAACTCTTTTTGTGATGCGGCCATAATGCATACCATCCATACTCCATGCAATATGTACTATATTTTTTCTTTTATTAGGGAATTCTTGTGAAAGAAATTTCGTAAGCCCCATTACATGCACGTCAATAGTCGTGGACCCCTTGGCATCCTCTAGCTTGACCTTAAATAAAGTTTTAATATATTATTTCTGCGCAATTTCTTCTTGGCCTTCTACATAACCTGAATGTCGAACACATTTATTGATCATTTTGCATTTGATTTTGTGATATTTTCTCTACTGCATGCTATTGGGGTTTATGGACATTCTTTTTGTAAATCCATAGTTTACTATAAAAACAAAGCACATGGTGGGTTGGGGGAAAATTCATAACTAATTATTGTCTTATTAATTCTCACCTAGTTTCCAACATATACAGTTGAAATGTTAGTATCATGGATAATCCTGTGGCCGCGGGTTAATAGTTTGAACGTATCTAGCTGGAACTGATTTGTGCTCCTGCGTTTGCTTCTAGCCTTTAATTTAGAGAACTCGAACACCATATTTCAAAGCTTCAAAAAATTGTTAAAAATTTAAGTTATATATGCACCTATAGTAATATATACACTACGCAAGCAGAATTTTAAGTGGGGAAATATGCTAGTTCGTGTTCTTTGCAGAAAAGACAAAACAAATGGCTAGAACATCAAAACAAATTGTGCTGCAATTCTTCTTTTTTCCATAGGGCAAAGAATGCACCAAACCTAAAAATCTCCGCACAAGCTTAGGCATGTGTATGTGTGATTCTTTTGGAAGACTTTCAAAGAATAAAAAATACTCACTCGGTTCGTTAATATAAGATCTTTTAGCTATTTCAAAATATTGACTACATACATACTGAAATGATTAAACATACATACTAAAATATGGCTAGATAGACACAAATCAAGAAAAAACTAAAAAGGTCTTATATTAGGGAAAGGAGGGAGTATAATAGTATGAGTAGTTTCCAGAAGGATTAATTGCTTGCTGTTGCGACACCAGAGTTGGGAATGTGTGGCGTGAGTAAGTGGACAATTGTGATGCGTGCATGTATTCAGTGAAACCCTGAAAATCAAAACTAGCTTCCATTTCGAAAATATCTGTATGTGACCCATCCGTCATGGTGTAAATAATATCTGTAGGTGACCCATCCATTCTGAAAATCAAAAACTCTGTCTGGAGATGGCGTACTAGTATACGTTATGGAGGCAGCTTTTGCTACTACCACCGCAAAAGGTCATGACTGCATGTACATTGAAAATTGCTTACATTAAGTTTCTGGCGCTGTCATAGACTCATGGCGATCCATGTGCTTCCCTCCCTTTGTTCACACAAGTTGCAGATTTCGAAAGGGGACACTGGCCACCCACTCGGATGACAGACAGCGAGACAAAACACAGACAGAGAGCGCGCGTAGATCAGAACGTTGAACCGTGGACGCTCTGTCCGGTGAGTTGCCCCAGCCTCGGATGCTGCGAAAAGATGCTCACTGCCCACTGGCTGGCTGGGGAGAAACGCCGCCCTGGCCGTTGCAACATAAATACAAACGAATGAAGGTGCCCTCATGTGATGGCATTATTTTGTGCGTGTGCGTGTGCGCGTGTGAACTATTAGAGGCTTGGGCGCCCCTCACTGATGCGTACTCACCTTTTTTTCCATATGGCACATCGTAAGAATACACCAAACTTAAAGTCTCCAAACAAGCTTTAGGCATTTTTATGTGTACGTGTGATATGATCGTTTGGAACACTTTCAAAGAATGGAAAATATAGTACAAGTAGTTTCCGGAAGGACGAATTGCTAGCTGTTGCAACACCACAGTTGGCAACGTGTGGCACAACAACAGGGAGAAATGCGTATGGGGACAGTTGTGATACGTGCATATATTTGGTGACTATGGATAAAATTAGCAGTATACAGGTTGCATAATGTGAAAAATATATCATTGGAAGCTCCTTTCACGCATGAATTTGACGATATGCTTTGTGTAACTTCCATGTCATATATTATTGCTCTAAGTTGTGGTCAAAAATTGCCTTAAAAAACACATTAGGCCCTAAATAGATGGATAGGAGGACTACAAAAATGTGTCTAGATACATATGAATCAATAAAAAGTTAAAAGGTCTTACATTAGGGAATGGAGGGACTATAATAGTATGAGTAGTGTCTGGAAGGATTAATTGCTTGCTGTTGCCACAACAGAGTTCGCAAGGTGTAGCACAAAAACGGGCAGAAATGAGTAAGTGGACAATTGTGATGCGTGCATGTATTCAGTGAAACCCTGAAAATCAAAATTAGCTTCCGTTCCGATATTATGTGTAGGTGACCCATCCGTTCCGAAAATCAAAAATTATGTTTGGAGGCGTACTACTATACGTCTTGGAGGCAGCTTTTGCTACTACCAGCGCAAAAGGTTACGACTGTATGTACATTGAAAATCGCGTGCATTAAGTTTCTGGCTCTGTCATAGGCTCATGGCGATCCATGTGCTTCCCTTCCTTTGTGCACGCAAGGTGCAGATTTGAAATGGGGACACTGGCCGCCCACTCGGATTTGAAATGGGACACTGACAGCCTCGAACATAAAACAAAAACGACAGAGAGCGCGCGTCGATCAGAGCGTGGAGCCGTGGACTGTTGGTCCGGTGACTTGCCCCAGCCTCCGATGCTGTGAAAAGATGCTCACTGCCCACTGGCAGGCTGGGGAGAAACGCCCGCCCTAGCCGTTCCAACATAAATACAAACCAGTGAACGTGCCGTCATGTGATGGGATTATTTTGTGCGTGTGTGTGCGCGCGTGTGAACTATTAGAGGTTTGGGCGCCCCTCCTGATGCGTACTCACCTTTTGTCTTTTCCATATGGCACATAGGAAGAATACACCAAACTTAAAGTATCCACACAAGCTTAATCAGGCATTTCATGTGTACGAGTGATTTGATCTGTTGGAACACTTTCAAAGAATGGAAAATATAGTACAAGTAGTTTCCGCAAGGACGAACTGGGAGAAATGCGTATGTGGAGAGTTGTGATCTATCGATAGATCAGAACTGATCTGCTACCTCCGGGAGAAAATATAGTACAACTAATAGAACACCACGCTTGGCATTTTGGCAACGTGTGGCACAATAACTGGGAGAAATGCGTATGTGGAGAGTTGTGATGTGTGCATATATTCAGTGATAACCTGAAAATCAAAATTGTTTCCGTTCCCTGAATATATGTAGGTGACCCATCCATCATGGTGTAAATTATAAATTGTAGCTCAGCTCTATTGATCTGGTTTTTAACTTGTACACATCAAGTAGTTTCCGCAAGGACGAACAGCTAGCTGTTGCAACACCACGGTTGGCAACGTGTGGCACAATAAGAGGGAGAAATGCGTATGTGGACAGTTGTGATGCGTCCATGTATTTGGTGATAACCTGAAAATCAAAATGGTTTCCGTTGCGAGAATATCTGTAGGCGACCCATCCGTCACGGTGTAAATTATAAATTGCAGTTGAGCTCTGTCCATCTGGTTTTTAACTTGTACCCACTAGGTTCTCAGTGTCTCTTTTGCATTAGTTTTGTTGAGAGCCGGTGGATAGCACATGCGCGTGCGTGCAAACTGGGGAGTAGATTCGTTGGAGAGGTAACAAGATCCGTGCATCCCGCTAGCCGCATGAGTAGTCCAAGAGCACGCATGGCCGACATGATGCATGTGATCGATGTGCATGAAAATAGGTGATTACTCTGATCCATGAAGTAGAGATCGAGAAAAACAAATACAAAAACAGATTAACAATGGACTCTCCGAGGAAATTAAAACAGGCTGTGAATCAAGAGGTGGATCGAGACAAGACCTCACGGCCGGCCAGCGACAAGCAAGCAAGGCGTTCACGTTTATACATAACACAAGTAGCCTACGTAGCAGTACATACTAATGCACTGAAGGATCCATTCATCTCTCACCTCTTCAGCTGGAGTAATTAAGAACAGAAAATTTTAGTTGCATACTCCAGTCCTGGAGTAACTGAATTAGGACAAACTCCAGTCTTGGATTCGATCAACCATTCATGCTTAGCTGTACAGCACAGCTCATGGTAGCTAGTACTTGTTATAGTTCCACATGGTCGTACTTAACAAGTCCGAAATTTAACGATCAACCCAATGGATGGATCCGATAAATGCATAGCGGCGCCTGTGGTGGTGCAGATGGGAATCGGCCGGCTGCACAGGGGGCGCCGGTGGCCGGGGCGGCGACCCCATGGCTGGGTGGCGGCGCACCCATTGGTCCAACCGGTTCCTCCCAGATCTGGTGACTACCGAACGGCGTGAGGGGTGGCGGCAGCCCGGCATGGCCGGCGATCTGGACACGGTGGTGTCGGCAGCTCGCTGGTCTGCCAGAGCTCTAGGGGTATCATCGTCATCTCCCGATGCTGGCTGCATGGATCTGGCGGTAGCTGGATCCTTTTTGGTCTAGTCTTCGACAGATAAGGTGGCGGTCCTTGCACAAGAAGTTGGATGGAGTTCTTCGAACGGATCTGGATGAAAACCTGCTCTTGGCTAGATGCCAAAGCCAGCGGTGGCGGCGCTCTACGGCATCATTCCCTTCTTGAAGGCATCGCCGTGGAGAAGTTCTAGACTACTATCTGATACATCCGAGGGAAAACCTAGATCGATAGATCAGAAGAAGGCGGCGCGATTGTGTCGTTTCCCCCTTCGGGGCGTCTTTCTTGGACGTGTACGCGGGCTCAAGGGACCAGTGGACGACGTCTTTGGTGGAGCGGTGCTTCATCATACACATTGATGGTGACAGATCTCCATGGCATGGCGCCCTGGAGATTAGGCGTCTGATGTGCGATGATGGACTCGCGCAGGAGGGTGACGCTGTCTGGCGTCGACGGCAGCTAGACCGGGCAAGGTAGATGCAGCAGTACAGCTCTGAAAATGGACTGGTGGCAGGTGACGGTGGCGGCCTCTGATTGTGCGTAGGACCAGTGGGTGCCCCATACCCGGTAGGAGTCCTGGTTGGGTACTCAGGTCTTAGATGTTAGGTTTGGCTGTGGGGTCTGTTTGATATTAGGCTCAAACTATCAGCAACCCTTCATCAACTGGATAGGAGTAGCGATAATTGTTATCTAGACGGTGGCTTTAGTCTTACTGTTGTATTACTTTGTAAGGTCTTGTGTGAATAATTAATAAAGTGACTACATGCATCGTCCAGGTGCAAAGGCCGGGGTCTTCCTCCTTTTCCAAAAAGAAATAAATTATCCCAAGTTTTTCTTTACTTTGGTCTATATAAACGAAGCTCCATCCTCTAGGGCTTTCACAAACAGTGAACAATAGTACTTCCTAGAGCAACACCGAAGGGCAGAGGAATTCAACCACTCCAAGGTAATTCACGCAGTCATATAGCTCTCAATCAGCTTCCCTTCAATAATTTCACGCACGTACTGGCTTTGTTTGTCCTTTTTTTTTTCCTCCGCGGCCTCCTGTTAACTAATTTACTTGTTGTGCCTAACTGAACAAAGATTACCATCTATTTCTAGGTGATACTATGTCGCTAGCTTTTTCTAACATGCATGTATGGGATTGATTGCTGGTAATTATAACAATTCGTTGCATGTTTCATTATGTCAACAGAAACGAACTCCCTGCTATGGCGGGGGTTCTGGATGCTTTAGCATCCTACGTGGCCAGCATGCTCGCCGAGATGGCCAAAGAGGAGGTGGCCATGTTGATCGGTGTGTCCAATGGGATTGAAGACCTGAGCATCAAGCTTAGGGACCTCAAGAGTTTCCTTGCTGATGCTGATAGAAGGAACATCACCGATGAGAGTGTGCGGAGGTGGGTTGGGGAGCTGAAGCGTGCCATGTACCTCGCCACCGACATCCTCGACCTTTGTCAGCTCAAGGCCATGGAGCAGCGTCCATCCAAGGATATGGGGTGCCTTAACCCACTCCTCTTCTGCTTATGAAATCCTCTCCACTCCCATGACATCGGCACCCGCATCAAGGCATTGAACAAGCAGCTGGATAACATCTGCGAGCGGGGCAATAAATTTAAATTTGCAAAGCTAGAAGCCTACCAAGACTTGAAGGTTACTCGATGTCTTGCCACTGACCGCAAAACAGATTCATTGATGGAGCGGTCAGGTGTTGTCGGCGAGAAGATTGAGGAGGACACACGAGCACTGGTGGAGGTGCTTATAAGTGAGTGGGGCGGCGACAAGACTGGTCTGCACATGGTGGTTGCCATTGTTGGTGTCGGTGGGATTGGCAAGACCACCCTCGGGAAGAAGGTCTTCAATGATGAGGCTATCAAAGGCAAGTTCACTAAGAAGATATGGCTTAGCATCACACAGGATTTCACCGATGTTGAGCTATTAAGTACAGCCATCACTGCTGCTGGGGGAGATCTGCCTGGAGGGAGTGGGGCTCTAAATAGGGCCCTACTTGTCAGTGCTCTCAAGAACGCCATCGAGAACAAGAAATTCCTTCTTGTGCTCGATGATATGTGGGAAATCGATGCATGGAACAAATTGCTAATGACTCCCTTTGGCTATGGAGGCCCCGGCAGCCGAGTCCTCATCACCACAAGACATGAAACTATCACGAGAAGCATGAAAGCTGCACACTGCCACCACGTTGACAAGTTAGGGCGTGAAGATGCATGGTCACTGCTCAAGAATCAGGTCAGCACTGCCCCAAACTCAACACACACAGTGTTAATTTAACTTGAACTGGATTTAGATATGTATGTTTGTTGGATCAATACGTAGTGATTCCGGTTTAACATATGTGAGGTGAACTTTTTGACTGCATGGTATTACAATCAACTTATAGATAATTTAGACCATGTGAGGTGAACTTTTGATTCCTCCATACCGTCTAGTGCGTCATTGTGCATGTCTTCAGTTGATTGATGACTAGTATTAGTTACTGATAATTGTTTGTGAGAAGAATAGTATGGGTACAGCAGTAAAAACCATGCAGCTATAATGCACTTGCCATAAGTTTCACTTTTAACACGAGTTCACCTAAATACCGTTCAAATATATTTACTTGTTTGGTCCTTATTAGAATTTTACGAGACAAGTTTTCTAATTTTTGACCATCTATAAAGAAATAATATCATCTGAAACATCACATATATTCATTATAAAACTATAAAGTAATGTGAGGCAACTAACCTGCATATAAGTTCATGATCAATGGATCAACTTCAGGACCGTGTCGCGTTCTAAAAAACCTATATTCAGGAATGGGTGAAGTATTCATGTTGTGTGTAGCCTCTGTTTCTCTTGATAATAAACAAGACAATGTACGAAATGCATATTAAATAAATGCAGAATACGCATGAGCATGATGCCCGCTTTAGTAGATAATAAATTAGCAAATGGCTTCATATTTCTCTACTATTATTTAATTTTGGTAGTGCGTACCTTTTATTCCTTATGAATATAGGTTATATTAGGAGATCGGTCAGTCGAATATTTCAAAACTTGCCTATAACTCTAGATATTTTATCCACACTGATAACATGAAATTGACACTACTACATCCATCGTGGAATATACTTTCATAGTCTAGTATTGTTTTCATTGTGAACATCATATCTTTTGCGGAATTTTGTTGAGAAAGGTTGTTTCGCCATGAAAACTATGCCCATATACAAACCGAGTTACATTTATGGATAGAGGGAGTATTACTTTTGTTTGCTTGCTCATCTAACATATTATTAGTAAATAAAATGATTACATTAGCTAAGCACCAGTGCTGGATGTTATCTTCCCCTTACTGAAGACATATATTTAAACTGGTTGCAGGTACTCACAACAGAGGAAAATGGACATGAGGTTGACATGCCAAAGGATCTTGGGTTGCAAATTTTAGCAAAGTGTGACGGTTTACCGCTTGCTATAAAAGTGATAGGGGGACTTCTATGCAGCAAGGAGAAATCACGACGTGCTTGGGAGGATGTCCTGAATGATGATATATGGTCAGTATCTCCAACGTCAGATGAACTAAACTATGCAATTTATCTTAGCTACCAGGAATTGCCCCCTTACTTGAAACAGTGCTTCCTGCACTTCTCCCTTATACCCAAAAAGTCAAAGCTAAGTATCCGCGTAATCGTGTCCATGTGGATTTGTGAAGGATTGGTTCAAGGAGGCTCAGCTAATTTGGAAGAAGAAGGGAAAAAGAACTATAAAGAGCTAATATTAAGGAACCTTATAGAGATAGATCCACTATTTCCTAGCCAGCTTTTTTGCACCATGCATGATGTCATTCGCTCATTTGCTCAATTTGTGGCTAGGGATGAAACACTAGTAGGTCACAATGGAGATACTACGAAAACAAATCTTAGGTCATCTGATTTTCTTAGATTGTCCGTAGAAACCAGAGGAGTGGGATCGGATGAATTTCAGTGGAGATATTTAAGAGATCAGAAATTTCTTAGAACATTAATATTAACTGGAAACCTCAAAATTCAGCCTGGTGACTCATTGGTTAACTTCCCAAGTCTACGTCTTCTACATATAGAATCTGCAAATATCGGTGCACTAGTTGAATGTGTGCACCAACTCAAGCACTTGAGATATTTGGCATTAAGGAAGACTGATATCTGTAAACTACCAGAGAACATTGATGAGATGAATTTCCTACAACACATTAGCCTAGAAGGTTGTGAATGTTTCATGAAACTTCCTGACAGTATTATCAAGCTGCAAGGGTTGAGGTTCCTTGATATGGATGACACATGTGTAAATACTATTCCTAGGGGTTTCCGGGCTCTTACAAATTTGAGGGTACTATTTGGGTTTCCAGCCTATACTGATGGTGACTGGTGTAGTTTGGAAGAGTTGGGTTCTCTTTCCCAGCTCAATTCTCTTTCACTAGAGAGCCTAGAAAATGTATCCAGTGCCTTGTTGGCTACAAAGGCAAGGATAAATGCAAAGAAACAACTTACCTATCTTGGTTTGAAATGTGGTGGTAGAGTGGGAGATGGGTTGGTCCAAGGAGAAGTCTCTGATTCCGAGGAGCAAATAATTGAGGCGGTGTTTGATGTGCTATGTCCTCAGCCTTGCATAGAACACATCGTCTTAAAAAGATATTTTGGTCGTCGGCTCCCAGGATGGATGGCGTCCACAGCTATGGTGCCCCTCGAGAGCTTGAAGATACTAGCCCTCGAAAATCTGCCTTGCTGCACCCAACTCCCAGATGGCTTGTGCAGGCTCCCGTATTTGGAGTGGATAAAAGTGGAGAAGGCTCCAGTAATCAAGCGTATTGGTCCTGAATTCGTTCAACAGTACAATCAGCTGCACCGATCTTCATCTCAGTTGGCTGCTTCGTTTCCCAAACTCCAGAAGTTGAGTTTTTTCTCAATGGATGAATGGCAGGAGTGGGTTTGGGAGGCAGAAGTGAAATCTATGCCCTTATTGGAGGACCTTCGTATCACTTCTTGCAAACTGGGTCGTATGCCTCCAGGACTTATGTCCCATGCAATATCTTTGAAGAAGCTAACAATATGGAGCGTCCAAGGTCTCCACTCTCTAGAGAACTTTGTTTCTGTAGTTGAGCTGGACCTGTATGACATACCTGAATTGGTTAAGATCTCCAATCTTCCAAAATTACAAAAGCTTACAATCAAGTACTGCCCAGAGCTTGAGAAACTGAAGGACATGGATGCACTCCGGAGACTGCAGCTGAGCATTTTCAACTACGAAAGTCAACTTCTGGTCTACCTGCAGACTGTCAAGCCTAGTCATTTGCTGCTGACATGCAACCTAGAAGTACTCACTTCCATGGCTGAGGGTGAATCTAGCTCCGACTGGGACAAGTTCAGTCATATCAAGCACGTCGAGGCTTATGCAGAGGATGGAGAAGATGAGAAGAAATGGCACGTGTTCTACACATCCGAATCCTGCAACATACAGACAAATATTCATCAGGTAATACTTTGGTCTCTCTCTCTTTCAATCTAGCTAATAATAATATGCTTCCTTAATGTTGTCTATTCCATGCATATCTATTTTCATCAGTATGATATAGGATAGCTGAATATATCTCCTACTGTTTTGTTTTGCTTGCCAGGATCGATTGGTGGAAGAAGAGGACTAGGCTGAAACTCCAGCGGAACGAGGAAGGACCATATAAGTACGTCTGCTGTTACAACTTCTACTAGTTTTGAGTATTCTTACCTAATGTCATGACCGTTGGCATCTCATGTTTATATGATGATCAAATCCATGCAGGGATACGGGGATAGCATCAGCCATAATGCCATATACACTTACGTGCAGAGATTCAGACACCACACTAATTTCTTGAGTAGTGTGACATATACACTTATGAATTTAGAGATGTAAACTTCTTGGCGGACTATCTAGCTGGTGCAGAAATATGGTGATCTTGGCAAGTCTGTCGTTTGTGTAGTGCAAGCAACTAATGGAGTTTATGCTACTCTGCTCTGTTCTCTGAAAACAGCTCAGGTTGCAGCTTCTCCATTGTGGCGTTTTTCTTTTTCTTTTCCGCGGGTCTCTTGTGTTGGCTCTCTGAAAACCTATGCTTTTTTGGATAGATCAGTCAATAGTGTACTGGTATTTCAGCTTTTAATTTGTACTGCAACAACACAAATGACTGTCAGAAAGTGGAGTTTATTCAAGCTCCCGGCTGCTGAATTGTAGTTGTGTGTTATAGGAATTCAAAGTGATGTATACCGGACCAAACAAATGTTGGTGAGATCCTGGCTAAATATGCTCAAATTCGTGGCTCATGGGTCCACAAAGAACACGATCATGACCTGCTGGCCGGATGGTCTAGCTATCTGTTGTTTTTTCAATCAGTGCAATCAAATTAAGTTCAGGTTTGTTCTGGGGTTTGTTCAGGTTTGGGTTACAAGTTTGACTCTGGAACATTAAATGTAGGCAAATTTTGACATGCTCCCTCTTACCCCTTATTTTTACATATGAGGTAAGAAGGTAAGAGTTAATCCGACCACTAATTAATGTGATCAACGGCTCAGATCTACTACATACTCTTACCTCTCATGTGAAAAGAGGGGGTAAGAGGGACCATGCTAAAACTGCTCATAAATGTAAGCTGTGCGGTACTATGTTAGTAAACTAAACGCATTTCACTACTGTTGTACTCTTGATATGATGAATTATTCAGTGCCCCCATTCTTACAAGCAATTCCCAGTCTTGCTCGACCACTTTGTTTACCCTATGTATTTTGCCGACTATTCAAGACAAGAAAGGCATCATCCTTTTTTTGGCAGGTTCAAGCTAAGTATTATTTTTCCTTTAAAAGAGAGGCATCGGAGTTGAGTGACCCGCGTCTCAGACTTGGCCCCCGCGTCCCTCCCGCAGGGGCGACTCGAGCGGCGGGCCCTCTCCCCCACTTCTCCACTCCCTCGTCGCCACCGGAGGTGGCCGCCGGCTCACCGCTCGGCCGCCGGTGAAGATGGCTCGACGACTTCCGCAACATGCAACTCCAATTCCATCTTCTCCTCCTCAGTTTTTTCCAATTTCTTCTTCAAGCCCCTATTTAAATTTTCAACTAAATTTAACCTCTCCACAAGCGGGTTGGTTGGAATTTCCGGTTCACATACCTCCTTGATAAAAACATCTATGTCACGTTGCTCGGCATAATTATCATAAACACTAAAACAAATAGTTACAAAAGATAATATACCACATTCGAATCATAGACAGGACGAGGGCCGACGTGGGCGGATACCAAAACCATCGCACTATATAATAACAAACAATAATAAAAGTAAGAAAATTATACAAATATCTTTCTAAATCATACAAGTAAGAATTTTTTTTATTTTAAATAGAAGATAAGAACAAGAGGCTCACCACGGTGGTGTCGGCGACGAGATCAGCGCGGGCGAATAACAGTGGTCAGGACAGAGACGGGAAAGGAGGGTCCGACAAACCTAGAAAAATCTTGAGCAAAATGGAGCTTGCACAAGGAGCTTCGAGAGGAGAAAGCTTAAGTAGTGTGGCTCAGGCATTTCATCGAACACCTCATGTGCATAGGAGGTGAGCTAGAGCACCACAAAGAAGTGGACTGCTCTGCTCACGGGCTGGGGGTATATATAAGCACCTCATTGGTCCCAGTTCGTGGCTGGAACCGGGACTAAAGGACCACCTTTGGTCCCGGTTCCAGGCACCAACCGGGACCAATAGTTGTGGTTCATGAGCAAGGCCCATCGGTCCCGGTTCGCGTATGGAACCTGGACCAATGGGGCCAGACCAATCGGGACCAATGGACACCGAGGCCCGGCCGCCCGCCCCCCTGGCCTCACGAACCGGGACAGATGCCCCATGGGTCCCGGTTCGTGAGTGAACCGGGTCTAATGGGCCTCCCTGGCCTGGACCAAAGCTCTGTTTTCTACTAGTGTTGTACATATACAATTGCAAAACTTGGTGCAATAGTATAACTAAACGCACCCTATACAGAAACAGGAAATTGTGTCTATCTAGTGTATACTAGCATGTGCAACTTGTTCCATCGACAATAGTGTATATTACCATATACTCGTCCCAGCCATGTTTTGTACGTAGAAGTGGGTATGTGATGTTTGTACTTAGGTTAGGGAGATGGTATCGTGTTGAGTTAATTAACTACTACATTGATGTTTGCGAGCACCCGGTGAAACTAATCCCATCATGTCATGGCACATTCATCCGTTTTTTTTTAGTAGTACGTTGGACCAGTCAGAGAGGTCCTTCTCCCCATTCAGCCAGTAGGCAGCTAGCATCTTTTTACACCATCCAAGAACAAGGGAAGTGACGTTTGTCCCCCAACCAGAGCCAATAGATGGCCCCGATCCAAGCGTTTGCACTCCGACCGATGCACACCCAGGCTGGAGTTTCGTATGGGCGGCGAGTGTCTCCATTTAAAAATCTGCACCTCGCGTGCAGAAAAAGGAGCGGGGCAAGATGTATCCCCAAATAGATTTATGAACACGATGATACATTTTTTTCGAGAAAGGGCTTTTCATTAGAGTTGTTAGGAAATAGGAGAGATTGTTTAAATCCTACTGTAATCTCTATCTCTTCTCCCTGTATATCTCTCACGGTTGAGGCTATAACAACCGAACCTTGTATCCCGCGACAACAATCAATATATAACCTGCGGGGGCACATCGCACTAATCAGCACAGTGAGGAACAGCTAGAAGAAAGCACAGCCTTTTAGTTAAGGATGCACTGGGCCGATGTCGGCATCGAATTCCAGTAGGCCTAAACCGCTATACCTCGAGACGAGCTATGACCTTCCTTCTTCCACTGACACTATCATGCATCTGTGGACGTGAAGTATTTGAATCCGAGCTCACATGCTCTCTCATGAAAGTAAAAAAGTCCGAGAACATAGTGAAAATAGTTTAGGCAGCTGGTGTTGCTCTTAATTTCTCTGGATTATTGGTAATGTCTGGAAGGAGGGGAACAACAAGTTTGTTTCATGTCCGCAAACTGAATGCACTGCAGGACAGAGCAGAGCAGAGCAGCATGCCAAGTGAAGAGCGCAGCAGCACGCAAAGTTTGATGGTAATGTGCAGCTCGATTGCTCTGTTCAGTATAGAGCAATATCGTCAGCTCCACCATAGTTTCAAACGTATGCTAGAGATAGCTCAGTCTGAATATATGTCAGTTATTGTAGTTTGCTAATTTCCTGATACTCGCTTGGTACAGTTCATGCTAGCTACTTCTCACAGCTGGCCTCAGCAGTGGTAGATATCATGGTTATTAGCTATGCATGCTTTGTGATTTGTTGACATGCATGACAGCATGCATCGAACGGCCAACAGAGTCCAATGGTGAGATCAGATGGTCAAAAATCATGTATGTTTGAGAACTGGGCCTGCCGACTCAACCATCAAAGGAGGTATGAAATGTATTGTGGGTCACAACTTACATACGTCACATTTTTGACCAGTTCAATAAAGCATACAAATTAACCACTAGGTGTCCCTCTGATCTCCGGATAAAAATACCAATACCATTTTCCTGGCAGCAAAGTCTCTAGTGGTCTTGCTTATATATCAAGTGTGGCTTCCCGCACACCACTTCCCGCACACCATTTACCTGCCCGGACGCCGTCGCAGGAGCCATCAGTGCGCTGGCCGCAGCGGCCTTGGCGTTGCCTCGTCCTTGCTGCAAGCGCAGGTGCTGGCGCCGGAGGTAGAGTGGCCAGCGGAGCAGCTCCTTGAGAAGGGCCATATATGTTCATGCTGATGTGTTAGAGAATATTCGTTGTTGTAATCTCAACCTCCTTCATATCTCTTGTTCTATTCAAACTCCTGTAACATCTTCTTGTACACCAAGGCACGGCTTCTGCCCCCATCAATATATACGAGACGCGGCCTTAGGAACGCATATTATCTTTCATGGTAATCAGAGCCACCTCTTCTCATACATCTAGCCACAAACCAAAACCCTAGAACCACATATCATCGTCTCCATGGCTTCTTCAGCCGGCGTCGCCCTCAACCTCGGTTCGCCGCCATCTGAGAAACTAGCAAGAGGAAACTTCATCCTCTGGAAGACCTAGGTGCTTCCGGCCCTGCGAGGTGTGCAGGTAACCGGGCTTCTGGACAACTCTGACGCCGCTCCGCCCAAGACTGTGGAGATCACGAAGGCGGACAAGACGACGGCCTTAGAGCCGAACCCTCTGTACGGGCCCTGGATCGCCAAAGACCAACAGGTCCTGTCATATCTTCTCAATTCCATGTCACCAGAAATCCTTGCACAAGTCGTCGGGAAGGACTCCACCTATGAGCTCTGGACGACGGTGAACAATCTCTTCGCCTCGCAATCGCAGTCCCGGATCACCAATCTAAGGATCGCGATCACCAACACCAAGAAGGGCACAATGTTGAGCTCGGCGTATATGGCGAAGATGAAAAGCCTTGGGGATGAACTAGCTGTTGCTGGTCGTCCCGTCTCTGATCCGGAGATGGTGGACTACATCCTGGCAGGACTCGACCGCGACTACGACTCCGTGGTGGCGGCGATCGGCACTGTCAAGAACACAATCACCGCCGACGACCTCTTTGCTCAGATCTCCGCCTTTGATCAGAGGATGGAGATGTTGGGAGACTCGTCTTCAGGCAGGTTTCATTCATCTGCCAACGCCGTCTACAGAGGCCGCGGCCAGTCCCGTGGCAGACCCCGCGGGCGAGGAGGAAGAGGGCGTGGCCATGGTGACCGCCAGCCCTCTCCTGCAAATAGAGGCGGCGGATTCAGAGGACGCCCTCGACAGCAACAGCAACAGCAGGTACGCGAGCAGCAGCATGACTATCCTGAGTGCCAGATTTGCTACAGACATCATCCAGGAGGTGCACGTGTCTGCTGGTGGCGCTATGAAGAGAATGATCAAGAAGAAAAGGAGGCGCATGCTGTCTCCTATGGCGTGGACACAAATTGGTACGCCGACAGTGCAGCAACAAATCACATCACAGGAGAACTTGACAAGTTAACAATGCGGGAGAAATACAACGGAGGCGACCAAATTCGCACGGCAAGCGGTTCTGGTATGAATATCACTCACATTGGAGGTTCAATTGTTAAAAACCCCATGAAAAATTTGCACCTTAAAGATGTCTTGCATGTTCCTCAAATTTCCAAAAATCTGGTTTCTGTTCATCGATTCACCCTTGATAACAATGTTCTGATACAATTCTATCCTTACTTTTTCTTGGTTAAGGACTTGAGAACAAGGAGAATCATTCTTAGAGGACGGTGCGTGGGAGGCCTCTATCCACTCATATCATCATCATCATCTTCGTGGTCCAATAAACAAGCAAACATTGTCACCAAGCCATCATCATCAAGGTGGCATAGTTGATTAGGTCATCCATCTTCAGCCATAGTTAAATATGTTCTTAGTAAAAAATAAACTCTCTTATGAGAATAGTGTAGAGTCAGTTTGTGATCCGTGTCAACAAGCAAAAAAGTCATCAATTACCTTACCCCATCTCTACTAGTGTGTCTACTGCTCCTCTACAACTTATATTTTCAGATGTATGGGGGTCAGCCCCTACTTCAGTTGGGAGATTTTCTTACTATGTAAGCTTTATTGATGACTATAGTAAATTTACTTGGGTTTACTTGTTAAAGAAACGGTCTGATGTATTCCAAGTCTTCATCAATTTCCAAAATCTTGTTGAACGCAAACTAAACTCCAAGATCATTGCTATGCAAAGTGACTGGGGTGGTGAGTATGAAAAATTGAACTATTTCTTCCAAAAACTTGGTATTTCACATCATGTGTCTTGTCCCCATGCTCACCAACAAAACGGATCTGCTGAAAGAAACCACTGTCACATAGTTGATATGGGGCTAGCATTGCTAGCAAATGCATCCATGCCACTCAAATTCTAGGATGAAGCATTCTTAACGGCCACATATCTTATCAATTTACTTCCCAGTAAAGTCATCAAATTTGAAACACCCATTACACGACTCCTTGGTGTTACACCCAACTACACATCTCTTCGTGTTTTCGGTTGTGCATATTGGCCCAACCTTTGACCCTACAACACACGCAAACTCGTTTTTCGCTCCAAAAAGTGTGTCTTCTTAGGCTATAGTTCCATGCATAAAGGAGTTAAATGTCTAGATGTTCCTACCTGTAGGGTCTACATATCCAGAGATGTTGTTTTTGATGAGTCCGCGTTTCCTTTTGCTTCCCTTCATCCCAATGCAGGTGCACTTCTCCGCAAGGAAATCCTCCTTCTTCCTTCACATCTTCGGTCTTTTGATCATGGGGACGATAGTTATACTAATCAAAGTGATATTCCTGCTGGTACTGGTTCTTCTCTGTTGCCTGTGCAGGTCCCTGGTGAAAACGACGCTCAAAATGATCAAAATCTCGAAAATATAGCCCGAGATGATCTTATATTTCATGCTGAGGAAGAAGACGAACCTGGCACGGATGACGAAGCTGATCCGGCGGCGCCCGCAACTCCTGTGCGCGTGCAGACCTAGGATCACGCGACCAAATCAGTCTCGGATCGCGCCCCCACCAGCCGCAGCGCTGATTCGGCAGCAGGCGGGACCAGCTGCGGGGCTGGATCTCCCTCGCCCAGCGTGCGCCACTCCCGCGCCGCCACATCAGCAGCAGGCGGGGCCGGACCCCCCCTCGCCCAGCGTGCGCCTGCAAGCGCGGTCGGGCGGTCGATCCGCTGTGCCGGCTCGGGTGGCTGGCACCCGTGTGCACACAGAGGAGGCGACCACACCAACGGCTACAGGATCTTCTGTACAGGAGGCGCCAGATTCGCCAGCACATGCAGATTCCTCAGGATCTTCTGTGGCAAATGTTCCTGTGGTCCAGCCAACAGCTCCTTCACGAGTTATGACTCGGTTACAAAGAGGTATATGAAAACCTAAAATAAGGAAAGATAGGACTATACCGTATGGAATGTTACGTGTTTCAGGAGAACCAACAACATTGCATAGTGCACTTGATGATCCTAAGTGGAAGAAGGCAATGGATGAGGAATACTCTGCACTCATGAGGAACAAGACATGGCACCTTGTACCAAATCAGAAAGGTAAAAATATCATCGATTGCAAATGGGTTTACAGAATTAAAAAGAAGGCAGATGGCTCCATTGACAGGTACAAAGCACGTCTAGTTGCAAAGGGTTTTAAACAACGTTATGGTATTGATTATGAGGACACTTTTAGTCCTGTTGTTAAAGCTGCAACTATCAGACTTGTGCTAGCCATTGCTGTTTCCAAGGGTTGGAGTCTACGACAGCTAGATGTACAGAATGCGTTTTTGCATGGCATTCTAGAAGCGGAAGTGTTTATGAGGCAACCACCTGGCTATGAGGATAAGAAGTTACCACATTATGTTTGCAGGCTTGACAAAGCACTCTATGGTTTAAAACAAGCACCCAGAGCATGGTACTCCAGATTGAGCTTACAGTTGAAATATCTTGGTTTCATTGCCTCCAAAGCTGATACATCTTTGTTCATTTATAACAAGGCTAGAGTAGTCATTTTTGTGCTTATATATGTTGATGATATCATAGTTGCAAGTTCTTCACAAAATGCTACTAATGCACTTCTGCATGACTTGAGCTCAGAGTTTGCCTTGAAGGATCTAGGTGATTTGCATTTCTTCCTAGGTATTGAGGTCAAGAAAACTCAAGATGGAATTGTGTTAAATCAGGAGAAATATATCATTGAGCTTCTGTCTCGCATGGGAATGAAAACTTGTAAGCCAGTTCCTACACCTTTGTCTTCCTCAGAAAAACTTTCAGCATATGAAGGTGTGCCACTTCAGGTGGAGGACAGCACAAGGTATAGGAGTACTGTGGGAGCATTACAGTATCTAACTCTTACACGTCCAGATATCTCATTTGCTGTCAACAAGGTTTGTCAATATCTGCATGCACCCACTTCTGCACATTGGTCAGCTGTCAAGAGGATTGTGAGATATGTGAATCATACTATGGGAATAGGACTTCATTTCAAACGTTCTAATTCCTCTCTTGTGAGTGCATTCTCTGATGCTGACTGGACAGGATGCAGTGATGACATAAGATCAACTGGAGGCTTTGCAGTATTCTTTGGGTCTAATCTTATTTCTTGGAGTGCTAGAAAGCAAGCCACTGTGTCACGGTCAAGTACATAAGCTAAATACAAATCCTTGGCGAATGCAACTGCTGAAATCATTTGGGTTGAATCACTTCTTGAGGAATTGGGAATCAAGAAGAATCGTATCTCATGTTTATGGTGTGATAACTTGGGAGCAACATATTTGTCTGCAAATCCTGTGTTTCATGCAAGGACAAAGCACATCGAAATTGACTTTCACTTTGTGCGAGAAAGTGTTGCAGCAAAGAAACTCGAGATACGATTTATTCCCTCCAAGGATCAAGTAGCAGACGGCTTTACAAAGGCATTACCAGCAAGACCATTTGAGGAGTTTAAGAGTAATCTTAATCTAGGGTAGTTAAGATTAAGGGAGGGTGTTAGAGAATATTCGTTGTTGTAATCTCAACCTCCTTCTTATCTCTTGTTCTATTCAAACTCCTGTAACATCTTCTTGTACGCCAAGGCACGGCTTCTGCCCCCATCAATATATACGAGACACGGCTACCCTCGAGGGAGTAGGAACGCTTATTATCTTTCATGATGAACTGGGCGTACCTTGGACTTCTTGTAGTTCTCCTTGGACTCGCCGGTGGCCTTAATATCTCCTTCCACTTGATGGTTCTTCTCCACGAGATGCTGCGGGAGCTGCAAGCGCCCACATGAGCGCCACCGGCGTTGACTACGGCGACACGCGCTCGGGAGTTCCGCGTCCTGTAGATGCAGAATGCGCGGATGGGCCTGGTTGCTTTTTAATTTTTAATTCTAGGGTCTCAACGTAAAAAATTAGGACTGTTTTGTAAATTTAGAACTAACCACGTCTAACGCAGTCTTGCTCGAACAATTTTGCCACGTCAGCAAAAGCGGGGTTCACTTGTCATAATCGTCATCAAAACGGCCAAAGCCGCGAACTAGTGTTTTCTGCAAAAAATTAGCCTTGAAATTAGTGGTTTTTGGCACAAAACTGTAGAAGTGTAGTTTCTGCAACCCTAGCCTTCAATGTCGATGTTTTCTGCAATTCAGTCCTACTAGAATCAATCAACCAAAATAGGACGTATGCGCATGTATATTCTGTTGCTTATATATGCATGCACTTCACCCGCCCTGACCACGATCGAGGGTCATGCAGTTCGCCGGCGATGTTCCGCCAATGTCTTGGGGTATGGCCGCCCTCGACGAGGAGACGGGTTCTGTTGGCCGCGACGGCATCATGACGCACGGCCGGCGTAGAAGAGGAGTCCGAACGGCCAGCATGTCAGCGACATGCCTGCAGCCAACATGGTCGAGTAGTCTGGCTGGCCGCCCGCGACGAGGTTGTTCGGTGTGGCCATGGACGAGGAGCAGGGCCGGCGACAAGATAATTCGGCGCGGCGATGGACGAGGAGCAGGGCCGGCGACAAGGTCGTTCGGCGCGGCGATGGACGAGAAAACTTAAATTGGTGCCGCGTGGCCGCCCTAACTATATCAATTGGGTAGAACTGTACGCATATGTCAACTGGGGCAGCTTACCATACGTACACGGGAATGGATATAGTTGGGATTGAAAACTCATGGCTGGTGGGATTCATGCTTTGAGATGAACGTGGCCACGTGGCATCCATCCGGATGGGTCTCACCAGCCTTAGAATGAGACCGGGTCTTATATAATTTTTCCCCAACCACCCCTACGTGGTAAATTTGCTCATGGCACAAATTTGTTCATGCTAAAATTTCAGAAAATTTTGGACAGAAATAAATTAACATATATATTTTGGACAGAAAATTTTGTTGCTGGCTCGAATTCACAGCTTATTGCTACTCCCTAGCGAATCATCAACCACGAGTGGAACAACAGTGGGTTAACTGAACCACGAGCAGAGATTCGGCTTCTTGCTGCTAACTAAACAACAAGCAACAACTGCAACCCGGATGGACCACGAGCAGCAATATATATAGCTATGTGTTGGGGTGGCACGGATCTGGTGGCCGGTGGCGCTGGTTTCAGGCGCAAGAGCCCATTCCTGGACACACACACACACACACAGAGAGACAGAGAGAAGGGTGAAGCGAGAGGCCGGCAGCTCGGGGTGGCGCAATGCTTGGAGTGGAGAACCAACAACACCACATGCCGATGAGCCCCCACGCGGCCAAATGACATGGCGAAGGTGGGAGGGGCAGAGGCAGGCATCATGGCGGTGGGCGCGTCAGCGCTTCTGCACATGCCGAAGAAGCTACCGGACCTGCCGGAGACGCTCCTGCTACTCATTCTCAGCTTCCTAGAGGACCCGTTTTCGCGGCACTGGGCGTCGATGGCGTGCCATGGAGCAATGACGGGCGTAGGCAGTGGAACTCGCCAGGGCGGCGGGAATGGCCAGCGGCGGAATGGAATGGCTGGTAGGGGAGGCGCCAGAGCTGGCCGTGGTGGCTGGGCAGTGCCACTGCTGGCCGGAATCGGCAGGCGAAAGCACCGGCAGAGAGGGGATCTAGATGCCAGGGAGGCATCAGATGGCGGTTCGGGCTTGGCGCTTTTTCTCTGGATTTGCTTGGGCGGGGTTGCATCAGTTGGTGATGTATTTTACATCTAAAGTGAAACCTGAGAACTTTTTGTTGCATCTACATCATCTATTGGAGGGACGTTTTGGTTCTTCGTGATGTATATTTCTATTCTTTACATCCAAATCATCTATTGGAGATGCTCTAACAAGGGACAATTCTTGTCTCTCTTGTCTCAGTATCTTTCTATTTTGTGTCTCTTTTCATTCGTAATGGTAATACTTGCCAGGAATTATGAAAAAGATTAAGGTCTCATATATTCGTATAGCATGGAATGCAACAGTTGGTCTACTGTTCTTGTGGGCTGGCTGAGGAGGAGGAGGAGGGGGCAGTAGGAGCTGGAGAATGAGCACCAGTCACGGCCCCAGGAGGATAAAGTGTGCTTGTCTGGGCCATTGAAGCACTCCACGCGACCATATCCACATGACATTCATTCTAAAGTCATCTGGAAAAATACTAAGTGGTTATATCGACAACAAGACTGCCACGTGGCACCTCTGTTTGTTAGCCGCCCGTCAAGCGCCTTTATTTTGCCTAGTATCAACTATTTATGCTCGGCAACATGTTTGCCGAGTGCCCGAGAAAAGGAGCTCGGTTTATATGGCTTTACCAACATGGGGTATGCCTAGCTGCCTTCACCGGGTGTAATAGCTGACAAAGACGTTGACGAGGTTATTTTGGCCTTCCCTGAATATGTTTAATACTTGTCATTTTGGGGTCTTCCTATACTGAATACATTAGTATCTGAAGCCTATAACCGTTGATTACTGGCCAGCATGAAGATAAATCCATTTCTCTCAAAATAAGCTTGGTCACATTGGCGGCATTCAGAACGCCGCCATCTTCGACAAGACCGCACAATCTTCTTCCGCGCTTATCACGGCAATCAAAGATGAAGCTCGCTCCTAGGCCGCGGCGGGAGCTCGAGGAATGAGCACATACACCCATGTAACCTTCACTAAGCTTCCATGGTGAATGAACCCTCAAAGTTCTACGGATGCTAGTACTGAATCAATTTACTATTAAGGAACCCCTTGCAATAGGTATCGAACCCCGCACCAGCAGGTATATCGACATGACATACGAATGGATTACACAAAAAAGGACAAATCAAACTCTGTCTAGACATGACCCAATGTCGCCAACCTCGGCACAGATCGAAGGCATAGAATCCGCGAGACACCGGACCTGCATGCCCCAAATCCTAGTCCATCCTATGCGGCACTCGTAAGATAGAACCATTGCACATTCACTTAGGGTGTGCTTAGATTTTCATTTCAACCATCAATACCAGCGTAAATTACGGACCCATTCACTAGTGCAAAACCGGGCAATAGCACCGGTTCGTAAGGCCCTTTAGTGCCGGTTCCATAACCGGCACTAAAGTGTGGTCACTAAAGCCCCCCCCCCCTTTAGTACCGGTTCAGCACGAACCGGTGCTAATGGGCAACCACGTGGCACGAGCCAGCTCCGTGGGCCGGGAGCCCTTTAGTACCGGTTGGTAAAACCAACCGGTACTACAAGGTTTGGGGGGTTTTTGGTTTTGTGATTTCTTTTTCATTTAATTTTGTGTTTTCCATTTAATTTTTTTCGTTTGCTGGTATTTTACGATACTACACATTGTACACGTTATATATATATATATATATATATATATATATATATATATATATATATATATATATATATATATATATATATATCAAATGTCTCACACAAACCACCAATATATTCACACATACACACATGTCTAGCTATATACAATTTCTCCTACATTTTGCCTTCGGAGCCAGTGGCATTAGCCTAATTGGTGCCTTCGGAGCACGATGACAATTGGAAGTGGTTCATGGGGGCGGTAGCGGGTAATGGCATTCTCTCTTCAGATCTATGACCTGGTCAAGCAAAAATCCCGCTATTTCCTCTTGAAGTGCTTGTACGCGCTCCGTTTCTAGGAGCTTGTCCCGCACCTCTTTGAACTGTTAAGAAGGAGATCAATATGCATGTTTATTAGTTGTGTGACTAGATATCGATAATGATGTAAAAATTGTGAACAGTATTCTGACAAACGTACCCATTCCTGTCTTTGAGATCTGCTCCTTTCGGACGTCATCATGCGAATGTTCTCGCAAACGCAGTATGCACACAGGTCAGTCCCCTGCGCCTGCTTCAGGGCCTTTACGAGAATGGAATTTGATCAGATAATAATTAATTAAGCATGATAATTAAAGAGATAATGGCAGCTAGCTAGCTAGCTAGTACTACTTAATTACTTACCTTGGGTCGAAACCATTTCAGGCTTTGTTTCCATTCGCCTGGAGTGACGCTGATGAACCTTGCCCAAGCCCTGCCCGCCGACAAAGAAAATGAATAAATGGGTTATTAAATAATTTATATCAGGAAATGACGAACTAAATAGGCCGAGATATATAGTTAATAATGATTGAAATTACCTGTTGACTATCCCTTTCAAGATGGTGTAGTCACTTTGTTTTTTAAGTAGTGAGTCGAGTACTTCAACTGTTCCGGCGTCAACTTTAATGATACACAAGATCCAGTGAAATCTGCATGCACACACGTTTTGATGTTTTAATTAAGCGGACATATGTAAGCAAAAACATGTAGCTAGCTAGTAGGCAAAAACAGAGAATTTGTAGTACAAGAGAGTGTGACTTACTGAAAGTTGTAAGGAAGTAGTATATCATCATTGTATTTGAGGCACTTCAAGAACTGTAGCATGCTGTCCTCTACATGCTTTTTATAATATTCACCTAGGTTCCATGTGTATTCATTAGCGGTGTTTGGGTCAATGAACCCAATGCCATAGCGTCCAGCTTTTTTCATTTCATACATCTTCATCCTGCATAATACCACAGAAAAGAATATAGTGAGGATAATTACAGGTAATGATTGATCAAAAGGATCACTATAGCTAGCTTGAGACTTAAATTACAGAAAGAAATCACTTACAGACAATAGCAACTGACGATAGATTTGTCGAGTGCGTCTTGATTGTATAACTGAAACAGTTCAGTATACTCAACGGACACATCGTTCTCATGGTAGTAATGATCTTTCTTGACTTTCACCATGAGGGACACTCGATTGAAACTCTTGGTAATGGCCATGTACCATTGATGCAATTCATACATTCTCGTTGGGAGCTTCTTGACCTCGTCTGGCTTGACCAAAGGTTCGCCCCGGACATATTTCCGTTTTATTTCCTTCTCTGTAAGCACAGGCATGGGCTCGACCTCGAGGAGTTGTCCAACAGTGATGTTGAGCATTTCAGCCTGCTTTATATGCTCCTCGGGTATTACCACATTGCCGTCCCCGGGAACGTAAACTCTTTGCCCACAATAATATTGGGCGCGCGTACTCTCACGTGTTGTTGGCACAACAAGCGAGGGGATCGATTGCGCCGCCTGTTCTCCCAGCTGGGGAACGGTTTTCCCGCATTTTGTTGATGATGTGGATTTGAATGGTGCATTGTGAACACACAAAAACTCTGGAGTTCAAAAAAATGCAATGCCTTTGTATCATATGAGTTTTCGTCCTAAACCCTGATACCTCGAAAGAGATTGTCCATTTTGTACACGAAGTGCATCCAGTTTTTGCCGTGACCCTCTCTACTTTTTTGCACATGCCATGTGGGTGAAATGATGATACCATGCCAAGTTTCAACCTTTTCAGAGTTCAATTTGTACTGCTTTTCAATTTCACGGTCATTTAGCTCTCTCAAAACAAATCAGTAAATGAATGAAAAATACCAAATGAATTGAGAAAGGGCTGATAATTGATGATGTGGATTTGAATGGTGCATTTTGAACACACAAAAACTCCGGAGTTCAAAAAAATGCAATGCCTTTGTATCATATGAGTTTTCGTCCGAAACCCTGATACTTCGAAAGAGATTGTCCATTTTGTACAGAAAGTGCATCCAGTTTTTGCCGTGACCCTCTCTACTTTTTTGCACATGCCATGTGGGTGAAATGATGATACCATGCCAAGTTTCAACCTTTTCAGAGTTCAATTTGTAGTGCTTTTCAATTTCACGGTCATTTAGCTCTCTCAAAACAAATCAGTAAATGAATGAAAAATACCAAATGAATTCAGAAAGGGCTGATAATTGATGATGTGGATTTGAATGGTGCATTTTGAACACACAAAAAGTCTGTAGTGCAAAAAGAGGCGCAATGCTCGTTAATTAGCTTCAAGCCTTTCGGAGATGTGTACAAAGCACTGCACATATATAGGTCCGTGCAGTCTACACTATTCCTCAAGGTTTGAAGCTAACCAACGTGCAGATGAACATTGCGCCTCTTCCACATTGTCTGTGCACTCAAGGCTTATAAACCGCTCCTAGTGCCTCTCTCTTGGCGAGGTGGGACTAAAAATCAGCTTACTAAGATACTTTAGTACCGGTTCATGCCATTAACCGGTACTAAAGGTGCCTAGCGTAAATGATGTTAAAAAATGCATTGACCATCATTGATCTTTTTGTGTACAATTTAAATTGTCAATAGGAGTCCTCACCGGTTTAGGAACTGGTGATGACTCCTATTGCAGCCACAAATCCTACACATAGAGTTCAATGAAGACCAAGTGGTTGTGATAGTTTGACAAATAACATATTTAAGGTGGTATAATCTTTGTTAGACAAGCGAGGTGGGACTAAAAAAAACGCTGTAGATCGAAGTGAGTAGAACCCTTTTGTACCGGTTCGTGGCACGAACATGTACTAAAGGTTCTGGTGAGCCCCCAGCCTAACCACAACCTGCAACAGCCTCTTTAGTACCGGTTCGTGCCAAGAACCGGTACTAAATGTTCACCACGAACCGGTACTAATGATCGCCGCCGGCCTAGCCTCTGGAACCGGCACTAATGGTCCCATTAGTGCCGGTTCATTTGCAAACCGGGACTAATTAGCTCTACATTTGACCTTTTTTCTACTAGTGATTTCTTTCTTTGAAACGAGTGTTTAGATTGGTGTTTTATTTTCCCCGACTACCTGTAAACTTTACAGCCAAGCATGATATTTGGCCAATTTACATACGTAAACTTTACAGGCGGAGGGTGGTTAGGAAAAAAAATCAGGTTATTGAGTCTATCATGACAAGCTAGGCGATGGAGACTCGATCCAGCCATCCAATGCACGAATTGGCCTCGCGCCTATTGTTGAAATATATTGTCCCGGCCATGCTTTAGATGGCTTTGGCCATACTAATTTCTAGTTGATGAGGGCTGACTGGTGGATGCTGAGCGTGTTGGATCTGGCATTGTCCTACGGCTTTCTTTTCTAGAAGCGATGATCAAGAGTCGAGCGACCAAAACAGCCTTTTTTCAGGCTGATGTGGCCTAGACACAACGCTTTGAGTGCCATCCATGGCAACATAATCTTCAGGTCCATGTGCGGTAGTGGGTTATCGATCTTGGGCATGCAGGGATCTGCCTCCTTGTTCACTGGGTGAGCGCTTAATTAGGCGGCGGCGGCGGTGGTGATTAAGGCGACCCATTGAAGACCAAAGGATTGTTCCGGCATTACAGACGAAAAAAATAATTATATTTTTCTAGGATCCAGTAATATAAAGGGATAAGTATATTTTTCGTCCTCGAACTCTCCCGAGAGTTTAGAAATCATCCCTCAACTCAAAACCGCATAGTTTGTCCCTTAACTATCAAAACCGGATAGTTTTGATCCCTCACGCCGCTTCGTACGGTTTTCGTCTTTATAAACAGTAACCTCAAAAAAATAGCAAAAAAATTAAAAAAAATTCTGAAAATTTGTGGGATCAAAGTTCCTTTGCTGCATAAGGTGCGTGAATTTTTTTGTGCTATTTAGACATTCCAGGAGCTCGTGACAAAGGAAAACCATAAATATGTATGTCGGTGAACAGTAAATTCAAAAAAATAGAAAAAAATAGAAAAAAAATTCAAAAAAATATGAAAATGTTGACATACAAGATGCTCATGTGCACAATGTGCCTGCAAAAATTTATAGTATTTGGACATTGTGGGAGCTCGTGGTAAAAAAAATGGCTGGGAAAAAAACTTTTATCCCACAAATTTTCAAACAATATGAAAATTTGTACGCACCTTGCGCACCCAAGGAACTTTGATCCCACAAATTTTCAGATATTTTTTATTTTTATTTTTTTGCTATTTTTCCGAATTTACTGTTGGTCGGTTTACTATTCATGAGGGACGAAAACCGCCCGAAGCGGCGTGAGGGACGAAAACTATCCGGTTTTGATAGTTGAGGGACGAAAACTATCCGATTTTAAGTTAAGAGATTATTTCTAAACTCTCGGAAGAGTTCGAGGACGAAAAATATACTTACCCCTAATATAAAACTGTAATTATAAACCATTGTAAAAAGTTACAGGGCTCTCAATCGGGTCCTTAGTGGCCATTATTATGACTGGCCTTAATTCTATGAAGGGCATTTGTTTTTTTTTGAAACAAGGCAAAAGATTTGCCATTTTCATTAATTAAGAAGAAGATAAGACATAGTTCCGCCAAGCGGTAGAGTACATATCACTCTCGCGGCATAACATTACACAAATGCTTTGCACCCGCACGAGCCCAAAGAGAGGCCTCATCTTTAATCTTGGCAATGACAATGGTAGTAGGGGCGGCCGTGTTGCGGAAGACCCTCGCGTTGCGTTCGATCCAAATTTCCCACGCAACAAGCATCATCAAAGTGCTACGAACCTTGGTTGAGTGGCCCCTTTTGTGAGCAACCTTGTCCCACCAAACTTTCACCGAGGGCATAAGTCTCCAATCCGATGGATCGATGTCGTTGAGGCCAAGCCAAGTCTTGATCTCCGTCCACACTCTCACTGTGAACCGACACTGGAAGAGGAGGTGAGCCGCCGTCTCTTGAACCTGCTTGCAAAGAGGGCAAAGGTTGCAGTTCGGCCATCCCCGACGCTGCAATCTATCAGCGGTCCACACCCTATTTTGAATAATCAACCAAGCGAAAAATTTGCACTTTGGGGGGGCCCAAGCTTTCCAAACAGTTGTGATCATGGCAGAGGAGGTGTGACCCTCAAACTGAGCATTGTATGCAGAAGACGCGGAGTAGACCCCATCATTAGTGAACTTCCAAATGATTGCATCGTCTACACCAGGGGTGAGAATGACACTGGAGAGCTTCTCCCAAAGGTTGGCGAATTGCTCAATATGCTCAAAAGTGAGGCCCTGAGAGGTATCAATGTTGCGGACCCAAGCGTTGTCGGTGAGCGCCAAGCGGATGGAGCTTCTTTTCTTCCTAGAGAGATCAAAGATCTTTGGAGCAATATCCTTGGGGCGAATACCGTCAATCCAAGGTGATTCCCAGAAAGTGGCCCGATGACCATCGCCGATGATAACACTAGTGGCAGCCGCAAAGAGATTTCTATCATTGTCAGTGCACGGCGTGCCCATGCCAATCCAAGGTTTAGTGGGGTCAGCCCACTCCAACCAAAGCCACCGCAAGCGGAGAGCGGTAGCAAACTTTTGCAGGTTGAGAACACCCAATCCACCATATAACTTGGGCTTGCACACCGTCTCCCAATTAATTTTGCACTTCCCACCGGTGACCTTCTCACATCCCGCCCAAAGATAGGCGCGTCTGATACTGTCAATTGCCTTGATGACCTCGACTGGCAGATCCAGAGGAGTGAGGTGGTAGATTGCTATAGCAGTGAGGACAGCCTTCACAAGAACAATGCGACCTGGCGACGCAACGTGTCTGCCAAGCCAAGGGGTGAGTTTTCCAGCCACCTTGTCTTCCAAATGTTGAAAGTGTATTCTGCGAAGTCTCCTGACCGATAGGGGCAGCCCAAGATATCTCATAGGGAAGGTAGTTTGGATGGCCGGGAAGGACATGAGGATATCATTGAAGGTAGTTTGGAAGGGCATTTGTACCCGTCAGTTTAGATAGACTAGTCAGTGAAGATATATTTTACCTCAAATCTCTGATTGTCTACATTGTGTATATTCGGTCTGGTCTTCCATGTTTCTAATGCCTCACATTCCTAAACTCTTTAGTATGTACGTACTGAAACTTGTTCTAAGAACGTACACGCTTATGAGCCATGTAATATCATAACTGATCTTGCCTGCGTGTACCAAATTCTGACTAGCTAACTCACTTAGGATCCTACCTCACCGACTTTTGGTTGTGAGAGATTCAATTTTCTAGCTAGTACTCGTGTTAAATTTAGAGCTGTTTCACAATATATGGTCCCGCTCACACATATGTCGCGGGAACAGTGTATTTCTTATGTTACGTTACTGTGGTAGAGCAACGATAGTTAATATAATAAATTCGTTGAGCTACTTTTTATCGACAATTATGTTCGGAAAGGGCATACTTAATTTCTCGATTGTCTCATGTCTTGAGCTACTACAACTGATGATATGTGTATATAGGCCGATAGGATTTGCAGGAACGTTTCGCTAGCTCCGCACCTGAGGAAACGGCATGTTGCACGCGCAGGTGCCACAGAGAGGGGCAGCCGACGCAGGCCCTCTCGGACTAGGAGAATGCTATTGTAACAGTTTGGACCCTATTTGATATAATAGCTTTTCATAATACTTTTTGGGAACTTCTTACTATTAGAGAACAAAAGACACATCAAACAAAAATGAGATATATACGCACAAGACAAAGAAGCAGAAGGATACACATCAAACATGATGAATTCCACCCATAGCTCACATGATTAAAGTAGAAGGTATTGGAGTTATAGCATAGATACATCCAAGACTATTTTACATTTTTGGCGAGAAAATCCAATTTTGCCTGCCGTGCTTGGCAAACATTGTCTAGATGATTATTCGTGTTTTATTGTATGATCAAGTCTGCCGGGCCTTGACGTGCGGAAATGCGTATGGGCTCGCCAGTGCGGGGGCACTCATCTGTCAAGTCCTGCCGCCCGCTTGTTTGCCTCGTGATTCACACAGTAGTTCGCGGGCACTGTAAAAAAGAAGATCCCTTCAAAAGATTTAAGTTTCAATGACGAAACTTGCGGTTTTTTGCATCTAAAGCTGCCAAGTTCCAACCAGTTTAAGAGATAATTTCAAGCAATTTTTTTCTGTCAGTCTTTGAGTCAAAATAATTTATATTTCTGGCAGCACGTACTAAGTTTCAACATTTAAACTTATCATATATTTTTAAGAATTGTCAAAACCAGAACATTTTATGAAATTTCTAAAAAATCTTTTTGAAACACGTACATCATTTGTAATTCTGAACAAAATTTGAAAACGAGAACATTTTTTCAAATCTACTGAACATTTTTCAAAACACGAACTTTTTTTGAATTTTTGAACAAAATTTTGAAACAAGAAGATTTTATAAAATTTCTAAATAGACTTTTTGAAATACAAACAGTTTTTAAATTCTGAACAAAACATGGAAACAAGAACATTTCTTTGAAATTACTGAACCTTTTTTTTGAAATTGTGAACAAATTTTGATAAAAAGAACATTTTATGCAATTTCTAAAAAGACTTTTTGAAACACGAACATTTCTCTCGCCTCGCTATGTGATAGTGGGCTGTGGGAAATCTCGACAATTTGACGTAGTTAGCGTCAGATAGGATTTTCCCTAGGCCACTTCACTTTGGCAAAAGGCCCTGGGCTGGCTTGGGCGGAACATGGATTGATCGCGCCCAGCCATGGTCAAGTTGACTCCAAGCATATCCCAAAAGCCAGCTGGGCTCTCGTCCACCCACGTGGGATAAAAATCAAAAACAAATTAACACCAGGCCCTGTTGCTATTAATTTAAACATATCTCTTCCTCGGTTAAGATTTAAAAAAAAAAATCTCATGCTCGGTCAAATGTGTTCTGATCAGGGAAGAATCCATCTAGGATTTCCTTGTTTAGGTTACATATACTTCCTCTGTAAAGAAATAGAAATGCATTTAGATCACTAAACGATTGTATTTCACGATGAGATTATTAAATTAGTGATCTAAACGTTCTTATATTTCTTTAGGGAAGGAGTGCATGTGTTTACGTGTAAACCAAACTAGGTTTGACCCTTTGTTTGTCAGGCGATCTCGTCGTGAACGTTATCGGTCAAGACGCCGCCTAGGAGGAAGCATAAGCCGTCGATGCAGAGCAGGCAGAAGAGGGACCCCTCCCGAACCAATGACCCCATCTGGTATTCTGGTTTACTTGTTCTTCTGCGGCGGCGATGTGGACAGTGGAGCCGGAACGGTCCGACGGGTTTTCGGGACCGAAGTCAGGAAACCAGCCCAACAGCCTAGGCCGGTCGAGACAGCTGCATGAGTGAAGCTCGTTCAGAGTTAGTTTGGCGCATCGTTTATCACAAAAGGTGTTTAATAGTTTCATCTTGATCACAAAAGCAACATCGTTGACTGCCCTCTCAACTATGCTTTGCCAAGTTATCCTTAGTCAGAATCACCCCCTTGCGAATGAACCACAAGAAGACTTTAAATCCTAAAGGCACTTTAATCTTCCAACTATGTATCGATTTCGGAATTGGACCATAGTCAATTAAATATACACACATATATTTCACCCAAATAGTCTCTAGTGAATAGTATCTGGCTCATTAGAGAGGTGAACATCCATCACCCTTCGCACCGGATGTAGCCATGCGTCCCATCGGTCTCCTACTAAAGATATTCAGAATTGAATGTTTAAAGGAGTAGACTGTAACATTGTAGCAACATAAGCGTACTTACACTATACTTACAATGTACTCCCTCCGTCCGGAAATACTTGTCATCAAAATGTATAAAAGGGGATGTATCTAGATGTATTTTA
>LR738712.1:469294-489620 GCA_902687465.1 Secale cereale
ACATCACTAGTGAACATCATGAGACTCCGGTCCATATTACCATCATTGATCACATCCGCTATTTACTTTTCGCTATTTACTTACTATTGCAAAACACTATCTATCACTACTATCATTTGCTTTTAACCCTTTGTGAACTACAAGGCCGGAGGGATTGACAACCTCTCTGTACTCGTTGGGAGCAAAGTTATTTGTATCTGTGTGCAGGTCCACGTTGATTGCTAATTTGCGCCGTTAGCAGTTGACACCTACTTGTTGAACCTAGGAGTCTCTGGGGATTCGATCCTTGGCATCTTTGCTAAGGGAAAACACTTCTACATACTGCATCTTACACCTTCCACTTGGGGTAACCAACGAGGGGTTCGAGGCCCATCACCGTTTCCGTATGAGTAGGCATCTTTTCAACCGTATTAGAGAGTGGGTGGTCGGCTATGATGACTATTTCGAGTGCAAAGAGGATGCCGTTGGCAAGATTGGTTTCTCCTCTTATCAGAAATGCACTGCCGCCATCCGAATGCTTGCAGACGGAGTGCCCGGTGATCTCATTGACGAGTATGTTCGTATGAGCGAGTCTACATGCCTAGACACCCTGTATAAATTCTAGAAGGCTGTTATTGCTGTGTTTGGCCCCGAGTACTTGAGAGAGCCGACTCCTGAAGACATAACCCGTTTGTTGGCGATGAATTCCAGCAGGGGCTTCCCAGGGATGCTTGGCAGCATTGACTGCATGCACTGGGAGTGGAAGAATTGCCCTTCTGTTTGGTAAGGATAGTATAAGGGCCATGTCAGGGCTTGCACTTCCATACTAGAGGCCGTGGCGTCTCAAGATCGTTGGATCTGGCACTCTTTCTTTGGCATGGTTGGATCACACAATGATATTAGCGTGCTTCAGCGCTCGCCGATGTTTGCTAGGCTTGCCAGAGGCAACAACCCACCGGTGGACTTTACTATCAACGTCCACGACTACGACAAATGATACTACCTGGGTGATGGTATCTATCCTCAGTGGACCACTATTGTGATGACAATCGCCAACCCTGTCGGAGAGAAAATGAAAAGATTTGCCCAAGAGCAAGAGAGTGCTAGGAAGGATGTCGAGCGTGCATTTGGTATTTTGCAATCTCGATGGGGCATCGTTCGGTATCCTGCTAATACTTGGAGCACACGGAAACTGTGGGGGGTGATGACTGCTTGTGTGATCATGCACAATATGATCGCAGAAGACGAGCGCCCGGAATGTCTGTACGATTAAGGGTTCCAGTTTCAGGGTGAGAATGTTGTGCCTCGGCATGCAGGAGCGGCAACGTTTGAACAGTTCACCCAATTTCATCATGACATGCGTGATTGGGAAAGTCACGTGCAACTGCAAAATGGTTTGGTTGAGTATATGTGGGTCCATGATCGCAACCAATAGATGTATCTTCGTTATTCGGCTTGCAAAACTATATCAGACATATTTATTTTTATTCAGCTTGTAAAACTATGCTATTTTATTCGGTTCAAATTATGTTTTTTGACTATAGGGCGGCCAGCGTTGGGCGCGCTCTCGACCCATATCTAAAACAGGGCGGGCAGCTGACCCAAACGAACAAAAAACGGACAAAATCGCCATTCATTTGGATCGCCTCATTGGAGTTACTCTAACCGACGAAAATTAGAATTCTAAAGGCGTGACTGGACCAGTTTTTTCAGCACGGACAATAAAAAAAAGTCTTAGAGGAACATGTTGGATACGCGGCTGGAGATGCTCTTACCCGTTAGCGGTGCCCTCAAGCGGTGGTCGGCGAAGGAATCTGATGGCATGGGGTGGGCGTGGGTCGTTGGCCAGCGGAGTCGTCGACAGCTACTTGGTGCTCCACGGCGGTGGCCTCAGCCTGCCTCCTCTGTTGTTTCAATGAATCCCTCCCTCCCGGAGAAACAGAGATTCAATTTAAGGCTCCACCTACTTGTGCCGTCGTCTGATCTCCATCGGCGCCCGTCCTCTCATATTCAAGGCTCCATTGGCCAATCCGCAGCTGACTGTTCCTCGCAGCTTCACGCGCCTTCAATGAATCCCAGAGAGAGATTGAATTCAATTTAGCCCCACTCCTACCTACTCGTAATCATGGCCTCCCATCCATCTTTACCACTGACCACTTCAATGAATCTTTACTACTCCCTCCGTTCAGGTGTATTGGGCACCTAAGGAGCTGCACCATGATCTAGGTGTGATGGGATTGGCTGTAATATTAGAAATAATTAGCATTAAAAATCTTGTAAGTTGAACTAATTGATTGCAATTTCTTTGCCTTACCAATCAACATGCAACACGAAACACATGCAACCAGAGTTATTGCCCATAAGATTGAAAACTTGTGCAGAGTTATTGCCCATAAGATTGAAAACTTGTGCATGAGGGTGAAGCGAACGAGGCACGGGAGTGATACGAGGCTGATTTAATTCCTTCGCGTCTTACTCATTTGAAAATTCTAAAATCGCTAAGATGCCCAATGCACCTGGACGGAGGGAGTACTACTCCACCCCATCCCCCCTTCCACCGTGCTCACTCCCCCACTCCCACTCTCGCTATCTCCACTAGTCCAGCCTCCCCCTTCCACAAGCGCCGCCGCCGCCGCCGACGGACGCGTCCTCCGACATTGCCGCCGGCGCCGTGCAAGGTGAGGACACCCTTCCTCTAAGTCCTAGTAGTTGTGTCTACTACTCAGATCTGAATATGGGGGCCGATTCTTGGTTCACTGGGCAGGGTTGCAATGCAAGTTTTGACTAGCTAGGTTTACACTAGTACTCCGATGTCCCCCTTCAGTTGAAAGCGCCTAGTTTTACAGGTGTGTGCACTAGTACACAAGGCTCCGATGTGTTCAGTACAAAGCCTGTATTTTTATTTCTGCACTAGTACAAGTTAAGCTCACAACTTTTTAGTACCTAGCATTAGTAAGCTCTCACTTCTGCAAGAGGAACGGAAGGATTATTGATGTACTGCTAGGTCGTAATGCAGAGGACTGATTTTGTTCGACTGCATCTGCATGTTTCGGCAGCTAGCAACACCTCAACCAACTAATTAACAGAGGATCTGTTTATTTGGAACCTCTGAATGCTTTGTTTATTAGCGAGCCTTAATTTTAATGTGCGTAAATGAAAGCTTTGATTTGGGTAGCAGGAAAGTGGTTCAATCTTTGATTTACCTACTAGAACTGTACAAGGCTCCAATTTCTTCACCACAAAACTTTGATTTTGATTTGTGCAGAGCGAATTAAACTCATCTGCGAATTATACAGGGACTAATTTTCATTTGCAATCTTGTTTTCAGTACCAGCTCAATCGTGAGCGTACCCTGCAACCAATGGCGGGGGCTCTGGATGCTTTGGCGTCCTACGTGACCAAGATGCTTGCTGACATGGCTAGAGAAGAGGTGGCCATGCTAATCGGCGTGTCCGGCGGGATCAAAGACCTGAGCATCAAGCTTGGGGACCTAAAGAATTTCCTTGCTGATGCTGATAGGAGGAACATCACCGATGAGAGTGTACAGGGGTGGGTGGGAGAACTGAAGCGTGCCATGTACCTGGCCACCGACATCATCGACCTATGTCAGCTCAAGGCCATGGAGCAAGGTCAAACCAAGGACAAGGGGTGCCTTAACCCTCTGCTCTTTTGCATGCGGAATCCCCTCCATGCTCATGACATTGGCACCCGCATAAAGATACTCAACCAAAATTTGGATGATATTTGCAAGAGGGGCAAGAGTTTGAAATTCATCAAGCTAGAAGCATACGAAGACCAAAATGCGACTCGATCTCTCGCCACTAACCGCAAAACTGATTCGTTGATCGAGCGGTCAGGTGCAGTTGGTGAGAAGATCGAGGAGGACATGAGGGCACTTGCGGAGGTACTTACAAGGGAGGTTGCTAGCAATAAGAGTGATTGCTTCATGGTGGTCGCCATTGTTGGTGTCGGCGGGATTGGGAAGACCACCCTCAGCAAGAAGGTCTTCAATGATGATAGTATCAAAGGCAAGTTCACCAAGAAGATATGGCTTAGCATCACCAAAGATTTCAATGATGTTGAGCTATTGAATAAGGCTATCATCGCCGTTGGTGGAGACCTACCTGCAGCTGGAGGAGCTCGAGACAGAGACCTACTTGTCGGTGCTCTCAGTAATGCCATCAGGGACAAGAAGTTCTTTCTTGTACTAGATGACATGTGGGGTGTCGATGCATGGGACAAATTACTGATGGCTCCTTTTAGCTACGGTGGTCCCAGTAGCAAAGTCCTTGTCACCACAAGACATGACACGGTTGCCCTAAGCATGAAAGCTGTGCACTATCACCATATTGACAAACTAAGTGCTAAAGATGCATGGTTATTGCTCAAGAAGCAGGTCAGCATACATACTTACTAGCAGTCCCCTCTTACTACACTTAATATTTAATAATCTAGCAGTAGTCTACTTCCATGCAGATTAACTTGCTTTCTGTCCTAAATCCACTTCCATTCTTTGTTCAGCACTGTTTGATAAATACTACAGCATGTACTAGTGCTAATTTGTTGTGAATAGGCAGTACACAAACTGATGCTTGTGAACAGTGGGCTTGGTGTGTTCAACACATTAAACTTCATGCACTTTCCATGCTTTCTTCAATCTAATGTTAGATTTATTCACTCATATGTGTAACAGTCGACCATGCACATGTGATACATTATGTGAAGTTAACAACTTATTTGAATAACTATATTGAAATATACCTTTATTATTACAACATAAATATGCAGCTATAGACGAATATATCACTTTTTCTTGGCACTTCAAATTAAGTATTATAATGACCACCTTTTTGTTAGTATATCTCAACGATCTAGCAACTACGTGACAAAAACAGTGCCACTAGACTAGACACTGCTAGTGCAGTGTGTCTGTTATTAACTATATATTTATTTATTTTTGCAAAAATTAACTATATATTTCAACTCCTTGCAGGTAGTCACAACAGAAAAAGATGAACACGAGATTGAGATTCTAAAGGATATTGGCTTACAGATTATAGAAAAGTGTGATGGTCCACCACTTGCTGTAAAGGTGATGGGAGGGCTATTATGCCAGAGGGAGAAAAATCAACGTGCTTGGCAAAAGGTTCTAAACGATGATTTATGGTCAGTATCTCAAATGTCAGAAGAGCTAAATTATGCAATATGTCTTAGCTATGAGGACTTACCCTCTTGTTTGAGGCAATGCTTTCTGCACTTCTCCCACATACCTATAGTTTTACCAGCAGATGTGATTGTCGGCATGTGGATCAGTGAAGGGTTTGTACACGGAAACCCAGATGTATTAGAAGAATTGGGACATGAGTACTATAGGCAACTGATACTAAGGAACCTTATAGAGCCAACTCCATATGATATTGGTCAACAATGCTGCAACATGCATGATGTTGTTCGCTCATTTGCTCATTTTGTAGCTAGAGATGATGCGCTGATAGTTCATAAAGGAGAAAATATTAACATCAAACTTAGTTTGCAAGGGTTTCTTAGGTTGGCTATAGAAACCAAAGGAAAGGAATCAGATCAATGTGAGTGGAGAAGTTTACAAGAGCATAAATCACTTAGATCATTAATGTTAATTGGGAATTTCAAGATTCGGTCCGATGATTCATTGGAAACATTTTCAAGCCTACGGGTGCTACATATAGAATCCACCAATTTTGATGTCCTGGTTGAATCTCTGTATCAGCTCAAACACCTGAGGTATCTAGCATTAATAAACTGTAATGACTTGGATAGGCTGCCCGAGAACATCCATAAGATGAAATTCCTACAACACATTAGTCTTGAAAATTGTGAGAGTGTTGTGAAACTTCCCGATAGCATTGTGAGGTTACGTGAACTAAGATATCTTGATCTTGATGGCACACATGTAAATAGTATACCCAGGGGGTTCCGTGCTCTCACGAATTTGAGGACACTATTTGGGTTCACAGCCCATGTGGATGGTGATTGGTGTAGTCTTGAAGAGCTTGGACCTCTATTCAATCTTAGGACTATTGGATTAGTAAATCTACAGAATGTTTCAGATGCCTCATTTGCCACAAAGGTCAGGCTTGGTGAAAAGGTCAATCTTATCAGTGTGATCCTCGACTGCAGGAGTCGACATGGCAGCATTGAATTGATCAAAGATGGAGTGTCTGAGAAGGACCAAGGAATGATTCAGGAGGTGTTTGATGGCCTCTATCCTCCGCCTTGCATAGAACATATTCGTATCTACAACAATTATGGGTGCCAGCTCCCAAGATGGATGAGGGACACATCAACGACACTCCTCAAGTCCTTGAAGATTCTAATGATGCGCGACCTGGCTTACTGCACTGAACTCCCTGGTGGACTGTGCCAGCTCCCTTGTTTAGAGTACCTACATGTATACCAGGCTGTAGCAATTAAGCGTGTGGGTCCTGAATTTGTGCATCCCAGTAGTCACCATCATCATCCTTCATCCCGGGTTGTGGTTGCTTTTTCAAGACTGCACAAGATGGTCTTGCGTGAAATGGTGGAATGGGAGGAGTGGGAGTGGGAGGAGGAAGTGCATGCTATGCCTGTCTTGGAGGAGCTTCATATCCAGAGTTGCAAATTGAGGTGTATCCCTTCTGGCCTTGCCTCCCATACAAGGGCTTTGAAAAAGTTAAGCATATGGAGCGTCCAGGGTCTCCAGGCTCTAGAGGGCTTCGCTTCTGTAGTCCAACTCGACCTATCGGACTTACCCAACCTGACTAATATCTCCAATTTCCCCAAGTTGCAGAAGCTTGAGATCCATTGCTGCCAGAAGCTTGAGTCTCTGCAGGGGATGGATCAACTCCGAAGACTCGTGTTGACAGTTCACTATTACAGACTAATCCCGTCATACCTGCAAACTGTAAAGCCAAGTCATTTGTTGTTGGACTGCAGCCCAGAGGCACTCGCTTGCATGGCTTTGGGAAAATCTGGTCCCGAGTGGGACAAATTCGGTCATATCCAGCATATCGAGGCTTATGCAGATGATCTTGTTGAACATATTGAAAAGAAATGGCACCTATTTTATACAAGCGAGCCGTACAGCATGGTGACAAACATCGACCCACAGATAATATATATTGTTAACTCATTCCTCTTCCAGTATGTGTAGCTAATCTGTTTTCTTAATCTCCTATCATTCATTCCATCTCATGTTAGTAGTTCACTGGTACATGCTAGAGCCTGAACATGCACCTCCCACTGTTTGGTTTTGCTTGGCAGGAGTTTTTAATCAGGATCTGAAGATGAGAAGGAGTGGTAGCAAATTAAGGAGGCAAGAGCATTGTTAATTTCCTGCTGGTAGCTACATACAATACGTGGAGGAATAGCAAGATGAGAAACTTCACCCCCAGGTAATATATATAGTTAATCTGTTTTCTGAATCTCTTGATGTTGATTCTATTCCATCTTAGTAGTTCAGCGGTACATATGCTAGAGCCTGAATATGCACTTACCACCATTTCGTTTTGCTTGGCAGGAGTGGTCATGGTCTGAAACAGAGTGTGAAGACGTCGAGGATGACCCTGCCTTGACTCTTGGAGAGGAAGGAGTGACAAGTTAACTTCCCAGATGTAGCGACTCTAGTCTTGAAGTTAGCTACATACACATACAGTGCTGTTCACACAACTTGACGTGCTGCAAGATTAGTCTAGTAGTTTGCTCCCTGTTTGTATCCCTCGCAGTTTTCTTTGGTTCCTAGTACTAGCAGTGGTTATTTAATTTGGCATGTATGTATGTATATAAGTTAGCTATAGATACCTGCCGGGGACATTAACTGCATGTACTAGTGAAGACGGTCTATCATTCGATCAACAAAGAAAGAACCTTCTTGTACTAGCAATTCTGACTCCAGGTTGAGCTGTGACTGTATGACAGAATGATTGGTGTCAATTTGTTTGTTGGAACATATGCATAGACAGAGCACAGAACACAACTGCATATGCATAGTAGTCGTCAGTTTGTTTCTTGTACCGTGAATTTAGAACTATGAAGTATGAACTGAAAGCTAGCATTACTTACCCTGGTTAACATCTTGAGCCAGCAAGAATTCGGGTTCTGAAAATGAACCTGTAACCAAATTCAGAAGTTTGGTTCTGAAACTTCACACTGATTGACAACAGTAGCACTCAAAACAAAACTCAGATAGGCATGTAACCAGAGTCTACAACTGAATCTGTAACCAAATTCAGACAAGCAGGCAAAGCGAATTCGGTCCTCACTTACTTGTAGCAGAACGGAGTTGATGAAGTCGGCCAGGTTGACCGACGTACGCCAGGTGGGCGCCACATGGTGCTTCCCCGGTCGATGGCCGAACTGAGTTTTATTTGTATACTAGAGTTGGCTGAATCTGAATATACTCCCTCCGTTCCTAAATATTTGTCTTTCTAGACATTCAAATGGACTGTAACATACGGATGTATGTAGACATATTTTAGAGTGTAGATTCACTCATTTTGCTTCGTATGTAGTCACTTGTTGAAATCTCTAGAAAGACAAATATTTAGGAACGGAGGGAGTATTTTGCTGGTGGGCCGCAAATCTGCTGCCGTTTCTTGTACTAAGCAAGTCAGTGTTGATAGTCAGTTTGTGTAGCTGAACTTGTAACAATGAATCGAGCAAGTGAACACGACCCATCTTTTAATCAGACCACACAATATGTTCATTAATTGCCTCCAAGAACAAACTTACTAATATTGATGTGCCTTACATTGTATCTGAGGACTAAACTTTGTTCTTCTTTTTTGATGGCGTAAGACTAGTTTGCTGATTAAATACATCGACAGCTTAATTAGTAACACTACCTATTGTTTGGAATTGCTCCAGGTAGTTTGACCTTAATTTTGCTTGCGTGGATAGAAAAAGAAATATAATGTGAGGAGGATATGCATTGCCCCATCAAGATTCAACCAACATGGTTGGTCTCTCACACCATCTCTCACATCATTGAGTTGGGCTGTGTGAATATATAAGCTATTTAGCTGCTAGAATAAACTGCGTGTACTACTCAACCTGCTGCTGCTTATATCGGTTCATGGGTAAATTTCTATCATGCATCAATGCAAAGCAAGACGGAGCCTAGAATTACATACGGCATTGTAATGGGTGAGACATGGTGACCAACGCAAATTTCTATGAGTTGTTCTACCTCCTCATGTGAGTAGCAAGTTAGGACGCCATTGTAATGGGTGAGACATGGTGACCAACGCAAGGAAACTGGGGGACGCATTGGGTTTGTTAGTTACTGTACTGATTCAGAATGAGAACCCATATTGGTTTGTTACTATGTACATGCATGGATCATAGAAGAGGAAAAAAGAGAAGGATGGGCTGATATCCTGGAGGTTCTAATTAAACTGGAAGTAAAGAAGCTACTAGTCAGGCCAGTTTCAGGTTCTGAAAGAATTCAGATACATGGACCTGTAACTCTATCAAGGCCGTTGCTTGATGGTCAATTCTTGTGCATGCCTTGCAACTGTATTATATTCAGAATAAATTTTCTATGTTTGCTCTTAGTTTCTCTGGATTTTGGAACAAAACCGGATGCATAGCCAGCAGTCATGCGCTCCAGGTTTCAGGATCTGAAATCCATTCATACGGTACAGGTGAATTACAAATTTCAGTTAGGCAGTTATTATTACTACTCTGTTTCCTTAATTCTTTTTTGCAAGAAAAAAATAGAAGTGTTGGACAACCAATTAATATCTCTGCTGAGATCTTCTATAGATCATCGCTTTATCTGCAACTATGAATCTGATTTTTTTCCCTTAATTTTTTTTCCAACTAAACACACCTTTCCGCCCTCGTAATAACATCCACAGATGCACTACTTGCAGTTGCAACCTTGCAACACAAACAAACAGGTAAGAAACAATGGAAACTAGCATAGCTGTCTCCACTTGTCCATTGCCCCATCTGGTCCAGAGGTATCTTCCTACTAGGCCCTCCATCACCGATCTCCTTAGAACCCGTGCTGTTCTGCTCTGACCTGCTGTGGTCCGAGGTCTGGCGAAAACATGTGGATATCGCCGGCCCCGCGGTGCGCTACAAGCAAGCTGCCAAACCTGCCAAGGATTTTCTTAGTGCTAAGTTTCGACGGTTTTAGGATGTATGGCGAAAAACACAAGTTCGATGCACAGGGTGAAACCAAATCATGAACAATGTAATATCGTGGACATGGATCCATCAAAAACAGAGTCCTACCTGTGTGCCTTTATTTGCTGGCCAATGAACGAACTAACTTTGTAGGCTGATGGAGCTAATGAGGGGGTCGCAAAGTAAAGCTTCTCATCCACTTTCCAACTTCTTCATCGACCCAACTACAGACAGAAAGCGGTAGCATTAGGGCCAGTGCTCTGCTACAAAGAAAGAAAATAACTACATCGTAGCACGGTAAATGAACGACAAAGTGAAGAATTCAACGAATAACCAAATCAAACTATATGAGAGAGACTATGGTCCGTAGTTGTAGACTGGATGACAGAGACCAGACAGTTTCTGGTGATTACTGGCCCAGTTTTCGGCACAGGTGGTTCAGGGTTGATGAGCAAACTCAACTGGTTTGGTTAGTTAGGTGCTTATGGGTGGAAACTAGCTGCAAAACAACAACATTTTTTTTCATTATCCATATGTAACGGCAAGAGAAGTTTTATCATTTTCCTTTTGTTTGTTTCAACTACGTCCATGAAGTAAAGAAGACTCCAGAATTCAAGGGAACACTGGAGAAGCAAAGAGATAACTGGTCCGCTTTCGTGAAATTTAAGGAATCAGAATTATCTAAAGAACGGTCGAAAAGAAACAAGGCCAATGCTGCAAGAAATGAGCATTTGCATAGGCCGAGGCCAGGTGGCTACGTAGTGGCCCGGCCTAAGTGGGATAGGTTTGAGCAAGAGATGCTGGATGCAGAGGTCACTCCAGTTACATTGAGGTGGCCACCCAGGGTAAGGACTTGGTTCTATGCGCATGGGGGATGGGGAGGCGTTGGACCCGAAGACAGGCAAGGTTTCTAAGAAGGCAAGTCTTAAAGGATCCGAAGACAAGTTACTTGTTGCAATAGAAGAGTCTCGAACGGGGGTGTTCACGCCCAACAGAGAGAACGACGAGTTTACGCGCGCCCTGGGAAATTCTGAACACCCGGGAAGAACACGAGCCAAAGACGTTGTTCCGTGGTATGAGGGGTTTGACGAATGGAACACCGACTACAGAAGCCGTGAGAGAAAGAAGATGCAGGAGGAGAAGAAGAAGAAGTTGTAGGGGGATGAGAGGAGGCTGGAAGCAGAACGCCTTCGCATAGTAGAAGCAAAGCACATGGAGTTGGCACGCCAATTCGAGCGGCAGCAGGTGCAGATCAACTCACTTAGCCAGAAAAGGGTGTCTCAACAGCAGCTAATGGATCCAGCATTGGATAGCACAGTCCCATCCATGCCGAGAAGCAGCAGCTGGATACATACCCCGTGGATGACATCACAAAGAACACTAATTGTGAGCTACAATTCAAAATAAAGAACATAACCATGTCCTCCAACTAGTGTGCCAAGAACACAAAGATGGAGAAGCTCATGTATCGACTTCATTGATTTGAGTCCGGAGAGTTCTCACCTTGGCGTAAGTGGCAGACAATCTGGGACCGGCATCTCTCACCTTCGCAGCAAGCGAGACTGATGATTCCTCTCCCCATCCCTTTCAGTGATGGTATTTGTAGATTAAGTAGTAGATTTTCCAAGCTGCATATTACAGTGTCCGGTGGAATGAAGTCCTCCTATCTCTTTCATGTCGTCTTGGTGGAGTGTTTTATATCTTTCTGATGGGTTCGACTAATATATGAACTATGTTCAAATCAAACTTTTGGTCTGCCGGCCGCTGCATACGCAGTTCCAAACGAAGAGCATCTAAACTATGTGAAGAATCAAATTCATTCCTAGTGATGGTTTTCGTTCCCGCCAAAAAAAAAGATGCTCTTCGTTATCCTTCCCTTGTCAAAGAGGTCGGAAAAAAACTCACATCATTCTGAACTCTTATTATGCTACTGCTGATCCAACAACATGTGGGTGGCATTTTGTTGAACATGTGACGGCCTGCTACAAGGTCTAACCGCGTGTACGCATACACCGTGAGTCCATCATAAACGAACCGCATTCCCCGCAGGCGGACAGATGAACAGGGTGGTAGGAGAAGAGAGAGGGCTGGCGGGACGAGTCCCTGTTTTCCATGGCGCGTGCATAGTTCCGTCCCCGGAGGGCACTTTTTTGCCCGTGTCCCCGAACCACCTGTTTCGGGTCCGTGTACTCATCCGTGTATGAGACAGGGACGAGTCGGTGGTTTTGCCCTGTTTTCCATGGTGCGCGCCTAGTTCGTCCCTTGCAAGCGCCGGACACTTTTTATCCCTTGTCCCTGAACCACCCGTTTTGGGTCCGTGTACTTGTTCATGTGGTGGGATAGTCATTGGAATATGTGTACCATCATTAGCACCAATGCAGTCCTGTATTCATATTATATTCATGAGATATAATTTTGAATAAAACTTCAAACAGTCATATTACATTATACCAGTACAAAGTCGGAAATATACGGAAATGCATGCTTACATTGAAGTAGGGATGGAAGCGTGATCTCCTCAAGACTGGATGTGGTCGAAGAGAAGGTGGGCGTATATAGATGCTTGCAAGCTTTGTAATTGCCTCTAGTACATCTCCAAAGTGTCGACTGATGGTTTGCCCACTGTGTTGAAACCTATCCTGCAAAGTTTTGTTGCTGGCATTTTTTTGCAACTGCATATAAAAATATCGCAACCTTTTCTTCCAAAGAGACTATTGTTGAATCCTCAAGTATTTCATTCTCACGCAGCTTCTCAACTAGAGCATGAAAAATGTAAGCCTCCATTCTGAAATGCCTTTTACATAAGCTTTCATGCCCATTTAAGATTTCCTGGACATAAGCAGCTCCTGTAAGACTAGATGTATGCATTGGTTTTTTTTCTCTTCCTTCTTCCATGGTAGGGAAGACAAATAACATGAATTCATCTTCCAACTGTGACCTCCTGTGATAGCTTGGATCCATTGAAATGTGTGTAAATCAGCTAGATATGCTGAAAATATGTGTATGTTCTATCAGTGAGATGTGGACCAGCAAGGAAAATATAGAGCTAAATCATATTGTCAGTGCATATGTACTAACCTGTTGTTTATGTTATCCTGGTTGCTGTTGATGCCCGTGCTGGAAGCTGCTGGAGGGGGACCTTCTTTAGTTAGCGAACCATAAACTGAAGATGGGATTTGTATGTATTCTGAAGATGAGATGTATGTGTTTTGATCTCCACAACAAGGTGATATATAGGGAGAGAAGGCTACCTACAGCCATGTAACGGCTAGTTGCTTGAGAGCAACTAACGGCTAGTTGCTTCAAATTAAAATATTATTTCTTTATGTTTCCAATGTGTGCTTCTATCCTGTGAACCAAAGGGCATTCAATTTCCTATTCCTATGTTCTGAGCAGTCATAGGATTGAAAATGCATACACCTCATTTCCTATACTATTCCTATTCCTATAAAGTTCCTATCCTATGAACCAAAGGAGGCCTCAATCCCCAATCTCCCAAATCTCGCGTCGCTTCCGACCTCCCAGTACCGGCCGACCACCGCCCCATCCCTTCCACAACGGCCCGAGCTCACCTGAGCGCCTCCCCATCCAGCCTTCCCATCCACATCGGAGCTCTGCCTCATCCCCGTCCGGGTGGCGCGCCTACGGCAGCCTCCGCATCTCACTCCTCCATCCCCACAGATCTGTTCTGTGCTCCTTTGCATCACCGGCACAGCCTCCTCTGCACCAGATCTGTCGTCCTCCACTCCGCCGCGCGTGCTCCGACTCTCCGCACAGCCTCCTCTGCACCAGCCCGTTGCTGGCTTTGGCCATTGCCTCTGCATCTCCGGCACCGCCCCCAACCAGCTCTCCGCACGGCGCCATCTCCTCAAACTGTACAGGTTTCTCCTGCTAATTAACTAGTACGTACAATTTATTTTGGGTACTAATGTTTCCAAATGTTGCCCTTTCTTAGTATTTTATATACGAATTGGCTTGGTAATTTTCTTTTTATTTCAGTTTATTGAACATTAAAAGCCTTTTACCAGTAGCAATGCACAAGAAATGTAGGTTCTGTTATAACAATTAACAAGATAAAGATATGTCAAGGGGCTTCTATCATGGGCCATACTGTATATCATCTTAATTCAAATAAACTTTTTACTACTTGCTTCTTGGAACTTCCTATTTTCTTATTATATGTTCGAGCATATGGTACTGGTGACAATAATCCTTCCCTGACACTCACTAATTATCTTTGTGTGACTTACAACTTTAAGCAGTACACACCAGTCTAAAGTACATCACAGATCCATATCAACGACTTTGAAGGACTGAAATGCAGAGATTTAATTCCCTGTTATGTTGAGTTGTTTGCAAATTAGGTTGAACTGTATCCTGATTCTCCATGTTCTTTGCTGATTGTTCAGCCACATGTAGAAAAATAATGAATTTGTATTTGTGTTCTGTCATTTCAGAACTGTTATATTCAGCAAGAGCCAAGGTTTTGCCAAGTTAGTTTGAGAACTGTGATGTCAAATAGGTTCTTACTGTATCACATAGAGATAATGGTCCTAGTTCTTGCAGTCTCACTTTTAGCAATTGACACTTGACACGAAATGTACAACTTCAATGAGTCTATTCTTTTTTTTAACAGCTCAATTACTCCATTTCGTGCAGGCTGATTTGAAACGGAAGTTTGCAGTCCAAGCTGTGATTGAGTGACATGAGGTCTTGTTTCTGCATATAGTTGAAGAACTTATCTGTTATTAGATGTGCACTTCTGTTTCGTTGATTGTGGATCGTTGTATGCTAATTATAAATGGATTTGTGTACGAAATAGATGTGATTTAGTAGGACTATGAATAATGTAATGTATTACTGTACTTGTGAAAATGGATCAACTGTGAGAATTATTTGTATCATTTTTATTATTTTTTTGTTCATCCAATTCTATATTCCTGACGGTTTAGTCCCGACAGGGGTGTTATATTTGCTGTCGGCCACCCGACAGGAATAGCCTTCCTGTCGGCCTCCCGACAGGCATTTTCAGCTATCCCTGTCAAGCTATGGCTGACGGCTATTCCTGTCCGTTGACCGACAGGAAATATTATTCCTGACGGTTTTCCTTATTTCCCTGTCGGTTTTTGGCACACAGAAAAATTCCAGTTTTTGGTAGTGAGGAGAACAAGATGCATCTTTTAAAGGTGTGACTTTAGAAGTTTAGCAAAATAAACAGAATATATCTACTGCAAGTTGATGTATAGAAAAGTGGATTTTTGCATAGGTTTTGTATTATATATATAGGTAACTCGGTACTTCCTTTTCTTGCTTTGGAGTGTTTTGCTTGATTCATATATATTTTCCTTCTGGGAGGGTCACCTGAATGCACTATTAAGAGGTACACTCTTAACTGCTCTTGCGGAACTAGGCCATCAGGCTACCATAGATGTCCGTTGATTTAATCACCATTGTCTGTGCTAGACGTTCACAGATCTGGATGCCTTTGCGTGCCAAATAAAAAATGAACAATAGTTATGTTAGGAAGTTACACTAGCTTTGACGATCCAATCATTCATGGAATGTTTTCCGGCATTGCCAACATATTGAGTACTTCAGTTGTAAGTCTGTAAGCAGTTCTCTTTGAAATATAAAAATGTATACATGCTTCAGTGAATGGCCACCCCCTTCTATTTTAGTAACACCGCAATTCTTAGTGGTGCTTGCTAATCAATATGGTTATTGGTCTGTAATCTTATTGTTTCTACATTAATTCTTTGTACGTAGGCCGGAACAAGCGCATCGCCGATGCCACGATCACCGGTCCGCCGTGCTGCTCCTCTCATGTGCGCCCTCGACGCTGACGCCGTCCTATTTTCCGTAGCCACCGCCGTCGGCCTCCGTGTCCACGCGCCCCTTCGAACCTACCGGATGCAATCTCGCATTGCGCTGTCCTCCGCACTTTCTGGCACCACCTATGGACACAGAATGACGGATCAAGGTTTAATGACTTTGATCAGGCAAGATACATGCTGCCCGCTCATCTCCCCGTGTTGCCGTTGGTAAGTATGGTGGCGTTCTCCATGCTTCTTTTAGTGCTTATCTCTAAATTTGTTGGGAGCCAAAATCTGTACTAATAGTTTGTTAGTATGCATTTGGCTATCAAACAACTTTTCTGCTATCCGATTTTGTTCCTGCAAAAGTTGCTTCTGTTCTGTATAGGTGTACAGTTTTCATGTTAACTGGAAAGTACCAAAGTTGTCTATCCTAGCTGCACCAAACTACAATTTTCTTGTTTTATTAATAATTTAATATGAGTATACAAGAAAGTGCAGCGGGCATGGCTACTCATGCTTGAGGATATTTGGCTTATGCTCCTGGACTGTGTTATGGCCACACCGAAAACGGGACACTTGTGGTTATCTTCATGTGTCATTAGTGGTCAGAGAAATCCAACAAAGCTGGAGTGAAAGGTCTAGGAGTTTCAATACAGAACAAAGGGTCTAGGAGTTTCCATACATTGTTGAAAAATTGTGCCAAACATTAAGGTTGATTTCAGTTCCTTCATCCTTCTAGAGCATAAGAAAAATATGGTGCTTTGCTTGAAAAAATTGTGGCTAAATTCTGGGAAGCATTAAATTTCCATACATGCTGGTACTGATCAATCCATAACTTTAAAAACATGATACCCTCTTTCACATGCTTCATATAAGTTATGCACATGCCATCTTGCCAAGCACTGATAACATGTTTCATTTAACAGATGATCTGAGATTTGCATAATTGTTTTGAGAATGGGCAGGGCAGCATCGACACCGGCCTCGATTAGTGTCGGGGCAATGGTGAACCGACGAAGAAGCTTAAGGCGGCTCAGGTAGGGTGGCACACGATATTGACATCGGCCACGACCAGCGTCGGAGGATGGGTCATTGGGACACGGAAGGAGAAGACGATCCTCGCAAAATTTTACCACCGATAAAAAACAGGCCACCGACGCATAGTTGCTCTTATAGTATCTTCTAAAGAAATTGATAAAAAATGTTATATATTCGTAGGACTTCACTCGTGTCACTTAGTCATCAGTTTGATTTATTTTCCTATATTTTGCCCGTGGCAACGCACGGGCATTGTACTAGTAATCAATAAATGGTCAGCAAAGAATCAAAGAGAGACCGGTGCAGCGTTCAAATAAGCAAGCATAAACAACACATTAAGGCATAAATAGGATAGATAAGCCATACGGGACAATGGCGCATGAAACCTCTGCATCGATCTCTAATTCACTAGACCAACATGCTACAGTAGCTGATTGTATCACACCGAAATGAAGCTCGCAAGGTGGCCACCCTTGTGCGTAGGCCGGTGATAAGTTTCTAAGGCTTGCTTCCTATGTATGTCACACGCATCAGAGACAGGAGCAGCCCACGGACCAGGCAGCCCTTGCAGCTACAGTCTACAAAGGGTTTCTCGGCCACGTCCCAGGCCACAGCCCAGGGTGCCTGGGGACTGACGCTTGCCAGTAGTTGGTTCGTTCTCAACTTCCCGCGCTTCGCCACAGCCTTGGTGGTTGACAATCACACAAGTTGACACCATGTGCATTTCAGGCATGTTTGCACCAAGTTAGAACATGAGAATGTAGGGTGGTGTAAGTGACCGACCTAATACAAATTTTGCAATTTTTTCTATTTTTTCACAGAGCATTTAGCAATCCCTCAAGGCAAAGAATCAGGCACCAAGATGAATGTGCATCAGGACACAACCACTCCAGCCCACATCTTTTTCCTGCCTTCTCGGGAAAAGACGGCAAGGTGGCAGAGGAGGACTCGTTCCTGACGTCGTTCACCATGCTAGTCGGCGCGAGGTGGTGGCCGAGGCCAAGATGGGCGGAGGCGATGGAGTCCGGTCATGAGTTCGGCTAACACGCATGACTGGCGGAGGTGGTCGGCCGCAGTGAAAGGAGCGGACATCAGCGCCAGCGATAGCGATAGCAAAAGAACGCTTTGGCAGAAGCTGCGGCGGACCGAACGCATCGGTTCAAGTTGGAAGAAAGAAGTTAAAATCGGCCAAAGAAACAGAAGCACACTAAGAATGGCTCAATTGAAGGTGCTCGCCACCGCTGCCAGCGACGACGAACGGGTGCACGCCGGGGATGTAGCCTCTGGAGCCGCTCGAACTGGAGCGATTCGGGAGGTTTGGCATGAGATAATTAGCGCCTGGATCTATTAGATACATGATGAAAGATTAAAGTATCCATGCTATATGTTGGAGCCCTGTTTAGAAAATAAAATTAGTTCTAAATGTCTAGTGAGATAAATGTTCAGCACCACTTGATTGGGAGATAATAAAACAAACACATCCCTCAAGCTAACAGACTTTTTTTAGCTGCTCTAACTAACAGATGTTAATAGAATTGATAACAGCATATTTGTCATCACAAGAGTGATACAAATCTTATATCAGCTTGTTTCTTTGAAAATAAGAAAATCCACGGTTGAAAGTGTCATTCACTTATGGACCTAATGCAACAAGAATGTTTATTCAGTATCAAGTACATAAGGGTCACAAGGGGAAAGGTGTGAACAAAAGTTGAATTGTCATTGTTTTTCCCAATTATAACCAGAAAAACACCATAGTAACCTGTCTTCTCATTGTCCACATTACGAGCAGTCTACTAGATATTTACATATAGAAGTCATTGTTACATGTTTACATATAGAAGTCATTGTTTGTTGCTCCTTGCAGCTACTTAAAATGTACTAGTTTTGTGATCTAAAATAAGTTAGTAGGACACTGCTTCACGTACGTACTCATATACATGCCTAGTTTTGTGAAGTCTGGATCATCATTCTAAAATATACTAGTACAATATATTTTTGTAGACAAACAGAAACATGTTCTTTTATTTTCTTGAACATGAAAGTGGCAGTGCAATATTGATTACAATTCATTATCTTGTATTTAATGTAGCATATAAACAGATGATAAATACAGCTCCACTCCTCTTGCTATGCAATGATCCATCAGTACTGTTTGGCTTTCAACCTTTGCGTGGCTCCATAGAGGATCTGCATCTCTCGTTTAGGTTCCGACGGAACTCATCGATTGTCAATGACTAGTTTTAGTACTCCACACTCTCCACCTCTCCTGGTCTAGGGCTCTAGGCCATTCTAGTTAGGAAAAAGGCCATGGGCTGGCTTGGGATGAAAATGATTGTTTCAGAGACCTTCACTAGCCCAAAAGACCGATGCGACTCGGGATGTGCACCGACCGGGCCGAGCCATGCTCTAGTTGACTCCAAGCAGATCGCATAAGCCACCTGGGCAGTCGTCTTCCGCCGTAGGATAAAAAACTGACATGAAATTAACACCGGAGTGACGCGGCCTTTTGCTACAAATTCCAACATATCTCGTGCTCGGTTAAGATTCTAAACAAAATATCTGGTTCTCGGTTAAATGTGTTTTGATCAGTGAAGAATCCATCTACTAGCATTTCATTGTATAGGTTACATATACATGTGTTGTCTGTGTCAATCAAACTAGGTTTGACCCTTTCTTTGTCCGGCGATCTCGTCTCAAAGATTATCGGTCCAGATGCCGTCCAGGAGGAAGTGTAGGCCGTCGACGGCGAGCAGGCAGCAGAGGGACCAATACCCCCATCTTGTATTCTGGTTTACTTGATCGTCAACGAACGGCGATGTGGATGGTGGAGCCGGACCAGTCCGACTGGCTTTCGAGACCGAAGTCGGGAGACCATCCGAGCTGCCTAGACGTTCAGAGTTAGTTTGGCGCTTCTTCCCTACTCTGCTCTATATACTGAACCGAAGAACTGAAGAAGACAAAGAGCTTCAATATCAGACAACTGTACTGAAGAATGCCTGACAAACTTTCTTTTCAGCTTCCATAGAACAATCCCGGCAAAGTTTGTCCATATAATCGCCAACCACTCTCTCATACAGTCCCCAACCTTGGCCCTCACCACCAGCACCCACTTTTGTTGCCTCATAAACCTGGACTAGCTTTCTGCTTCCGTCCTTGCACACCGTAACAAGAAATGACCGCTCCCGACCCCTCCCGCTCCCGCTAGGGTTCCGCCCCCCGCCGCCAGCGCCCTAGTCTCCTCCGGCCGCCCACCGCGTGCGCCCCAGCCCGCCCCTCTTCCTCTCCCTTCCTCCCCGTCCCGCCCTACGCCGTCTCCCCGGGAGGCGGCCGGGGTGGCGCCC
>LR738712.1:489643-537047 GCA_902687465.1 Secale cereale
GCCGCCGGTGGTCGCCCCGGATCTGGCCGGGTGGTGTCTGTGGCGGCGGGTCTTCCCATACCCGCGCTTGCTCCTCCTGCCCGGGCCAGGGAGCGGCGGCGGTGATGTTCAGCTGCTGGTGGTCCGGCGTCCTGGTGGCGGCGGCCGCCGGCACGCGTAGTCTTCGTGCTTCCACTTGGCGGCGGGGAGGTCCGGTGGTGCTCGGTGGCCGGCGGCGTGACACTGGCCCAGATCTGGGCCCGTTGGTCCCCATCTAGGTCCTAGCGGGCCAGCTCCGGCACGACCTCGACGACCTCTATTAGGGCAGGCAGGGGAGCGGGTTGGACTGGGGCGGCGACGCCGACGGCGTGCCTGCTGCAGCGCGAAGGCGGGAACTTTACGGGCTTCTGATAGCCTGGCCGGGCCTGTGGGGCCACGAGCCTGGTATGTTGCTGCTATTGCGTCCGGTCAGCTACCGTCGTGTACGGTGGAGGTGGGGCGCTCCCGCGTGCCGACGCTGTTGTTGACCTAGTCCCGGCTCCTCTTCTTCGTTGTGCAGACCATTCTTCACGGTGTCGTGGTGAGGCAACGTGGGAAGTTTCATGACCGGGTTTGGTGGCGAGCTCCGGAGTGCCTGAGGTGAAGGTAAATTCATGGCCTGAGAGGATGAATAGTATCATGTGTTAAATAGCCCAGATTTGTCTTATTTGCTCAGCCCTCATTTCAACGTATTTTGAACTGAAAATTTACACATATGTGTGTTATGCTTTCATGTATATCTGTATTTTTTTCATAATTTTTTGAAATGTAAAAATATGAATTTCGGTGAAATTTCAAATTCGAATTTGGAGGCCTCACTGGGGGGCGAGCTCCAAAAGGGATTTCCGCTTGTTTTCTATATGCCTTGCAATAAGGTGAACTAGAGAAAAATATACATATAGTACACTTTTAGAGTTGGTCCACATTTAAGAAAACTAATCATAGTTAGATGTGGATACGTATTGTGGTAGCAGGTAAGTAGGTGCAAACGTGGAAGGAGTGACTACAGCAACTGATGAACCATGTGCTGCTAGTACATACATCATGTAGTTGCGATATAACTGAATGCTTCGCTAAATTAATTAATTTAAACAACAAGTTGTTTAAGGGAAATCACACATATTTGTATCGTTTTCAAGGAATTCACACATCCATTATATATCTATGAAAATTACTGTTGGTCCTCACTTCACAACCCTATCTCTACCGCAGTCACAATGCTAACTGGTGCTATGTTATTACACTTCCAAAACTGTCCACGTCTCTTAATTACAATGAAATAATAGACTCTGGGGAATGTATGACAAGTACAAAACTGGAAGAATATTAAGCACATTCCCTTCATAGTTATCTACGGTGAGGTGTTTAAAGGTAAATCTGTGCAAACTTTTGATGCCTTAATTTTTTTTGAATGTTCAAGACCCTTATGTGCCTTACATTTTATCATGAATCGCTGCAGTTCCAATCACCAGGCACTCCCAGGTGAGGGGATCAGCTGGAAGAGCTGATAGCAGTCGAAATACCGAGGGCAATGGTGGAGGTGGTACAGATTAGGCTGACGAGGGCTTTGAGATGATATGATCATACAATGATTGTGCTAGCAACTCGTACTCTCAGGGGAGTGATGGCGGCTGCTCACCGGAGGAGAACACTGAGGGGTCCATGGTCTAAGAGTCAAGATGTTGGCAGCCAGACTATGATTACCAGACGGTTAGCTTAAGTGAAAACATCACTTGTGCAAGTAGTGAAACAGTTTCCTTTGGTTTGTAAAATTGTGAAACGATGAACAGTGGATTTACTTGTCTTACAGGGAGAAAAACGAAATAATAATGATTATACTCCCTCCGTTCCGATTTACTCGTCGTGGTTTTAGTTCAAATTTGAACTAAAACCACGACGAGTAAATTGGAACGGAGGGAGTACGTGCAAGTGGAATGTGACACTGGATCCATTTTTTCCCTACAGTTTGTAACGCTGCCACAGGTGATAGGCTCGTTTCTCGACTGTATGTGAAACATTTGTCTTACCTGCATAAACTCCATATGCTTGGGTATATGTTTCCAGTTCTGGCCAGGTTTTGACCAGGTATGAATGGAACCGTTTTTCAACAGGCCTAGTAATAGACATCCTTCTCCCAGCACAACTCTAGCTTTTTTTTTTTTTTAGAAAAGGGGCATTCCCCGGCCTCTGCATCAAACTGATGCATACGGCCATCTTATTAATAAATAAGGTCAAGGTCTCCAAAGTATGCGAAATAAAAGTACATAATGCTCAGACTGAGCTAGAAAAAATGTGGGTACCCCACAATCGGAAGCGTTAATGTAAACAAGGCCTAGACTCCTAGCCTATTACATGACCGCCATCCAAACCGGCTGAAGATAGCCCGAGCTACCATCTCCCATCGGATAGACCCAGTAACCAAACGCTCCCTGGCATCCATCGGAGTGAGTAGCGACCACATACGGATCAAAGCAGTGGCCCTGTGAATAACCTGCAAAAAATGAACATTTGTTGATCTGTTAAAAACCAAATCATTACTGCACTTCCAGATAGCCCATAGTAATGCACAAACACCCACACGTATATGGCTCGCTGATTCTTTCGCGACTCCATTCAACCACGTCCCAAAAAGCGTGGTGATACTAGTTGGTGGAGTGATATTAAAGGCTATATGAACCGAACGCCATAAAACTTTAGCCATAGGACAATCGAGAAAGAGGTGTTGAATTGATTCATCTTTGTCACAAAAACTACATCGCAAAGACCCACCCCAGTTGCGCTTGGCTAGGTTATCCTTAGTGAGGATAACTTGTTTATGCACAAACCACATAAACACTTTAATTCGTAGGGGCACTTTGACTTTCCAAATGTGAGCAGACCTAGGGATAGGCACCGAATCAATTAAATCTAAATACATCGATTTCACTGAAAACATCCCGTTCTTAGTCAGTTTCCAATGAATACGGTCTGCCTGTTGAGTCAACTGAACATCCATCAGTCTTCTCACCAAATGGAGCCAGGCTTCCCAACGGTGTCCAACCAGCGCCCTTCGGAATTGAATATTAAGAGGAGTTGACTGTAACACTGATGCAACGTAATCTTCTTTACGTTGAGCAATGTTGTAAAGAGAAGGATATTGAGTGGCTAGGGGCGTCTCTCCCAACCAAGTATCCTCCCAGAATCTTGTGGAGCCCCCATTGCCAACCAAGAACTGAGTTCTATTGAAAAAGGCCGACTTTACTTTCATCAGTCCTTTCCAAAAGGGTGAATCAGTTGGTCTAGCTGTCACCTGAGCTAGTGTCTTGATTGCAAGGTATTTGTTATGTAAAATCTGGGCCCAAGTGGCTTGAGTCTCAGAGAGTAACTTAAACAGCCACTTGCTGAGTAAGCACCTATTTTTAACCTCCAAATTTTCAATTCCGAGACCACCTTGATCCTTTGGTCTGCAAATAACATCCCATCTAGCCAACCTATACTTGCGCTTCACCTCATCACTCTGCCAAAAGAACCGCGACCGATAGAAATCGAGTCGTTTCCTCACCCCTACTGGGATCAAGAGAAAGGACAGAAGAAACATGGGCATACTCGTAAGTACCGAATTAATTAAAATCAATCGGCCCCCGTACGACAAAAGCTTGCCCTTCCAGCAGCTAAGTTTCTTCTCGAAACGGTCTTCTAGACTCTTCCACTCTTTATTAGAGAGTTTCCGATGGTGGATCGGAATGCCAAGGTATGTGAATGGTAACGACCCTATCCCGCATCCAAAAAGCTGCATGTAGGCTTCTTGTTCATCTTTGGCTCTTCCAAAGCAGAACAGTTCACTCTTATGGAAGTTAATCTTTAGCCCCGAGAGTTGCTCAAAAAGGCAAAGCACAAGTTTCATATTTCTCGCCTTATCCAAGTCATGTTCCATGAAAAGAATCGTGTCATCCGCATACTGTGGAATAGAGAGTCCTCCATCCACTAGATGAGGAACGAGACCACCTACCTGCTCATTCTCCTTTGCTCTACCAATAAGGATTGTTAACATGTCTGCTACAATGTTAAACAAGATAGGAGACATCGGGTCCCCCTGTCTTAAACCCTTATGAGTCTGGAAGAAATGACCAATATCGTCATTGACCTTTATTCCGACACAGCCTTGTTGAGTAAAGGAGTCCACCTGTTTTCTCCAGGATGGATCGAATCCTTTCATCCTTAAAGCTTGCTGAAGGAACGGCCACTTGACCTTATCATATGCCTTTTCAAAGTCCACCTTGAAAATAACCCCATCAAGTTTTTTCGTGTGGATTTCATGGAGAGTTTCATGCAGGACAACAACCCCTTCCAGGATATTTCTATCCGGCATGAAAGCCGACTGAGAAGGCTGTACCACACTATGCGCGATCTGCGTCAATCTATTTGTTCCCACTTTAGTGAACACCTTAAAACTGACGTTAAGAAGACAGATTGGTCGAAATTGCTCTATTCGATTCGCCTCTGCCTTCTTAGGAAGCAGCGTTATTGTACCAAAATTAAGGTGGAATAGTTGCAGATGTCCATCGAACAGGTCATGGAACATCGCAAGTAGATCATCCTTAATTATATGCCAACACCTTTTATAAAACTCTGCCGGAAAACCATCCGGACCAGGAGCTTTATTATTCTTCATCTGCGAGATCGCATCTAACACCTCTTTCTCCGAGAACGGCACAGATAAGATTGAATTCTCATCTGACGCTAATTGAGGGACATCCTGAATTCGATTCTCATCCAGAGACACGAAGCTATCATCCGGAGGTCCAAACAGCCTCTTATAATAGTCAGTGATGTAAAGTTTGAGGTTCTCCTGCCCGACAATCGTGCCCTCATCCTGCTCAAGCTGAAAGATTCTTTTCTTTCGATGTTTACCATTGGCTATCAAGTGAAAGAATTGTGTGTTATCATCCCCTTGGATGACTTCACGCACTTTAGCTCGGAGTGCCCATTTCAATTCTTCCTCTCGCAGCAGTTCTTTCAACCTAGATTCGGCCATTCCCTTAGCCTCCAGTTCACCAGGCTCAAGGATAGACGACTCCGCCTTAACATCTAGAATTTGAATAAGGTTGATAAGCCTCTCCTTTTCAACCTTATACACACCACTGAGATGTTTAGCCCAACCTCGTAGAAACTGCCTTAAATGCCTAATCTTATTCTGCCACCTGTCTATAGCCGACCTACCGCCTTCACCCTTCGCCCATTCCCTGGCAACCAAGTCCAGGAAACCTTCTCGTTCAAACCACGCTAGCTCGAAGGAGAACGTATTCTTATTCCCCGTATATGTTGCCTCTCCAGAATCTACCAAAAGTGGAGTATGGTCCGAAATAGCCCTCGACAAAGCCTGAACGGTAACCATGGGGAACTTCTGTTCCCACTCCACACTAGAGAGGACACGATCTAACTTCTCATAAGTCGGGTTTGGTAGTGAATTGGCCCAGGTGAATTGTCTGCCCGAAAGCTCTATCTCCCGGAGATCCAAGCTCTCAATAATAGCATTAAACATAAACGACCATCTGCCGTCAAAGTTATCATTATTCTTCTCCTCCCGCCTTCTAATAATGTTGAAATCACCACCCACCAGAATTGGGAGCTGCTCGTCTCCACAAATCCGAACTAGGTCCGCCAAAAAGTCTGGTTTGAGCTCAGGTTGTGCAGCTCCGTAGACTGCCACCAGAGCCCAGTGAAATCCATCTACCCTGGATCTCACTCGGAACTTTACGGCGAACTCTCCCAAGACCACGTTACGGACTTCTAAAGACTCTCTTCTTACCCCTAGTAAAATCCCACCGGATCTTCCTCTCGGGGGTAAGCAATGCCAGTCAAAAGCCACACCTCCAGATAGAGTACCCAGAAACTGGGAGGTGAAGTTATCTCTACCAGTTTCGGAGAGGGCTATGAAGTCAAGCTTGTGTTCAACCGACGCCTCCGCCAAGAACCTACGTTTAGCCAAGTCTTTCAGACCTCTGCTATTCCAGAAAATGCCTCTCATTTTTCATCATGGAATTTCTTGGCGGTCCGAATCCGAACACTCCTCCGTACAGCCGACACAGGGTAAATCTTGCGGTTCCATTTCCGCTTGTGTACCGATTGCTCCTCTGCCCGGTCCGCACAACCCTGCTCGGGTAATTGAGCAACCGCGGAATCAGCCTGGAGGCACTCCTCTAGGCCTTCTCCATTCCCCTCATCCTCCGACTGAGCACTAGCTGGATCAAGGTCTGCACAAAAACTATCCAAAGCCCTCACCCCTAGAGCATTAAAATCAGAATTGTTTAAAGGCTTAACGGCTGCTAAGTTTGTAATAACCTCGATCGCCCGTTCTGCCTCACGATCAAACAAGTCGTTAACAGACTGGGCAACCTCTTTCCCATTTCCGCCCAACGAAACCCCCAATTGATTTGCATTATTAATAACATCATCAGCAGAAAAATGCAAGATCGAATTGGAAATACAGACTGACATACCAGTCGAGTCCTCAATGTCCCGCAGCTTGGCCTGCCGCATTGCACGGCCCATCTGCAGAGCATCCGCATCCGGCTGGTCCTGCAGGCGACTGCTGAGACGTCGGCCCTCAGTCACGGGATCCGCTATCCCTCCGAAAGCGACGATATCGGCGGTGGAGGGTCCACTCGGTGTAGGGCCTCCCGCTGAAGACCCAAGTAAACCCCCACCGACCAGACCACGAGAACCTGGGCCTCCTGCCGCAGGTGTCTCGGGGGCAGCCCCTGGCGCCAGCAAAGAGTACTCCTCTCGGGGCGCAAAATCTGCAGAAACAACCACACTCGGGCTAGAAACAGTAGCTCTAGCTAACACATCGTAAGCTGGTAACAAAATACTCGGATACGGACCTCCAAACTCAGAAGACGCATCCCGAAAAGCACCAACCTCCAGGGTGCCCTCGCGACGCTGAACTGCGGGAGATGGCGTGACCCGAGGGGACTCCCCCCTGATACCCTCCTCCCCAGGTAGATCTGCATCCAGAAGCAACGGTGACAGCGGTGGAAGTTCCATCTCCACCGGATCGACCAACTCGGCTCTGTGGCCCCACAAACGACTGGGGGCCGAAGCCGCCCCAAAGGACCCAAAACGTAGTGCAGACAGAGAGGTAGCTGGGGGTGCTTCCCCCTTCCCTCCGGAGCTCTCGGAGGACTGCTGAGACTGATCCGGTGTCGGTGCCTGGCCAGGCATAACCGGCGCCCCTGCAGCCGACTCACGTGCCCCACGTGCCTCATCCCCATCCGTCATATCAGTGTCCCCATTCCCATCAGCCGCCTGAGCGAGAACAGAACTCTCAAACTCAATCTCGATCTCCAACTCGTACATCAGACCACCATAGTACCATCTCACAAAAAAAGGCACCAGCTCTATATCCAGAACGCTCACCAACAAGCGAGCAATGCCATTAGCTCGCGAGAAAGGCATGTCGACCTTCTCAGTTTTACCAATAAGCGAGCCAAGACTCCAGGTAGTCCGAGCACTCAGAAGGGCCTTCGGGGGCACCCCTAGAAAACGAACCCAAATCTGCGGGAGGGCCTTCCCCTGAGGCTCCGGGTTCTTCCACGGAGCAAACTCGATGATACAGCTAGTACTGGCCGCCCGACACATACCATACTTGAGCGCATGATTCAGATCATCCAGGGACGGGAACTCAACCTTATAGGATTGCCCCTCAAGTGTGACGACCCCGGCTCAATCGTGCACTAATCATACACGCAAATGCACACGATCAAGCCTAAGGACTCACGTGAAGGAATCACAACACAACTCTAAAACATAAATAAATACATACAAGTTATATATTACAAGCCAGGGGCCTCGAGGGCTCGAATACATAACAAGTGTCAAACACAAGGTTAGCGGAAGCATTAGGTATCTGGGTACAGATACAACACAGTAGAAGATAGGCCTTTTGCAAAGGCGGGGCAAAATAAAAGCTACGATCGAAAAGGCGCAGGCCTCCTGCCTGGGACCTCCGATCCTACTCCTGGTCGTCGTCCGCCGGCTCCTCGTAGAAGTACTCGCCGGCCGGGTAGTAGTAGTAGCCAGCCTCGGGCTGGTAGTAGTAGTCGTCAACGGGGGCTGCAGGCACCATGGCTCCGTCGTCTGGTTTCCATGCGGGTAAGACAAAAGGGGAAGCAAGCAACCGTGAGTACTCATCCAAAGTACTCAGCAAGACTTACATCAGATCTATACTAAGCAATGTATCATTTTCAAAGGAGGCTTTATGTGGGTGGACTAGACTGCAGAAAGCCAGAGTAGAGAGGGGAAAAAGCCTAGTCCTGACGAAGACTAGCATCTTCAGGGTCTTGCAGCAATTAGAAGGGTGCAGATTAGTACATCATAATGTAAAGTGTTTATAGTAATATCAACCTCGGCAGGGGATCCTTCCTCGACTCCCTGCGAGAAAGCAATCCCAGAGCCCTACCTCATATCTCAAGTCACCAGTTCTAGTTGTACCGAAGTGGATACAACTCCGAGTGTCCGTTACCGTAGGACAGGCTATCGATAGATGTTTTCTTCCCTGCAGGGGTGCACCAACTTACCCACCACGCTCGCTTAACTCCGGCCGGACACACTTGCTGGGTCCTGCCCGGCCTCGGCTAAACAACACGACGCAACCCGACCGGAAACCGCCAGAGAGGATCGAGCACGCCGGACTAAGCCTATGCCCCCGGGGGTCATGGTCCATCGCCCCGGACGCTCCTGCACGTTGCGAGGCCGTTCGGTAGCAGACCTAGCAACCCCTTATACAAGCACGCAGTTGCATTCTGGGTCCAATCCGAACGGGCCGCTCAATCGCTGACGTCGTGACGACTCCGGCTGATGTATACGACGCAGAGCACCCACTCACACCCACGTGGTGGTTAGTGCTATCGGACCCGAAGGCCCCTCGGATCAAATATCCAAATCGCTTAGTGGATTGGGAGCGCGCGGTAACGAGCGTTGCCACCACACCGGTGGCCCCGACGTCCCGTCTCGAAGACTTGTGACAAGGACCTTACAGGACCGGCCACGCTTCGTAGTTATCTCGCGGGTACCCTCACTGGTCACCCGACTCCACAGCTCACGCCTCAAAGGCACTCGCGGGTACCCCTCAGGGTCAACCCGTCTCTATCCAACATGTGTAGTAGTAACTATAAAGTGTCTTCAGACGCACGATACCTCTGGCCGCACGCCTTTGTTCCTGGCGACGTCCGGCCTCGTGGATCGACACGTCTTTAAACACGGTACGGTAAACCAGGGCATCCGTGTGGTTTCCATGCCGATGAGGAATCCGAGGAATCACCCTCGTTGGATTCCTAAACGACAAGTCCCGTTAAGGTGATACCGGAGGAATCACCCTCGGCGGTAATCACCATAGCGGATGCACGACAAAAGCTAAGTCGGAAGTGGGAAGAGGAATCACCCTCGGTAACCCACAACGAGCTAGCTAAACTACAGGGACAACATCGGAAGTGAGTTCGGAGGTATCACCCTCGTCACCCGATGTTAACTCTGCGGAGTCGAGCATACTAGGGGGTGTGCGGTGATGTGAAGAAGGTCAGGGAAAGGGGCTCGATCGCTTGATCGAGGCAAGGGTACTAAGCGAGGCAACTACGAGAATGCGGGGCCACAGCAGTGCTACCCAACCTATACTAAGCAATTTAGGAATAAAGACAGGTATCAACAGTATTGCAAAAACAGGCTATGCAGCAGTAATAGGAACAGCAGCAGTAGCAGCAATTCTAATGCAAGAATAAGAGAGAATAGACATAGGCGATATCGGAATGATCAAAGGGGGGGTTGCTTGCCTGGTTGCTCGGTGGCAAAGGCAAGGTCGTCGGAGGGGGGACCAATCACCGGGACGGCGTCGGTCTCTGGAGCGGCGTCAGCGTCGGACTCTACCGAGAGAGAAGAGGGGGGGGAAGAAACAGATAAATACACAGAATACAAGCATCACAAAGCGTGCTAGGCTAATGTGCAGTGCAGGGTTGCCTAAAAACATGTCTAAGTTATATTAGTTATTTTTAGGAATTAACTGGAATTATTAACCGGTGCATGTGCACTATTCATCTACCGGAAACGGGCTAAAAGTTGCGGGTTCACCTCCGTAGAGGGTCCCGACACGGAAACAGATAGCACGGTTGGCTTTGTCTCGTCGTTCTGAGCAACTTTCATGTAGAAAGTTTTTCCATCCGAGCTACGGATAAAAAGATGTGATTTTCTAAAGATTAATTGAATTTCTGGAATTATTTATTTAACAGAAATGAATTTATAGCGTCAGCATTGCGTCAGGCTGACGTCAGCAAGTCAACAGACCTGCTGACCGAGTCAAACCTGACATGTGGGTCCAGTGGGACCCACACGTCAGTCTCTGTTTAGACTAACAGTGGATTAATCAACTAACAGAGTGTTTAGTGATGTGGGCCCAGCTTGTCAGTGTCTCTGTAGTTAACAGGGTTAAGTAATTCACTAATTAGCTTGATTAGCGCAGGGGGCCCACATGTCAACCACTGCAGATGAACAGTAACCAGCGTTGACTGGGTCAACGTGGTCGAACGACGCGCTGGGGCCCACTGACAGTCTCTCTGGGCGGGGCCCGCGCCTTGCCACGTCGGACGCCGGCCGGAACGGCTCCGGCGAGCTGGCGCGCGGCGGCGCAATCTCCGGCGAGATTCGGAAATCTCCTGTGGTGCACCGTTTCGCGCGGTTCGACTTGCGTTCGAACGAGTGGAGTGCATCGCGTCGAACGGTGGCAGTCTCACGACCTGGGATGGCCGGAATCATCGCCGGCGTTGAGCCGTGGCGGCGAGGAGCTTCGGGTGTCGGCGAAAACGGCGAAGCCGTGTGTGTTAGCTCGAGCTAGGAGCGTGGGGGTGATCTACGCGAGCGCACGAACTCGAGGGACACGCGTGTGTGGCCGTTTGGCTACCGGAACTTGGCCGGTGACGAGCTCGTGCGGCGGCGAGCTCGGGCTTCGGTGAATCGATGGCTACGCGCGCGGGACGGAGCGGAGAGGAGAGGGGAGAGGTGGTGGCTCACCGTGCGGCACGCAGAAGGCCCTCGACGGATTAGTAGCAGCAGAACGACGCCGGCGACGAAGAATTGCGGCGGCGACCCGAGGAGGAAGACGGAGGGGATCCGGTGCCTCGGTGTTTCCCAGCTCCAGCTGAGACCACCGGTGGATGAAGAAGACGAAGGCGGAGCTGGTCGGCACGGAGAGATGACGAGGCGGTGGCTGTGGCCGCGCGGGTGACGGCGAACGGCGGCGACAGCTTCGGGCGTCGATGGGATCTAGGGGGAAGGAGAGCGAGGGGAGAGGGGAGAAGTGGACGAGGGGGCCAGGGGGGAAGCACTGGGGCTTGCCCTTATCCCCTCCTCGTCCCTGTGGCGCCAGACGTCGAGCGGGGGCGGCGGCGAGCGTGCGGGAGCGGCGGTGGCGACACGCCGCGGGGAGCAGGTGGAGAAGGAAAGAGGGAGATGGGCCGGGCCAGTCGGGCCTCGCCCTGGCGTCAGGTAACTCTTTTCCTCCTTCTTTTTCTTTTATTTATTCGTCAGAGAAGAAAAGGAAATGATGGGCATCCAGAAGACTTTGGTAAGAAGTGTGAGTTGATCCAAATGATAGATTGCAATATTCCTAACCACCAAAAATTGGTTTGGGCATATTTGAATCATTTTTGAATTTTTCAAAAATGAAAGGCATATTAAAGTGCTGTTTTTGGCACTGTTTGATGCCCTAGCCCAACTTAGAAGTTGATGGTGATGTTGCTTTCCTCAACATCAACTGTTTTGGAATATTTGCTAAATGATGAACATTTTTCCATAATTTTTGGAACAACCTCATTTTGCAATTTGAATTTGAATTTGAATTTTCAGGGGCAAATTTGAATGGATTTGTTTAACCACTGTGTTTAGCATTGCAAATGAACATGACATGGCATGATTAACCAAATGTCACAGTGCTTAATACAAGGGGGTGTTACAAATTCTCCTCCTCTAAAAGAAATTCTCGTCCCGAGAATTCAGGAGGCAGAAGAAAAGAGGTCGGGGTATTCCGCCCGAAGATTTTCCTCGCGTTCCCAAGTGGCTTCATCTTCGGTGTGATTCGACCACTGCACCTTCAGGAACTTGGTTGTCTTCTGACGGGTCCGACGTTCAGCTTGATCGAGGATGCGGATCGGATGCTCCTTATAAGAAAGATCATCTTGAAGCTCGAGCATCTCGTGATCCACAGCACGATGAGGGGACTCCTTGAAAGATCGGCGGAGTTGCGACACATGGAACACATCGTGGATATGCGAGAATTGCGGCGGCAATTGCAATTTGTAAGCCACGAATCCACGCCTAGCAACCACGGGGAAAGGACCAATGTAGCGTGGAGCTAACTTGCCCTTGATGCCGAAACGGTGCGTGCCCTTCATAGGGGTGACACGAAGATAAACTTGATCACCTGGTTGATAAGTCAATCCCCATCTCTTGCGATCAAAGTTGCTCTTCTGGCGATCTTGAGCCGCCTTGAGATTTTCACGCACTATACGGACTTGCTCTTCGGCGTGTTGAATAATGTCCGGACCAATAACTTGTCGTTCCCCAGTTTCTGACCAGTTCAGAGGGGTTCGACACTTACGTCCGTACAGAACTTCAAAGGGAGCCATCTTCAAGCTTGCTTGATAGCTGTTGTTATACGAGAACTCGGCATATGGAAGGGATTCTTCCCATTTCTTACCGAATGATATAACACAAGCTCGCAGCATATCTTCAAGCACTTGATTGACTCGTTCAACTTGACCTTGGGACTGGGGGTGATAAGCTGAACTCCAGTTGATATGAGTTCCCAAAGCTTCTTGAAAACTTTCCCAGAACTTGGAAGTGAACAGGGTGCCACGGTCCGTACTGATCTCCTTCGGAATTCCGTGGAGGGATACAATTCTGGAGATATACAGTTCTGCTAACTGGCTAGCAGTGATAGTCTCCTTGATTGGCAGGAAGTGTGCAACCTTTGAGAGTTGGTCGACGACGACAAGAATGGCATCGTTACCCTTCTGGGACTTAGGAAAGCCAGTAATGAAATCCATCTGCACCTTATCCCATTTCCACAGCGGAATAGGAAGAGGTTGCAGAAGTCCAGCAGGCTTCTGATGTTCTGCCTTCACGCGACGACGGACATCGCATTCAGCAACATAACGAGCAATATCCCGCTTCATATTAGGCCACCAGTACCTTTGGCGGAGATCACGACATTGCCAATTATCACAACCACCGGATTTGGGCAGGGATGCCAGATCCGCCGCCAGTACGACCGAGACCACCGGACCCCACGAGCGCCGCGGGGGGGAGGGGGGACGGGAGGAGGAGCCAGCGCCGACGAGCCACGAGGACGCAGGAAGAAGCGCCGGAGCAGAGTTGGTCGGTACCCGACGCCGCGGGGAGGTGCGGGCGCCGCGCGGCACCAGCCACCCGCGCGCAGGGGGGAAACCGCCCCGCCGTCGCCTTGGCACCGCGGCCTTTGGTCGGCGGCACTCCCGGCGGCAGTGAGGGAGGGTGGCCGGCCGACAATGGCTGCCGGAGACGAGGAGGCTGAGAGGAGAAGAGAGAGAAATAACTTGTGGCTCACAGGTGGGTCCCCATCCACCTAAGTAGGTCAACACATTGACAAGGACATGTCTTTGCCACATCAGCCCGACAGACAGGCCCTGTCAGTTTTGTTATTAGACTCGTCTCAATTTCGAATTAGTGCGATTTGTTACTCACTTGCCGTGGAGGTGGTGGTATGTTGTGATTTTTGACAAAAACAGAAGTTTTGGAGTACCCCGGCGGCATATGTGGTGGTTTTGAGCAATTTACTCGCGAGAAGGCAACGTTCCGCTCATCCAGTGGATCAACGAACCAGCGGCGGCGGCTACTGCTCTTCTTCCTTCTTCTCCCCTCAATTCATGTATCCTCAGGTGAACCACTGTTAGGTTGCTAACAATGACTTGTTTACTGTATGACGGAATGATTGATATCCAGTTAATGTTGTTTGGCTGCAAGTCTGCTGTTCTTGTGCATGCAGTGCAATTATATAATCAAATGAAGTTTCATTTTAATTTAGGGCACTGTTGCTCTAAATTTCTCCGGATTCCGCAGGGTAACTACAAGCTACTCAGTCAGGTACTCCAGGTTTTAGGTTCTCAAACTGAATGCACTTTATGATTCTCGTGCACTTCTTCAGTTCACTCTGCCGAAGGCGAGCAGAGTAGCAGATCAGAGGGAGAAGCAGCAACTCTCAGCCAAGCTCGGCCCTCTTCGCACAACAACATGCAAACAAATATTGAGCAGGTAATGTTTAGTTCAATTGCTCACCATAGTTGCATTTGTATGCTAGAGACGGCAAAATCTGACTATGTTTCTTCCTGCTGTTTGATTTTGCTTGACATGAAGAGGACAGAGCAGTTGATTATGAAGAGGAGTAGGCCATAACTTGACGAGAGGAAGGACTACTAGTGCAGGCCGGATGGAAGGATATGTATGTGTTGTCCCCTCTGCTGCTACTTTTCCACTACCTTAGCTTTTTCTGCACCAGAACAATTCGATTCTAGTTGGTTATAGACCCAAAAAAAGGACAAGGGGATGTCTCATTACGAAATTTGATTGGTCATCAGACCTTAGCAATCAAGAGATTATAGATGAATACGTTCAACAATCCACAGTATGGTTTTGGCATTCTTTGGATGATAAATGAACAATACTGAATTCTGAGGCTGCATTATTACTCAACATGAACATTCAGACACTTTGTGACCCCCCGTGCAGTGGTGCCAAGGAAATTTTTTTTGTCAAGTCCACTTTACCATTCCTTTTCTAGCTAGCGAATCATCGTCTTGTAAGCTAGCGAGGGTGTCAAGAAAATCAGGATGTAACTAGTGTAGAGCAGCACATTATTGTACACGGTGATTAATTTTGTAGTATTCGTATGTTAGGTGGATGGATGAATTATATATATAACATTGCCAGCACGGCCAAAAAAAAAGATGCTTGAACAGACCCGCTCAGTTCTTGGTTGCTCTGCTGTTGTTTTTTGGCTAAAAGGTTTTCTTCGGAAGCTAGAAACAGCAGAAAGAGCCAGCAGTGATTCAGGATCTAAACCTTGTGCAGTGCAATTTCAATGGTTGATGTTGCTCTCTGGAAATTAAATAAACCAGTGAGATTGGTTTTGCTGCAGGTTCTGAAAGAAGCAAATTTCTGCATGCATGCGCCCTAAACTTCTTCAGGTTCTGTACGCGTGATCAACGACAAGGACAATCGACAAAAGTGATTCAAACTGCACATTGGTGTGTAACGAACTGTATATCACCACTACATTATGATTCAGACATTGCATACATGGATGTTGCTGTTCTGAAACCACTACATGATCGAGCTCGCTTCCTTGGTTCGGTTCATTCCAAGATGATGAGGGACTGATGACTGGCTGGTAGAGTCATCTGTGTGTCAGCCTGCCTAGCTAAATGCATGTAATACACAGATAATTTTACTTGCTGTAGAAAAACAAAATTATTGGCTACCTGGCGGTGCTTGTTTGTGGGTACATACAGCAACTAACTACTTGTCAATAACTACTTGTGCTTGACCTGATGAATTGAATGGGTGGAGGTTCATCCAACCGATACCATCGTCTATAGCTGCTCTATGTCAGAGTCAGACACACCAACAATAGTTCAGACTTACTCCCTCCGTACCAAAATACAAGACGTTTGTGCAGTTCAAATTTAGGTACAGAGGTAGTACTAATACAAATTAAGGGTACTAGAGTAATAGGTTAGAGAAGGCCTCTTGAATAAATGAATTACCAAACTGGAGACTTCAACGATAGTTGTCATGCATACAAATAGCATATGCCAAGTAACAAATGCGCTCCTATCTTTACCTTTTTCTTTTCTTTCTAAAACCTGTTTTTCTTCTCGGCCTGTTAGACTTTCGAAAGCGCCATGTCTGACCAACTCGGAATGGCGGGCTGCAGCTCATCTTAGTAATGTCGACGGCACATGAACAAGTATCACATATTCACATTGTTTCTTATTTTTGGATTGGCTAACGCAGGTTAGGCCATGGCTTTGTCTAAGTCTTGTACAACCATGGTAGTTCATTTAGTTTTGTGGTATGTATTTCCTTGTTTTTTCGGAGTTAAAACAACTTTGTTTTGGTAACAGAGATCCAATTGCTCACCTATCAATTCGATGAATAGGCCCCACATGGGCCCTTCGATATTCTTCATATTGTTTTTTTTGTGCAAATCAGGAGGTTGTTTCTGTGACTTGATAATTTAATGTGTATTGCAATCATACAGCAAAATTTTGATGGTAATATAATTTGGATATTATCTATAGTTATTTCATAACTGTTTTGTATATTGTTATTGCAGTTGACAATGGTGATACTTACCTTTGTTTAACTAATTACTTTTCTTATTACATGATACTCCGCATATTCTTCTCGATACGTTGGGCGTCGGAAAATATCATGTTTAATACACTTCCTTTTTATTTCCAGAATGTAGAAAGGAATTGCCAACGCCCAATCAACTGTGATATTGTCAAGTATGAGACAACTGAGTTAATAATTGACTTAGTTTAGTGGTCCTTTGCCTTTCTATTTTCTTCCAGATCTAAAATTTCTCTGTTCGCTAAATAGAAACACAATTTATATAAGGAGATAGCTTCATAACTTATTTACTTTTTTATAGATTGAATAAATTAGCCGAGTCTGGGTGGTATTGTCTTCACACTTGCTTCTTTATGCCATCAGGAGATGAGCAATTTCAGCATGCTCCCTCTTACCTACTGTTTTCACATGGGAGATAAGAGTATATAATAGATCTTTTAACATGCGAGGCAAAATTGCTCTCAGGTGATTGTTTCGTAACTTATTTACTTTTGAGAATGTTCTTGAAAACCAATGCACATTATCCGTTGAAGTATTGAAGGCCCACTTAATACAGGAATACCTTCTGCCAATTAATTATTTGGTGTCTTTTCCCTTTCAGCGATGAAAAATAAAAAGTGGGACCTTTTTCAGTTTCCTATTCGTAGTGGTTGTAGTGTGCTTGTAACCCATATATATTGGTGTTCCAGCCTTACCATCCATTTCCAAACGCACGCGATATATAGGCGTAACAAAGGCTATGTATACCAAGCACACTATGATTATTTTTACTCAAAAACGAAAATAAAATATAAATGAATATACAAATAATAATCTTTCATGTGATGTGTGCAACATTGCACCATTGCCAGCTGTTTGTCACATGAATACAGTACAATGAAACAGTGTTTAATCTAAGTAGATGTAGCAATACCCACATAGCATGTGAGGAGAGATTAGCTAATTTGATGCCAATAATTGAGTAACTTGTCAGTCTTCAGTATGCATTGCGAGGTGATGAGTAAACAAATAATAACTGAATCAATCGAAGCTTAGACTTCTGACCGTGATGGCATCGATGGCATTAAAAGAAGAGGCTGATTATGTCTACATGCAACTTGGTGAAACCGATGCGTTCAAGTTGACATTTGAAATAACTAATCACAAATATTTACCAATAATTGAGTAAATTGTCAGTCTTCAGTATGCATTGCGAGGTGATGACAGATCAAGGCAGTAAAGAAATAATGATTGAATCAATCGAAGCTTAGACTTCTGACCGTGATTATGTCTACATGCAACTTGGTGAAACCGATGCGTTCAAGTTGACATTTGAAATAACTAATCACAAATATTTACCTCAATAATGCATCAAGGAAATGATTCTATGAAGATGATTTTCTTTACAAAAAGAAGATTTGCATTTGAGGTAGTGCATATGTACCTCTATGTGTTTTCAACGAGAAGATATGTTTGGAATGTACCCAAATCTAATCAACCGACTTTTTGGCCAGGTCCAAAAGTTTTGTGTGCTGCATTTTTTTAAATAATCACAGGATCGACATAAGATGCATAACATATGTATAAAAGAAATGTTAAATTAAAACTCGATCAAAGCTTCATGAACAGACAACAGAACAAAACAATAGAACTGATTTGTGATTACTAGTCATAGAAGATTTTTTATTTATTTCTCAATGCGCGGATAGAAGTTCGGACATGAAATTTTGTTTTTTTTTCTTTTTTTTCGAAAAGGGGAAAGACCCCGGCCTCTGCATCATCAAGATGCACACAACCATTTTTATTAAAAGGAAGTAAATAGGTCTGAAACGTACATAGTATCAACTAAAACGGCAAAATGAAAAAGAAAAAAGCCACAAATGATGGGTACAAAAGAAAGATTACATGACTTAACCACATAATCTATTAGTGACATGCCAGCCAAACCGGTTGAATAACGCCTGTGAAACCATCTCCAGACGGTTGCACCCAAAGGCCATGAGCCCCCCAGTGTCCCCACGCTGAAGTGATGACCACATACGGATCGATGCGGTGGCTCTGAAGATAACCTGCAAAAAGTTAATAGAGCGAGACCTGTTAAAAACACAGTCATTCCGGCAATTCCAAATTGCCCAAAGTAAGGCACAAACCCCTACACGGATATGACCCTTAAGTATTTTGTTGATACCAACCAACCAGTTTCCAAACAAATTTGGGATACTTGTTGGTGGTGGCAAATTATATGCAACATGAACCGTGCGCCAAATCAAAGCCGTGAAAGGGCAGGAAACAAAAAGATGTTGAATTGTTTCATCCTTATCGCAAAAACAACACTTCTTACATCCATTCCAGTTTCGTTTAGCCAAATTATCTTTGTTGAGGATCACCTCCCTCTGAACAAACCACATAAAATTTTTAATCTTTAAAGGTACTTTGATTTTCCATATATGTTTTCTACGGAATACAGGCCCCGTATTAATAAGATCTTGATACATAGACTTGACAGTAAACACCCCATTGGTATTTAGTCTCCATCTAAAGATGTCAGACGCATGAGATAGGTTGACCAACATCAACCTACAAACTAAATGGAGCCACGCCATCCATTTATCGCCAATCAAGGCCCTCCTGACATGAAATTTTGTGACATAGATGGAGGTCACCAATGTAAATGTTGTGAATTTTGTTAGAATTTTATGTCATTTTGAATGTGCACCAAAGCCGATTAGATGACACTTATAAGGGAAGAGAACACTAGTTGCTCCCTGTTCATAACCTCCGCCTACTTTTGATTTAATTTGTTGCCAATAATTATTGATACTTATTCTAAAGACTTGCATATAAATGATTAATGGTATTTTAAATGTAACCAATATCGAGTGCTCTATGCGTATTATATATCATGGAGATATCAATAATAGATTAAATTTACTAATGATGCTAGAATTATAAAACCTCTTGCTTTAATGAATTGACAAAGTATAGTTTCAGGAAAGAAAGAGCAGGCGCCAGTTAGTTAGCTGGACTAGTAGTACTAACCAATGTGTTACTGCAACCATCCCAAACCCTTGATAACTACAGTTCGCTTCTTTTGTCTTTATACCGTTACCGCATCATGTTATAGTAACCACTCTCTCATAATTCCTTTTTAGCCACAGTTCTGCATTGTTCTCGGCTCTTTATTGGAACGGGTCATGTTCGAGGCCGGAGCGTAAAATTACATAAGCAAGTCTTTAGTCATTAGACATTACACATGACAACAATACAACACACAACCCAAAGCACCACTTGTCTATATAGAACATAATCCCATGTGAAGACTGATCAACTAATAGTTACGCCTATAAGTGATTAACTTGTCGTAGTCTTCGGTATGTGGTGGGAGACGATGAGAGCATCCGAAGAACAAAAGAATATAACACTTGAATCGATCTAAGCGTAGACTTCCGGTCGTGATGGTGTCTAAGAAATGGAAAGAAAAGAGGATGCTTGTGGTTGTAAACAACTTGATGAGATCGATGTATTCAAGTAGACATATAAAAGTAACCATTGTATTAAGGAAAACTGTTTATGATTATTAATTTCTTTACAAAAAGACGTCTTGGGTATATGTTATTAGCAAACCTGGTTGCCAGTAAGTTTTATCATTACATGTCTACTCTATATTTTTCTTGATGCGCCGGATGTGGAAATGTGCCCCAGACTTAAGGCCCTTTACATCGACCCCTTTGTTGTGGAATTTATTTGGGAAATAATAATTAAACTGTGCAGTAGCTAGCTAGACATCGACAACTTCTTGACTGTCAACTACAACAGTGCTTTTCCGGCCCCGATGAGGGAGGGGAGATGACGTTGGCATTCCTTCGTCACTCTTCAGTGACCTACGGACCTGAATGTATTTTTTTACTACTTCTGGTGTTCTTTGAACTACCTTAGCCGATAATGAATAGATCCAAAGTTTTCTCGAAAAAAGAGACATCATATTACATATTGATAGACTTAATATGCCCTTCGAATTCAGAAAGAAAAACAACTTCCATAGGACCCAAAAAGGCCGGGTTCCACTACTATCGAGATAACTAAGCAAACCTTTCCAAATCAATGAATCTGCACCATGCAAGACCGCATTGATCCATTGATTGTTACACTCCATCAAAAAAAGCTTGTCTTCAATTTGTGTAGACACACCCATTATTACATTTCTCGGTCCAAAAAAGCATGTCTTACATTTATCTAGCTACGGATGTATCTAGACATATTTTAATGTTAGATATATCCGTATCTAAATAAATTTAAGATGACATTTTTAAGATGGAGGTAATATTATACTAGTGTAGATAAGGACACAATGCGATTAGTCCCAGCCGGGCGGCTCAAACAACCCAAAACATGCGTCACAGTCGTAAGTCTATGTACTTGAGAGTTGCTAGCTACTCTTTCCTTCCCATAATATAAAATATTTTTCGAGCTAACATAGCTTAAAAAACATTTTTATGTTCTGAGACGGAGGGAGTATCATCCAACTCAACCTGAGTGTGATGGCGAATTCTCGAATGAAGCTAACTAGTATCATCAAAGTAGACTTTGTATCGCCTGCATTAGCTCTGACTGACATCGGTTGTCGAATGAGACTTGGCCAGAGCTACAACTATGAGCGAGAAGACTTGTGAATGGATAGAGGAAGTCTGTATGTCTGAACGTGATACGGAATTGCGAAGTTTGACCGAAAGCCCTGCATGCAAAACTAAATCTTCTATGGCGGTTCATTTTGTGTGATGCCCAGCCATCATGGATTCATGGTGCTACGTGTGACCAACTACAGCAACAATCGCCAGACTAGCTAGAGGCCAGCCATCATGGATTCCTCTGTTGGGTTCAATCCAAGATGACGAGGGACTGACGGCTGACTGACTGGCAGAGTCATATGTGCGTCAGCCTGCCTAGCTAACAGTAAGTAATACACATATAAGGGCGGTACTAGGCGCCGGCGCGCCGGCCCAAAAGTTTCGGCCGGCCGCCTAGCAGCCGTTGGATTCGTCCAACTGTACCCGTTGGATACGCCTCCCCTCCACATCTTCGAAGCGTCGACCAGCAGCACTCCGCCGCCCCGCTCATCCTTGGCTGCCTACGCGCTCTGTCACCCTGGCTGCCTGTGCTCGCCATCCATTCACGCTCGACGCTCTGGCCCCACATATTCACCGGAGATCCCAAGCTGCCCCGTGGTAGAAACCCTGCTGGTGTTGTGTGGCTGTCCAGACAGCGAAGCTGGTTCCAGCATAAAAACATGCCGGTTGTAGTTTTTATTTTGCCATGGATGCAGCTCCGCCTCGCCGATGAGTTGACTGGTTCCAGCAAACAGAAATCTCCGTTGTAGCATTTTTTTCGTTGTAAGTCGTAGCAAACGGAGAACGGTTGCAGCCAAAAAATCGTCATCGTCATCGTCGTCGCTGATTGTAACTCGCCATTGCAGGTAGCAATGTTTGCATCTAAAAATGAATGGATGTAGCAAAATTCGTTGCCCAATGTAGCAAAAATGACGTCGCCGACTTCGCGGTTTGCAACTCAGCCGTGATTGATGTAGCAAAACGTGATGCCCATTGTAGCAAAATGTGATGCTAGTTGTAGCAAAACCGCGACGCTAACTGTGTGTTGTAGCAAAACGTGACATCAGTTGTAGCAAAATGTGGTGCCGGTTGTAGCAAAATGTGACGCCGATAGAAACATGTAGCAAAAAACTGCGACATTAGTTTTTTGCTAGGAGCAGCGCCGCCCCTTCCTCGCCGTCCAGCGGTCACCATGCTCGCCGTTGATGGTCGCAGCCTCCCCTGGATGCTTGTTGCAGCTCCCTCCAACTAAGGTTGAATTCTCCTTCTCTTGAGGATGTGCTCCAGTTCAAGGTGCGTGTGTGAGTTGTTCTCATTTGTGAATGTGTGGACCAGAACAAGCTGAAGCTGATGAGGTGGATGCCTGCGGAGGTGTGTGGGGCCACCAAGACATGTTTCCTACGTGAAGCGACACGAGATACGGGGCTGTGTGTTCCGAATCGATCAAACGCCCCACGCGCGTTCGGCCCAAAGTATGGCGGGCGCACCGGGTGTACACATTTACCATAATTTAGCTTCTTCTTGATGTAAAAAAGCTAAAGTAAGTCAGCCGTCGACGCAGACTAGCTAATGGCATCGGCCAGTTGGTCTGATCTGATCTGGGCGATCCGGTACGTGCTCAACGATCGATCCCTAGGTGGCAGCTAATTAACAACAACTCAAGTCTTAGACTGCATCCTTACACATGGCTAGCTGGCGGTACAGCACACTTCGTGCACGCCAACCTAATTAATTTGCTTGACCTGATGAGGAGGCATATATATGATATGGGGTCAAATTTAAATGGGTCTCCACTAGCTGCTCTATGCCCGATATACAGCATAGACACACCAATAATATTTCAAATTTCATAATTATGTCTACTATGAATTTGCAAACCCAAGTTTTAAAAGCTAGCTGTCATGCATACAAAAAGTATATGCCAACTAACTAGCTGTACACTACATGTACAAACTAGTGCGCCCCTGCAATCATTCATGGGTTGCTGTCAGTATCACGTTATTATACCTTTATATTATTTTAAATTTTTGGACTATTCTTACCAGTCTGTTAGACTTTGCAAAACGCCGTGTCTGACAAACTTAGTACAGTGGGGCAACAGCTCATCTTAGTGATGCTCACGGCGCATGAACAAGCATCACATCACTTTTTATTTTTAGAATGACCAACGCCATTTTGCCCGTGACTTTGTCAAGACATGTATGGCCAAGGTAGTTCATTTAGTTCTTAGGTATGCATTTTCCTGTTTGGAGAGTTATAATTACTTTGTGCTGGTAATGGAGATCCAGTTGCTCACGTATCGATTGAATGAATCGGCTCTATATAGGCCCTTAGTTTTCCTTCATTACTTGTTTGTGCATATCAGGAGGATGCTTTTCTAACTTAATATCCCCAAGATACCAATTACACACAGTCTCTGCACCAACAAAATGTCAACTAGACATCAAGGACACACACACCATTGTAAAAGAAAAAGGAAGAAGAAGAAATAAAGAAAAAGCCCCGCCACAGTGATTAATCACTCACAACAGCAGCACAATTTTGTCTAAAAAAATACTTTTCTTATTAGGTGCTACTCAACATATTCTTCTTCGCCCGTTAGGCTTTGGAAAACGTTATGTTTGAGCAATTCACAATAGCACATTCCATTTAAGTCTATGAAACAAGAACAAGCATCAACATGTTTTTTATTTCATGTTGCGATCAATTATGGAAGCAATATCTCACCCTTAATTACCAGCCGTTAGACACATGAAAACAGTACAATGCAACAATGTTTGATCTAATTAGATGCAGCGACAGTTGCCCAGATAGCATGTTGAGGCATGTGAACAGAGATTAGCTAATTTAATTCCAAGAATTGAGTACATTTCCAGTCTTCGGTACACATTGTCAAGTGAGAGAATCAATGCAGTAAACAAATAACGTTGGACTCTTTCTAAACTTACACCTCTGATTGTGATGGCATCTCCAAGGCATTAAAAAGAAGAGGATGGTTATGTCTCTAAACAACTTGGTGAAACTGATGCGTTCAGATTGACACATGAAATAATTAATCACGAAGATTTATCGCAACAATGCATTAAGGAAACAGTTTTATGAACATGATTATCTGTACAAAAAGAAGTCTTTTATTGATGTTATGAGAGAACCAGGTTGCCTATAAGTTTTATTATGGTAGTACATATATACCTCTTGCACAAACGCGTGACTACCATGCTACATTATGTGATCCGAAGGGTCGTCCTCTGAGGTGATATGTTTGGCATGTTCCTGAATTTAATTAACCAACTTTTTGGCCATGTACAAAAGTCTACGGACTCGGAGTGTTTTTGAAATAAGGATCAACACAAGATGCATTCCATATGTGTATCACAAAATGTCAAATTCAAACTCGGTCCAAGCTTCAAGAACACAGAACAGAATGAAACAATAGAACTGATTTGTGGCTCCTAATCATAGAAGATTTATTATTTATTTCTCAATGTGCGGATAGAAGTATGGATATGATTTTTGTGATATACAAGTTGGAGATCACCTATATGTAAATGTTGAGATTTAATTTTTCTAATTTTACGTCGTTTTGAATGAGCATCAGGGAGGATGCTGACTGACTGGTAGAGTCATCCATGCGTCAGCCTGCCCAACAGTAAGCAATACACAGATAATTCAACTTGTTGTTAGAAAACAAAATAAATCAGTCGTTGACGCAGACTAGCTAATTGCATTTGGGAGTTGGTCTGATCTGATCTGGCTGATCCAGTACGTGCTCCACGGTGATCTCTAGGTAACAGCTAATTAGCAACAACCAACTGGAGTCTTCGATCGGATCGTTAAACATGGCTGGCTAGTGGTGGTTTCTTGTACACATGAGAATCCTCTGTCAGTACATAAAAGTACTACTCCATCTCATAATGTAAGACGTTTTTACAAGCTAACATAGCTTGAAAAAACGTCTTACATTATGGGACGGAGGGAGCAGTAATTAACTATTTGTGGCTGGATTAAGGACCTGATGAATTAACTACTTGTGGGAACATATGTGTTTGAAACATGAGAATCCCGGCGTCTCTAGCTGCTCTGTGCCTTGCCAGACACACTACCAATAACACTAATAAAGGTTAATAGACAAGGCCTCCTTAATAAAGGAATTATGAAACTGGAGACTTCAATGCTAGCTGTCATGCATTCACAGAGCATATGCCAAGTAACTAGCTGTACTACTTGTACTAACCAATGCACTCTATCTTTACCTTTTTTTTTCCTAAAATCTTTTATTCTTCTCGGTTTGTTAGGTTAGTCATCGTAGGGAGTAACATAAACTAGTGTTGTGCATATGAAACTAGTCTATGTTACTACCTTCATATTGCAGAGTGTTATAGAAATGAGCGCGGCAATGCAGACGACATATTTTGCACCATGCTTGCCCAACGTTGCATCTGAGACTATCATGTATGAGGCCAAGCCAAGAGTCCATTGGATATTGAATCGTGCCGGAATCGTTCATGCAGTTCTCGTCTGCACAGCACTTCAGAATAGAAATAGTATCATATATGGTTGCATTTATTAGCTTGTAGACTCAATTTTAATAAAAAAAGGGTATGTCATATTAATGTAAACACCTCTCTCATTAACTAGCTGCCACATAAGCAAACTTGTCTTCGATGTGATATGTTACTAGATAAGTTACTCCCACTGTGACTAGCCTTACACTTTGACAAACGCCATGTGTGGCCAACTCAAAATGGCGGTAATAGCTCATCTTCGTATTGTCGACGACACATGAACATGCATCATATTGCTTTTTTACTTTTAGAATGGCTAACGTCGGTTCGGCCATGACTTTGTCAAGTCTTCTACAACAAAGGTAATACATTTATTTTTGAGACGTATGCACTTTATTGTTTTTTATAGTTAATTACTTCGTTATTGCAATGGAAATCCAATTGCTCACCTATCAATTGAATGAAACTAATGTGCTATTGCAATCATGCAACAAAACTTTGACGGTAATAGTTTGGATATTGTCTATAGAGTTATTTCATTAATCTTTTCTAATTTGTTATTGCAGTTGACAATGGTGATAGTAACCTTTGTCTTGTCTTATTAGATGGTACTCCGCATATTCTTCTCGATCCGCTGGGCTTGGAAAATATCATATTTGGCTAACTCGCAATAGCTCATTCCATTGAACTCGACAAAACAAGAATAAGCATCAAAATGCATTTTTATTTCTAGAGTCTAAGAATAAATCAAATTGTTGATTCCCTGTCAACCGAGATTTGGTCAAGTATTACACAACCAAATTAGTAACGGATTTACTTTAGAGGTTGCCGCTCCTTTGTTCATGGTAGGGAAACCAATTTCTCACATTTGGATTGAATGAGTGAGCAGAGGCCCGGTAGTGTGATTTTTGCCATCGCTTCTTTATACCGCTAGGAGGTCATTTTTGTAACATTCATTTTTGAGAAATTTCTTCAAAACTGATGCACAATTAGTTGAAAACGGTAAGACCCATTTACTCCAACAATACCTTAAGTCAATTAGTTGTTTGTGCCTTGTTTTTTCTTTTTCTTTTGAATCTAGACCTCCTTTGTTTGTGTAATGGAGATCCAATTGAACACCAACTGATTGAATGAATGGGTCATGATGGGCCCTTTGATTTTCTCCATTGCTTATTTTGTGGAAAATAGGAGGTTGTCTCTGTAAGTTAGTAATCTTTTGAGGACCGCCAAGAAAACAGCTGGTGCAATATCTGTTGAAAATTATCTTTAGCCAATTATCAATATGGGGCTTTCGCCCTTTCGGCACTAGAAAGGAGCAAAATGGAACTTTTTCGGAAACTCCTAGCTGTAGTGGTCGTGTTGCACTAGGAACCCAGATTAATTGGTTGAGATGTCAAACTATTACCAAGAATATTATAAAAGGGAGAGATGTAATATATGTTATAAATGTGAACCTTTTAGATATCATGAACACCTTATTTACATATATGAAAAATTAAATAAATGATCGATTAATACACAATATTCAACTTATGTTATGTGCGTACGGGACAACACACAACATTGCACAATTATCAAAGCAACCACTAGTCGTTACACGTCATGACGACAATACAACACAAAGGTGTTTGACATAATTCAATACCACCACTTGCACACATAGCATGTGAAGGCATGTGAGGGGAGATTAGGTAGTTATGTATGCCATCCAATAATTGAGTAATTTTTTGTCTGGCAAAAGAAAATTTTAAAATTGAGTAATTTTTAGCTAGTCTTCGGTATGTGGTGTGAGACAACGAAAGGATCAAGGCAGTAAACAAATTACAGTTGAAATGGTGAGTGACAGCTAGGTTACTCAGCTTAAGATTAATTTGATTATGCTGAGATACTAATAAGGAGCAAAAAAAATGGAGGTGCATATTGAATTAACAAACCTCCGTCTTGGATTCCATCGACCATTCACACGCAGGGCTAGCTGCACATGCTAGCTGCTATAGTTCCACATGGGTAGCCTTAACCACTCCGTAATTTATGAATCAACCCAATGGATGGAGCTGGTCAATGGGTAGCAGCATATGACCCATCAGACTTGCCGCTAAGCCTGCGAGTCATCGTCAAGTCAAATTTTAAACTAATTTGCTACAACTTCCAATAGCCTATATAAACGAAGCTCCGTCCTCTGGAGTTTCCACAAGCTGCATAACTGTATTGGCAAGAGTACAGAAACACCGGAATGCAGAGGAATTCAACCAATTCAAGGTAATTTCTCTTCAATAGTTGCATCGCTACTGTCCATGTGCCTTCTTTCTTTCTTTCTTTCTCTATTTATGTTCTCTTCCGCATGCATGAACGCATATCCTCAACTAGCTAGGATCGATGTTAACTAATTACTTGTTGTTTGTAACTTAATTCACTTAAAACATGTATGTGAGGTAGCTAGCTTTCTTGTTGGACCGATTATGCCAAGCGCCACTTGAACAACTAGCTAGCAAGTGAAGCACTGCGTGAAAAATACTCATCACATGTTTTTTTTTGGGATCAATACAGGTGTTGATTGCCACATCCCGTTGGATCACTTGTAGCTCCCCGATCTGGATCTGGATAACTAGCTACAGTAGTACGACTCTGGATGGCTGCTATATATCTCCCTCATTTGATCTGCATCGGCTGCTCACTCCTCATCACGCATCTGTCCACTTGATTCAAGGTAACTCAGCTCCACCACACTTACTCTGCCCTACTACTGTTTTGTTTTTCCTTTGAAAGAGATGGTCTTGGTTGTGTCTTTCCGTTGGAATTGTTGGCGTTTGTTCAAGATAATAATACATCGGTTTTATTTTCTGTGCACTATATAATTGTGTGCGAAGCCACAGTTTCCCTTCAGAATTGTAGTTATTCTCACATGATTGAATCTGGTACCATCTTTAAGTTGTACTCCCTCCGTCCGGAAATACTTGTCATCATAATGAATAAAAGGGGATGTATCCAGCGTTTTGGGTACCGCTCGAGAAAACCGGTTACCGAGCGGTAACCGCGTTTCTCGCTGCCCCCCGGTAAATGGGCCTCTCGGGCAAATTAATTCGGCCTTTTTTGAAAAAAAATCCGGCCCAGCGAGAGCCCGAGAGGCCACAGCTGCGACGATGCGTCTCAGTACTCACACACCCAAACGCGAACCCTAGAAGCCGAACACCGCAGTCTCTCTCGTCCCTTCTCCCCAAATCGTTTCCCACAAAAACTTGGCGGCGGCGGCGGCGGCGGCGGAGGTGCCCAATCCACGGCGGCGGCGGAGGCTCTCGTCCAGCTCCAGCGCGACCGTTCTTTCGCCTCTCCACGGCCTCCTGGGGCGGTCCCCATGGCTGGTGTTGCATGGGGGATGGGGCGTGGCGAGGGCAGTGGAGATGGCGAGATGCGTACAGTAGGGATGGCTGTCGTCGCCGGCGTCCATGGCGCGGGTCATGCGTCTATCGCCGTCGGTCAGGGCACGGGGGATGTGTTCCTTCATGGCCAACCAAGCAGATCCGCAAGCAGAGGTCATGGCAATGGCGGTGCGACCATCCCTGTTGACGGTTTATCAGGAGGAGGATACACGGACGACATCAATCGGAGCGGATATGCCACCGGAGGGGCTCGTTATGGTGGCATAAGCAGAGGCCCGGAGGTTCCTTTACCAATTCCAACACCAAAGAAAGGTTATTTCTTCAGATTTCAAGATGTTTTTTTGATTGACCAGTTATATTTGGTATATTTTATCTCTAATTTCCTGTCCAGTTTGTACTCATTTTGCTTTGAATCAAATGTTATCCAAACATAAAGAGCAGAATGCAACCAGATAATCAAAGAATTAATCCTCACTGCTGGTCAGTTTAAATTATCTGAATCGGCCTGCAACTTGGTTATTCTTTTAGGCCCAGACAAGTAGTTGACGGTTACTCTACTTTCGATATGTTCCCGATGTAGGAGTTGAAGATTAGAACATGCCAGCCCAGTTTGGGCATTAATAATTTTACTGTCGCATCTCTCTCTACTTTCGATGTGCTCCCAGTGTATTCATACAGTTCCGCATGACTTTAAGCGTGCACATGTTAAAAAATGGTTTCTAGATTGAACGAGAAACAATCTGGATTGGATGATGTAACCATATAGCAGATCTGATGGAACTAGATGCGTTGGAAATTATAATCATCCTCTTTCCTTCACTCCTATTATTCAACAGTATGGTATGGTGGTCTACTATGAATGCATTGGGATGTTAATTTCCATGTCCAGTAGCCACTACTGCAAGTTGTACACACGTCCTTGATGGCGTCGAGATGGCAAACGTGACAAACCACTCACTATAGTTTTATGTTTTGTTTCAAGCATTATCAATTACTCCCTCTGTGCCAAAACAATTCTTTATCAGCTCTCAAGCTGATTTTATTTTCACAATGATGGTGGTTTCAGCTACTATGAATCTATGATACACTTCTTACCTATATCAGCAGCTAATATATAACCAACAAATGAAAATGTTTTCAGAAGGTGTATATTTAACATGTGGATGTTCACTCACCTGCCATGATATACCTTCGAATTCGAAACTTTAACCTTTACATAAACGATATACTGGTGATAACTAGTTATTCGAAAAAATCACCTTCAAATTCACCTTTGCCAATTCCAACACCAAAGAAAGGTTATTTCTTCAGATTTCAAGATGTTTTCTGATTGACCAGTTATATTTGCTATATTTTATCTCTAATTTCCTGTCCAGTGTGTACTCATTTTGCTTTGAATCAAATGTTATCCAAATTACATGCAAAATCATTACATTGCTTCTGTATTTTTATTTAAGGTAATGCAAATGATGTAACAAATGTATGGTGTCATGGGAAATCGTTGGAAGGAAATGCATGGTCTTGTTCATATTGTGGGACTGTTAAACTTGGTGGGGGCGCAACCCGATTCAAGCAGCATTTAGCAGGACTGGGCCCTGAGTGTTACTCTTGCGTGAGTGCGCCTCATCATGTAGTTGATGTTTTTCGGAAAGGCATTCCAGATGGAATTGACAGGAGGAGGAAGGCCAAAGAAGGAAAGAAAAGAGTTGTAGATGAGGTCAACCATCTGAACAATTTAGGTGCATCAATACATATTGATTGTGAAGATGAGGACAATGAGATACTACGGCAGACCCTACAGAATTCATTACGTGAAGGTCATGGGAGAACTAGTGGTGTTAGAGGAACTGTAGGCAGCTCAAGGGGTGTCAAAGGGAGCAACTCAAGTGGTGTCAAAGACTTCTTTGATGTTGATTTGGCATACAGCAAGACTAGGCCGCAGCAGACAATGGAGGCGTGTATTAACAAGGCAGAATATGAATCAAGGATTGGGAAGGCTTGGGCCAAATGGTTTCATGCTAATGACATCCCTGGGCACAAAGCCAATTGTCCGTACTTTGTAGGAGCCATAAAATTGACTCAAGACCTTGGCAAAGGGGTGCCTGCCCCTAAAGGGATAGATATTGATGGACTTTATTTGAATTCCAACTATGAAGAATTGCAGCAGTATGTGGCCAAGTTCAAAGACGATTGGCCCACATATGGTGTTACTATCATGTCAGATTCGTGGACCGGCCCTTCTCGGATGAGCATTATAAACTTTATGGTGTTCTCCAATGGGCGTATGTATTTCCATAAATCTGTTAATGCCACTGGACACATGCAAAATTCTAAGTTTGTTTATGAGCACATGAAAGAAGTGATCGAAGAGATAGGGCAGGAACATGTTGTCCAGCTTGTGACCGACAATGGCTCTAACTTCAAGAAAGCATGTCTTGATCTTGTTGTCGATTTCCCACACATCACATGGCAGCCATGTGCGGCTCACACAATTAACCTCATGTTAAAGGAGATGGGATGTTTTCCTGAGATTAATACAGTGGTCAACAGTTGTAAGAGAATCTGTAGATTCATGTACAATCATTCAACTTTGCATGCTGAAATGCAGAAGCACATAGGTGGAGAGTTGGTGCGACCGAATGCCACAAGGTTTGGAACTAACTTTATGTTCCTAGAAAGCTTTTGGGATAAGCAAGAGAAATTCAAGGTCTGGATGACATCTCCTGAGTGGAAAAATAGTTCATGGAGTTCCGAGGTTGATTATGACTACACATATGATTGTTTGATAAGTAGGAAATGGTGGGATGATGTGAAGATGGTGTTAGATGTAATCGGACCAATATATACAATACTTCGATATGCTGATTCACAGAAGCTTGGGTCACTTTCTGGATTTATGACAAGGATGATGCATGCTAGGCATCACTTGAGTTCTTATTTTCCTGAAGAATCTCTAGACCAACAGAAGTACCTAAAGGTGATCGACAAAAGGGTCGAGCATTTATACCAAAATACATTGATGGTAGCAGGTAATAGTTATTGCTGCCATACTGATGTTATTCTTGCTGCCATATAGTTCTAGATAACATGCTAATTATTCTTATTGCTATCATACCTATATTGTCGCTGCCACAAAGTTCTTGCTGCCCTGCTATTTTTCCTTGCTGACATGGTAATAGTTATTGCTGCCATAGTTTTTGTTATTCCTGCTGCCATAGTATTGTCGCTGCCATATTGTTCTACATGACATGCTAATTATTCTTATTGCTATCATACTTACATTGCCGCTGCAACAAAGTTTTTGTGCCCAGCTATCTTTCCTTGCTGCCATGGTAATAGTTTTGCTAGTATTGTAGCTGTCATACTATTGTCACCATCTAATTCCCGTTGTCGTGCTATCTTTCCATTCTAAAGCTGGTGTTCTTGACCCGGAAGGACACTACAAGTATAACTTAGGAACAAGTCTATCACACAAGAGGGCACTCAATGCAGCACTTAGGAAGTTGGCTAGTCCTTCGGAGTTCATTAAAATGATTCCTGAAATTGACATGTATACCAATACAAGAGGGGCTTTCGAAGGCATGTACCCTCGTAATGCAGCCAGCCAAGTGTCCCCAATTCAGTGGTGGCAAACATTTGGAGATTGTACACCGTTGCTTCAGAAGTACGCTATTCGGATTGTCTCTCAATGCACCTCTTCAAGTGGTTGTGAACGAAATTGGAGCACATATGCTTTGGTGCATACACTAGTGAGGAATCGTCTTGGTTTTGAACGGCTGCACAAGATGGTTTTTTGCCACTACAACCTTGGGCTGCGAATCCGCCTAATTCTTGGTGAGCCTAAAGAGAAAGAGGTTGATCCATGCGCGTTGTTGTTGAATACCTCACTCTACGACTGTGATAATGAAATCATGGGTTGGTTGGGGCCAACGGATGACTCCATGCCTTCAATGGATGAGAACAATGACTATGATGGTGATGCCTTCAATCCGGTTGTCGTAGAGGTGGGAGTGGGACAAAGAAAGAGATCTAGAGTAAGTAGGATGGAAGAGGAGGAAGAGGAGGAAGAGGAAGAAGAGGAGGAAGAGGATGAAGAGGATGAAGAGGAGGAAGATGAGGAAGAAGGTGATTGCCCTTTAGTTTAGATCAACACTATATGATTTATGTGGTTCAAGTGCTAACTAGTAATTTTTGTAGCTAATAATGATGTGATGCTTCCCAGCAACAATGAACCTTTGCGGAAGTCTACTAGGAAGAGGAGGAAGAGGACGGTAATAATGAAGTGCTAACTTTCTTCGTTTGCTTGCTGCCACCCAAAATTGTGTTTGCTTGCTACCATCTAGTGACATGCATCCATTTATTCTATTTTGAGAACAAATACTATAGAAAAATCTGCTTGCTAACAACTTGGCATTTAATTTGTTCACTTGCAGCTTGATTCTCTGTAAGGGTCGAGAAAGGAGACTTGCAAGTCTAAAAGGAATCGAATGGTCGGTGTGTTGCTCGATGCTATGGACTATGTAATGGACTGAATTGATGTTGTGGGGCTGCAATATGGACTGTGGACTGAATTTACTTTGTTGTGGGACTGTAATATGGACTATGTACTGAATTTACTTTGTTGTCGGACTGTTATGTGTAGCTTCATGTGAACTTCTAATCCTAAGTCTAGTTTCCAAAGTTTGAACTATGTTTCTGTTGGTATTATGTCCCTAGATGTGTTGTTGGTCTCTGAAGTATAGTCTGTTGCTATATGTGCTGTGAAACTTGCTGATATGCTATAAATACAGCAGACATGCTGTCAAAAATTCGAATTTTTTAGTTTTTGGTCAAAAAAATTTGAATTTGAAATTTCAAATTAAATTTCGTCCGAAATTCTCTCGGAATTTCGCGGTAACCGTGGTATCCGCATTTCCCAGTCACCCACGAGAAAAATGACCTCCTCGGTAACCAAAATCTTGGATGTATCTAGATGTATGTTAGTTCTAGATACATCCCTTTTTGTCCATTTTGATGACAAGTATTTTGAGACGGAGAGAGTAGCATACAATTGTTGGAAATGTATAAAAGGTGATGCGTTGTAATACACATGACTCATTTTAACTGCATGTTTCTTTTCAGCACCAGCTAAAAGCATGAGCGAACCCTGCAACTACTTCCTAGAGAGCAAGGGAGGGAGATCTATCTAGTTTTTTCTCTGGACTAAGGGTGAACCCAAGATCCGTCTCTGATCTCTCCAGTCGATTCAAGGTACTTTGTTGATTCCTGCTACACCACACTTTCTAGCTATCTTTCTCTCTCTGAAACCGTTGATCTTGTGCATTTCCATTTGAATTCTTGGTGTTTGTTCAAGCCAAATTTGTGTGCACTGTCTTTCTTGCTAGTCTTTATTGACTGAATCTGATTATCCTTTCTGTTAGCTTTGGATTGTTGATGTGAAAAAGCGAGGTAGTAATACAGAGCAGTAATTTTTATTTGCATGCTTGCTTTCAGTGCGAGCTCAAGCGTGAGCTAACCCTGCAACCAATGGCGGGGGTTCTGGATGCTTTGGCATCTTACGTGACCAGCATGCTTGCCGAGATGGCCAAAGAGGAGGTGGCCATGCTAATAGGCGTATCGGACGGGATCAATGATCTGAGCATCAAGCTTGGGGACCTCAAGAATTTCCTTGCTGATGCTGATAGGAGGAACATCACCGATGAGAGTGTGCGGGGGTGGGTGGGCGAACTGAAGCGTGCCATGTACCTAGCGACGGACATCGTCGACCTATGTCAGCTCAAGGCCATGGAGCAAGGTCAAACAAAGGACAGGGGGTGCCTCAACCCTCTGCTTTTTTGCATGCGGAATCCCCTCCACGTCCACGACATTGGCACCCGCATCAAGCTGCTCAACCAAAATTTGGATGATATTTGCAAGAGGGGCAACAGTTTGAAATTCATCAAGCTAGAATCCTACGAAGACAAAAATACGACTCGGTCTCTCGCCACTAACCGCAAAACTGATTCGTTGATCGAGCGGTCAGGTGCAGTTGGTGAGAAGATCGAGGAGGACACAAGGGTACTTGTGGAGGTGCTTACAAGGGAGGGTGCTAGTGATAAGAGTGAACGCTTCATGGTGGTCGCCATTGTTGGTGTCGGCGGGATTGGGAAGACCACCCTCAGCAAGAAGGTCTTCAATGATGACAATATCAAAGGCAAGTTCACCAAGAAGATATGGCTTAGCATCACCCAAGATTTCAATGATGTTGAGCTATTGAATAAGGCTATCATCGCCGTTGGTGGAGACCTACCTGTAGCTGGAGGAGCTCGAGACAGAGACCTACTTGTCGGTGCTCTTAATAATGCCATCAGGGACAAGAAGTTCTTTCTTGTACTAGATGACATGTGGGGTGTCGATGCATGGGACAAATTACTGATGGCTCCCTTTAGCTATGGTGGCCCCGGTAGTAGAGTCCTCATCACCACCAGACATGACACTGTAGCCCGAAGCATGAAAGCCTTTCATCCGTACCATCATGTTGACAAATTAGCTCCACAAGATGCTTGGTCATTGCTCAAGAACCAGGTCGGTACTTCCCAAAACTCAATATAATACACGTCGTTTGGGACCACACTATTAAGTTAATTTGATCTACACTTACATAGGTCTACCAATCTGAACTTTATCTATTTTTAATGCTTCTTTGCCAAAAATTTCACTATAACATGAGTTCTTCAAGTTGGTATATGAAATTTGGAAGATACTAAACAATATTTTCATTTGTATGCATGGCGTACAGCTTACGAAAGTAACTAATGGATTATTCCGGCTTATGTTTGGCAATTATTATGGATTGCATGCAGCTTATCAATTAGTTTCTATTTGCAGGTACTCACATCAGAGGAAAATGAACCAGAAGTTGATATCCTAGAAGATATTGGGTTTCAGATTGTAGCAAAATGCGATGGTTTACCACTTGCTATAAAAGTTATGGGTGGACTCTTATGCAAGAAGGAGAAAACACGACGTGATTGGCAAGATGTCCTGAATGATGATATCTGGTCAGTATCTCAAATGTCAAAGGAACTAAATTATGCCATATATCTTAGCTATCAGGACTTATCCCCATACATAAAGCAGTGCTTCTTGCACTTCTCCCTTAAACCAAAAAAGACAGTGATAAATGATACTGAAATTGTGTCCATGTGGATTGGTGAAGGATTGGTTGAAGGAGACACATATAGTCGTAGTTTGGAAGAAGGGAATAAGTACTATAAGGAGCTAATAGTAAGGAACCTTATAGAGGTAGATACAGACTACCCTAGTCAACTTATTTGCAACATGCATGATGTTATTCGCTCATTTGCTCAATTTGTGGCTAGGGATGAAACACTAGTAGGTCACAATGGAGATACCATCAAAACAAATCTTAGATCACCGAATTATCTTAGATTATCCATAGAAACGAAAGGAATGGGATCCGATGAATTTGAGTGGAGATATTTAAGAGAGCAGAAATTGCTTAGGTCACTAATATTAACAGGAAGCCTCAAAAGTCAGTCTGGGGATTCATTGACTAAATTCCCAAGTCTACGTCTTTTGCATATAGAATCTGCAAATATTGCTGCACTAGTTGAATCGATGTACCAACTCAAGCATTTGAGATATTTGGCATTAAAGAGGACTGATATGTGTAGACTACCAGAGAATATCCATGAGATGAAATTCCTACAGCATATTAGCCTTGAAGGTTGTGAAAGTTTTATGAAACTTCCTGACAGCATTATCAAGCTGCAAGGGTTGAGGTACCTTGATATTGATGACACTCTTGTAAATAGTATTCCTAGGGGTTTCCGAGCTCTTACAAATTTGAGTGCACTATTTGGGTTTCCATCCTATACTGATGGTGACTGGTGTAGTTTGGAAGAGTTGGGGTCACTTTCCCAGCTCAATGAACTTTCACTAGAGAGCCTAGAAAATGTATCTAGTGCCTTATTGGCTGCAAAGGCAAGGGTAAATGCAAAGAAACAACTTATCTATCTTGGTTTGAAATGTGGTGGTAGAGTGGGAGATGGGTTGGTCCAAGGAGAAGTCTCCGATTCTGCGGAGCAAATAATTGAGGCAGTGTTTGATGTGCTATGTCCTCAGCCTTGCATAGAATACATCAAAATAGAAAGATATTTTGGTCGTCGGCTCCCAGGATGGATGACGTCCACAGCTATGGTGCCTCTCGAGGGCTTGAAGATTCTAGTCCTCGAGGATCTGCCTTGCTGCACCGAACTCCCAGATGGCTTGTGCAGGCTCCCGTATTTGGAGTGGATAAAAGTGGAGAAGGCTCCAGTAATCAAGCGTATTGGTCCTGAATTCGTTCAACAGTACAATCAGCTGCACCGATCTTCATCTCAGTTGGCTGCTTCGTTTCCCAAACTCCAGAAGTTGAGTTTTTTCTCAATGGATGAATGGCAGGAGTGGGTTTGGGAGGCAGAAGTGAAATCTATGCCCTTATTGGAGGACCTTCGTATCACTTCTTGCAAACTGGGTCGTATGCCTCCAGGACTTATGTCCCATGCAATATCTTTGAAGAAGCTAACAATATGGAGCGTCCAAGGTCTCCACTCTCTAGAGAACTTTGTTTCTGTAGTTGAGCTGGACCTGTATGACATACCTGAATTGGTTAAGATCTCCAATCTTCCAAAATTACAAAAGCTTACAATCAAGTACTGCCCAGAGCTTGAGAAACTGAAGGACATGGATGCACTCCGGAGACTGCAGCTGAGCATTTTCAACTACGAAAGTCAACTTCCGGTCTACCTGCAGACTGTCAAGCCTAGTCATTTGCTGCTGACATGCAACCTAGAAGTACTCACTTCCATGGCTGAGGGTGAATCTAGCTCCGACTGGGACAAGTTCAGTCATATCAAGCACGTCGAGGCTTATGCAGAGGATGGAGAAGATGAGAAGAAATGGCACGTGTTCTACACATCCGAATCCTGCAACATACAGACAAATATTCATCAGGTAATACTTTGGTCTCTCTCTCTTTCAATCTAGCTAATAATAATATGCTTCCTTAATGTTGTCTGTTCCATGCATATCTATTTTCATCAGTATGATATAGGATAGCTGAATATATCTCCCACTGTTTTGTTTTGCTTGCCAGGATCGATTGGTGGAAGAAGAGGACTAGGCTGAAACTCCAGCGGAACGAGGAAGGACCATATAAGTACGTCTGCTGTTACAACTTCTACTAGTTTTGAGTATTCTTACCTAATGTCATGACCGTTGGCATCTCATGTTTATATGATGATCAAATCCATGCAGGGATACGGGGATAGCATCAGCCATAATGCCATATACACTTACGTGCAGAGATTCAGACACCACACTAATTTCTTGAGTAGTGTGACATATACACTTATGAATTTAGAGATGTAAACTTCTTGGCGGACTATCTAGCTGGTGAAGAAACATGGTGACCTTGGCAAGGCTGTCCTTTGTTTAGTGCAAGAAACTGACGGAGTTTATGCTACTCTGCTCTGTTCTCTGAAAGCAGCTCAGGTTGCAGCTTCTCCATTGTGGCGTTTTTCTTTTTCTTTTTCGCGGGTGTCTTGTGTTGGTTCTCTGAAAACCTATGCTTTTTTGGATAGATCAGTCAATAGTGTACTGCAACAACACAAATGTCTGTGAGAGAGTGTAGTTTATTCAAGCTCCCGGCTGCAGAATTGTAGCTATATGTCATAGGAATTGAGAGTGATGTATACTGGACCAAACAAATGATGGTGAGATCCTGGCTAAATATTGGTAAATTCGTGGCGCGTGGGACCACGAAGAACAGATGATAACCTACTGGCTGGATGGTCTAGCTATCTGTTGTTTCTTCAATTAGTGCAATCAAATTAAGTTCAGGTCCGTTGTGGGGCATTCAATGAATAACCAGACGAAACCAGTAACTTGTCAGAAAGCTGTACCTAAAATTTCATAATAGCTCAGAAATTACAGAATTGGCAACATAAGATGAGATCCATGCACTGATTGGTTGTCACAAAAAGCAGGGCACTTTACTCGCAACTGTAATTCAGAAATACAGGCCCGGATTGGCTAATGCTGCTGCTCCAGCCATGCATTGAGGTTGTCCGTACAAGAATCTTGCTGCTGCCCTGTAATTTTCTGTCAATCTGTATGCATAAGTTGTGAGGCACGCTCAATGTAGTACGTATTATTTTGATCCATATATTATAGGACAAGAGAGACAGACTGATCATCATCAACCTCGTTAACTTTCAGTTTGTATGATTAACTGAAATTTGATTTAACTTCTTCTTGCCTTTCAATTTAGTAACGAACCAAACACTTGGTTGCTGCAGTCTCATATATGCAACACTTAGTTGCGTATATAATATTGCCGTGGCTGCTCTTAATTTGATCCTACCTGGTACGTACTATTTAATGGAAAGAAACAAACAAGCCAGCAGGATTTCTGGTTCTAATTAAAACTGAAACAGAGCAAAAACTAGACAGTACACAAGTAGCCCGGTTGGCACTTGCAAATTAACAATTCCATTTCGAGCATCGGAGCAACCAAGGGGATTTTGTGACTTTAATTTCTTTCCTCCATCAGTCTATCAATGATGTCATTTTTTAGCCTTCCTGCTAACATTAGTGGTAACTTTAAAATAATATTCAAGATGAGATTCGTCGTCAAATGCCGGTGAGCTCCGGATATGATGTCTATGGCATGGCGTGTCGTGTCGGTCGGGGGAAGAAGATCGAGAAGAGGGGCATGGCTGTTAGGGTATGGCCTGGCTTTTCTTGTGCAGCGCAATGGAAATCCAGACAACCAATCGACCAGAGGAACGTTATTTTCATTCTTCTTTTTGTGAGTAAAACTATCAGAGGAGGTAGTATTACAGGTAATCAGTCGAGCCATATGGGCTGAACCTGAATTGCTACTCCTAGACTTGCCTGACTCAGTACCATGAAGCACATCAACATATAGTAGTACTAATTTGTAACATAGGAAACTAATTGCCCCAACTAAACTGTAGAACAAAAGCAACTCATTCCAATGGAATGGAAGCATGGTCTTCGTTTTCTACTTTGCAAACCAAACACACCCTATGTGTTTCAGTCATCCCTGCGATGTCCCACCCACTCTGCGTCTCTCGGACATCTTGTCTCGCTACTATCTCTTTCTTATTATCTACAAATATTTCTTGTGTCTCTTGCAAGTACTCTCTCTAAAGTTCAACTAGTATTTCCGGTGCATCCCACATCTACACTGCTAGTACAAATGCAAGAGTCCCATGAGCGACCGTAAGTATTTGCCTACAGTAAGGATGTGTCCCCATGACCTTGAGATGGCCAGTGATGAATGGAGTGAGATGGATGGTGTATAAGTATATGTATATGAGAAAGGAGTGGCTCCGAGTGGAATGGTCTCCAACCACCTATTGCGGCAAAAAATTATCATGTGAACATGCTACTGCACTGTAAAGATTAACTTCCTTTTGTGTTTAAGTTTGAAATAACAATAAAAAATCTTCATAATAAAAGATGTTGGTCACCTAATGTCAGCATGAACATTATATATTGAACTGTTTACTGACCAAAGTACATAAAAAGAAATATAAATACAAGAGCCCCACTTCTGTACAACCCCCGCTCCCACTAAACGTATAAAGGGTAGTATGGACAGTTGGCGAATAGTATCCACCTCCGTACGTATTAGGTTAGCACGGCGGTCTGCGTACGCCGTCCACGTATGGCTGCCATACCCGTCGGTACGTCGAGTAAAAAAAATGTCACACGCACTCCATGCCTTCCTCACCGCACACGACGTCGTGGTCGCCGCCCTCCCCGACGCTAGCATGTCGTGGTCCACGCTCATCCCCCCACACGCGTCGTCGCCCCCGGTGGAAGACGCCAACACACCATTCTCCGTGATCCTCCCTTCTCCCACGCCATCTGGAAAGCCGAGGATGACTCAACACCCGGCCTACGTCGAATCGACGGAAGGTTTGCAGATTTTGCTTCAAAGGCAGTTGTTCAGACATGGCTTGCGGGATCGGATGGTGGCTGCTATCCGTGGGTGTCCGCTTCTTCCGTGGGTGTCCGCTTCTACGAGGCACTGTCTTGGAGAGTCCTGGCTCTGTCATAGACCGTCTCCCCCCTCCTGGTTTCTTCATGGGGGTATCCGTCCTCTCCAAGCCGTTATCCTTCGTCATCTTTATTTAGCTGATAGCCACAGGATCAATCACATCAAATCATGATGAACATGCACATGAAAAACTGATAGCCAAGGGCCTTTGTCGTGCCCTCTTTTTTCTTTATTTCTTTTCTCTTTTTCTCTGTTGACGGTGTTACAATCCTAATAGCCTGCCACAGCTTATATAGACGCAGCCGGGCAGCAAGACCCTAAATGCTAATCTCCTAAACCGACTAGTACATGGACATTATAGTAAAAGTCCAACTCGGTTAACACACCACCGACATAGCAAACTTTCCTAGTTTGACTACTCTTAACACTGACTCACGCGTGAGACACTTATACCTAGACTAATTACCGGTAAGTTGATCAAACTATTAATCCTAACCGGCATATGTTTGTATTATTCCAACATTCACCTTGTAATTCAAACATCTGATTCTTTACTAGACGAGACACGCAGACGATCACTTATTCATCTTGTCTCGTCACCGATGACGTGACCTACCGGACCGCAACTTCTCTTTTCTCGCAATGATGCCCACAACTTCATCATCATCTTTTTGTCATGCCGACTTGTAGACTGGAACCAACAATTACCTAGACTACCTGCAACGCTGCCACATCTTAGCGTGCTACATGTTGACTAAACGCATAGCCTCATGCAGGAACTCAACTTAACTGGTCCGCGTCCATCTTCACGTTGATCTTTGTCATCCATTGGTTGCATGAACGTGGGGAGACACAACTCTTCACCCACCATATCTCCACTTTTACATTGTCGTTGATGACACAACTTACCAAACGATGCTTCCCGTCCGACGGCATCACAACCTCGCCATATACGCGCAACTCAACTTCACCGTATATGAACTCACCGGAACTCCACGACCACGAACGGAACGCAAGGCAGAAATTCCTTTTTCCGCCCGTTCTCGCTTGCTATTCTCCTCCGCCAGTGACGCATCTAAACTGCAGCAGAAGATTCAGACACCAAAGATTTTGGACGCACCTTACAAGAACTCATGTGCATACCTTGATGACGGCTCACAACTTCGCTATCTCCACTTTGGACCCTCCAACAATAATCTCGATGATTTCCTCGGTGTCGCAAGTTCGGCACCTCCATAACCATCAACAATCACCAACGCCTTATCGACAACCGCCTGTCGCCCTTCTCCGGGTAGTTCCATCGAATGTCAATCACATGTCCCCTCGCTTGCGATAGAACCTCACTGTCTTCTCCTTGTCGCTCCACCAAACGACAACCGGCCGATCCTCCCCGTCGCTGCACCAGCGACTATATCGCCCGCTCATCGATCGTTGCTACACAAACGACTTTATTGCCCGCCCCGAGGTGCTAATCGGGTCGCCACCCCGGGGCAAGCGCAGCCTCCCTCGAACCTTGCTCTGATACTAATTGTTATAAATTCGCCACAGGATCAATCACATCAAATCATGATGAACATGCACACGAAAAATTGATAGCCAAGGGCATGTGTCGCGCCCCTCTTTTCTCTTTTTCCTTCCTTCTTTCTTGGCATTACAATCTCAAGGCCAAGCCTATGCTTATATACGCGCACAGGACGCACAAGTAACACCCTTGTTGCAAACCGACTTGAACAGCACTTGTACTAGAACCTGACACGGACTCAACTTTCCTAAGCTAACCAAACGACGAGATGACCACTTCTAATCATAACCGGACTCAACACCCAGGCTACTTCAAGATGGCATGCAAGCCAAATACCACGTAACTTTAAACCGGCTAGTATTATGATTTCCTATCTCCACTCTAGTATGTTTGGATTACACTAACATGCGGCGCCCCACAACTTTGTCTCTTGCCTAGGGTGTGTGCATGTGTGCGGTGGTTGTGTGTGTTGTATCAGTTTGTCTGGATGTTTGTTATGATGGTTTCCTTTTAATATAAAGCGGGGGTAAACCCTTTTTTTGTAAAGTTTACATGACTTGCCGACGCATGTCCTTGGCCACCTTTCAGGTGGTTACGACTCTGCCAGGCAGTGGCGGAGCTTCTTTAGGGCCAACCTGGGCCATGGCCCCCCTGCTTGTGTAGTTTTCTTATATTATTAGCACATAATTAGACAGGAATGATGGTGTTTTGGCCAATCTTTGATTGAATAGCCCCTCCTACATGGATTAGCCCCTCCTTTAATTCTGATTAAGCTCCGCCACTGCTGCCAGGCATTGCATAACCTCCGCGAGGCCGGTCCAAGCGGATTTTACTTGATGTCCAAACATCCATGAGTTTCATACTAAATTCCGTCAATGAAACAGGGCTGACAATTTTCACCTGCAATCTGGTCCGAAATAATAGTACATTGAGGAACAAATCGGTACTAAACAATAGACCAAAAAAGGCTTACACTGCCTATGTCATCTGAGTCACGAACCATATGAATCTTCAGGATGCATATGCACAAAGTGTGGAACATAATGAAGCAGAACAAGAGCAGATACCCATGTGCATGGGCTTCATACATGCAAGACATATAATCTGCCCCCCACTTGCATGAGTTTAAATGGTCCCGGTACAGTGACCTCCTCAAACTGCAAACTTCCCACAAACTGATGTGAGATCTCTAAGACCAAAGCACAGACTCTATGTCATAAGGGATAAGGTCTCGTTGTACTTTCCAGGGAAATAATCTCATACATACCAATAGTAAGACAGATCATCCAGGAGACAAGCAGAAACTTGATCATGATGTCACACAACATTCACTAATAAAAGGAAAAATAATAATCAAACAATAGCAAATTGAGAAGGTAATAGCTACTATGGATCTACAGGCTAAGCGGATAGACAAAGACGGATTTACACTGTTGATCCATGAACAATGCGGCAGATTATCAGAGATACACGCCTAGATCGGCATGAATCTTAAGGATGCATCCAGACAAAGAGGGCAATGGAATGCAGCAGAATAGGAAACACATACCCAAGGTGCATGGAGTTCATACAGGTACAACAAATGCTTTATATAGTCTTGAAAAAAAGCCAGCCCTAGTTCCAGCATCTGTTCATCATTTCACAATATTACAGACCATATCACCACAGGGAACAAATGGGTGCAGTGTTCAACCACTGCACGTTATTAAGAACCACAGAAAACAAGTAATCCAGTGTTCGTCGTTCCACATTATTACAATTACAAAGTACAAACCGAAGGAACCGAATGCATTCAATTCACCACATGTGGTATTTCTACTCGAGCTTTGAATATTTACAGGACTAGAGATGTGCAAGAGGCCTTGAAGTTTGTCTACTTTCTTCAGCTGGTATACGTCATCCCCTTTATGACCAGGAATCAATATTTAAGGTTGGCATCGCGTGGCGTGACATCAATCTGCCCATACGTGGAAAATCACAGACGACATAGTGATTACATGCTGCTAGTTGACGAGTTTGTCACCAGTTGACATGGCAACGTCGTCGGGCAATCCCTGTCGAAGGAGATCCCTTGCATCCAAGTGTGACGCAGTTGGAACCGATGGTGTGGTGGCGGGGGCAGTCGAAGGAGAAGGAGCATCTGAGTGTGACGTAGTGGTCTGGAGTTGGAGCCTGTCAGAGAGAAGGATGCCGGTGAGGTGGTGAGGACCGCCGAAGGGGAGGGCATACAGGACTGAAGACCATAGATGTGTAGTAAAAGGGTCGATGATAAGAGGTCCCAGAATGCATTATGTTGGCATTCATGGAAACACACCAAATAAGCCGTCATGTAGGGCTGACAGACACATGTTCATGATACTTATTTGCCATTTCAATCTTCAATTAATACAAACATTTTTCTTATAAATAGTTTCTCCGTATTTAACTTCAAAGGTGTCCTTATTGCTAGTGCTAAACTCCAAAGAGGGATGTCAGCTGAGCCACCAGCCACCTTATGTGTAGAAACAGAGGTGGAGCAGAGGGTATGCACTCACCGTTACAGGCACATATGCACAGAATAAAGCTTGCTCAGTTGCTGTCGGACAGTGGAGGCTGGAAGCCAGGGCCACTAGATAGTTAAGCTCTCACCGTCTCACGGGATCAACGGAATAAATTTTTTGATCTTCAACGTACACACCGCCAGTACCCGAGCCACGTACACGAGCAAGTCCTCTGTTTTAATCCTCTGTTGCTTACTTTCCTTCCAACGCACCGGTAAAATAGTGTGTAGCTAACAAGGAGGGACAATTCTCGTCTCTCTTGTCTATTTTGTGTCTCTTTTGATTCGTAATGCTAACAGCTGCGAAGAATTATTATAGAAATTCAGGTCTCATATTAGTATAACATGTAATGGAACAGTTGGTCTACCGTTCGAGTGGGCTGGCTGAGGAGAAGGGGGAGGATGAGGACCGGCCACAGCCTCAAGGAGGCAAAATGTGGTTGTGTGGGCCCTTCAAGTACTCGACGTGACGACACCCACCTAAGACAGTCATTCTTAGATAAACAGGTAAATAGTACAGTAAGTAGTTCTATACTCATCAACGAAGCTGCCAAGTTTCGTTGGCGGGCCATCAAACACCTTTATTTGTGCACGGCAACATCTTTGCCGGGTGCCCTAGAAAATAAGCTCAGTTTACCTGGATTTCCAAAATGGGGCATGCCTAGCTGTCTTTGCTGGTGTAACACCTGCCAATCTGGTCACAGATGTTGGCTGCAACCCACTGAATCCCCATGATTCCACCGCCTCCACACGATGCGCCGCCGTGCCCTATTACATCGATCCTCACTTGGGCAGCATCATCTGTTTCCCTATACAGGAAGACATGAAACCACATTTCCATGACTTAAGCTTGGAATTCGTCTGAGTTTGTTAGTATCACGCAACATTGTGTTTTTGAAATTTCCTTACCTACAAGGGTGTGGTCTTTCTCGTGGATTTGTAGGCAAAGGAATGGAAGAAGCTTGAGTTGCCTGATGTCACCTTAGGTAGGGGAGGGTTTTTCCTCCTTGGACAGTCTCAAGGGTGCTTTATGGTTTGTCGCCAAGGACGACAATGAGTACCAAATATCAGCACCATGGAACTATTCGGTATGGAGTTCCAACTGAAGTATTGTGAGCCGGTAGCATTTCACCAAGATTGCAATATATTCTTCTTTACAAGTGAAGAAAACGTGCTGATGTCATATGATACTGATCGTGGCCAAGTATGTCGTCTTTTCCCTCTCGGGTCAGGTGATCTTCAGTCATTTCTTCGTACACGCCTTTCTTTTCAGAGACATTATTAGCAGATAAGGACTGAGTGGGGCAAAGAGGAAAGAGCCCCGTATTCACTATCACCACCTTCCTCCTGGATCTCAATGATCTATGTCAAGAATAAGTTGAATATCTTTTTTGGTATATTTTCATTTTTTGTACTGGTTACTTCAAGAACAAATCATGTTATATATACTTTTGTTTCTGTTTTGTGGTAGCCAAGCATCGTCTGGCCTTTAAGCTACTGTAATTTACTCGTGAGTGTACTGTGTACTGAATCTGCTGCTTATGTTGGTTTGGGCTTCCATTTATGATCTGATGAAGTTTAACCACCGGGGAGCATCTCCCAGAATCTTTTTCCTTGTAAAAATAATCTGGTAAAGGAACAAGTCCAGACCTATATATGGTAGCTGGCAATTGGTGAAAGAGAAAAGTTGATGTTCGATCACATGTTACAAGATCACAAAAAAGGGTTGTACCCAAATTGCGAAGATGACAACACAAAGCGGTACCATACTGGAATTGCTGCAATGGAAGGCAGACAATGGTGTATCCAACAACGGTTTTGGGAAGCTACTGAAAATAATGAAGAAGAAGCTTCAAAAGGATAACGAATTGCCCGACAGTATGTACGAATCAAAGAAAGTTCTATGCCCTCTAGGATTGGAGGTGCGGAAGATACATGCATGCCCTAATGACTACATCCTCTACCGCGGTGCGTACGAGGATTTGAACGCATGTCCGATATGCGGTGCATTGCGGTATAAGATCAGATGAGATAACCCTGGTTTACTCCGAGTAGCCGTATCAGAGACACTTGTCAAAGGATCGACACCACTTATGACTCTTTCTTTCCCTATGTCTCCCATGCCTACGTGCGTGTAATGGTTTTGCCTCGAAGTCAAACAAAGAGAGAGTGTCGTTCCACCATGTTCCTCGCGTAATTTAGGGGTATAGACTTTGGGAGACTTGGAGAGTTTTTGGCACAAATAAGAGATGGAACAATAGAGGAAGATCTGTCTCCATGATTAATGAAAAGCTCAATCTAGATATATGTACCCCTTGGGGTTTCTTATACCGTAGCCATGGCGCATTCAAACGACAAGTACTATTAG